>CM063450.1:207500-1407500 GCA_032191425.1 Lymantria dispar | reverse complement strand
TTAAGTTAATAAAAAATGCTATGCATAGCTTTACCGCGTCAGTCCCCGAGTGCCATACGTTTTTTCTTATTCCAGTATTCTCACAGGAATGGAAACTACGCGAATGATACCTCTGGGTGTTAACCGATTTTGAACATTTTTTTTTACTAATGGAAAGCGAGTATCATCGAGTAACATATTATGTTGGCAATTTTTTTTATCTCGATGTGCCCACAGGAATGAGAACTATGCGGTTGAAACCACAGGAAATCATACAATTTCAAAAATTCTTTTACCAATGCAAATCTATATTGACAGCGAGAAACAGACTATACTTTATCCCTACATTCTCAAAGCAACGAGCGGTACGCGGATGAAACTCTTCACTAATAGATTGCAATATTATCAGCAACTATATTTATTACTGTTTTTTTTTTTTGGGGGGTGGGTTGCGGTCGGCGCGCTCCTCGCACCACTCTGTCCGGGGCGTCAGAGGGGCGTAAGCACGCACACCCGCAACCCACCCACGTGAACGTCGCCTTCGCCGTTGGGCCGACCACCGGAGCAGGGTTACTTGTCATCAGTGGTCGGCATATTTATTACTGTACTAGCAACCCGCCCTCGTTTCGCTTCGGTTTCAGTAGTCCTACCCTCGTAGTTCCTGTTCCCGTGGGAATATTGATATAAAATGTAGCCTATATTACTCCCTGATATTATAGCTTGCAATGGTGAAAGAATTTTTGAAATTCGTTTGGTGGTTTAAGCGTGAAAGCGTAATAAACAAAGTTACTTTCGCATTTATTTATAATATTAGTAAGGATTTTCACTAGAATCTGAATCACATCGGTGAAAATAATAATAGAAATGTTTTTTTTTTATGTTTACGAAGATATTTTGATGTTTGTTACTCAATCACGCGTAATCCGGGACCAGATATAGAATTCTTAACCCGGTACTATATTTCTTTGGAATAATAGTTCAATTTTGCGAAATTACTTATGTATATGCCTATTTACTTATGTCTGGACGTCTGGCTAGTCTCTAGTGCCGAATCAAAAATAAACTTTTGACGTGACAACGTCTTATAATTCGATGGAGCCGGCTGCACACACGAAAAAACATGACGTATGCGGCGTTACCTCGCTCTGAGGCGTTCTTGTTAGGCTTGATCCATACAAAATATCTATCAAACAAATAAAATTAAAATTTTCTTTTAAAAAATGAAACCATTCCATCAGTATTTTCTTATGACGTTGTCACGTTCAACTGTCATCAGTAAACTGACTTTACAGACAACCGTTTTTTTTTCTGTGTGTACAATCACTACATAGTGTTACGATCTTTAAAATGTTCGACATAATTGTATGATCATGACGACCTATGAAATAGGATCGTAGACGCGGTTAGAGCTCAGTCAATCGACGGGCAAGTTAGAGAACAGTACGCTGCATTGTAGAATGTCGTGTTTGACATTCAATTATTGTTCGTTTGGTGTAATGGTGATTATTATGTGATATCGGTAGTGTATTGGTAAGGTTGAATAATATTTAATATTAGTCCGCGAAAGTGTAATCGAGGTGAGTCTAACAATAGTATAAAACAAAGTCGCCGTCGCCGTCTGTGCGTCCCTATGTATGCTTAAATCTTCAAAACTACGCAACGGATTCAAAGTGGTTTTTGTTATAGATAGAGTGATTCAAGAAGAAGGTATATAGGTATAATACATGCATAATATTGTAGAGAAACACTGATAAATTTAGAGCTCTCTAATGTGATGTCATAAATAAACATATTTTTTTGCGCTCATATTGCAAACGCTGGCTGAATCCCACGAGATAAATGAAAATAATGTACTACATTATTGTACACCTTAAAAAGGTCAACAAAAAGTCCAGGATTTTATGTATCTATCACTTAAGGATAACCCACAATAACCATTTTTTATCCTACTTACAATAACATTTTACGGGAAAAAATGGCTTATTTGCGAAGTGATTTTAAGCGATACAGTATTAATGCTTATCCAATTAAGTACTTTTAATACATTGTCCATTTAATATAAATCAACATGACCCTTTACAGCATCTAATTTAAATGAATATTTTCGAAGATAGTACAGATTAAAAATCCAGGGACATAGCGTTGCGGCCATAGATAATTCACTATAAAAATAAGCAGTTCGGCGGTCGCCATCAGGTTGAGAGCCCTCAGAGATCACCCATAGTCCGGCCTAAGCTGTGAAAGCCATCTGTTACTAACAGCTATACAAAAAAAAGGAAACCTCGCTTTGCCTTATAGCACTTTATGATGAGCAGCGATCAGAGGCGTTTATCGGAGCTCTCTAGCGAGGAAAATAATCCTTACTTCCTTACTAATATTATAAATACGAAATTAAGTTTGTTTGTTTATTTTTTTGTTTGTTACGCTTTCACGCTTAAACCACTGAACTGATATCAAAAATTCTTTCATTAATAGAAATCTATAATATTAGGGAGTAACATAGGCTATATTTTAACCCGGTATTCCCACGGCAACAGGAGCTATGCGGTAAAGCGACTGAACCCGAAGCGAAGCGAGGGCGGGTTGCTAGTTTGTTATAATTGCTTTACATTTTTTTTTGTCATGATGTAGAAATGCATTTACGCACCGTCCTCTCGCCGGGGATAGACGGGGGAGTGTGTGTGGGACTCGACGGCCATATAAGCGACCGGAATACCCACCAAAACCCTGTAGTTTTAGATCGGTTCCTTCTGCGCTTTTACGGGGTACCGGAGAGATCGTCTGATGGCATATCCCCGACACCCCAACGCTTGGTCATCTGGCCACATCCCGTCATCACTTTCTTGTTATGACAGCCTCACAGAAGGAGGCCATCGAGGATCAGCAGCTGTCGCTGCCGAACACTTTAGAGATGATGGTTGGCAACAATAGGTCTGTTGTTCCTATTTCCGTTGTCAGAACGTGGTGCTGAGGTCCCCAGGCGGGGCCGCGCGTGTGTGTCGCATTATCGACACTCAGGACATCCTGAGACCTCTTCTTTTCCAATTTTGTGCAGGTACTTACCGAAAACCCCATGTCTGGTAAGGACCTTCACCATCCTTAATGTAAGGTTGCCGTGCCTTCTCCTGGGCCAGCGGTGGAGATGCAGTGCAACCGCCTCCACAGTCCCCCGCCCTGCTACGGAGGACTCTAGATCTTATTTCCACCGCCGGATTACTTCCCTTCGGGCCACTGCCTAGGCTCTACCCAGTCCCCTTGTGGACACTTGCTCCCCGTTGGCTTGTGCTGTGGTGGAACCGGTACACTTCCACCAACGCCTCCGCAACCAGTGACCAAGACGGGTCGCCTGCCAACAGTGTCGCCGCAGTCCAGAACACAGTACAGTAGCTCCTAATAGCCCTCACGAGAAGCCTTCCCAGCACCGTGGCCGACTTAACGAGTCTAGGGACGAGCTAGGCAAAGTGTGGTCCGAAATTCCAATTTGAATCACGGCAGCCGCAGACACACTGATATGTGCTCCTCGGGGGGTACCTCGACGTGGGCCATGAAAAAGGAAGGCCTCGGTTTTGTTCAGTGAGACCCTCAGACCTAACATCACAAGCCGGTCTACGACGAGCGCCACTCCTTCCTCTGCCAATCGGGCTATCCCCGGAAGTCTGCCCTCTTCACCGTGACGATAGTGTCATCCGCGTAGCAGATGATCTCCATCCCAGAAAGGAGCTGATCCCGTAGGAGTTAGTCGAACCCGACGTTCCACAGCACCGGACCGAGGTCCGAGACCTGTTGGACGCCGCACTTCACCGAATGGCGATGTATACGCCCGTCGACCCCCTCCCAGAGCATAATTGCTTTACCTAATGTAACCTAATCTGACCTATCCATGGACAACAATAAAATTATTTTCAAGGGCTGAAGACAACTTCATGTATTTTGGGTGTATAGTACACCTATTTTACCTACCTAATTGTGGGTCGTAAAATAATTTAACGCGCAGCGCGAACACGCCTTCGATATGCTTCTGTGACGAGGTGGGGGCAGTCGACCGACAATATTGTTCGCTAGTAGGTGTGGACACGCGGTTTGCCACCGTTGCATACTGTGGCGTTTAATTTACATCTCTAACCTGTATTGCATCTTTCCTCGGCTATGGCGTCGCGGGTTTATACGTATAATACCGAAACACGGTGATAAGCCACCGGACGACCCGAAGTCATATCGACCAATTACTCTACTGCCGTCACTAGGAAAACTCTTAGAACGTCTGATTATTCCCCGTTTGTTACCGGGTGGCCCCACATTCAATCGTAGTCAGTTTGGATTTACCCCAGAGAAATCGACTGTCGACGCGGTCATTGCCGTTAGAAAAATTGTTTCCCTATCAGATTTTAAATATATACTAGGTATTTTTCTAGATATCTCAGGTGCTTTTGACAACGCATGGTGGCCGATACTACTTCTTAAACTGAAGGCTCGTGGATGCTTCAGGAACATCTACCAACTCGTACAGTCATACTTTCTACAAGGTTCAACCGCACTGAAACTCGGTCACCATGCCGTGTCTAAATCACTGACGTTGGGCTGTCCTCAAGGATCAGTGTTAAGCCCATACTTGTGGAATCTAGGGTTTGACGACCTTCTTGAGCTACCTCTACCGCCAAACTGCTCATTGAATGGCTATGCTGACGACGGTCTCCTACTTATATAGTCAAATACTAGAGACGGACTGGAGAAATTGGCGGATATATGTCTCAACTCAATACAAAAATGGGGCATACAAAATCGACTTACTTTCGCCCCCCACAAAACGTATCATCTTTTACTGAAAGGTAATTTACAGTCGAGCCCCCGTATAAAATTTAATAACACTGTAGTTAAAAAGAAGGAGTCGGTATGTTACCTCGGCCTGGTCCTAGAGAAAAAATTTTCGTTCATTGAACATATTAAAACTGTAGGTGAAAAAGCCAAACGAAATTTCTATGCGCTTACCAGAATTTCAACTTCCACCTGGGGCCTTCGTTTTGACACACTTAAAATTATATATACAGCCACATATCTGGGCTGTATCTGTTATGGTGCACCAGCCTGGGCTGATCGTAGTACCATAGGCGCGTCTCGGCGTAAGTTACTACAGAGTCAACGATTAGCGCTAATATTTCTGTGTATGGCATACCGAACAGTTAGCACCGAAGCCTTACCAGTACTTGCAGGTGTACTTCCGGTCGACTTAGAGATACAAAAACGTGCGTCCATGTATTATTCCACTAGGGAAAACATGACTAACAATTTTCTTTTCACGCGATCGTAATAAAATTACTAGACTTTTTGCGCCGCAATCCGTCGTTAACGATAAGCTCCTGACCGAATGGTAGGAAAGATGGGATTCGTCAACAAAAGGTCGTCATCTATATCTATTCTTTTCATCTGTTCGAGAACGTTTGGAGAGAACTTGGCTAGAAATTGACCACTATGTAGCCCAATTCCTCACAGGCCATGGGAATTTTAGAAGTAAATTATTCTATTTTACACTAGTAGATTCACCATTTTGTCAATGCTCGACCTCAAACTCCGATTTTGAACAAACAGCTCATCACATCCTTTGGGAGTGCATTCTCTGGCGCAACGAGCGGAACGTCATGTTAGATAATATGCATGTCACGTCTGGGGTAGTATACTATTCGGATCTTGTAGCAACTCGAGAAAATTTCCGTGCGTTTAGGCGCTTTTGTCAGACCTATTACTGTAATCAAACCTAAAGCTCACAAATAGGTCCATTAAGCTTTGTCCAATCCACGGTGCTGTACCGCTGCGTTTCACGTAGTTGTACAAACTCTTATTTACTGGCTTATCAGCCAACTTTGCTTCATGTCTCCCGCTTTACATAGGAGGGAAGTGGAATCTTTCCAACTCCTCCTGTTTTCTTTTCTAATTAAATTTGTTGCGGGTCCCAAGACAATTAAAAGCGATTCCCGGGACTGCCTGAGAGTCAAACCTCAGTGTCTTATACGGAGACCAATGTGGATCCTGGTTTACAGGAGTTACAGTGGTGGGAATGTGTAGTGGGATTAGTCCCAAAAAAAAACCTGTATTGCCTTGGCATCTGACGCAGAATCAATTGCAGATATAATGATAACGATATTATCCGATTTAATTTGCGATTTGCTTAGTTGATGTTTCTAGGCCGGCAAGTCACATTTCACCTGGACACAGTTGCAGGCACCAATTAGTGAACTACTGTAGGTGCTTAAAATACTGACTTAACGTATTAGTGGTATGGGTTTAATTCCCACATAGGACAATATTTTTGTACGTTCCACAAATTGTTGGTCTGAGCTAGTCTAGTTTAATTATCATTACTAATATTATAGATGCGAATGTAAGTTTGTTTGTTTGTTTGTTACGCTTCTACGCTTAAACCACCAAACTGATTTAAAAAATTCACCTTTCAAAAGCTATAATATCAGGGTGTAACATAGACTATACTTTATCCCGGTATTCCCACTGCACTGGTGGCGTAGTGGTTAATGCTAGTGACCTACAGCGCCAGTGTCGG
Organism: Lymantria dispar; assembly: GCA_032191425.1. Classification (NCBI taxonomy): domain Eukaryota; kingdom Metazoa; phylum Arthropoda; class Insecta; order Lepidoptera; family Erebidae; genus Lymantria; species Lymantria dispar. The sequence continues at coordinate 1,400,971 of CM063450.1, read as the reverse complement.
GGGTTCGAATCCCACGCAGGACAACACTTTGTGCGATCCACAAATTGTTGTTCTGAGTCTGGATGTAATTTGTGTCCGTTAATTATATGTGTATGTATTTCTCGCGGAAACGCAATGAGTTTCAAAAATTAAAAAACTGTACGAATGGCGGCGATGTGGCTCGCGACACGTCACGTCTCGTTTCCGTCGGGGGCGAAAAGTGGCCCACAGAGAACCGCTTTGCTACGCTGAATATGTCAAAGATCGTAGCAGGTGGAGGGCAGTGGACTCTGCCTACCCCTATGGGAAAAAGGCGTGAATATATAAAAAAATAATAAAAAAAAATTCCCACGGGAACGGGAACTACGCGTGCAAAGCAACTGAAACCGAAGCGAAGCGAGGGCGGGTTGCTAGTATGCTTATAAAGTCAATAAAGGATTATTTTCTTAGTACAGGATGTTGTTTTTAATAAAGGACTACTAATAGGTAATAATATGTTTTTATAAATTGGCTAGAGCATTTTTTCAAAGAACATCATTGCTGTTGTGACGCGTTTCAGTTTCATAACATCCGTAAGACACCTAAACAAATTTCACTTTAAAATGCCGAGATATCAATAAGCTATTTGCATTATGTAGTGAAGATATCCGTACCTCTTCATGTCCAAGTCCGACGGCGGCCATAGCGCCGCGTATCATTTTAGTATCAAGCGACACTCGCCCGCGACTGTATGCACTTAGGATCATCTCCTCTGTGGTTAGAATTCCGTCCGCGTAACCGCATCCCAGCTCGCCCACGCTGTGACCTGGATTCAGTTGAATAGATAATTTGTACAATTTTACATACAATTAGAGCATTCATTTATAGTTATAGTACAATAATAGTATAGTATTACAATTAATAGTATTAATTTATTTTTTTCTAGCAACCCGCTCTCGCACAGTGGAAAAATCGCGTATGTTTCGACTCAAAACTCCGTATCTCAGTTGTTTAAAAACTAAATGAGCTGTAATTTTGCACACATATACCTACTTAAATGTTTAAAGTTTAAATGAAATAACTTTGATTTTAAAAAATTCTGTTGATAAATGAATAAAAAAATAATAATTTAAAAAATACATGCATTATATGAAATACAAAATATGCTTGTTTAACTTACATAAAATGGTAGAACATCAAAATGATAGTATCATACTAAAAAAATATATACACAATTCAACAAGCTCCTACATCTAAAAGTTCTCTCGATATTGTTTCTGAGATATTTCTCAAACTTGATGTATATGGATCAGAAGTGTACAATAAGGTATGGAACACATCTTCATTGGTAGCCGCTCTTGAACACTTTCTAGAATGATGCAGTCTAAACTTTTTGTAATCCTTATTTCGGGATTCTTGCGCGTCTTCGGACAATTGACCGATAGGTAAAATAGCATAGTACACAATGGTTTTTTCTCCGTGAATAAGTATTTTATGCATGGAAGAAGGCATATAATACCAATTATAATTATTGACGTGTAGTTGGGCTGTACTATATGCGTATTCACCGAACTTTTTTGAATCGATAGCCATTCAAGATGACATAGTTTGTAGTATTATGTACATTCATTTTATAAGTTCTACGTCTACACCTGTAACGTCTGCAGAGCACGAGTAATTCTAAAAAAATGTTCGAGCTGGAAAATGGAATGAAGGCAACATCCTTCATTACTGTTTCCAGTGCCTTAATGAGGTTTATCGACATGCAGTCCCATTTCTTCCCTAAACCGCTTTAACACCAGTTTTTTCTTTTCATCTTGGATTTTTTTTTATTTTCAGGTGTAGTAACTGACCACTTTTCAAAAGACAAGTTATGGGAAATATGTAAGATCATCTCCATACTCCTAATCCAAGCATATAGTGTTGACAGTCCGTATTGAAATGAACTTTCATTGACATCTCGTGTCCTAACTGCCTTTAAGTTATTCATTTGCCGAGTAGCACCACAAACTGTACAAGAAGCGCTCGAACGAGTTTCAGTTAAAATTTATGCCACTTTACCATCAGTCATGGTTAAAAATAGGTCATGAGTAATTTCGATTACCTCATCATTCTTAATTAGCAGGGAAGGAGACAGTTTTTTTTTTATTGTTGATATCAGCCACAACAGACGTGGTTTTTTCAGGTGTTTCTTTAGCAAACTCTAACAATATAGGTCTGCAATATCTAACAGATGAGCAGGTTTCATTCTTCCAAACAACAGAATTAGTTGTCTCATCTATGAGTCTAATGGGTACAAGTGAAGCAATAAAAAAATTTGCATCTGATATCTAAAATCGCTTTCTTCGGGCAAAACTTGCTTGTATTCACTCTGTTCTGATGACCCGTCACAACCCCATTTACAGAATAGTTTCAACTTTCCTAAACCGTTTTTGTAAACTGAACCAATTTGTAATATATGTTCCACAGTATGATCCAACAAGTCTTGCAGATTCACTTTTGCACTTGTGTTAGTAATGATTATGCTCGAACCTGGTGGGTAAAATATCTTCTTCGCTTCGAGTAAAGTTGGTTAAGAAAGAAACACTGAGCAGTTTTTGTCCTTCAAATAAAGTCGAAGTTTCCCATACTGTTCTTTGTTAAGGTCTAAGTCAATAAATGTCCGTAGTGCTTCTTCCTTTGTAAAAGGTGTAACGTCTTCAGGGTTCTTAATTGCGTATTTAAGAAATTTTTCTTAACATTTCTTGATGAAGTTCGTATAATATTAACGATTGTGGCCTCCTCCATCTCACCTATAGACCATAACTCTTGAGCACAATAGTGTTACACCTACCGTTGGCAGTCCACGTGTGTTATGTGCAGACGTGGAGTGTCATCGGTAGACGTCCCATCCCATTTTTACATTAAATTTCTCCAAAGGCCTCTGCTTGTTGGTTCCATATCCCCATGTAAGCCTTTCAAGCCTTGCATTGAGCACACAGTCCAGTCCGTACTCTTGTATCAATTCCATGTTTTGTCATTTCTTTGTTTTTTCTGAAGATGCTTCGTATGGTTTCGAAGGTCTGCCACCACCACCACTTCCAGACGTATTATGGTCAGTAACCATAACTCTACACTCTAGTTGAACACGAAATTGACCATCTAACCACTTTCAAAGCGTTATTTTATTCGATACGCATTTCTCCAGCGTTCATTACATTTACATACCAAGTTTCTTTGAATGTAGGAGATCACAGTAGCCATATCCTCTGGTGACAAATTGAAATTTTCTTGTATGTTATCTTCTATATTATGCCCATTTATCAATAAATTGCACAACTCTCGTTTGCTGCAAACAAAATCACCCATGTTTCAAATAAGTCAACTTCTGCGAATATTTGAAAATAAGTATAATCTGCTTTTTAGGGCAACTGAATGTCTAACCAACAACTCAGAATGTTTCAAGGTTCGCCTTCCTTTTATAGGCCAATTAAACAGTGATATGTGCAAAAAGCTAGGAACTAATAATTTGCACTCTTCCTATAATTAACCTGTTTTCAATTTGACCTTAATAGATAATAAGTGACCATATTTTATCAAGTAAGGTGATCAAAACTGTATCAAAACCACAAAAAATATTGCACTGTAATCAATTCGACCTTAATAGATACAAAATAATTTTATGAAAAATAGAACAAAATTTAAAAAAAAAATTTATCTCGCGATATGTTTTTGCCCCGTGTATGAAAAAGTGAAAGTATGAGCAAATTTTTTTTCTCCTTGCATTTACTTATGTTTAAGATCTTAAAACAATAAATATCTCGACAGCGACAAGTAGTGGTAAAGGGTAAAAGTCTCGTTAAAAAAATGAACACTGAAAATGTACCATCTTAAACTATATTGGTTAATTGTATTTTATTAAACCATTGTTTATAATATTAATTATGAAACGTTATGAGAAGATCATAAGTATTCCAAAAATGTATAATACTTGTACATTTATACGAAAAACTTCTGAGTAATGTGGCGTTGAATTGTAGTAATGTATTACGTCAAAATTACGTTATTAAACATGACTTAGCTTTGATGCCTAAAAGAATTTTTGAAATCGGTTGAGAATTTTGTTTGTTTGTTAGGCTTCAAAAGATTTTTTGAAGCATAACAAACAAACTTACTTTAGCATTTATAATATTAGTAAGGATAATTAGTATTAATTATTTATTAAACGGTATTTAGTTTAAAAAAGCTTGTCATATCTAGTGCGGAATTTAACACTATTTAGATTATAAGGTAAAAGTTCAGTTTCGGTCTTTTCATTCCTTCAGTCCTCGTGACCATAAATGTGTTTGAAGTATCAAGTAAATCAGTATAAATACAATAACATACATATTTTATTAAGGATTATACATTTTATCTATATCATATATGTATGTAAAATATTCTAAATTAGTTACACAGGCACACATAAAAACACTGACGCAGATACACACATGCACATTCGCATACTACATAGTTAAGTTTTGATAATTATTTTTAACATATCTATGGTCTTTACCTATGAAATTGCCGTTATGTATGAAAAAAATTAAACGATTTTATTTCATGTATTAAAATGTATAATGTATTTAAAAATTAAAATTGACAATTAAAAAATAAAATTGAAATAAAAAAAACAACAAAAATTAAAATGTATATGTATTAAAAATTTCATGTATTTTTTTATTTGTATTAATCGAAATAATCACCCATGCAATCAATGCTTCTTTGCCAACGCAGCGGCAGTTTATTGATACCCTTCTTAAAGAAATCAGCTGGACGGGAGGCAACAAATTCTTCAAAGGCATTTTGTACTGCCTCTCGGGTATTGAATTTTTTTCCCGCCAAAAAGTTATCCAAATTCTGGAAAAAGAAGTAGTCTGTAGGCGCAAGGTCTGGTGAGTATGGCGGATAACGGAGAGCTTCCAACCCCAGTTATTGCAACTTGGAGACCGTCTGCTGTGCAGTGTGAGGTCGTGCATTGTCGTGCAGGAGCAGCGGAGACGAGCGATTGACCAATGCTGGTTGGAGATGTGCCAGCTTCTCCACCATTGTGTTCAGTTCTTCACAGTACACATCTGCAGTAATGCTCACCCCGTTTGGTAAGAAGCTGTGATAGTTCACACCGGCGCTAGACCACCAAACAGTGACCATCACTTTTCTAGGGGTAAGTTTTCGTTTAGGGCATTGTTTAGGTGCTGAACCAGGATCCAACCAACTTGCTGAGCGCTTGCGATTATCAAACAGAATCCATTTTTCATCGCAAGTAACAATGCGTTTCAAAATTCCTTCATTTGTGTGTCTGTTGAGCAATGCAAGGCATGTCTCGACGCGTACTTCGCGCTGGCGATCATTGAATTCGCGGGACACCCCTTTGTCAAGCTTTCTTACCTTACCAATTTGACGCAAATGGACCAATATTGTTTTAACGCTAACGTCGAAAGCTGCTCCTAATTCAGACGTAGATTATATATCATCGGCTTGCATAATCGCCTTTAATTCGTCATTGTCGACCAAAGTCTTCGGACGACCGCGAGGTTCATTTTTCAGGTCGAAATTTCCAGAACGGTAACGAGCAAACCAATAACAGGCGGTGCGTTGGTTTGTAGTGTTAGCTCCGTAAACGTCGTTGATGTTGCGTGCCGCTTGTGCCGCGTTGCTGCCACGACGATACTCATATTCCATAATTACTCGAATTTTTAACGTATCCATGATGACGAAAAAGATTGAAATGCGACGAAAACGTAACACTAATCAATAAACAAATGACTACTTTTGGAAAATGAATTGCATGTTTTAAAATAAAATTAATATGAAATTAGAATTCTTAACCAAACAAAAATTATTTTGATTTGAAATGGCCAGTACTGCAGAACGGCAATTACATAGGTAAAGACCTATTATATCAGGTGTTGGCGGAATACCAGCGCTATTTCTTTAAGAAGAAGAAGTACGAGTTGAGCCAATAGCCGTTAAAATTGAATTATTTTATATAAGAAGCTCTTTTATTTAGTTGTTTGTGTTTTTATTAAATTTACCGAGAACAGAATAATTTCTTTTCTTCCTTTCTTTTTTTCTGTACCGCCCCAACATCGGCTGGATGCACTGGTTAGGTGAGCTGACTCCAAGTGAAGGCATACACATATTATTTATTGCTTTGCGATAACATGTAAGAAAATAATTTAAATCGTTTGTGAAAAGAGCAAATACATACATACATACAAGCATTATAGAATAAAGTATATGTCGACGCAAGGCTAAACAACGCAATAACTTCATCAGTTTAAACTACAGTTATATTAGTAAATATGTTTACGTTTTGTTTATCGTAATTATTAGACGATTATTGCGGTGTTTTCAAGATGAGTTTTGTTCTATTTATTTAAAATAGGAACGTGTAGTTTTTACATGTTCCTGTTGTAACGAATCATCAACCATTTATGTACGAAGATCGTTTAAAAATAGTTAAAGCACTTACGTTATTCTAAGTTCTAGTGCTGTTAAATTATTGTGCAGTGACATTATTGTAGAAGTATTCATAGAGAGAGGTCGTGCTCAAAACCACATGCGAGTAAACCTTATTGTTTAAATAGTAGGAGTTATTCAGTGTGTTACAATATTCGCTGCGTTGTTCTTATGTTATAATTATTCAGTGTGTGCGTGTGTGTAGTGTATAATTATTCAGTGTAATAACAAGTGACATTATAAGTTGTTACCAAACCTACTTGCATTATTTCACTGCCTGAAAATGAGTGAATCACATGAAGAGGTCTGTGACGTCAGCCATGCTGACGTCACGATTTTTAAAAACGCTGCTGGTACCCAGGCTTCGTTATCAGAAGTGGGATCAGGCCCCACTTCTGCTCGCCCCCCTGACGGTAATAGGGATAATAACTCCTCCGTGAGCGATGTACCGGCGGAATTCTTTTTACACGAATACTGCACTGATAAGAGCCAGAGCAGCAGTCTAGCAGCTCTAAAGCGCATCATTCATCTGTTCGATACTCCGGTACAAATCGTGGTTGATGGAGTCGAGAGTTTTCCGGTGACTTCAAGGTCTATTGTGACCGTTTTGGAATTAATATACACACAATTGTACCAGGAATAAGCCGAGCAAATGGACAAGTCGAACGCATTATGGGTACACTGAAGAATGCATTCATCATCATCATCATTTCAGCTTATCGCCGTCCACTGCTGGATGTAAGCCTCCCTCATGTTGCGCCACAATGAGTGGTCCTGTGCCGCCTGCATCCAACGACGCGGAGCTACTTTCACTAGGTCATCGGTCCACCTAGTGTGGGGGCGTCCTACACTGCGTCGTCCGATACGTGGTCGCCGCTCGAGAACCTTTCTTCCCCAGCGGTTGTCGGTTCGTCGAGCGATGTGGCCTGCCCATTGCCACTTAAGCGTGCTAATTCTTCGTGCTATGTCGGTTACACCCGTTCTTCTGCAGATTTCCGTATTCCGGATTCTATCTCGCAGAAAAATCCCGAGTATGGCCCGCTCCATAGCACGCTGAGCGACTTTGAGGCTTGATATGAGGCCTACATTTAGGGACCACGTTTCCGTGCCATAAGTCATCACTGGTAACACACACTGGTCAAAGACCTGTGTTTTCAGACACTGAGGTATGTTGGACGAGAAGATCCTCTTAAGATTCCCGAACGCAGCCCAACCGAGTTGGATTCGTCGGCTGATCTTTTTCTCAAAATTGGATCTACCTAACTGGTCTGTATGTCCTAGGTAAACATAGTGATCGACAACTTCAAGAATCGCATTGCCAACTAGGACCGGTACAGGAATGACATGGGCATTTGACATGACTTTCGTCTTGTCCATGTTCATTCGTAAACCAACTAGTTGGGATACCCTGCTGAGATCTTTGAGCATTGTGCCAAGGTCCTCCATGGATTCTGCCATAACGACTATATCGTCCGCAAGTCGAAGGTAAGTGATGTATTCGCCGTTAATGTTGATGCCGAGTACAGTCCGGTCTAAGAGCTTGAAGACATCTTCCGGTGCAGTGGTGAACAGTTTCGGAGAGATGACATCTCCCTGTCTCACGCCTTTCTACAACTGGATCGGTTTCGTGCTCTTATCCCGGATACGGACTGACATTGTGGCGTTCCTATACAAACACTTCAGCACTTCGATATAGCGATGGTCGATTTGGCACCGCTGAAGGGACTGCAGCACCGCCCAAGTTTCGACTGAATCAAAGGCTTTCTCATAGTCCACAAAACGCTAAGCACAGGGGCCGATTATACTCCTCGGTCTTATGTATAATCTGCCGAAGCGTAAGGATATGGTCTATGGTGCTATGGCCTTTTCGGAAGCCGGCTTGTTCGGGCGGCTGGAAGTCATCGAGTTTGCGCGAGAGTCGATTGGTAATGACTCTCGAAAACAACTTATAAACATGGCTCAGGAGTGAGATGGGTCTGTGGTTCTTCAAGAGAGCTTTGTCACCCTTCTTGAGGAACGGCACCACCACGCTCCTGGTCCACGACTCTGGAACGTCGCCCCCGGGGATGACGGAATTGAATAGCTTCTGAAGGGCTATTAAGACCGGCTTGCCGCCCGCCTTCAGATGCTCTGCCGTAGTTCCGTCATCTCCCGGTGCCTTACCGTTACGTAGTTGTTTGAGAGCCATTCTGATCTCGTACAAGCTGATGTCAGGGATTTCTTCGGTATAGTGCCGAGTTAGCTTGGATCTGGGATCTTGGACCAAGCCGACAACAGGATTTCGGGATGATTTGTATAACTGTCCATAGAACCTTTCGACCTCGCCCAAGATCTCACTTTGGTATGAAGTGACGGTGCCATCGTCGGTCTTCAGCTTAGTCATTTGGCTTTGCCCAATGGACAGATGTTGTGCGAACATTTTTGAGCCACGATTCCGCTCTATCGCTTCTTTAATACGGAGCGTATTAAATCGGCGAATATCGCGACGCACAGACCTGGAGATCTGCCTATTTAGCTGCCTATGTTTGGACCAATCGGCTGAAGACTGCACCGTCATTTCTTTTCTCCGCCCCATGAGCTCGAGAGTCTGGTCAGAAAGTTTTTTAGGTCTATTAACGCGGTGGTCCTTGAAAATTTTCAACCCAACCGCGTGGACAGTTTCCACGAACCTGTTGTTCATATCGTTCGGAGATTCGTATTCGTCCAGAGATTGGAAGCGATTGTGTAGTTCGAGTTGAAAGCCTTTGAGGTTCTGGTATTGGACGGATGTAGGTCGGAGTGTAGACTTCATCAAGCGTGACCGCTCGACTTTTGTGTGTATATTCAATGTGGCTCGTACCATCCGGTGATCGCTCCCAGTTTTAATCCAGTAATAATATAATGCATTAACTATGATTAAAAACTTCAGCAACGAAACGTGGCAGACAGCACTAGGGGCATTGCAGCTTTCCTTCCACTGCACCTCCCAAAGAATGACCGCAGCAGCTCATTATGATAAGCAGCGCTTTGACAAAAGCAAAGCAAAAATACATCCCTTTCAGCACGACAACTACGTGCTCATCAAAAACAACCCACGTAACCAGACCTCTCTAGACTTTAAGTATAGCGAACCCTACGAAGTGTATAAAGTCCTTGATAATGATCGTTACATGGTCAAGCGCGTTGTTGGTAGAGGGCGGCCACGTAAGGTGGCTCCTGATCAATTACGTCTAGCACCTCAACCAGGCGAACAGGAGACCGTGTCGACGGATATGGAATACTCTTCCCAAAACGTGACAGCCCAGCAGACCGACGATGCCTCGGCATCTTCAAGTGATGATATGCAACAGCAAACATCGACCTAGCCAGTCGCTGGCTTACTGGACACTTAAATAACTAAAGGTCAGTTCTAACGATTTTTAGTTCAGTTATTGCAAAAATTTTCAGCTAAATTACCAACTATAGAAAATTGGTAATAATCTTTGTCTATTTGACAAAAAGCTAATGCAATAATGCTATCAATCAATCGTAAAGTCTGTACAAAATATCTCTATCCTTAGCTTTCAGTCCTATTTTTGCATTTTCAGAGCCACTGGGGACCACGGTCATATAAATAAGGCCTAGGCCCCAGCATTGCCCTTCCCCAATCCTTTAGAGCCCCTGTGGACTACGGCGTACATGACCGCTTAGCACCACAGCAACAATCTTTCGTGAGCAATTACCATATAAGTTTTCAGAGCCACTGGGGACCACGGTCATATAAATGAGGCCCAGGCCCCAGCATCGTCCTACCCTAATCCTTTAAAGCCCCTGTGGACCACGGCGTACATGACCGCTTAGCACCACAGCAACAATCTTTCGTGAGCAATTACCATATAAGTTTTCAGAGCCACTGGGGACCACGGTCATGTAAATAAGGCCCAGGCCCCAGCATCGTCCTACCCTAATCCTTTAGAGCCCCTGTGGACCACGGCGTACGAGACCGCCTAGCACCACAGCATCATCCTTGTCATCGAGTACCAAAGGCATGCAATACGTGGAGTATTTGCAATGACCTAACATAAACAATAATTATTGTGCGAGTATGTGTGGAACATAACAAGCACTAAATATAAACGTCGAGTCGCTCACTACCTATGTACAGTTCTTCTTTCTGTGTATTGCTATCTCTGTATGAGAACTACAGCTGATAACTTGGTTGTAACCAAGTATCATTACAAGCAAAATTAATCATTAAAACTAATCTAGAAGCTCTTGAGACATTGTCTGGTTTTTGAAAAGATATGCAACCATTGCAACAAAGTTATTAGCTAGTGTAACGGTGAACGGGTACCTAGCTGAAAAGGAAATTTTTACTTCATTTTCAGAAACGCGACTGGTGCTGAGCACGCCCCGTCTCGCAGAATGGCCGTGTCGACGCAAGACTAAACAACGCAATAACTTCATCAGTTTAAACTACAGTTATATTAGTAAATATGTTTACGTTTTGTTTATCGTAATTATTAGACGATTATTGCGGTGTTTTCAAGATGAGTTTTGTTCTATTTATTTAAAATAGGGACGTGTAGTTTTTACATGTTCCTGTTGTAACGAATCATCAACCATTTATGTACGAAGAGCGTTTAAAAATAGTTAAAGCACTTACGTTATTCTAATCTCGATTTTAGAATTAGAACCAAGTGATTTTTACACATTTTAACTAAGTTTATAACAATTACAGCACGCGATTTAAGTTCAATGTAAAGGGATTGAAATGGCCGGCGTTTTAAGTTTCTTTTAATTTACTAACTGTTTCTAAAACATCGTGATAATTAAATTAGCTTTTTATATTCATTAAAAGAATTAATCCAATTAAATTACTTCGTAAACTAGAACCATTAATAAAGCGGAAGTATGTTTGAGTATTGTATCAACCTGAGACGCGCCATTTGCAATGCCTTCTTGTGCTGTTAAATTATTGTGCAGTGACATTATTGTAGAAGTATTCATAGAGAGAGGTCGTGCTCAAAACCACATGCGAGTAAACCTTATTGTTTAAATAGTAGGAGTTATTCAGTGTGTTACAATATTCGCTGCGTTGTTCTTATGTTATAATTATTCAGTGTGTGCGTGTGTGTAGTGTATAATTATTCAGTGTAATAACAAGTGACATTATAAGTTGTTACCAAACCTACTTGCATTATTTCACTGCCTGAAAATGAGTGAATCACATGAAGAGGTCTGTGACGATTTTTAAAAACGCTGCTGGTACCCAGGCTTCGTTATATATAAATACGTATAAGTAATAAGTATAAGTATGTAAGTATACAGAGTGTATCAGGTTATGGAGCAACTGACTGAGTATGTTGTAGTTTAACAGTCATAGATCGTAATTAGAATGTATATTACACAAAAAACAATATAACATAAAAGTTATAGTGATTTCAAAAATGTGTGTCTAAGAGCCTACGCCTTAAATATTACGTATTATGTAGGCATGTACAGAAAGAATTGCGCAAACACTTCAATGGTAGCGTAGGCACAAACGCGGCTCGTCAACGGTCCTCGGCCGATCAGCTGATTTAAAGCGAAATTTGTCTTGCTTATGCAAATATAATCAGTGATTTATTCAATTTCTAATGAACATTTAACAAAGTACAAATGTACTGCAGATTAAGTATCACTGACTTTATACATTTCAATCAGATATACACGAAAAAGCGGTAGCAAAATTGAAAACTTTACATGTCTCTGTGTCAAAAAAAACATACGCACACTTGCTTGTCAGCTTTACAGTTTCGTTTATATATTATTCAATTTCCATAAGTTGTTCTACAGTTTGTACTCTTGCCTTTCTTATGTTATCTACTGCTATACTCCTTCTTTAAATGTTTATTTATGTACGTACAGTACATAAATACAAAAATAAATCTATTTACATCGGACTATTTCTTTGCTGTTTACCATAAATACCATAGTATCATAATTCAGATTCGCAAAATATATGGTAGGATCAACAGTCGTCTGTCTACAGCAGCGGGCCGGTTCGTCTGCATTAGTATCACTCTCGCAGAAAATCGACATTTGACTAGTAGCAACAATATTACAGTACTTAGTTCGGTAAGCGAGAGACCCGGCAGCTCAATTTTCTGAGGGAGTTTGTATGTCGTGTGTTTTGGTGATGCCTTAAGTATCACTAAACTTCATTGCAGGCAGTCACTCTTGCTTCACAGTAGGCAACGGTTTAGCAAAGTTCCATGAGTAGCAATGAGCAAATAATAAAGAAAAATGTTTTGCTTGTTTGAAAAATGCTGAAAACTGGAAATTTTATAACTAAAAACTGTAATATCTTACCAATAATACCATCAGGAGTGAGGCCTAGCTCGAATAGGATGTCGGTCAAACCAATTTGAATAGCAGCGATTCCCACAAAGGAATGCATAATGTTGTCGAACATTTTCTTGTCAGGCGAACAGATGATCTCAACTATATCGAGTCCCTTTGGAGCTAGTGCTTTCTTACAGCTGTAATATATAGTACATCAAATTAATAAAGTAATTTAAATAATTAAATTGATGTTGGAATACGGTTTCGTAGATATGCTGATTTATCTGTGGTGACGAAGTAAGTATACATTTCATTTGAAATGTATATCGCGTTTGAACTTGCTTTCTAATTGCCAAATGTTTGCGAATAGATACTGGAAGACTAAGATGTCTCACGCTCAACATGCCATGGTTTTTACAGAGAATTATACTAGTACTCCTCAAGCGATCGAAATTCGATCATAATTCATTTAAATTTTAAATTTGTTGCTTTTACTTTAATCTTTTTTGTTATTGCCAACGGTGGTAAGCGACCAAACAGTACACCTGATGGTAAGTGTTGCTGTCGCTTATGGACTTTTGCTAGTCTGCTGCCTACCGTGAAGAAAGCGAAGGCAGTGTGTATGCGTGCAATGAGGTTCGGTGATACTAAAGGCATCACCAAAACCCACCACACGCAAACACCCTTAGAAAGTTGTTATAACTACGGCAAAGTCTTGCCATAACATTTCATCATGTCGGCTCATATCATCCCACTGCTAGTTTAGAGCCTACCCCACAATAGGAGGGAAATTAACCTAGTATCCCACGCTGGTCAGAAGTGTTGGCATAGGGTTTTATTTCGAGTTTTCCTTCTCTTGCATAAATGTTATATGCATATTGTGTTTCTTAGTCGTCTCATACGACACCCACGAGCAAGAGAGGGGTGATGAATTATGTTCTTACACCGTCAACACACGGATAAATGACGGGACGACATTTAGTGCACTTTCAAATGTATCTCTCAAAATTACTGCTTCATTTTGTATACTACTTAAATCACTGACCAAATTTAACATTCAATTCAAATTGTCCAATTCCCAAAATTAATAAATTCAACATCATTGAATCAGTAATAACATATAATTTTAAAATAAAATATAATTTTCGTACTACTGTACTTGTATTGTTTTGTTTATGATATTGAAAGTCGCTATGCCTATAAGATATTGTCTATAACTCTGTTATCATAATTATGTTTGACATTCAGTTCGATCAGACTTTAACCACAAACATAAGAGTGTAAATGTGCGTGTGTCTCAATTGTATGGTAGCGTGGATAGTGTTCCGTCCACGGAGAAAATACAAAGAGGAGTTGTGGTAATTAATATTTTCTATGAAACAATGCGTGTCATTTACAGGGGGTGAGGGGCTATTACTTGTCTCACGCCCTCTTTTATGTCCATCTACCGGCTATTATCATAATTACTAGTTTCATATTTTTATGTAGTTGAGCTATCTTGCACCAGATGTGAGTAAGTGCGTGGTGTAACAGGGACGTACTCAGAATTTAATTCTATCACGGAGTGTTATTTTTTTTTTATTTGTAAGATACAAACAATCTTATTTCCCGTTTGCTCTATTCAAATATAAATGTTTAATATGATAATGTAATGAAATAATTCGGCATAGTGAATAGGTGATTGACTACTGTTTTTAACCACAAATTTCCTTATAAAGCTTATCAGCATTATTTCTAATATTAATATTTTAAGAAAAATACATTTTCCTTTACTGTCCTTCTCGTTCGACAATTCACTAGAAACGCACACAATGTATGTAATTAACTCAGAAGTTTTTCATACCTAATTTGTCTTTTCATACGACCAAATAATACAATTATTTGTTTGGGTTTCTAACGGATTGTCGAATGTAAAGTCTAGGTAGATTACACCCCCACCGACACGGCGGCTGCTGAGCCCGCTGTGGGTAGCGATCCCCCAGCTCCCCCAGGGTGGCCACATCACCCTGCAGGCCGAAAACGCCCGCCTTCCTGGTGAGGTTTCAGGCCTGCAGGAGAAAAACAAGGCCTTACACAAAGAGCTGTCGGCGGTGCAGAAAGCAAACCGCGAGTTGGCCAAGCAAATGGCCGACTTGCGGCACCAGGTCGCACAACTGGCGAAGACTGCGTCGCCGACAAGCACCGGCCCTGCCGCCGCCCCCGCTGTCCCCGTTGCGCCAACTCGTGCTGCGGCGAGTCCCCAGAGGGCCCAGCCGGCCGAAGCGGTCCCGCTGCCCGCAGTGAACGACGTGCCGGATCAGACCATGCGCGCCATAGTGGATGTTGTGGGCAGAATGCTCGACGCACGCATTTCGGCTCTGGAGTCAAGACTGCCTCCAGAGCCCCATATTCGGTTGCCGCTTGCTGCGGACAAGCCCAAGGCCGCGGTGTCAGCCCCTGATGCGCTACCCTGTTAAGGCGGGCGCGTAGGGAGCTACGCTGCGGCCGTTGCTGGACTGAAGTCCAAAGGGCCCGCCGCGAGGAGAAAGGTGGCACCGGCTCATAATAAGATCTTTAAACCGAATTACGTAATAACTTCAGGTTCCTTAAGTAGGGGCTGAATCAATTAAGCGACTTGATATTACATGGACCTCACAACTTTTTATGGTAGAAGAACTGACTTGAGAGGCTTGGTTTTTTTACAAGTTTTGTTTTTAATGGCATATACATAGTTGTCCATTATAAAGATGGGATATAATTGAGGCAAATACTTAATTTAGGTTAGGTTAGGTTAGGTTAGGTTCAATTATTGATTAGTTTTACTAGTAGTCAGTAGGAAACAAAATATTTACCGTTCTATAGCCGATGCAAATATTGGTATTCGCATTAGTTGTGCTCCCATGCCAGCCCACTGCGATCCCATACCACTGTATACAAACCACAGAGGCCGCTTCGCATTGTTGAAATAATCTGCTTTTTCAACTAAACATATTGTCTTTTTTTTCTCTGCATCGATATCTGAAACACTCTTTCTTTTATAATATATGTTTATATAAATTCAATCGATTTTATCAGTTCTATCCGAAAGCAAATGATACTTTCATTTGCTCTCAGAGAGAAACATGAATGATTTTAAAGAAACATTAATAATAAACTGTATATATATATATATGTATATACATAAATGTAGGTGATATGAAGCTCACTGGGTCAAGTATATACAGTTTGTATCAGGTTATGGGGCAACTGGTCAAATGGGAGTTAGGCAATGGTAGTAGGAACCCATAAAAAAATTGAAGGTAAAATATCTATTCGTTAATGAATTACAGACATGTAACATTTTCAATTTTGACATCGCTTTTTGGTACACGAAAGATTTACAAATCTTATTGAAATTTATAAAGTGAGTGACACTTAATCCGCAACTGTTAAATGTTCATGAGAATTAAATAAATCAATGATTACGTTCGCATACGCAAGACAAATTTCGCCTTAAAATTACCTGAAATAGCTGATTCGCCAAGTACCTGCACAAGGTCATTAGGAAGGAGATGTGTGGTGTGGAGATGGTGGGTGCCACAACTGCGATTGCGATGAGGACACGGTGCAGCACACGCTTGAGGTGTGTGCCGCGTGGGCAGAGCAGCGCCGTGAACTTGTCGCAATCATCGATGTCGACCAGACGCTGCCGACCATCGCTAGGGAGATGCTCGGCAGCATTAGGAACTGGGACGCGGTCGCCGCCTTTTGTGAGGCCGTCATCTCACGGAAGGAGGCGGCGGATCGTCCGCGAGAAGAACTCCTTTTCGGTAACAAGTGCCGCCGCCAGCGACTCGGCCGGCGTAGGCGCGAGTACCCGCGCCTGATGCCGCCCTGACCGAGGCCGCGAGTGATTGGACCGAGGACTTTAGTCCGACACCCGCAGAGAGGCGCAACGGCCACCGACGTCCCGGGACAGGGACGTCGAGAGGTGAGGGTACCCGAAAGGGTATTCCGTCGGGCCGATCACTGACGACAAGGAACTTATTACTGGTGGTCGGCCCAATGGCGAAGGCGACGTGGGTACGGGTGGGTTATGATCCCGCGCGCCGTCCTTTCGTCGCTCTGGACGGAATGCCTTTTTTTTATGGGTGGGTGACCCATAAAAAAAGGGTGTGTGGTTTTAAAGGTCACTTTGGTGTAACTTACATTAGGGGTAAGGCTTTTCATGATAGTATGAGGTGCTAAAGGGGTACTCCTGTGGCCAGGAGCACCCCTTTTGTTGCATATTTGGTGAGATAAACCTTCCGATATAATATTAATTTATTGTTTAGATAGATAGATAACTCAATTATCGATTAGATAGATAGATAACTCAATTATCGATTAGTTAGAGATATTGAAAGATATGAAATGGAAAAATTTTTAAAATTCATGATGTCCGAATTTTGTGTGAAAAATTTAGTAGCTGTTCAAAAATCAATAATCATAATGATGCACCTCTTAATATTAAGGGCTCAAGTTTTCAGAATAATTTTCTTTTGTCATCATGAACAATATTTTCACAGTACCATTAATAAAAAAAATTGTTCGTTTTTTTGGCCCAGTCTCGTGTATACTATTCCTAATATACAGTATAGGAATTGATTTGTCACAATTTCAAATATTTTTGAATTTTAAATTCTGGTATTTGATGAAAATAAAGGTTTATTTAATAAAAAATCGGCCAAGTGGGAGTCGGACTCGCGCACGAAGGGTTCCGTACCATTAACTAGGTAAACAAGTGCCTCCCTATTGCCATTCTCGATATTGAGCAAAAAAATCAAACTTATTGTATGGGAGGCTCCCTTAAATATTTATTTTTAGTATTTATTGTTATAGCGGCAATAGAAATACATCATCTTTGAAAATGTCAACTGTCTAGCTATCACCGTTTTTGAGATACAGCCCGGTGACAGACGGACGGACGGACAGCGAAATCTCAGTAATAGGGTTCCGTTTTAACCCTTTGGGTACGGAACCTTAAAAATGATCATTTTTAACCTAAACTTTAAATAAGCATAATTTTGCTGAAGTATTTGTCTGTAACGTACAAACAAATTAAGCCTTAAAAATTGCTGCTTACTGCTTTGTTGCAGTCAGCAAAAGGTCATAATGTGTTAGATTCCAATGTGTAATCAACAACAAACCTAGTATAAGATATCCTCTTCCCAGGTGACCGGATATATTCTTGGAGTGTATGTTGTGTAGTAACGCTATCTCCTCAGCGTCGACACGATGCGATTTTAAGTTTTCGAAAATACTTTTGACATTTGGTTCTTGTCTACCAGACAATGTCACAAGGTACGGTATCGATGCACAGTAGCGAGACAGATCCTGTAACAATAAAGCATTAAAATATCACTCACAAATAATGATATTCATCATCATCATTATTTCAGCTCATATACATCCCACTGTTCGAGCTCGAGCTTCCTCCACAATAGGATAGAAATTGACCTTACTATACCATGCTAGTCAGACAGATTGGTATAGGGTTGCATTTCCTTCTGTGAGGCCGTTATCTCACGGAAGGAGGCGGCGGATCGTGTGCGAGTAGAGCTCCTATTCGACGACTCGTTCCGCCGCCGGCGACTCGGGCGGCGCAGGCGCGAGTATTTGCGCCTAATACCGCCCTAGCCGAGGCCGCAGGTGATCGGACCGGGGAATTGTCCGTCACCCGCAGAGAGGCTGACCGCGCGATGGCGACCGACGTCGCAGTACGTCGAGAGGTGAGGTTACCCGAAAGGGTATTCCGTCGGGCCGACCACTGATGACAAGTCACATCTGCTCCGGTGGTCGGCCCAACAACGAGGTGACGTGGGTACGGGTGGGTTATGGGCCCGCGCGACGTCCTTTCATCGCCCCGGACGGACAGGACCGTGCGTGCGCTTACCATAGCCCACCCAAAAAAAAAAAAAGGGTTGCATTTCAAGCTTTCCTTCTCTTGCATAGATATTATACGCGTATTATATCCCTTAGTCGTCTTTACAACGCCCACAGGCAAGATAGGGAGTGGTGAATTATATTCATACACCGTCATCACACGTACAAATAATGATATTATTTGTTAATAATACTAAACCACTTTATAAATAAATGCAGTTTACCTTAGGTTTATAATGTCCATGAAGTAAAACGTGCGAGTTGATTCCCGTCGCCGTGGTGCCGTTGATAGCCGTGTAAGTACGTCTGAAGGGCTCGTGCTTGGTGACGATACGAATCTTGCCGCTATTTAAAGCTGACACATCTTTACGTGGTTGCTCACAGTTCAAATTGGCTGCAAGTATACCTCTGTGGTAGCCTAATAGAACCTGCATTGTTTGCATTAAATAATTTAATTAAAGTTTCCAAGCTTTATGTATTAAATTAAATTAATTTGAATACGTATGAAGTTACATGGCAAACCTTAGTGATAGCAGTAATTCCACTAGCCGCTAGAGACAAACCAATATTTGACGTGACGCTTCCTACTAGTAATGTGTCTTCTCTATCTTTGCAATAAACTTCTGCAATCGCTTCTAGTTCATATTTATCTACATGTGGTACACCTGAAAGGTGATATTGCTGTAGTATCTATATAAAGACATCTATATAAATGATAAGATATTAGACTTGATTACGACCATATTTATACCAAGCTACCACGCTCGATTCAGAAAGATGCCTAATAACTGACTAATAAAGGTGATAACTTTTATTGACAGAATAATATAATCGTATAAGCATACATATAACTCCAACTCTCGTACTAGTTATTATTATAGGAGCCAGTGTCTCCTTTATTTTATGTCATAATTACAATAAACAATGTTGAATCGTAGACTTTATTAAACGTTTTGTTTACTTGTTAAAATAAATTCCAAAAATCAAATAAGGAACACTTTACTTTTAAAAACACAGCACTTATTAACAAAACCTGTTTGTGATAATATTTTGCTAATTGTTATGGTACTGGAATTTAATTCCAAATACCTAGGCGGTCTGAAAAGTTTCCGACCTCAACGTGAAGATGGCAGCACTCGTCAATAAAGGTCAGGGAATGTAGTTATGCATCTTTTGACAGCAACATATCAAAGTTTCAGCCATTTTGGACGCGCAGTTTTTATTTGACAGTCGTTTGAGTGAGTCGATGTGAGTATTTTTGTGAAAATGGAAAAAAATCGAGTATCGAGCTGTCATAAAATATTTGTTTTTGAAAGGGAATACGCCTACGCAAATCAAAGATGAGTTAGACTCTGTGTACGGGGACTCCTCACCGTCATTTAACACTGTGAAATTTTGGGCAGCTGAATTTAAACGTGGCCATAAGAGCTTGCGAGATGATGAACGTTCGGGACGTCCAAAAACTGTAACTACTGACCATAACATCGCTAAAGTTCACCAAATAGTGTTAGACGACCGCCGAATTAAAGTGAGAGAGATATCAGAGGCAATGAAAATGTCTAAAGAACGTGTTTGTCACATATTAAATCAAGATCTAGGCATGAGAAAGCTGTCCGCGCGTTGGGTGCCGCGTTTACTAACGTTAGACCAAAAACGTGTTCGAATGAACATTTCCGATGCTCTGTTGGCGCAGTTTAGGCGCAATAAATCCGAGTTTTGGCGCTGAGTAATTACTGTAGATGAAATTTGGATACACCACTATACGCCTGAAATAAAAATACAATCAAAACAGTGGACTGCAAAGGGGGAACCGGCTTCAAAAAAAGCAAAATCTGTTTTCTCGGCTGGCAAAGTGATGGCGACTGTTTTTGGGATAGTCAAGGGGTTATCCTATTCGATTATCTTCAAAAAGGGAAAACCATTACAGGAGCATACTACGCAACATTACTTGATAAGCTGAAGGCGGATAAACGGCCACATTTGCAGAAAAAGAAAATCCTGTTTCACCAAGACAATGCCCCGTCTCACACCTCAACAGTTGCCATGGCAAAAATCCATGAATTACGGTTTGAACTGCTTGACCATCCTCCTTATTCACCAGATCTAGCCCCAAGCGACTTCTTTCTGTTCCCTCAACTAAAAACTGCGCTCGGAGGACAAAGATTTTTGTCAAATGAGGAGGTAATCACCTTCGTGAACAATTATTTTGCAGAGAAGAACGCTGAGTACTATTTGGACGGATTAAAGAGATAAGAGCATCACTAGGAGAAGTGTATAGAGTCACAAGGAGACTATGTAGAAAACTAAAAATAAATTTTGAGATAAAAATCCTTGTAGCTATGTTAGGTCGGAAACTTTTCAGACCACCCTCTAGTTTCATCCTATTTGGGATGAATTATGTCTAAACGTGGACGTCAATGGCCTGGTGAATGAAAGTGTCAAACTACTTAATGGCAACAGAAAAGCTTGACTAACCAACTCGTAAAAGTATTATAATGCTTTATTTCTATTTCTGGAAAATGATGATGAATAATTACAGCGATGTAACAAGTTTTGAAAAATAGGCGTCATATTATCGAATGACAGTGTCAATGCATGGTTATGCATGGTTAAAGTAAAGACTTGTTAATAGGTTAAAAATATTTATCTAATCATACAGTTGCCTTTTTATAAAGCTTGTAAACTAAATTGAAATTTTGTCTCTTTCTTTGGCTGTGTATAAATCATTGACTATGGCTGTATACCCTCAAGATTCCGTTATTAGGATCCATATCTATGAAATAAGGTTTTGACAAATGTTTGCGACAAGTGTACAACAACATTAGTGTAAAATCGCCGTACCAATGACTAGTGATGCCGGTTTGAACGGCAGGGTCATGGGATCCACCGATCGAGTAGGTTTGGGTTGCGGTGGTAGGATCGTTATCGCTCCGAAGTGTTAAGCCTTAATTTCTGGAATTGCCAGAAAGGCGTCAATAGTTATGGTTTTTGTCGCCATAGTGGGCGAGTAGAAAGAACCTTAGCGGGTAAGAGATGGAAAACCTAGCGCCCTGGGTGGGGTAAACCCTGGGTTGCGTGTGGTGCATGTCCCTCTCAACCGGGTGTAGGTCGTGAGGACGTGTACTTAACTAGTGTGCCCTAAGTTTGTACTCCTTCGCCAATTTTAATGTGCGATAGGTTTCTAGCTGCTCGGGCCATTAGGCCTTCGCAACAAAATGATGAAAAGCCGCAGGCTAGATCCGACCAGGCAATGCCCCAATGCTGGCTGCTCTAAACCCTTCCGATGATTAGCTCTGCCCTTAAGGGGCTCAGCAGGCAAATCGGGGCCTTGCCTCACCCGGCTTCGTTGACACCGTGAAGTTGCCAGGGACCAAATAATATGATTTTTTGCCCTGAACAAACTTTCAGCTTTAATAAAATTACGTAAGTTTGGGGTTCACAGGCTCTTAGTCTATTAGAAAAATTATCGATGAAAAATAAAATGGAAAACTCTTTAAAAACAATATTTTATTTAAATGCTCTAACACAACAAGAATAAACATTAACTTTAAAACTTTTACTATCCATTGATAACGTCATTACACAATTTCCATGTTATAAAAGCTTGTCGCGAGATTTAAGAGCTCAGTTTAAAACATTGTTATAGTTAAAATCAATTAAATGAAGTTATTTAATTAACTTGATTATCTACACAAGAAAAACTCTCTTAAGGTAAAAGTTTACTTTTCTCTGTAGCGCACTTAGATAATTCAAACTTCGTCAAGACAAATCAAATGACACAAATCCGATAGGATTACGTAGTATAATTACGGAGTATCTATGGCCAGCTTCCAGGTCCATCATCAGATCAACTCTATGTCACAATGATATTGCATTGTCAACTGATTTATACATAGAACATAGAACTATACATACATAAATAATATATATATATATATATATATATATATATATATATATATATATATATATATTATTGGTGATTAAATTAGTGGATGTGGTAAAGTATATGGTGACAACGTTTTGGTGAGTACGTTCCAATTTGTTAAGTTTTAAGTTGAAAATCATGTGACTACTAATTTTTTTTCTTTAAATTGTCTTTGCTATAAAATTCTTTTTTGCTTTACTTTCTTTGTGACTTCACTATTTTACTCACGCCGTTATACACATCCCTGCCTTATCTTTTTATTAAATAAGATGCCTAAAAAGAGCAGAAGAGATAGAAATCATTCTAGTAGACGCGAGTCGCGTTCCTGGAGTCGTGTATCGCGTTCCAGGAGGCACGAGTTGCGTTCTAGGAGTCGTGAGTCTCTCTCTAGGAGGCGTGAATTGCAGGAGTCGTATTTCACGTTCTAGGAGTCGTGATTCTCATTCCAAGGACCGTAGGCCAAATTCTAGCTATCGATATACATGTTCTCGATCTACCCGCCAACGACGTAGCTCTCCTAACACTGTAACTAACGTGCAAATGCGACAAATTCTAGATAGACTGTAGACTTTAGAAGAACGATGCCATCCGCCTTCGCCGCGACCGCGTGCAGAGGCTCCGAGCGTAACTGAGCATCGAGAGTCGATGCCTCAGTCTTCGCCGGGACGCTCCATGAGTACGCCCACGGATCGCTATGGCAACGCAACGGATCGTATCATCGATGCAATATGATCCATCCAACCAATTTTCCTATATTTCTAACTTTGACCCGTGCATCAACGACATAGACACCTGGTGCGAGGAGGTGGATCGTGCCAAGGTTTTAAACAACTGGAACGACAACGAGTGCCTGTCTTGCATCGGGAACTGCTTTAAAGGTGATGCTAGGATGTGGCGTAATGAGTGGGTAACCAACGACCGCAGTTGGAGCAATTTCAAAAGGGAGTTTAAGCCTTTATGGCCTAAGAAACCAAATATTGTAAATATCCTGTATGAGGTCATGAGTTCCAGCTCCATGAGGACCAGCTCCATGAGGACCAGCTCCGATAAATACCCGACATACGCAGACTATGCGTGCCGATCTCTAAAGCGACGAGTTAATTTCGGCTTTAGTGATACGGGGCGTAACGGATCCTCAGATCCGAGCCTCTGCTACTAATGCTAAACTGACGCCCAATGAGTTAGTAGATTTCTTCACAATCTATTAGATCAAATACCCTGAATGTTGATAAGAAATCATTAAGTAATGATCATTTCCCTAAACACGAGCATAATATCCACTTTCGTAAACAAAGATTTGAGAATAGCAGATGCTTTTTATGTAGACAACCGGGTCATAAACAATCTGACTGTACAAAAAGAGCTAAACCTACATCTTGCACTAGTAATAATAATGAAAATGGTCAGAAAAATAACGTTCTGCATGGTTCAAATGAAGCTGAACAATGTAGTTTTTGTAAGAAGCCCGGTCATAGGATAGACACCTGTTTTGCAAGATTAAAATAAAATCATGGCGATACTTAGTACGTTCAATAAGTCAAGGTCAGGAGGCCGAGCAAATGTAAAGTAAACGCTTTAGTAGACTATTCGATAAGATATTAGAGTTAATTAGGCAACATTTTTTGATTCCCATCCCTTAAATCTTTTGTACAAAAGTATGTGAGCAATTTTCTTATTTTTATAACCCATAAGAAGGTACCCAGGGCCCCATATCAATTTATTCATTCATGGCAAAAACCGCGCGATCCGTTTGAAGTTATTCATGTAGACATATTAGGTCCGTTGCGGCGGTCTAATAGATATAGATGTTTTAATTGTGGTAGACGCGTTTTCCAAATAATGCCTTTTATATCCTACTAGCAACACGCCCTCGCTCCACTTCGGTTGCAGTGGCTTTTACCGCGTAGTTCCTATTCCTGTAGGAATACCGGCATATAATATAGCCTATGATACTCCCTGATATTATAGCTTTCCATTGAGGAAATAATTTTTGAAATTAGTGCAGTGGTTTAAGCGTGAAAGTGTAACAAACAAATAAACACACTTACTTTCGCTTTTTTTTTTATAATATTAGCAAGGATGTGTAGCCAATCCGGTCGATGGCCCAGTACGGCGCACCGGTGTGGGCGGGATCCATGACCGCCCGACTTAGGGCCCTTCTGTGGCGTCCACAGAAGGTCATGGCGGTCATGGATCATCCGCGGGTACCGCACGGTGGCGACGGAGGCGGCGTGCCTATTGGCCGGGACTCCCCCGTGGGACCTGGAGGCGGAAATGCTCGCCGACTTGTACCGGCGGGTGTCGGGGGTGCGCGGGGAGGGCGGTGTTGTTTCCTTGAGGGAGCTCACCGCCTGGCGCATCGACGCCCGCCGAGACGTCATCGCCCGTTGGGCAGACCGGCTGGAGAGGCCTCGATACGGTGTCTGGACCGTGGAGGCCTTCCGGCCGGTGCTGATGCAGTGGTTGGAACGGCGGCACGGTGTGCTCTCCTTCCGACTCGTACAGGTCTTGACGGGGCATGGATGCTTCGGCAAGTACCTGTACAGGGTCGCTAGGAGGGAGAGAACTCCGTCCTGCCACCACTGCGATTGCGACGAGGACACGGCGCAGCATACACTCGAGGTCTATGCCGTTTGGGCAGAGCCGCGTCGTGAACTCGTCGCAATCATCGGTGCCGACCTGACACTGCCAACCATCGCTAGGGAGATGCTCGGCAGCATCAGGAATTGGGACGCGGTCGCAGCCTGCCTCGATGATGCGACCCGCTGCCGGCGACTGGGACGGCGCAGGCGCGACTACCTGCGTGCCATGCCGCCCTAGCCGAGGCCGCGGGTGACGTGTCCGGGGACTAGTCCGTCACCCGCCGAGAGGCCGACCGCGTGAGGAAAGACCGACGTCCTCCCCGAGGGGGGGACGTCGGTCGATGGGAGGGTACCCCGGGTAGGGGATATTCCGTCGGGCCGACCACTGATGACAAGTAACCCTGCTCCAGTGGTCGGCCCAAAGACAAAGGCGTCATGGTGTTCGGGTGGGTTGCGGGTGTTGCGTGCTTAAGCCCCTCTGTCGCCCCGGACGTAGTGCGGAGGCGCGCCGACCGCAGCCCACCCCAAAAAAAAAAAAAAAGGATGTGTAGCCAAGACTCTTAACGAATTAAAAAGACTACCAATGTAATTTTTGTTTAGCATGCCTAAATTAATCGTAGCAGATCACCGACAGAATGAATGGTTGGACTCTATATAGCGATTACAATTGGTTTTGAACATAACAAAACAAAAAACTACTAAACAATCGCCCTTAAGTTTATTGGTCGGTATTAAAGCTGCAACACGTCATCTTGTCAGAGATATCGCCCTAGTGAAATCGAAAAGCACTGAGAGAGTTGCACCGACAAAGAGCCTCTAGGATCAACAGGTCGCTATTATGAACGCGAACCGGAGACCTCGATTATTTGAAATTAATTCCCTTGTTTTTGCTATTAAACAGGCACAAGCTACTGGCAAGCTTCACTCAGGCATGCGCGGGCCCTATCGTGTGGTCCAGGCACTTCCCCATGGTCGATACGAGCTGCGACTGCTAGCAGGCTCCTGTGGAAAGACGACCCAGGCTGCGACGAAGTTTATGGTGCCGTGGCGAGGGGAGTGGACTCCTGATATGTGTGCTACCTTCTTGGGGGGTATGTGTGTGCTACATTTGCGTGACAAGCGAACGTTGGGCCTATATCATGCAAAGGTAGTTGTGCTCATGGTATGCTAACGTCGTGCCTATGCCATGTGTTGTAAGAAATGTGCTAACGTCGTGTCTATGTTTCTTACTGTCAGAGATAGCTAACGTCGTGCTTCCTCTCAGTTGTGTGTGTGAACGTTCACTGTATGTTAATGAGTTGGTGGTGAAAACCACAATCTATGACATGCTGATATAGCTGAATTGACTGCAGCGATTCTGATATATCATCACGATCTGTAATTTCCAGAAAATATTGTTTTGAGAAATTGCATTGACCATGTGACTCTTGCAGAGGTATGAAATGGAGTTTTGTCTGAAGTACCAGGTGCAGAGGATATCAATGATAAAATGGAGTTTACGCCTGAGCAAGCTGTCAGGAGCGATGAAGTGCCTTACGTTGAGATGCCGGAGCCTGTACCAGGCCCCTCTGACGCACTAGATGCCTTACAGCGAAGGGATCCGGAGCACGGGGACGTCCTCCAGTCAGGAGAGACCGTGTTAGAACCGTCGAGCGTTGAATCGCTGAGAGTGGGGATACCGAGTGGCAGGGACGAGCTTATATAAACAGGCGCGTGAGCCATTCGAGCAACATTATAACTAACTGGGCCACTCACCTCCGCGAGCTGAATACGCTGCTGGGCCGCCGCGCCTACGTTCGTCCCTACGGGAAAGGCTTCCGCTTTACACCGCAAGACGAACAGGAATACCGCGTGATGCAGCGGTACCTAACAGAACTGGAGCGCAGCGAGACGGTGAATTGGTTTTCATACTCACTTCCCTCCGAGAAAAGCCTGAAGGTGGCCATACGTGGGCTACCTAGCGACGTGACGCCCGAAGAGGTCGAGTGCAAACTTAGATCGCTCGGCCACGAACCTGAGTACGTGCGCAATATCCGCGCGCGAGGAGATCGCCCTGGCTGCATCTTGTTGGCCATATTGAAAAGACGCCCCGACACCACCCCGGGTATTTACGACATCACGGAGATGTTAAACATACCCGGGGTCAAAATAGAAGCCTGGCGTGGGCGTGGAAAGCCCGCGCAATGCCACCGCGGCCAAAAATTCAGGCACTCGAGTCATCAGTGTCACAGAATCTTTGCCTGTGTTCGCTGCGGTGGCGAACATACAGCGCGACAATGCCCGCGCCCTAGAGAGGAGCCAGCTACCTGTGCGAACTGTGGCGGAGAGCACCCCACCAATTACACAAACTGTCCCACCTTCCACAAAGAAGCGCGTAACAAAAAGGCGGGGACAGTAGCAGCCACCAGCGACGCGTCTCCCAAAGGCATCGTCCGCCCACCCATCGGAACCGACCGCGTCGTTCTCGCTTATGGCGGAAGCGAACGACCCCTCTTCTGCCGGCAAAACAGCCGAAAAGAGGAAGAAGAAAAAGAAGAAGAAGAAGACACCTATTGACCCTTTGCCACCTTAGGAGGCGGGCCAGCAACCTCGGTTGCGTCCCGCCCCTCCTCCCTCTCAGCAACCACGTCTGACAATATTGTCAAACCCAAAAATAAAGTGGCGTTCACTCCCACTTCTACCACCACTACCACTTCAGCCTCCCGTCATGAGGACATTATCCTCGACAACATCATTTTGCTCTTGGGTCAAGTCTTGACCGCCCTAAGAAGCGGTCAGGACAAAAAATCCATCATTTCATTGGTCCACACTGGTCTGTCGAATCTTTTGACGCTAACCTCCGGGTAGGCCAGCAGACATAGACAACCTTCTCTCTTATGACTTTCTCCACCTCTGAAGTTTTTTCACCACTTGACCACTCTGGTCTGCCCAATTCCCCTGGTGCCAACCCTTCGGGGTAACCAGAGGATTGAACACTTTTGTTCTCACTAGACATCTTCATCTTTATCTATATTCGCCCTACACGGCGAGAAAAATGGTCCGCAGCCCGTGTTCTCTCCCGCATCGCCGGCCACCGACCCCACGGCAACCGCTGCTCCATACTCCCACCCTCGAAGCCAATGTCCAAATGTGCAAATTTTAAATGTAAAAATTTTTTGAGTTAAATTTGGACCAACCTGGTGTAAAAAAAATGTATTACGGCCTTCAAGAACTGTGTTTTAAAAACATCTACATATTCTACATCTAATACCAATTTCATAAAGGTATAATACAGTAGTTTAAAGTATTTAAAAATGGTTAAATTAGCACAGGACGCTAAATTCTAGCAGTTTTCAGGTAATCAACCCATTATGTAATTCCAAGAATTATTGCACAAAATGGCGGTAGAATTCTTTTTCGGATTAATAATAGGCAATATTCGTACTCCCTATCCCTATCTTCAACTCACGCTTCCTTTGGTAAGTTACTCATAGCTCGGCACTACACCTGTGTTTTACTCAATTCCGTTACTATGGTTTGTTGAAGTATGCTTGAATTGGACTTTGATTTTACTTGTGATTTAGATATTGTTCATATTGACAACTAGCTGATACTCACACTCCCCGTGAATATGTGGAAATAATTTTTATTTACAGTCTCTGTGATGGGAAGGCTCGGCAAGCAACACATAAGTATCATGAACGATATGCTAATCGGAAACGCTATCCCTATCGACGAATTATCATATAAAAAAAAACCATTTCTGCATATTCACGGGGAGTGTGAGAGTCGGATATTCTCCTTTAAACACCCATTTGAACAATATTCAAATCACAAGCAAAATCAAAGTCCAATTCAAGCATACTTCAACAAACAATAGTAACGGGATCGAGTAAAACACGCGTGTAATTCTGAGCTATGAGTAACTTACTGAAGGAAGTGTGAGTTGAAGATAGGAAGAGGGGGTTCGAGTATCGCCTATGATTAGTCCGAAAAAGAATTCTACCGCCATTTTGCGCAATAATTCTCAGAATTACATAACAGGTTGACTACCTGAAAACTGCTAGAATTTAGCGTCCTGTGCTAATTTAACCATTTTTAAATACTTTAAACTACTTTATTATACCTTTATGTAATTGGTATTAGATGCAGATGTTTTTAAAGTACAGTCCCCGAAGGTCGTAATACATTTTTTTTACATCAGCTTGGTTCAAATTTAACTCAAAATATTTTTAAATTTAAAGTTTGCACTTGTGCGTTTTATTGGTCATGTAATTAGTAATTACGCCTAAGTATCGTTTGAATTAGGAAGACCTATGTATTTTTAACTATCTTAAACAAAAAGTAACAATAAATTATGAACAGTTTATTGTAAAATTTAATATTTAGCATACATTTTTCCCTATTTACTCCCTATTTTGCCTGTGGGCGTTGTAAAGAGGACTAAGGGATATAATACGCGTATAATATCTATGCAAGAGAAGGAAAGCTTGAAATGCAACCCTTTTTTTTTTTTTTTTGGGTGGGCTATGGTAAGCGCACGCACGGTCCTGTCCGTCCGGGGCGATGAAAGGACGGCGCGCGGGCCCATAACCCACCCGTACCCACGTCACCTCGTTGTTGGGCCGACCACCGGAGCAGATGTGACTTGTCGTCAGTGGTCGGCCCGACGGAATACCCTTACGGGTAACCTCACCGCTCGACGTCCTGGGACGTCGGTCGCCGTCGCGCGGTCAGCCTCTCTGCGGGTAACGGATAATTCCCCGGTCCGATCACCCGCGGCCTCGGCTAGGGCGGCATTAGGCGCAGAACCTCGCGCCTGCGCCGCCCGAGTCGTCGGCGGCGGAATGTGTTGCCGTATAGGAGCTCTACTCGCACACGATCCGCCGCCTCCTTCCGTGACATTACGGCCTCACAGAAGGCGGCGACCGCGTCCCAGTTCCTGGCGCTGTCGAGGATCTCCCTGGCGATGGTCCGCAACGCCAGGTCGGCACCGATAATCGCGACGAGTTCACGGCGCTCCCCCTCCCACGCAGCACACATCTCGAGCGTGTACTGCGCCGTGTCCTCGTCGCAACTGCAGTGGTGACAGGATGGTGTGCTCTCCCTCCTGACAATCTTGTGCAGGTACTTCCCAAAAAAACAACCGTGCCCGGTCAGCACCTGCACCAGTCGGAAGGAAAGCACCCCGTGCGTCCGCTCCAACCACTCCATCAGCACCAGCCGGAGGGCCTCGACGGTCCTGACACCGTACCGAGGACTCTCCAGCTGGACTGCTCAACGGGCAATGACTTCTCGGCGGGCGTCGACCCGCCAGGCGGTGATCTCTTTGATGGAGACCATACTGCCGCGGGTGCGCGTCTCCGACACCCGCCGATAAATGTCGGCGAGCATCTCCGCCTCCAGGTCCCACGGGGGAGTGCCGGCCAGGAGGCACACTGCCTCCGTCGCCACCGTGCGGTAACCGCGTATGGCCCTGATCGCCATGACCCTCTGTGGTCACCTCAAGAGGGCCTTCAGTCGGACGGTCAGGGACCCCGCCCACACCGGTGCGCCGTACAGGGCCATCGACCGGATATATTTAGCATACATGAATGACATTTTCATCGCATTTAATAAAAAAATCCTAACTTCAAAACCACAAGACCTAAGACCATAAATTTGAGTATTTTTGTTAGATAATAAGTCTCGCTACCCCTCATAGCCCGTTGGTCCATTACTTACGAGACACCCTGTATACTCTTGAAAATTTATGAAGAACAATCTGCCAAAAAATCAATATAAAACTTACGAACTTGAAATTTGAAAATGTCACGCGTTTTGGACATCCTGATTTCAAGAGTCTCCCTCTTGAAATCAGAATGTCCAATACGCGTTTCACAGTAAAATAGACTAAATGAAGAAAGAAGAATGAACCAAACTAGAGTTATGAGGGGGGCAAGAAAGAAGAAGATTGTTAGAGGAACGAAGGTCATGATTGTGACAAATATATTGAAAATGAGGCTTTAAATCTGAAGGTGCATAGGGAGAGTGGAGAATAGAATAAAGCATATATAGTGCACGCAAATTTCGTCGTTGACGTATGTGCAACCAGTTTAGTTCGGATCGAAAGGAAGATATGTGGTCGTATTTATGAAGATTAAAGACGAATCCAATGCAATTATTGAGATGACGGTCAAGTTTATTGAATAGATCTGATAGATTCAGGTCGAAGTAACATACATCAGCATAATTGATTATGGGCAAAATTAAAGTTTGCACAAGCTTCACTTTAGTAATAGGTGGAAGTAAATTTTTTAATCGGTAGAGAGAACGCAATATACCGGTCCTTTCATCCGACCTGAGCCACTTGGATGTGCCAGTTAAGAGCCATATCTATATGCAAGCCAAGATCTTTAACGTTAGGTAGGGTATTACAGACCCATCGAAAATTACCGCGGGAAGAGAAGTTAATTTCATTCTGCATATGATTCTTGGGCTACCAATAATTATAGTCTGATATTTGGTAGGGTTAACACTTAAACCGAAATTTTCACACCATTTCTTTAAGACTACCATATCAAATCTTCAATTGCTACGACTATATTCTCTAACATAAATTGTGAATATAATTGTAAATCATCGGCATGCAGATGATACGAACTATGAAGCTCTTTAGTCAAGAGATTAATAAATAGTGAAAATAAGAGAGGCGAGAGAATACCACCTTGAGGAACGCCAGCCTCTATCTCACACCAACAAGATGAAGTCTTGTCAGCACGAACCATCTGCTGACGTCCCTCAAGATAAGAGGAAAATTATTTTATTACATCAGGAGAAATCAGAATAGAGGAGAGGATAGACTTGAGGATAGGATAGACTTGAGGATTTTGTGGTTAACGAAGTTGAAGGCGTTCGAAAAATCAACCAATACCAAAATAGTTAATTTGGTACTTTCTATACCGTTTCTAACATCGCTAGTTACCTTGAACAGAGTGGACGCGGTACTATGACCTGGTTTAAATCCAGATTGGAGTGGGCTCAAGATATCATTCTTGTGGACGAAGCATGATAGTTATTTGTGTACACAGTCTTCGAGCACTTTAGATAGAAAAGGAAGAATCGAGATAGGATGAAAGTGATTGGGTAAAGAAAGATTAGGAATCTTGGGTAATGGGATCACGTACGCGTTTCTCCATAAGGTAGGAAATTCACAGAACTCTAAGGAAAATTTCAGAATGTGACAGATTACAGGCAAAATATATTCCAGTATAATAGTAATCATACGACGACTAATATTATCAAAGCCCTCGGCGTTAGATGAAATGGAAAGTACAGTTGTTTTAATCTCTTTAGGTGTGATACGTGAAAATTTAAATGAGTTAGTATTCGGTCGTAGTAAGTTCTCCAAAGCCTTTAAGTTTCTGTCGATAATATGACCGTCCAGAGTTTGAGTGACAGAAAAGTGTCGGTTAATGTTATCTAGTAGAATGCTTTTGGGGAATTCCTGTCGAACACTTCCGATGCTCAAAGTTTAAAGAAACTTCCAGACATTGGCAGGTGACGATGAAGAAACGTTATTAATAATATGACGGCGTTTAGCATTACGTATCATCGGCGGCACCGATTGCGGCTAGTTTTGAAATGGACCCAGTTGACGTCAGAACGTACCCGTTTAAATTTCCGGTAAGCGTGACTTTGTTTAGCCATTAATGCCTCGGTCATCTAAGTCGCAGGAGAACGCTTAAGTTTTATTTTTTTAATTGGTGCGTGAATATTGAATAAATTAATGACCTTCATATTAAAGACCCGGACTTTTTCATCGACTGAAGTTGCAGCTGACAAAGATCTCCAGTCGATAGTTGATGCATCCTTCTGTAACTTGTCCACATCAATCCTCGTAAACGAACGGAAGTTCAGAATTTTAGGCTTAGGTTTGGGAGGTTAAAATATAAGAAACAAAGACAGTATTATGAAATGAGAAACCAGGAGCGGAACATTGGCCATAAGAGGCAATAAGAGAAAGAGAAGAAATGAGCATTAAGTCTAAACAAGTATCCCCATTAGGATTGTGGTGAGTAGCGTGTAGTAGTGATATGTGAAACCCGTAGACTTAATAATATGTTGGAGTTTAAGAGTGCGTGGAGAAGTAGGAGTGAGGAGATCTGCATTAAAATCGCCCATGATTATGTGATGTACATATTCAGACCCTAAAAATTCTAATGCCGACTCCAGATCACTAAAGTAGTCTACAGAAGGAGGAAAATAGACCACACCGAGAATGATTTTGACCCCTTTAACCCTAACCTCAAGGAAAAGATATTCTGCAGTATATGGGTTATGAGGAGATTGACTAACTACTTTATAGGGCAGGTCACTGTGTAGCTATACAGCTACGCCACCGCCTCTTTTATCTATTCGATCATTACGGATTAAAATAAAACCAGGGAGAGAAAATGAGGTAGAAAGAAGGTGCGGTTTGAACCAGGTCTCTGAAATCAGGATGGCGTGAACGTTAGTATCGCAAAAGGCCTCTAGGAGGTCATTGTAGTGGCTAGGTATGCCTTGCGCATTTATATGGCATACATTAAGTAACTGATTAGATGAACTACTAAAATTTTGTCTTACAGTTTCACCAAGCTTCTCAGGTATTGAACAAAAACTATCGCTGTCAGATAAAGAGGTACAATCAATGGCAGATATAAATGAATCATTATCATATAACATCAATAATTAATTATAATAAATAATATATATTAAAATGATATATCAATACAAACAAAATGTATACATATCATCATTTCAGCCTATTGCCGTCCACTGCTGGACGTAGGCCTCCCTCATATTGCGCCACAATGTGCGGTCCTGTGCCGCCTGCATCCAACGACGCCCAGCAACTTTCACTAGGTCGTCGATCCACCTAGTGGGGGGGCGTCCTACACTGCGTCGTCCGATGCGTGGTCGCCACTCGAGAACCTTTCTTCCCCAGCGGTTGTCGGTTCGTCGAGCGATGTGGCCTGCCCATTGCCACTTCAGCGTGCTAATTCTTCGTGCTATGTCGGTTACACCCGTTCTTCTGCGGATTTCTGTATTCCGGATTCTATCTCGCAGAGAAATCCCGAGCATAGCCCGTTCCATAGCACGCTGAGCGACTTTGAGCCTTGATATGAGGCCTACATTTAGGGACCACGTTTCCGTGCCGTAAGTCATCACTGGTAACACACACTGGTCGTAGACCTGTGTTTTCAGACACTGAGGTATGTTGGACGAGAAGATCCTCTTAAGTTTCCCGAACGCTGCCCAACCGAGTTGGATTCGTCGGCTGATCTCTTTCTCGAAATTGGATCTACCTAACTGGACTGTTTGTCCTAGGTAAACATAGTGATTGACAACTTCGAGAATCGCATTGCCAACTAGGACCGGTACAGGAATGACATGGGTATTTGACATGACTTTCGTCTTGTCCATGTTCATTCGTAGACCCACTAGTTGGGATACCCTGCTGAGATCATTGAGCATAGTGCCAAGGTCCTCCATGGATTCTGCCATAACGACGATATCGTCTGCGAATCGAAGGTGAGTGATGTATTCGCCGTTAATGTTGATGCCGAGTCCAGTCCAGTCTAAGAGCTTGAAGACATCTTCCAGTGCAGTGGTGAACAGTTTCGGAGAGATGACATCTCCCTGTCTCACGCCTTTCTGCAACTGGATCGGTTTCGTACTCTTATCCCGGATACGGACTGACATTGTGGCGTTCCTATACAAACACTTCAGCACTTCGATATAGCGATGGTCGATTTGGCACCGCTGAAGGGACTGCAGCACCGCCCAAGTTTCGACTGAATCATACATATATAATAATGCAATTATACTTATCTACACTTTAACTATGTAGTGATTTTATTTCTACACCACCCGCCAGCTGAAGCTTCATCACATAATTTCGATAGCATAATTCTGAATCACAATTAAAACATTTTAAAACTTAAATTATATCGGCATATCGGCGTGAGCGTGCAACAGTGACGTACGTGTTACGCTCTAAATACCTACGGCACAATTCAAAATTCGAATTGTTTTATTTAAATGTATACCCGCTCAACTGGTTAATGTTTATACAAAATGGAGTGTCAAAGTGTAAAAAAGTACTTTCAAAAACGGGATCATATTTCTTTTGTCAAGGATCCTGCCAAGGAACCTTTCATAAAACATGTGTTAAAGGATTGGCTGCGGATATGAAAGCTGGGAAAGATCGAATATACTGCAATAACTGTGAGGAAGAGGAAGGATCAAATGATGACGAAACTGAGGACGAGATGAAAGAGTTGCGAAAATTTTTATAAGATATTCAGAAGAAGGTCAGTTCGATCCCTATTCTAAAAAAAACATTTGGACACTATTCAACAAAGTATGAGTGTTTTATCTGATAAATACGATAATATGTTGTTAGCCGACCAAGAACAAGCTAAAGAAAAGATATCTAAATTAGAAAAAATAGTCGTCAATATTAATGTGTATATTTAGAAAAGTGCAATACCATATTGGGGTAGAAATGAAATGAATTCGATCAGTCATCACGAAAATTTAACATCGAAGTGAGCGGCATCGAATGTTTACCAGGAAAAAACCTAAAGGAGATTACAACCATAATCTATACTAATATTATAAAGAGGTAAAATTTGTAAGTTTGTATGCAGGGGGTAATCTCTGGAACTCATAATCTAATTCTAATTTTATTTTAACTGGCAGAAAGCTACATTATTCCTGAGTGCTATAGGCTATAAATTGTTTCTATAACATGTATATTAACCGAGCTATCACAACTTTTGTCTGGCAAGTCGGAAAAAAATACCTCGTAAAACAGAATTATTTGCGTGCGCTGCCTAAACAGTTGCTTAAAATTAAAAAGAATGTATGGCTACCTGGTTCATCTTAATTATTTCTACAAAAAAGTCAGCGATACCATATCTCTATCTTTTATATTTTATCTTTTATACTTCTATTATTGCATTAAAAAATTTTTTTTTCGGCATTGTTACGTTTGGTTGATTATTTGAGCAACAAAATATTAATTCTTATGACAATAAATTATTTCAGTATCACAGGAACATCATACAGATAAGATTTGCCATTTACAGTATATCAATTGGTCATACAGTTTCGGAGATAATATAAAATTACTAAAACGCAAAATGACCCTAGCATAACTTTCATTGTGCAGACGTTTTACCTATTTGCCCATAGATGGCGTTCTGCAATGACGTCATTTTTCTGAATCGCGGTGTTAAGACTTTCCGTGGATTGATGACCCTCTCGAATTATTATGCCCACGTTGTCGTTAGTTGGAGTTCTAAAAATTACATGTCAGTTGGTTATTGGTTTCGGTTGTTTCGTTCGCATGGTTGTTGTTGTTGATAGATACCTCATAATCGAAAATATCGTAATTTCGTTGTACGTTTGTTTTGTATGTTCGTAGTTTCGTACTTCGTTCTATCGTAATAATCGACACGAGTTATTCGATATTACGATTGTTTTGTTTTGTAAAGGCGGACGGTGTTCGAGTCGCTCTCCCTTTGTTCATAATTGTTTTCAAGTCTGTGCGTGGTTTGTTGAGAGCATGCCTAAAAGGAAATCTCAACTGTCTCGGCAGACATCACAGACAATAGCCGCTCGAGTACGCCGTACGGAAGAATCTGCCCCTGAAAATGAGCAACGCCTCTCGAGAAATAGAGAATATATTTCGCAAGCACGCGCTAGAGAATCTAGCTCCGAGCGCTCACAGCGCCTCGCAAGCCAAAATGTGAGGACGACGCGGGCCCGTGCTCGAGAAACTAGCGCTGAACGTGCGCACCGTCTATCTGAGTTAAGGCAGCATGTCTGTGAGACAAGGGATAGGGAGACTAGCACTGAGCGCTCGCAGCGCCTAGCAACAGAAAGACAGCGAGCAGCTACAGTCAGAGCGCGTAATCGGAATATAGCCCAAGGAAATAGATCAGCCTTCAATTACGATGCCAATATAGATTATGCTCAGCAAAACACTGTGAAAATAGGCGAAATGAATAAAACATGTCCTAAGTGTTTTGCAAATAAATGGAGCGATGAACCAAATGGTATGTGTTGTGCTGCAGGAAAAGTGGTTCTTCCTGATATCCAGGCACCACCACAACCAATAAAAGATCTATTACTGGGCAATCATCTATTATCTGCGCATTTTTTAAAAAACATACGAAAGTATAATACACTCTTCCAAATGACGTCATTCGGTGCTAAAGAAATTCGCGAAGGAAACTTTATGCCTACATTTAAAGTAGAAGGGCAAGTTTATCACTTAATTGGTAGTCTACTCCCTTCGCCAGGGCAAAGCCCGCAGTTTCTACAAATTTATTTCATTTCTGATGCCGACCAACTTTCGTTGCGGTCTAATATTGCTCCTAACCTAAATATCGATTTAATCAATGATTTACAGACGTCGTTAAATAGTCATAACATTTATATTCGCAGTTTCAAATACAATTTAGAACATAACTCTTCATCTGAAAACTTAAAATTAATCATTCACGCTGACCGCACTCCACAAAATCAACATCGTGGAAGATACAATTCACCTACAGCAAACGAAGTTGCAGTATTATTGGTGGACGAAGATAAGGGACCTAGAGATATAGTCCTTCATTGCAAAGATGGTCAACTGAAAAGAGTTTCTGAATTACACAGAGCTTACGATCCCTTACAATACCCTTTGATGTTTGTTAACGGTGAAGATGGTTATTATTTGACTATCCCTCTACAAAATTCAGCGCGAAATAAAACAGTTTCGTGTATGCAATTTTATATGTATAGATTGATGACCAGGGCCAACAGTTTTAATCCCCTTCATTATTATCGGGATTTGTTTAGTCAATACTGTGTTGACATGATGGCTAAAATGATAACAGAGAGACTAAGTTACATAAGTCGCAATCAACAACAACTGAGAGCTGATGACTATATCCATTTAAGAGACGCTATAAATCAGGATGCTAATGTCAACGCTGCAAATATTGGCCAACATGTCATCTTGCCTTCATCTTTCACCGGCTCTCCGCGTTACATGCATGAAAAAACCCAAGATGCAATGACGTATGTACGCAACTATGGAAGACCCGATTTATTTGTGACGTTCACTTGCAATCCGGAGTGGCCAGAAATTAAGAAAGAGCTATTTGCTGGCCAACGTTCTTTCGACCGTCATGACATTATTGCTAGGGTTTTTCATTTAAAGATGAAGAAAATGATCAAGTCGTTCACTAAAGACGAGGTATTCGGCAAAGTCAAATGCCATATGCTTAGTGTTGAATGGCAAAAACGCGGACTACCACACTGTCATATGCTGTTTTGGTTTGCACAAAAAATACAACCAGATGAAATAGACAGTATAATAGTTGCTGAACTACCAAACAAAGATGATGACCCAATATTATTCGATATTATCACCAAAAACATGATCCATGGACCTTGTGGGGAGCACAATTTATCATCACCGTGTATGAAGAACGGTATATGTTCAAAGAAATATCCTCGGCGATTCGTCACCGATACTCAGAC
Source organism: Lymantria dispar (assembly GCA_032191425.1). Classification (NCBI taxonomy): domain Eukaryota; kingdom Metazoa; phylum Arthropoda; class Insecta; order Lepidoptera; family Erebidae; genus Lymantria; species Lymantria dispar. Next base: position 1,362,313 of record CM063450.1, on the reverse strand, counting down.
AGGCGAGGATGGTTATCCTGTATATCGTCGTCGTAATGCTGAAAATGGTGGTCAAGTCGCAGTTGTAAACATCAGAGGGAGGCCGATTACAATAGATAACAGATGGATTGTACCATACTCTCCAATGTTGTGCAGGTCATTTAACGCCCACATTAACGTCGAATACTGCCATTCAGTTCAGGCTATAAAATATATATGTAAATATATAAATAAAGGTTCCGATCAAGCCACGTTCAGCGTTAGAAATCCGCATGATGAGGTGGAAAATTATTTAAATGGGCGATATATAAGTACATCGGAAGCCGTCTGGCGAATACTCGAATTTCCGATCCACGACCGACATCCCACGGTCGTGCATTTGGCCGTGCACTTAGAAAACGGGCAAAGGGTGTTTTTCACACCAGGAACTGCGCGACAAGTTGCCCAAAATCCGCGCAAAACCACTCTATTAGCGTTTTTTGAACTCTGCAATACCGACGAATTTGCAAAAACGCTGTTGTACCACGAAGTTCCACACTATTATACGTGGGCTAATAACAAATTTTCAAGACGAAGGCGCGGTCAAGACGTCGATGGGCATCCAGAAATAAAAAGAGATGAAGCTTTGGGAAGAGTGTACGGTGTACATCCGTCACAATCAGAATGCTTTTATCTAAGAATTTTATTGCACCACGTACGCGGTCCCACATCATTCAAAGATTTGAAAACTATAAATGGAGTGGTCAAGGAGACGTATCAAGCGGCTTGCCGGGACAGAGGTTTGCTGGAAAATGATGATCACTGGGAGAAGACATTAAGAGAAGCTTCGATGTCGGAATGTTCATTGAAACTTAGGGAGTTATTTGTGGTGATACTGCTATTTTGTCAGCCATCTGAACCGTTAAAACTATGGGATATCTTCAAGGACAATTTTTGTGAAGATATCAGACATAGAAATCGACAACAAAATCAGGACTTTACCATGCCTTTTAATGATGTTATGTACAATGAAGGTTTAATACAAATTGAAAACAAACTTTTAGCATTGAATGATAAAACATTGAGTGACTTTGGATTACCGTCTCCAGTTCGCCCTGTAAATGATGCAATAGATACAATGTTGGTACATCCGCACAACATCAGTGAATTAGCTACTTTTGTAAATGAAAATTTGCCTAAATTAGTCACAGACCAAAAACAGGCTTTTGATGAAATTATTGATAGCGTAACGAATAATAAAGGAAAAATTTTTTTTTTAGACGCCCCAGGAGGCACAGGGAAAACATTCCTCGCTAATTTAATATTAGCACATGTTAGGCAATCCGGAAAAATAGCTTTGGCAGTGGCTTCTTCTGGGATTGCGGCTACTTTATTGAGTGACGGTAAAACTGCTCACTCTACCTTCAAACTCCCATTGACAGTTTCATTGGAGCAACAGTCGGTATGTTCGATACGCAAAAATGGGCCCATTGGTCAATTGTTACAGAATACGTCGTTGATAATGTGGGACGAATTTACCATGAGTCATAGAGCTCATGTTGAAGCAGTGGATCGAACACTTAAGGACTTGAGAAACTCAGTCGCTGTCATGGGTGGTGTCACTTTTGTGTTTGCAGGTGACTTTCGTCAGACACTTCCCGTCGTCACAAGAGGTACACGTGCGGATATCATAAAGGCATGTCTAAAATCATCGCCCCTATGGAGTATAGTCCAAACTTTGAATTTACGTACGAACATGAGAGTCCACGTTATTGGAAATATGGATAACGATTTTCCACAACAGCTGCTCAAAATTGGAGAAGGGTCTTTTTCTTCTCGAACCTTGGACTCTAACTCTGCGGAAATCGTTATAAATGAGACTCTGGGTCGTATAGTTCACAGTCTACAGCATCTTATAGATGCAGTATATCCTGACCTCGAATATTTACTAGATAGAGACATTCATTGGCATTGTTCAAGGGCTATCGTCTCACCAAGGAACGATACAGTCAATGAAATCAATAATCTAATTTTACAAAAAGTTCCCGGCCATGGTAAAATCTACAAGTCAATTGATACAGTGTGTAATATCGAGGATGCAGTCCACTATCCGCAGGAATTTTTAAATTCCCTTAAACCATCTGGTCTGCCACCTCACGAACTGCTGTTGAAATCCGGGACACCTATCATGCTTTTAAGAAATTTAAGCCCACCTAACCTGTGCAATGGCACAAGGCTACTAATAAAAGATTTAAAAGACAACCTAATTGTGGCGACCATTCTCATCGGCCCAGGAGCTGGCCAGTTGGCGCACATCCCAAGAATTCCAATGATTCCGACGGACCTACCCATACCGTTTAAACGACTCCAGTTTCCAATAAAAACATCATTTGCCCTGACTATTAATAAGTCCCAGGGACAAACATTCTCTTTGGTTGGCATTGACCTACGAAAAGAATGTTTTTCCCATGGGCAATTATATGTTGGTCTATCAAGAGTGGGATCATCCGAAAGGCAGATTATTCTGTTACCGGAAAATAAAACAACCTCAAACATTGTATATAGAGAAGCTTTAAATTAAATAGATACCTAACTTAAACAAATAAATAAAATAAGTAAAAGGCAACTAAGGGTTAAGTTACCTTGAGCAGAAAATAGAACTTCGGTAATCTTTTAAGTTACTGATCTGATTCCAAAAAATATTTTACTAATAAAATTAAATACAGTAATATCAATCGAGTGTAATCTTATGTTAAAACAAGAAATTTTCCGCGGACGAAGTCGCGGGCAGAAGCTAGTTAGCAATAAAATGAACGTAAGTAACAATGAAATTGAAACTGTATATCGTAGCTACCCACCAAAAAAAGGATTAAAACCACCACCTATTATCATTACTTTTAAACCATCTGAAATCGAGACCCGAGCTAACTGGTTGGCGAAGCGTCAAAAACTAAATAATATATGCAGCAACAATGTAACCGGCGGTAAAATTAATAGTAAAATATATATAAATGAGGACCAGAACAAAATTACAAAAACCTTATTATGGAACACCAAAAAGCAGTTACATAGTGTTCAATGCACATTGAACATGCAACGCAGCAAATTCATAAATAGAGCATTCAACATGCAACAGCGCAGATTTGCAAGATTTACTGCTGCGTTACACCTCACACTTACGACACACTACACAAAATGGTATATATGTGTATTAGCAATAAATAGTATATAAGGTGGAAATATTGTAAAATAAATCAGATTTGAATTTATTCATCTCTCAGTTACTACACTCTCACTGTGGCCAAGACACCCTTAGCCGTCAGTTCTGACCGGTCTTGTGAGTCTGCTTGACCGGCAGTGAGAATTACCAATCCTCCACCCAAACATCCATCTCACATCTACCTGTCACTTTAGGTAGCGCGGTGCAGGTATCCCATCAGATAGGCTAGGAACTTAAGGGCTTTAGGTATCTCAAACTATAACCTTAGGTTCTCCTGTCAAACACAGCGTCGGTCCATAAGCCCATCCAACGCCGTACACATAGTGTGTATAAATACGTATGGGTAACTAATGGCAAGGTACTGGTGAAGGAGGATGAAGGTGATAAAGTGATCTGGTTGAGAGAAGAAAGTGAAATACATGAATTACTCAATGTTAAATAAATATTTAAAACTACCTACTACTACGTACTATAAATGTTATCCATGTGATTGTTTTTAAAGTTAAAATTCACCGACTTATGCGATCTAGATAGCATTAATAACAGCGAGGTAAATTACTTCACTATTAATAACATTAGTAATTGGTTAAATACATTTACAAGCAAAAACATACATAGTGTACATAACACACAAACATACATGTAAATATTCGTAGTCTTTTCTTTTTTGTTTTTTTTTTTGGGTGGGCTGCGGTCGGCGCGCTCCTCGCACCACTCCGTCCGGGGCGACAAAAGGGCGTAAGCACGCAACACCCGCAACCCACCCGAAAACCACGTCGCCTTCGTCGTTGGGGCGACCACCGGAGCAGGGTTACTTGTCATCAGTGGTCGGCCCGACGGAATACCCTCTACTTGGGGTACCCTCCCATCGACCGACGTCCCCCCCCTCGGGGAGGACGTCGGTCTTTCCTCACGCGGTCGGCCTCTCGGCGGGTGACGGACTAATTTCCCGGTCATATCACCCGAATATTCGTAGTCTAAGAAAACATTTCAATGAGTTACTTGAGACAATTAACGATTGTATACAAAAGTTAGATATACCAACCTTTGCTTTGCTCGTGGGTGTCGTAAAAGACGACTAAGAGCCCTAGATTGACCAGGACCAACTCCATCTGGTACCATTTGGGTCAACGATTACATTCCCAAGGAGGGTTGACGTCAGGCAGGCGGCCGGTCATAAAAGTCATTGCCGAAACTTTTTGCAATATGTCAAAACAGATGACATATTGCGTCGATCCCAAGTAATTGGGATAAGAGCAAGATGATGATGATACAAAAGTTAGATATAATAGTTTTGACCGCAACAAATATAGATTATTCAGAATTATCATTATACAAAATAGTCGATTATGATGTAAACACATACACCCGCTCAGGTTGAAGGGGTTTGTTGGTATATACGCGGGAATTCTTGCGTGCGGAGATATGTGAATCACTACCGTCCCCAGGAATGTGTTCGGCGGAGTGCGTTTCTATTTTACTGGATTATAAAAACAAACCAATTTATATAATATCCATTTATAGACATTCTTAATAAACTACCACGCACGTCAACCGTATATTTCTGTGAGGACGTAAACATTAATCTATTAAATATTAATGATTGTTATGTAAATTTGTATGAAAAGTTATTATCTGAATATGGATTCACGAAATGTATCAATGATATAATACGGAAGGAAATTTTAATGGACAAAGTAGTAGAATCTTATTTGGATCATATTTATATTAGAGCAACTAATGTATCTATCGATTCAGCCGTAATAGCCCACAAAATATCCGATCATTATCTCATTGCAGCGGTAATTAAATGGAAGCACGCGCCACCGCATATGCTGTCTCGTTCTAGCGCGGTTACGCCGGCTACGTCAATTCTCGGCATCACTAAGCGAGTGCTAGACAATAAAAAGGTCAGACAAAAATTATTAAAAATTGATTTTGATAGCCTGTTGTCAATAGAATGCCCACTTGAATTATATAATGCTTTTATACAACTATTTTCAAATATTTATAATTAATGTTATATTTGTAAACAATATTTCTGCTGCCAATAGGAATAATAAAAGCTGGATTAACAATAATCTAAAATCCATGGTACAAGAGAAAGATAGATTGTTTGAAATATACAGCAATGAGCCAAAGAATATGTTAAAACGTCTAAATTATACTACATATAGAAATAAGTGTCAGAAAGCTAGTAATAAAAGTAAAAATGTGTATTTAAAAAATTGTATATTAGAATGTAAGAAGAATATAAAAAAAGTCTGGGAGAAAATTCATTTAAAAATGGGAAACACTAAACAGTCACTCGATTCGTCAATACTTTCAAATTATAAAATGCAGGGTAGTGAGAAAGATATATGTAACAAATTTGCTGTTAACTTTCGTAAGGAAATAGATGCAATAAAACACATTTGCAATGAGAATTTTATCGATAGGAACCCATACGTTAAATTATCTAACACTAGTATGAGATGGAACGACGTCACTCCGTCAGACATTAAATACATCATTAAAAACATGAATGTAAATAAATCACCGGGCTCAGATGGTATACGTATGTGCAATTTAAAATTCCTCGTAGATAAAGTAAGTATTGCCCTTTCAAAGTTGGTCAATTTATCTATTACAAACCATCAATTCCCTAGTAAGTTAAAAGAGGCTATAATACGACCATATGTAGAATATAAGTTATAACATTATTAATGTAATATTTACTTGTTTATGTTTGATTAGTGGATAACAAAAGTGTTAAAAAAATCGGTTGATGAGTGTGAACTGAAATAAATAAAATTAACTTAGAACTAGATATTAGCGAAATGAGTGAATGAGTTAAAATAGTTTTACTGACACTAAACGAAGTTTTGAGAAAAAAAATACATTATTTTGTGTTATTGTAAAGTGCTGAAAAAGAACACGCACATCTGTCGTGTGTAACGTAATCCGGGGAAATATTTCTTTTCATCGTCAAATCTAGAAAAATGCAGTGATATTTGTCAACATTTAAATACTAGTTTATGAGTGAGATATAATTGTCACACGCGGGACTCAAACCCAAATAAATTCGTTCCAATTATTGTACAAATTGAATTTAAAAAGAAAGTACCTATCGATATCTCTTTGTGAAGAATAAGCGTGATATTACCTGTTCCGTATGCTTCCACATATTCTACTGCTTGAGGCGGCAGTTGCACTTCATTGCACACATCTTTAATGAACCTAACTATCGTTTTACTATTACGGCTATAGCTACATTTGGATCCTGTTGCTTCGTTATCAATAGGTACATAATTAGTCTTAACGTGTATTAATTGAGCGTAGTTCCTGGAAATAATCGATACATCTGAGATAAATAAATATGTATACAGGGTGACTAGTAAAAGATAGTACATACTGAAGGAGGCTATTCAGTACTCGATTCTGATACCGAATATGTAAAAAAAATTAGCACTTAAATTTTGAACCAATTAGAGTGTATTTCGGTTATAACGACGGCGGAGGGGCCACTCTAATATCGTCGCTATATCCGGAGGTCTCTATAACCGAAATCAGTTTTTCTTTAACAGTAAATGTAAAATATTAAAACTACTGTGGAGGTTATACTACTAAGGTTTTATAAGAAAATTAAAATAATCGCTAAACTTAACTGTATATATAAATACAACACAAAGAAGAAAAACAAAATATGATAAGTGTCAATGAGGTTTCCATTCAGCAATAATGCTACAGTGCAACATATGGTACACTGCAACGCTGATTTTCAATGGGTACCTAAATGACGTACGAATTATTCAAACGAACAAAAAGCCTAGGCGACAAGATAGCAGTTACATAAATATACAGATACATAATAAGGATTTAATAAATAAGAAGTATATTTTAATAATAATTTGATATATTTTTTTTAGGTGGGTTGCGGTCGGCGCGCTGCTCGCACCACTCCGTCCGGGGCGACAGAAGGGCGTATAGCATGCAACACCCGCAACCCACCCGAACACCACGTCGCCTTCGTCGTTGGGCCGACCACCGGAGCAGGGTTACTTGTCATCAGTGGTCGACCCGACGGAATACCTCCCACGTGGGGTACCCTCCCATTGACCGACGTCCCCCCCTCGGGAGGACGTTGGTCTTTCCTCACGCAGTCGGCCTCTCGGCGGGTGACGGACTAATTCCCCGGTCACGTCACTCACGGCCTCGGCTAGGGCGGCATGAGGTGCAGGTATTCGCGCCTACGCCGCCCCAGTCGCCAGCGGCGGTTCGCCTCATCGAGGCTGCGCTCCTCGCGCAAGCGATCCGCCGCCTCCTTCTGCGAGATCACTGACTCGCAGAAGGCTGCGACCGCGTCCCAATTCCTGACGCTGTCGACCATCGCCCTAACGATAGTCGGCAGCGTCAGGTCGGCACCGATGATTGCGACGAGTTCACGGCGCTGCGTGGCCCAAGCGGCGCAGGCCTCGAGCGTATGCCGCGCCGTGTCCTCGTCGCAATCGCAGGGACGCGGTCGCAGCCTTCTGCGAGACAGTGATCTCGCGGAAGGAGGCGGCGGATCGCCTGCGCGAGGAGCGCAGCCTCGATGAGGAGATCCGCCGCCGGCGACTGGGGCGGCGCAGGCGCAACTATCTGCGCCTCATGCCGCCTTAGCCGAGGCCGCGGGTGACGTGACCGGGGATTAGTCCGTCACCCGCCGAGAGGCCGACCGCGTGAGGAAAGACCGACGTCCTACCCGAGGGGGGGACGTCGGTCGATGGGAGGGTACCCCAATAGGGGATATTCCGTCGGGCCGACCACTGACGACAAGTTAACGCTGCTCCAGTGGTCGGCCCAACGACGAAGGCGACGTGGTTTTCAGGTGGGTCGCGGGAGTTGCGTGCTTAAGCCCCTCTGTCGCCCCGGACGGAGTGGTGCGGAGGCGCGCCGACCGCGGCCCACCCACAAAAAAAAAAAAAAAAAGTTTGAATAATAATTTTAATCTATAAAAACAGTTTTTTACTATATTATTAATATGCATATATTCAAAGTGTAATTCAGGATCTAAAATAAGCTCAAGGCTGTTCGCTGATTCAACTAGGGCAATTGACTGGCGCATTAACTTTATATCTAACAATACCCCCTACGTGGGGTACCCTCCCATCGACCGACGTTCCCCCCTCGGGGAGGACGTCGGTCTTTTGTCACGCGGTCGGCCTCTCGGTGGGTGACGGACTAATCCGCGGTCACGTCACCCGCGGCCTCGGCTAGGGCGGCATGAGGCGAGATAGGTGTTTGCACTCGTACAGGTCGGACGTGTGCATTGGGATGAATTGTTGGTTTAGGTCGGTCTTTAGCATCGGATTTCATTGGCGGGTTGTTGTCGTTGTCTTGTCGTGTTCGTTTGTCTTGTCGTGTCGTGTCTGGGGAAGGGAGAGGAGGGGTCGCTTAGGTACCGGGATTGCCACCACATTGTGGAGGCGCTCAACCGGTGTTAAAAAATTTGCGACCAGCCTGCTGGTCGTAGCCGGCTTGTATATATAAAATCTAAAAATAACTTTAATATCGCGATTCAGCCGTACTAACATTGTTAACAAAACTTAATATCGCGATTTAGCCGTTCTCTTAGGTTAGTGAATCAACACTTTTAGTATCTGACTTAGCTACTAAATGGAGGACGACTCGGAATTAGAGTCGGATACAGCATCAGCTGTTGAATGTGACACATGTGAAACGGATGTCACCCCCACTGGGAGGAAGAGGCACTTTTTAAAAATCATCAACATTGAACGGAAGGATTTGGGCTCCGATACTGAAGCGGAACCCATATCAAAGGTGAATACCTCACGGCGGGGTAAGGCAATGCAGAGAGGCCATAACGTAGGGCTCACACGTGCCAAGGCAGATCTCAAACGCAGAGACGCCGAAGCCGAAGAAGTTGAGTATGAGCGTGTACTTAGATCTCGTGCTTTCCGTAAAGAAGTCGTAGCATCACAAATGGATTCAGCGGAAACTTCAGCATCAGAGTGCCCTATAACAGAGAACCTCTCCAGCATAGGGCCTGAGGAGATACGCGCCCGCGGGGGCCGCAACGCGGCAGTAATCATGGAGGTAACCCGAAAATCTGGCCATCTTCAGGGTCCTTTTATAAAAAAATTAAGGGATGCAGCAGCGGATATGCAAGCCCTGATCGAAGCTTTGTGTACCTCTAAATCGGAGGGAGAGGAAACCCGCCGACTGAGAGCGGAAAACAAAAGGCAGCGCCAGGAAGTAGAAGCCCTCAGGGCGGAACTCAAAGCATACCGCCGAGAGTTCTCAGAAATGAGGGCCTCTTCGTCCTCAATAGGGACAGACACAATAGAGGAAATAAAATCCTCTATCGTTAGGTCAGTTGGGGAGATGATGAACGCCCGGTTTGCGGGATTAGAGGATCGTCTTCTTCCCGCTAAGATGAACCGTCCACCTTTAGCTGCAGATAAAAAAAGAAATGCAGCAGCTGCCGTGGCCAAAGCCGCCGTTCGTACGACTGCATCAGTGCCTGCATCTGTTCAGGCAGTCCCCAGTACCTCAGCAGTTATTCCTACAGCAGACGTTCCTTCCGTAGTCATTCCTCCGGCAGTCGCCCCTTCGGTCCAGCCCACGATTGCGGATACCTGGGCAACCGTTGTTAGGAAGGGTAAGAAAAAACCTTCCCCCTCTGCACCACCCTCTGCGGCTGTTGCGCTCCCCACGCCTCCCAACCCAGCTGTTCTGGCGCAGAGGAAATTGAAGGCGGCGCTTGCAGCCCCACGCTCCCCGGCTGTAATCCTGAAATTGCAGCCGGAGGCTGAAAAAAATGGGGTCACATACGCCGATGCAATGCTTCGCGCCGAGCAGGAAGTTAATCTCCAAGAGATGGGGATTAAGGAGGGTCTTAAAGTTAGGCGCTCCGTGACTGGGGCTAGGGTCCTACAATTGCCCAAGTCTCAGTCAATGGAAGTTGCTGATCAGCTGGCGCTCAATTTGCGTACGGCATTGACGGGTATGGCGGATGTCATCCGACCTGTCAAACGTGCTGATATTCGGGTAACCGGGATGGATGACTCCGCTACCGAAGAGAAAGTGCGAGCGGCTGTAGTCCGTACATGTAGCTGTGACGCCGCGGATGTTCAAGTTGGACAAATCCAACGCGGACCGCGTGGTATGGGCATGGTGAAGGTGCGTTGCCCCGTCGCCGCCGCTAAAATGCTCGCTGATGCAGGAAGGCTTCTGGTTGGCTGGAGCTCGGCTGGCATTCAGGTGCTGGAGAACCTTCCACTGAGGTGCTACCGGTGCCTGGAACTAGGGCATACGGCTCCGCTATGCCCGTCTACTGTAGACCGCTCCGAACTTTGTTTTCGGTGCGGCAGCAGTGGACACAAGTCGGCTATATGTATGGCCATGCCGCACTGTGCGGTTTGCGCCGCTGCTGGCCGCCCAGCAGAGCACACAATGGGGGGTAGGCTTTGCAAAGCCCCCTCATCGAAAGGCAAGGTGGCCCAAGGACCTCAGGCCACTACATTAAGCAGTAGCCGCAGAGCCCAGGAGGAGCTCGAAATGTCCACCTAATGGGAGACACATTTCGCATCCTCCAGGCGAATTTGAACCACTCCGCCGGGGCTCAGGACCTGCTGCTGCAGTCCATGGCGGAGTGGAATACCGATGTTGCTGTGGCCAGCGAGCCCTACTTTATTCCCCAATCATCCAATTGGGTGGGGGATCTTAGGGAAGATGTAGCTGTCCTGACAAGAGGATGTGCCGGCCCTCCCCTCTCTTCTCTCGAGAGGGGCAATGGATATGTTGTGGTGGGGTGGCGTGATTTCGCCATTATTGGCGTTTATTTCTCTCCCAACCGCGGCCTGGCAGAGTTTAAATTATTTTTGGACTCTGTCAGTGCCGCGGTTCGTCGTCAGTCGCCGAGAAGAATTGTAGTTCTCGGCGACTTTAATGCGAAGTCTCGCGCTTGGGGGAACCCTACAAACGCCAGGGGTACGGCTGTTGAGCAGTGGTCCTTGCTCTCCGGTCTGTCCCTTCTTAATAAAGGGAGGGTCCACACTTGCGTGCGACATCGGGGTGGGTCCGTGGTGGACCTATCGTTTGCCAGCCCCGGTGTCGCCCGTGAGGTGAATGGCTGGAGAGTTGAAGAAGGAGTGGAGACTCTTTCGGACCACCGATATATACGGTTCGAGATCTCCACCCCTCGAGGACCACTAGGGCCCCGGCGCGGAAGAAGAGGTGGACTTCCGAAATGGGCCATTGGCCAACTTGATCTGGAAATGGTCCGGGAGTCCGCCATAGTACAGCGCTGGGGTATAGCAGGACAGCTACCCACAGATGTGGAGGGGCTCGCAGGTCGAATAAGGAACGCCCTTGAGGCAGTATGTGATGCGGCGATGCCCAGAGCTTGGCAGATGCCGCCGCGTCGCCAGGTGTACTGGTGGTCACCCGAGATTGCTAATCTGCGGGTGGCCTCCAACAGGTCGCGGCGTGCCTACGTCCGATGCCGTCAGAGGATCAACCGGGATGACGTCCTTGAGGGTCAGCTGCGAACAGAATACAAGACAAGGAAGAAGATACTGCAGCTGGCCATCAGCCAGGCGAAGGAGAGGGCCCGTGAAGAACTCCTTGCGGGCCTTGACAGGGATCCGTGGGGGCGCCCATACCAACGGGCGCGGAACAAGCTCCGTGCCTGTGGCGCCCCCATCATTGAATCAATGGACCCGGGTCTCCTGTCGAGGCTAATGGGGGAACTGTTTCCGCGTTCTGTAGGGCACGTACCCCCCAGCATGGCTTCTTGGTCGGCGGTGGAGGTGGAAACCCCTATTTCACCCATTACCGACCAAGAAATGGAAGTGGCTCTCTCCCGACTTCGTGGTAAAAGGAAGGCGTCTGGTCCGGACGGGGTCCCGGGACTCGTACTCGGCATCGCCGCGGAATACCTCAAGGGTGAACTCCGGGAACTGCTCAATACGTGTTTGAGGTCCGGGCAGTTTCCGGAGCAATGGAAGTGTGGACGGTTGTGTCTACTGCGGAAGGAGGGTCGCCCAGCTGACTCCTCTTCCGCATATAGACCACTGGTGCTGCTGGATGAGATGGCTAAATCATTCGAGAAGGTGCTCGCAGACCGTCTCGTCCAGCACCTCGAGGAAATTGGGCCGGGACTGTCAGAGAGACAATACGGATTCAGGAGCGGTCGGTCAACAATTGACGCGCTGGCCAAAAAGGAAGTCCTCCTGGCAGTCTCGCTCGATATTAAAAACGCTTTCAACAGTCTCCCTCACGAGACGTTAAAAGAGGCGCTCCGGTACCATGGAGTGCCTCCGTATCTTGGCAGGCTGTTGGAAGCGTACCTCGAGGAAAGGCACGTGCTCTGGGAGGGGGGCGACGGGCGTATACATCGCCATCGGGTGGAGTGCGGCGTCCCACAGGGCTCGGTTCTCGGTCCGATGCTGTGGAACGTCGGGTTCGACTGGCTCCTACGGGGTCAGCTCCTTCCTGGGATGGGGATCATCTGCTACGCGGATGACACCCTCGTCACGGTGAAGAGGGCGGACTTCCGGGGGGCTGTCCGATTGGCAGAGGAAGGAGTAGCGCTCGTCGTAGACCGGATTGGGATGTTGGGTCTGAGGGTCTCGCTGGACAAAACCGAGGCCCTCCTTTTTCATGGCCCACGTCGAGGTCCCCCCCGAGGAGCACACATCAGTGTGTCTGGGGTTGCCGTGCCGGTGCAGGCCCATATAAAATATTTGGGTCTGCACCTAGATTCAAACTGGAATTTCGGGCCACACTTTGCCCAGCTCGTCCCTAGGCTCGTCAAGTCGGCCGCGGCGCTGGGAAGACTTCTGCCAAACACTGGCGGTCCCGGGTCGACATGCCGACGTCTCTACGTCGGCATCCTGCGTTCCATGGCACTGTATGGTGCTCCTATCTGGTCGGAGTCCCTCACCGTCCGCAACAGAGCCCTTTTGCGATGACCGCAGAGGGCTATGGCGGTGAGGGCCATTAGGGGCTACCGTACTGTGTCATGGACTGCAGCGACACTGCTGGCAGGCGACCCGCCTTGGCCACTGGTGGCGGAGGCGTTGGCGGAAGTGTACCGGTTCCGCGCCACAGCACGAGCCAACGGAGAGCAAGTGTCCATAAGGGGATTGGGCAGAGCCCAGGAAGTGGCCCGAAGGGAAGTAGTCCGGCGGTGGAGGGAAGAGCTGGAGTCCCCCGTAGCAGGGCGGGGGACTGTGGAGGCGGTCGCGCCACATCTCCACCGCTGGCTCAGGAGAAGGCACGGCAGCCTTACATTTAGAATGGTGCAGGTGCTTACCGGACATGGGGTCTTCGGTAAGTACCTGCACAAAATTGGAAGAGAAGAGGCCCCAGGATGTCATGAGTGTGGCGCGGCAATTGACGATGCGCGCCACACACTAGAAGTATGCCCCGCCTGGGGGCCTCAGCGCCACGTCCTGTCAACGGACATGGCAACAACAGACCTGTCGTTGCCGACCATCATCTCCAAGATGCTCGGCAGCGACAGCTGTTGGTCGTCGATGGCCTCCTTCTGTGAGGCTGTCATGACAAGGAAGGAGGCCGCGGAGCGGGCACGCGAGGCGCTTGCGTCTGCTGACTCGCTCCGCCGGCGACGACCAGGGAGGAGGAGACGCCGCTATGCGCTCCTCCACCCACCACTCTGAATGACGACAGGACGTGGCCAGACGGCCAAGCGTTGGGGTGTCGGGGATAGAATGTTATCAGACGATCTCTCCGGCACCCCGTAAAAGCGCGGAAGGGGCCGCTGTGGTTTTAGTGGGTATTTCGGTCACTTCTGTGGCCGGCGAGTCCCACACACACTCCCCTGTCTGTAACCGGCGGGGGAATAGTGCGCAAATGCATTTCCACAGCGTGAAAAAAAAAAAAAAAAAAAAAAAAAAAAAAAAAAAAAAAAAAAAAGGGCGGCATGAGGCGCAGGTAGTCGCGCCTACGCCGCCCCAGTCGCCGGCGGCAGATCGCCTCATCGAGGCTGCGCTCCTCACGCAGGCGATCCGCCGCCTCCTTCCGCAAGATCACTGTCTCGCAGAAGGCTGCGACCGCGTCCCAATTCCCGACGCTGTCGACCATCGCCCTAGCGATAGTCAGCAGCGTCAGGTAGGCACCGATGATTGCGACGAGTTCACAGCGCTGCACTGTCCAAGCCGCGCAGACTTCGAGCGTATGGCGCGCCGTGTCCTCGTCGCAATCGCAGTGGTGGCAGGACGGTATACTCTCCCTCCTAACGACCTTGTGCAGGTATTTGGCGAAGCACCCATGCCCCGTCAAAACCTGCACTAGTCGGAAGGAGAGCACCCCGTGCCGCCTTTCCAACCACTGCATCAGCACCGGCCGGAAGGCCTTCACGGTTCGCACCCCGAACCGAGGCCCCTCCAGCCGGACTGCCCAACGGGCAATGACGTCTGGGCGAGCGCTGACGCGCCAGGCGGTGAGCTCCATTAACGAGACCACACCGCCCCCACTCGCACCCCTGTCACTGGCCGATACAATCCGGCGAGCATTTCCGCCTCCAGGTCCCACGGGGGAGTCCCGGCCAACAGGCATGCTGCCTCTGTCGCCACCGTGTGATATCCGCAGATGGTCCTGACCGCCATGACCCTCTGTGGTCGCCACAGAAGAGCCCTAAGTCGGACGGTCATGGACCCCGCCCACACCGGTGCGCCGTACAGGGCCATCGACCGGACGACCCCCGCGTACAGCCGTCGGCACGCAGCGCTCGGTCCGCCCACGTTCAGCATAAGCCACGATAGGGCGGACGCTGCGCCGACAAACCGTGGAGCGAGCCTGCGGAAATGCTCCCGGAACCACCATTGTCCGTCGAGCACCAGGCCCAAGTACCTCATATGGGCCCGGATGCTGATCTCAACCGAATGGACGGTGATCGAGACGCCGGTGGGAGGTCTCATACGGCGCCCATGGAACAAGAGGGCCTCCGTTTTGTCCAGGGCGACCCCCAACCCCAGCGCCTCGATCCGCCTGAAGACCTCTTCTATGCCTGAGGTCGCTAGGCTTACCGCCTCTTCTAGCGTCCCACCGCGGGCTGTGACGAGCGTGTCGTCGGCGTAACAAATCACGCCCAGCCCGGGCGGGAGGCTCCCCTGCAACGCCTAGCCGTTGCCGATGTTCCACAGGGTGGGTCCGAGGACTGACCATTGCGAGACACCGCACGTCATGGGCGTTCGCACAACGTCCCCTGCTCGGTTGGTGTAGAGGACGCTACGCCACTCCAAATAGTCTGCCACTAGCCGCCTCAGGTAAGCTGGCACCCCGTGATACCAGGGCGCCTCCCTGATGCAGCTGAATGGCAGACTATTAAATGCGTTGGCGATGACTAGGGACACCACCAACAGCACTCCCCCGCCGGTGACGGCCTCAGTCACCACGGCCCTCAGGCGCAACAGAGCCGCGATCGTCGAACGACCCCTCCTAAACTCAAACTGGGCGTCCGACAGATCGGGCCCCGTGTCGACGAGGTGCCGCTCGATGCGGGCAGCTACCACCCTCTCCAGTAGCTTGCCCGTGTCATCGGGCAGCACGATAGGCTTGTAGGCCGAAGGCGACTCCGGAGACCGTCCCGGCTTCGGCAGGAGCACCAGCCTTCCCTCCTTCCAGCACCCAAGGAACCGTCCGGACGCTAAACACGCGTCGAACAGCCCCCTGAGGCGGGGACCCAGGTGTACGAGGACCAGGACCAGCACACGGTTGGGAACACTGTCGGGCTCGGGGGCGGTGGCTTTACTGCGCATGCGCGCCACCGCCACCCCCACCTCGGGTTCCGTGATGAGCGGAACACTGTCATCGACGGCCTCCCGGTCAGTGTCTGGCGGAGCCATGACCGGGGGCGTGTGTTCCGCCCGCCGCGGGAACAGGTCCTCGACGACCCGGGTGAGAAGGCTGGGCTGAGTCTCGAGAGTCTCGGTGAGGGGAGGGCCTCGCGCGCGTAGCCTATTCAGCACCGCGCGATAGGGGCGACCCTAGAGGTCATGGTCGAGACCGTCCAGCATCTCCAGCCGACTGACGTCCTTGGCGGAACAGATGGCCAGCTTGAAGGCCGACTGCGCATTGCGGTAGCCCTCGTATAGCACGGCCTCCCGCTCCGCGTCGCAATAGCGCCGCCGGCTGCGGGTGTAGTCCCTCCGGGCGCGAATACACGTGGCCCCGAGATCCGCCAGCTCCCGGGACCACCAGTGGACCGCCCTCCTCGGGGGCAGACGCCGTACCCAGGGTATGGCCGCATCGCAGATCTGCGTCAACGCACTGCGGATGCAGCCAGCCTCGGCGTTCACCCCGTCCGACTGGTGGGCAGAGAACAGCCACGAGTAAACGATGGCTGTCTCCGCCACCTGGTCCCGGTCTAAGCAAACCATAGCCCATCGCGGGAACGCAGGACGTCCATCCGCCCTTGACCCCTGCTGGGCGTCGGGATTGCAAGGGAGACCTCCATACGGATATACCGGTGGTCCGACAAGGTCTTGACCTCCTCCACGACGCGTCAGCTCCCCACGCGTGCGGCGACCTCGGGGCTAGCGAACGAAAGGTCCACTATCGACCCGCCCCGTTGTCACAAGCACGTATGCACCGAGCCCCTGTTCAGCAAACAGAGGCCCAGTGCCGCCGCCCACTCCTCGATCGCCCGTCCTTAGTCGTCCGTCCTAGGGGACCCCCACGCCACGGACTTGGCGTTAAACCCAGGACGAAGACCAGGCGCGATGCCAGCCGCCGTAACGAGGCCTCCATGATGGTGAGGGAGGCGTCGAAATCGGTCACACTCCAGTTAGGGGAGAGATAAACTCCGAAGAGCGTAATCTCCCCCCAGTCTGCCGCGACGTATCCGACGCCCCTGTCGCTAAGGGTCAGAGACGACGAAGGCCACGACGTGGAGGCGACGATTGCAACGGTTCCGTCGGTGCTACCCAGCCAGTTTGGCCGGTCAGGCACCACGTACGGCTCCGCGGCTACGGCTACTCCTATCAACCACTCCGCCATGGCTTGCAGGAACACGTCCTGCGCACCGGCGGAGTGGTTGAGGTTGGCTTGGAGGAGACGAATGGATACGGTGTCCATTAACGGTCCGTATCCATCGTCACCTCCTCCCCGCTACCGGGCTATCGGGCCGCGCTCGGAGCGGGGACTGGCCCGGTCGATGGGCCGCCCCGCCCCTTTGGGGCCAATGCAGGGGGTCTGCAGTCCCCAGAGCACATGCGGTGCTTGGCAGGCCTATTACCCGCCACACATGCGGGGCAGTGGGGCACCACAGAGCATGATGCCGCCTGGTGTGGACACCTGACCGCAACGGAAACATAACCCGCTGCAGTCAAAGCAGTTGCGACACGTCGGTCGGGTATGCCCGGTACGCGCCATAATGGCCTTCCGGACGTCCTCCACCGTCACAGAATCGTCCAGATCCGTGAGGCGCATATCTGCGCACTTGACGGGCCTGGCGATTCGGACTCCATCCTCCAGCCCGAACAGCCCCTACAGCTTCGCGGCCACACTATCAGCCGCTTTAGCGCCCTCGGCCCCAGGGAACTCGAGTATACGAGCCCCTGTCCGGGCCTTGCGGGTCCTAGCCTCGACGCCCCCGATGTCGGAAACCTCCAGCTCCCGCCGGGCGCGTCTTAGGACGAGCGGGCGAGCCTGGCAGCAGCGCTGAGCGCAGCACGCGCAGTCGCGGGTTCGCCGGCTGGCGCCTGCGGTGCAATCGCTGGCGCCAGCCGCGGACCCGGTCTTGGCGGGAGCCGGCACCTTGCCGGCTTTCTTGGCCCCTTTGGTTCCAGCCGCGGCCGCAGCGTAGCTCACCACGCGGTCACCCTGACAGGGCAGCCGTGTGGGAGCTGACGCTTGCGGCCGCCCCGCCCTGTCCGTAGCGAGCGGCGGCCGGAGGGGCGGCTCAGGCGGGAGCCTGGCCGCTACGGCTCCGTTACGCGCATCCATCATCACCCCTACTCGGGCTAGGATGACGCGTGTCGCCGACTATGACACGCCTTGCATCTCGTCGGGTGGCGGCTCCTCCCCCTTCCGAGGTCTCCCGCGGCCACGAGCCGGCGGAGGGACCACGACGAGGGGAGGCAGCGGAGAAGCCGCGACGGGCGCAGCCAGCGCAACGGCCGCGACTGGCGCCGCCGGCGCCACGGGCGCAGCCGATGGACCCGCCCTCACTGGCGCGGCCCGTTTCGGCGGCGGGGCCGGCGCCGGCGGCGCAGCCGGCACGAGACGCTCGAGTTGAGACAGCAGGTCAGCCATGTCCTTGGCCAACCCGCAGTTCTCTCTCCGCACCGCCTCCAACTTCGTCTCCAGCTTGCGGTTGCGTGCCCGCAAGCCGGAGACCTCCTTGCTGAGGCGGGCGTTCGCGGCCTGAAGGGCCGCCACCCCGCCTTCCTGGTCGGCTGGACCCGGCGTTGCCGGTCTCGCCACCAACGTACCTCCCTGACCCCTGCGTCCCCGGCGCGCGGTCGGAACCTTAGGGGGAGGCCTGATGGGATCGCTCCCCTCCGAGTCGGACACGGAGCTGCCTTCCCTTTGCAGGGGGCGCTTCCTATCCCTTCCTCCTGCCTTTCCGTTCCCTTAACATTTAGAGCCGCCGTCAGAGCCCTCGCCGCAAGATGCGGCTCAGACTCCTCCGCCCCCCCTATCCTCTACCTGCCTATCCGATTCCACCATCCCAGACGACCCACCAACCATCATCCTGGACAGCTTCACGGCGCACTCGCGGCCCTTCACCTTATTTCTTCTCACCTCTTCATCAGACGGCTCTGCGGCGTTCCCGCCCTCATCTGATGACTTCTCCGAGGCCGTGTCGGTGCTAGAGTTGGTGACGGAGCTTCTGGAGCTCTCCGACATCGGCCCTGCGGCTTTGCTGCCGCCCTTGCTCTGTGACGGCTCTGCGGTAAATCCGCCCTCGTCACTCGACAGCTCCGTTGGACTGTCACTCCTCCTGCCCCCCTTAGACGGCCCTGCGACATTGCCGCCGTCGTCTTGGGACACACTCTTGCCGTTCTCCTTCTGCGACGGCCCTGCGGTGCTACCACCATCATGCGACGGCTCTGCGGCCAGTGTGCCGCCCTCGTCGCTGGGAGCGCTTGGTCTCGCGAGCTTCCGCGGCTTCCAACGCCTCCCGTTCCTTTTTGAGCCAGTTCGCGCGCCGTTTAGCACGCTCGCCGGCTGGAGTTATGATTGGCCTCCTACGCCTTTTTTTTTGGAGCTTCACGTTTCGCCGGACTCACGGCTGGAGCAGCAGGGCAAGTTGCCCCCCACCCATACGATTGGGAGCTGACTGTGCCGGCACTTGGGCGCGACTCCTCGTCGCGCGCAAGCTTCGGCACAGCAAGGGATTCCCCGGCCTGGACCGGGACCCTCTGGTGAAGTCTTTACGGTATTGACCTCTGCCATTGTGTTTTGGAAGTTTAAGTCCTCCTTGACTACCACTCTAACGACTGGACGCTTCTTTTTTTCGCGCGCGCTTCTTAACCCACCAGCCATACATCTCCTTGTCGAGCAGCCAAACTTGAGATTGGGGTGATTTTTTATAGGGGTTTTCTGCCCCGCAGTCCGCAGAGCCCCCGGTCCTGACCCCCCTACTCAGGATTACGGTTTGGGCCTTCCGGGTCTTACCGCTCGCGAGCGACCGACCCGTCACGCCCCTGGGCCGTGACGCAACCGTCCCTGGCGACGAAGTGCCATGAGACACATCCGCCCCATTGGCCCCGGGTCAAATCCGCCGTACGCTCTGCCTTCAGAGTCGGCACGCGGAGACCAGCCGACAACTTAGCCGTCCAAATGGACGTTGTCCATGGTGCACCACGTGGAGGTGTTCCGGCCTCGCACCCCAAATAATCTAAGCTAGAAAAGCAAACTGCTTTTCCTGTGGCAAGCAAACTAGATAATCTATCGGCCGGACCGGTAACCGACAATTACACAAAATCAATGGATTTCCCAACTCGCTAACTATGCTGCCCAGCACTGTAGTGGGCTGACAATTTTCTGAAATACTTTTGCTCCCACTAAAAATATATGTAGGGGATAAATACAAACCGCCTACTGTAAAGATAATGATGATGTTTTGTTATCTCATAATAAATGGCTAATTCCTCTTTGTTACTGGATGTAATTGCGCTCAGCATGGTTAGGTATACCCGAATCACAGCTGATCAGCCGTGTACGGCGTCGTATGGGCTTATGGACTTGAGCCGTGTTTGACAGAAGAACCTAAGGTTATAGTTTGATGTACCTAAAGCCCTTCAGTTCCTAGCCTATCTGATGGGATACCTGCACCGCGCTACCTAAGGTGACAGGTAGATGTGAGATGGATGTTTGGGTGAAGGATTGGTAATTCTTACTGCCGGTCAAGCAGACTCACAAGACCGATCAGAACTGACGGCTAAGGGTGTCTTGGCCACAGTGAGATGGCGGTTTGGGTGGAGGATTGGTAATTCTCACTGCAGGTCAAGCAGACTCACAAGACCGATCAGAACTGACGGCTAAGGGTGCCTTGGCCGCAGTGAGAGTATAGTGACTGAGAGATGAATAAATTCAAATCTGATTTATTTTACAATATTTACACCTTATGTACTATTTATTGCTAATACACACATATACTATTTTGTGTTAGTGTGTCGTAAGTGTGAGGTGTAACGCAGCATCTTTAATTGTGTCAGTGCAAATCTTGCAAATCTGCGCTGTTGTGTTGAAATGCTCTACTTATGAATTTGCTGCGTTGCATGTTCAATGTGCATTGAACATTCTGGGGTCTCTCAGGAACACGACTGCAGGTCGTATAATTCGATGACCTCATATGGTCCAATGTGTCCTTCCGTCGCTTGTGGTGTTTGGACTGTAGTCTGGGGGCGAGGTTTCCCATACCATGGCCGTGGTTGTGGCGGAGCTGTCCGCTGTTTGTCTATGTCTTGTGTTGTAGTTGTTTCCTTGTTTTGTCTTCTCGTAAGTCTATCTCGACATTGTTTGACTGCCTGTGGTTTGAAATAAATTAAAAGACAAGCTAATACTATTAAGGAGAGAGATGTTACGGTGCTAGCCACATAGGAATGAGACTCTATTCGCCTCCATATTGTGTTATCTAATCTTGTTTTTAGCTTTGCTTCTGAAGCGGCTAAGTGGTCAAATATACTGGTGGAGCTATCTAATACTTCCTCCTTAGGTATGTCTGATATCTCTGATTGGACTACTTGTGTGTCTAGAGTAAGATTACTCCTTTTAAAATATGATGCTTGCACAGTTGTTGTTGTTATTCGTTTAGCTGCAAGAATGTTGTTCAACGTCTTTATTACACAGCTTTCTGAAATGTGTAGTACTCCTATGTTCTCTAGGTTAATCTCTTGTCTTTGTCCATCACATATTATCGAAGCTGATTGTGTTTTTGTAGTGATAAACATCCAAGTATTCTGCATGTAAAGTTGTTTCCATAGAATTGTAGCTTGAATGTTGTATCTTCTTGATGTGCATTGTGATTTAGTGTTATTATTGTTGCTGAATAGCTGTTCAACAATGTAATTCTTGTTCAATTGCATGTTCGTAACAGCCACGGGATAGCAAACAAACTCTGATTTTTTGTGTAAACAATCTTTGAACTCGTCTTTTACTTAACTCAAAGTATCGTTCATTGTTATAGTCGAAGACTATGAATGCTCTTGGGATTGACAGGCATTCAAAAGAACTCCCGGTCAACTTTTGAGGAATCGCCATTACGTGTATTAACGTATATTTTCTTATGTCATGAATAGGATAGTACGCATATACGTTTATATGTGTTGCATTTATTTCCATGTTAGTCTGTATTAATTGATCCTGAATTATCCTTAAGTTTCCAGGTAACTTTTGATTGGTTGTTTGTGTTATATCATTAGCGTATTTAGGACTCAAAATCGTGTATATTGATGCGTTATTTAGGTATATCTCAAGTAACCCGTTGTAATAGTGAATAATCTCTGTTATGTAATTGCTTGCTAATTGATACGTTTGTATTACTTGTATTTTCACATTGTTAGCGTCTACCATCTTATACCATACGTCGGTATCGTACATGAATGCTCTAGCTTCATTTAATTTTTTTTCAAAATTCTCTAACTTTTTCTTAATCCGCTCCTCGGTTTGGTTTACAGTGGATACTGTAGATAACATAATGTTTGTTTGATGATTGGCGGCGTTTATAAGTTCTTGTTGATTGCTACTCAATGAGCCAATACTTCTGTATACTTCATCGTTGACTCCAAACACGTATGTTAACATTTGTCCTAATAATCCACGTTTCCTTCTAGAAATCTTTATCCCAGTAAGGTAATCCTTTATCTTCTCAAATCGTGCTTTCTCTTCGTTCAAATGATAATAAAATTCTGCACAATGGGTGTCTTTTGTATACTGTTGCGTGTCAGTGCATAACTTTTGAAACTGAGTAGTTATTTTTATCGTATTATTTAAATTCAGTTCCAAATCACTCCTTTCGTAATTAGTTTCTATTCTAAAACTCCCTCTGTTTATTGTTGAAGTACTTATTTGTTCTACATATAGGCCTGGATTTAAATGTTTCATAGTAAACATTGATGTACTTGTTACTTGTCCAATACACAATAATAATGTAGTATAGAGTAACACGCTCTTCCAACCTGACTTAAGTGTCTTAACAAACTTTTTCTTTATGGTATTTGTTGCTATGTTACAATTCACAGGCTTTTCGGTATTTTTACCTAACGTATTCGTGTTAGTAGTTAATTCTTCCTGATATATAGGTAAAGGAATTAATGTATGTATTGATCGTTTTTGACATAACCCTGTCGATGTTCTGAGTATCACTACTCTTATTACCCCGTCGTTTCCTGGGTGAACGGTTTCCACTTTTGCCAAGGGCCACTTACTTGGACTTATATTTTCATCTTTTATTAGTACTATGGTTCCAACTTTAATATTTTCTTGAGTTTCTTTTAATTCCGTACAGGATAATGGTTCGTGCTTTTTCCGCTTGTTGATGAATCTGTAGCAATACGCTAATGTTCTTATCATTTTATTATAGTTAGAAAATCGACTCCAGATATCATACTTTTCATTCGTTGTATTAATTGTTGTTGATAAACAGTACTTGGCTTCTTCATTTGGCTGTGGTGCTGTTGTTGTAATAGGTATATCACTCGTCTGTAACCATGGTGGGCCGTTCCACCATAAGGAAAAGTTCATTAATTTTTCTGGCTCCAATCCTCTTGATATAATGTTGGCTGGGTTTTCAGACGATATGACATGATTCCATTGAGCGTTTGGTATTATGCTGTTAATTTCTGACACTCTGTTGGCCACGAACGTATGCCATCGCCCAGGATCTCCTTTTATCCATCCCAACGTGATCATAGAATCCGTCCAGCATGAAATCACGGTATTGTTATCACCGTTTAGAGCATTTTTTATTTTTTCTATTAATTTAGCCAATAATACTGCGGCGCATAGCTCAAGACGCGGTAATGTTGTTTTTTGTTTTTCGGTGCCACTTTTGACTTAGCTTGAAGCAATGTTATGTAGTAACTGTTATTCACTATTACTCTGCTATAGACGACAGCTCCGTATGCTTTCTCTGAGGCGTCGCTGAATCCATACAGTTCAAACTTTGTCCTGTCTATCGTGTGACACCATCCTGGTACTTGTATACTTTCTATGCTTTTTAACTGTTCTTATATTTCTGTCCATTTATTTCGTATTATGTCATTTACTGGTTGGTCCCATTCCATCCCAGACGTCCACAGTTGTTGTACTAGTAATTTTAGTGTTATGATGATGGGGGCCAACCAGCCCAAGGGATCAAATATTTTCGCCACCTCTGACATAATGAACCGTTTGGTGGGTTTTGTGTTTTCTGTTATAGTTATTTGAAAACAGAATTTATCTTCGCCTGGAGAAAATATAATTCCCAACAACTTTCTTGTTTCGTCTAAGGGAAGTTTCAGCATCCGACTTTCTTCGTTATCGCATGTTAAATTGTTCAGCAATTCCGAACTATTTGAAGACCATTTTCGTAGTTGGAAACCACCTTTGTTTAACATTGCTATTAATTGTTCTTGTAACTCCTTGACGGAGCTTTCCTGGGATTATCCTGACAAAATGTCGTCAACATAGAAATCCTGTAACGTTACTCTAGTGGCGATAGGGTAATTGTCTTGTTCGTCTAATGCTAGTTGTTGTAATGTTCTCACGGCCAGATAAGGCGTGCTTGTTGTGCCATAAGTGACCGTTGTTAGTTCGTATTCACTAATGGCCTTTTTTGGAGAAAATCTCCATAAAGTTCTTTGATATTTATAGTCTTCTTGGTCTATTTTTATGAACCGGTACATTTTCATAATGTCGGCCACGAAAGCAATCTTATGCGTTTACCAGCGTAATAATATGTTTGATAAGTCTTGTTGAAGTCGTGGTCCTTTATGTAAATTGCATTAAGGCTTATTTTACTACTTGTTTTACTACTAGCGTCAAATACCACTCGTAGTTTTGTTGTAAGAGAGTCTTCTTTTATTACCGCTTGGTGGGGAATATAATACTCTCCTGTGTAATATTCTGGTTTAGTTACTTTTCTCATATGACCCATATTTAGGTACTCGTACATAAATTCCTTGTATTGTTGGCGTAAATTTTAATTTTTTTCGAACTGACGTTCTAGTTGTAATAGTCGAGCCACGGCTTTTTTCCTTGACTCGCCATATTTTATGTTCGCGTCCTTAAACGGCAGTCGTACCGTATAAGTGCCGTCGAAACTTCGTATTGTAGTATTTGTATAGTAATTTTCACACAACTCATCAATTCAGAAATTCCACGACACTAATTCCCAAAATTTTGTTAATTGTTGTATGTCGTCGGTGCGAGTCATCATGCTTAATACTTTGATGCCACCGTTTGTATCTTGCGGATATAACCCGGATAAAATCCAACCCAATTCTGTTTCTTGAGCGATTATACCGCCTTGTAGTCGTTTAAAACCTTGTAATAGTATTTTACTGTATTCTTGGGCACCTAAAATTATGTCTATAGGTCCCTTTTTGTTGTACGTTGGGACTGCCAATAGAACATTATCCAACTCTTGTAATTGTTGTAAGTTACTTCTTGGTAACGAGTTTGTAAGCTTCGGTAGTACCACAAGCGTTACTGTACTCACTAGAGTACCTTGGTTGTAGGTTTATGTTAATTGTATATTTCGATGTCTTAGGTTCGTTGTCTCCAATGCCTTTTATTTCGGCTTGGACCTTTTGTCTTGGATACGACAGCAGATGTGCTACTTCTTCTGTGCAAAATGACGCTTCTGAACCCTGGTCACACAATACTCTTAATAATTGTGGTGTTCCATCATACGACGTGGTTTGTAATAGCGCTGTGGCTAATAAGACCGTATTTTTTGCCTCTAAATTGGTAGCTCATAAGTTCGATAGCGTTGTGTTTTGTTTTTTATCACTCACAGTTGGTTTAGGAGTGAACTTTTTCGTATACTCAGAAGACTCTGGTTGTCTTTTAATTGAATCGAATGTTCGGAGTAATAGTGTGTTATGACCTTTATGTTGACATATTTCACATTTTGTATAAAACTCGCTCATGCATTGTATTTCTTTATCATGATTTAAGCAGCGTTTGCACATTTCTTTGTCTGAGACTTCCTTATATCGTTGCGTCACGTTCAAGGTTTTAAAACTAGGGCATTTATTTATATTATGTTCTATGCTTTTGCAGTACTAGCAATGTTTACTTTTTGACGATTCTGCTATTGGTACGTGCGTTCCCCGTTGTTTATTTATTGTATGATTCACCGAGTTATTACTCAGGTGATTATACGTAATTTTTTGCTGATCGTAAGACTTTAAACTTTTAAATCTTTTTCTAAAAACTGTAACATTTCTTCAAACGATTCCAATTTGTTTGGGTGTTGTAACTGATCCTCGTATTTTGAGTCAGTTTGTTGGTCCCATTTCCTGGCCAAAAGTCTAGCCAAAATAGGGTCTCATGTTGAAATGTCAATCCCTTGATGTTTTAAAGATTCCAAACATTCTTTTATGGTGTCGTGCATGTCTCTTAAACCCGCTGCATTCGCAACATTTAGCTTGGGTAAATCTAATAGTTTATCGATGAATTTAGTTGATATCATTCGTTCGTCTTCATAAAGTTGCGTAAGCAATTTCCACGCGGTTTCATAGTTCGATTTACTTATCGTTAGATGACGTATAATTTTTGCTGCGTCACCTTTTACATTTTTCTTAGTCTTTAAATATTGCATCTTTTCTACTAATGAAATATTTTTATCTTCAAGAAAAATTTTTTCGAATAAATCATGAAAAGTATACCATGAGTCATAGCTCCCCGTAAAAGTTGGAATAGAAATACGGGGTAGTTTTCCTGACGACTGTGTTAAAGTCAATTTTTCACTGGAACTGTCATGGATTTTTTCTTCCAGCATCTCCATTGTAGTATCGAACTCAGTTTGGGTGTTTTCAAAATATTTATTTTTGAAGTAAAGGTGTCCCGATGTATCCTCCTCCAATAATAATTCAATGTGTGTTTCTTCAATAACCTGCCACCGTTTTTGTAAATTGTTTATTGTAGTTTGTAAATGCCATATAGGTTTGTTTTCAGTGACTGATTCTTTCGCCTGAATTAGCCTTTTTGACATCTGGGATATCCGGAACATTTGTATAAACGTTTTGGGATTCCCGCTCCCTTCTTCTTCGTTTGTGTTTTGTTCTTCAGGTTCATATATCGCCTGAACAAGTTGAAGTCTTTCTTCATATTTTTGTAGGTGGGCTAAGCCCTCGTTGTATTGTTTCTGGATATTTCCAAAGTAATTTGTGGTGATATATTTGTGAGATGATAACATCTCTTGTTTCTCCAGTTTCGAGTGATTCTCTTACACCCGTTGGAAAATAGTAGTTAGTGTTTGTCTTTTTTTGTCAATGTATTTTTGTGTTCTTTGGCTCACGGAGTCCTTTTTAATGTTTTTAATTATCCTCCTGATCTCGTTATAATCCTCCTCCTGGCTCCTGATTGCTGTGTTTATTTCTTGTATGTCCATAGTGCTTCTTTTATCTCTTCCCTAATAGTCCTACCCTAACTTCCCTACTACTAATGTTTTAAGTCAATGCTTATCGTACCTGCGCTCTCGCTATAACAAGTCCCTGAAGGTGCGACTTCTCAATCAGCTGGTGAGTCCCGCTTGTGGGAGGCCAGTGACCGAACCGCAACGAGAGGCTTTCTGACAGAGTACGTAAGTAAAAGTCCTTCAGTCAATTCTGAAACTGATGCTTTGTTGAGTACACCAGCCCGTTCTTAACTGATTTGTATGTCTGTAATGTCAAACCTACGAGGGGGTTAGAGGGAGAAAAAAAACTTTACTTTTTGCTCGAAGGACCAAATGTACGGCGTCGTATGGGCTTATGGACTTACGCCGTATTTGACAGAAGAACCTAAGGTTATAGTTTGATGTACCTAAAGCCCTTAAGTTCCTAGCCTATCTGATGGGATACCTGCACCGCGCTACCTAAGGTGACAGGTAGATGTGAGATGGATGTTTGGGTGGAGGATTGGTAATTCTCACTGCCAGTCAAGCAGACTCACAAGACCGATCAGAACTGACGGCTAAGGGTGTCTTGGCCACAGTGAGATGGAGGTTTGGGTGGAGGATTGGAAATTCTCACTGCCAGTCAAGCAGACTCACAAGACCGATCAGAACTGACGGCTAAGGGTGTCTTGTCTGCAGTGAGAGTGTAGTGACTGAGAGATGAATAAATTCAAATCTGATTTATTTTACAATATTTACACCTTATATACTATTTATTGCTGTGTGGTAGCGGCTTCGAATACTACCAACCCTTGCTTTGCTCGTGGGTGTCGTAAAAGACGACTAAGAGCCCTAGATTGACCCGGACCAACTCCATCTGGTACCATTTGGGTCAACGATTACATTCCCAAGGAGGGTTGACGTCAGGCAGGCGGCCGGTCATAAAAGTCATTGCCGAAACTTTTTGCAATATGTCAAAACAGATGACATATTGCGTCGACCCCAAGTAATTGGGATAAGAGCAAGATGATGATGATATACTATTTATTGCTAATACACACATATACCATTTTGTGTTAGTTGTCGTAAGTGTGAGGTGTAACGCAGCATCTTTAAACGTGTCAGTGCAAATCTTGCAAATCTGCGCTGTTGTATGTTGAAATGCTCTACTTATGAATTTGCTGCGTTGCATGTTCAATGTGCATTGAACAAGCCGTTTTTATAATTACATGCGAGCACACCGTCCCCGATCGCGACCTTTGTCGGCCAGCTGGACGCTGCTACTGCTTACTGCTCCTGAGCCTCGCACTCAAAGTCTGTACCACCAGGACATAACCCGACTAAACAACCGCGTAGTCTACGTCCGAGCAGTGCTACAGCCGGCGACACACCAATAGCTACGTGATCACAGTTCTATTTCAATAAGAATTAACATAAAGCAGTCATATCGTTTTTTCACACATTGCACGTTTAATCAATTTTTTAACTGTCTTTACGATATTCGCTAATTTCGGCCGTTCGCTGCCATATTCATAACGGTGAGCGATCACCGCGCCCACACCGTACATGCTACTCATGGCCTTGCCGTCCACGAGCTGTTACCGTAAATTTTTTTTTATAGTTAAACCTTAACCTAAACTTAACCTTCCTATACTCGCACGATGGTCTCTCAGACCGACAAACCATTGTTTTCTAAATCATTGTTTTCTAAAAAAATATCCACACTGCGACTTCGCGATTTTTAGTAGCTTCTTCATTTGTTCCTTGTCATTGTTTAATGCAACGCATGCGCTGGTATCGTATGAAAGTAGCATTTTTTTACAAGTATCGGTTCGTGAGACCGACGCGAGTATACGTGACACCATTTTAGATAAGTCAGATTATTTTTTTATTTTAAAATATTACTGAATGAAATATATTAATTAATTTAAGTTAATTATAATATATATTGAATATAATGTTTGACATTAATTTAGATCAGTTACAATTATTTTCAGTAATTTTTGTCACCACAATGAACTAAGATAGAAAAAGAGCGCTGTTAGAATGTGAGTATTCCAATTCATGATGACGATATCCGTGGTAGTGAAGCGATGCTAAAATGTTTTATACGTCAAAAAATTATATAGAACACCAACATGAAGGGTCTTATAAGTCGATACCAGGTCTCAGACATCAAGTCATCAGTCAAGCGGCTTTATACGCTATAAAGCCGCTATAGGTGGATCTCGTCGAAATGTAACTTGTGTTAATTTAGATCTTAAAATAAAACCATTAGCGAATAATATATTTTAATACTATTTTATTAGTTATGTTACTCTTTTATTATTTTGCATAGTCTTTTTGGAGTTAACACAATAAAAAAGTATAATTATGATGTTTAACTGAGAGTATTCTGTATAGTAATTCTGTTATTATTAAGAAGCTGATTTAAAAGACTATTTCCACCAAATAAAGTTAAAGTGCTAACATTTCTTTTAGTTTTTTTATTTAATTATAACCTCTATCTACTTAGGGAAAAAAATAATGTTACTTAATAATCATAATATTACAAATATACAGACAAGTTAAATTTTCGGTCTGAGGTACCGTGCGCGAGTATTTATGTTACGTTTTGATGAGCGAGTATACGAAGGTTAATGGTAAACACTTCAGGAAAATCTCTACAGAGTTCATTCACTAGTTGATTGCCATAATCGTAATTATAATTGACATTACGATACCTATTCGCGACGGGCGCCTTACCGCACCGCCAAATGTTGCGCCGTCCCGCGCCTTGCTGATTGATGCGGGCGCCTTACCACACCGCCCAAAGTGTTGCGCCGTCCCGCGCCTTAATGGTTACTGTGGGCACCTTACCGCTCCGCCAAAGTATTGCGGGCGCCTTACCGCACCGCCAAAGTGATGCGGGCGCCTTACCGCACCGCCAAAGTGTTGCGGGCGCCTTACCGCACCGCCAAAGTGTTGCGGGCGCCTTACCGCACCGCCAGTGTTGCGGGCGCCTTACCGCACCGCCAAAGTGTTGCAGGCGCCTTACCACACCGCTAAAGTGTTGCGGACGCCAGTGTAATAAATGAAACTGCGGTTGGTGTCTAACTTCGATTTAAAAATGTAGAACTCATTGACATATCATACATACGCCATTGTTTCCAAGCCACGTCATATATACGCCGGCCATTGTTGCGAAGCCACGTCAAATATTTAAATTTTGCTGATTGGCATTGTATATCAATTTTCTTAAAATAATTTTACCAACAAATAAAACCAATAAATAATTGCTATAAGTACGCGCAGATTCATTGAATAATAATTTTTCTCGTCACCAGTGTAATAAATGAAACTGCGGTTGGAGTCTAACTGATGTTTATTTCT
Organism: Lymantria dispar; assembly: GCA_032191425.1. Taxonomy (NCBI): domain Eukaryota; kingdom Metazoa; phylum Arthropoda; class Insecta; order Lepidoptera; family Erebidae; genus Lymantria; species Lymantria dispar. The sequence continues at coordinate 1,331,717 of CM063450.1, read as the reverse complement.
CTTGATCGACATTTATATATTCTAATATCATAGACAAATCTATTAACGAGGTTGAATACACTGCAGATTTTACTTGCCTTTTGCTTCCCATTATAAAATATTTAGTCTTATCAGGGTTTAAGACAAGAGAATACTAGTCAAACCATGTTACTATTTTTTCAAGCTGTTCATTGATCTTACAGCTGACAACATTTCACTAGGTTTGATAGACAAATATATCTGTGTATCATCTGCACACATATGACACTTGCACTCTAGTATAAAGTTATCTACATCCGCGCTATAGAGGATGAATAATATAGGCCCGAGCAGAGTTCCCTGAGGAATACCTCTAGTTACAGGCTCTATTGTTGAACATATGCTGGAACCACCATCTGCGTGTATTTGCACGTACTGCATTCTATCTTGCAGATAACTATCAAACCATTTAATAGCATTTACATCGAAATCATAGTATGCTAACTTCGCATACTATATGCTAACTTCGACAATAACAAGGATATATTTATTTCATCGAATGCCCTGGAGTAATCGAGCAATGTAAGTATTGTTCCTTCGAGACGATCACGGGCTTACAAGATATTATTTACTATATCAGCTAAAGCAGTGTATTTAATTAATGTACTAAATAATAAACCCAGATCTTAGTTTTCTTTTCTGCCACTGGTTGCGCTAGAATTTTGGACGTATTATTATTATTATTATTACACGTAAACACGCATTGGCTCGCGAATTTTGATTTTATTTAAATATAAAACATTATTTTATTTATTAAAATTAATAGTAATAAAAACAAATCAAGTTAATAGCCATTAAACGTCCCGCGTAAGGATTTAAACTAGTACTTCTTGAAAAGTGGCGCGCTATAACGGCAAAATTTCTGTCCCCTAAATGGAAACCATTCCTTCAATATTACGTTCGGATTCCATATGTCTATACTTCGTGGTATTACCGTTGAGAAACAGCTATATGGACATCTTGGGCGGACTCGCTTTACTCAATACATGCCATCAAAACCTGAAAATAATGGCATGAAAATATTCTGGGCTTGTGATGAAAATGATTTCTAGCCCCCTAAATAAACAAATATGTACAGGAAAATCAAGTGAGAGCAATCGTCAAACAAATGTTGGAGAGCACACAGTATTAGATCTCGTAGCTAAATATAAAAATTCAAGACCGAATGTAACTACGGATAATTTTTTCACATCTCTTCAACCAAAAGTGGAGTGGACAACATGGATAAGTCATTAGCAGAATATACCGTAAAACGAAGAACGAATTGGTGGTCTTTAGCACTTTTTTACTATATCATTGACATTGCAGATTTGGCAGCATATATGATTAACATGGAACGTAATCCAATTTAATTTAGACGCAGAAAGTTTTTGAAATCATTGAGTCTCCAACTATGTGGTAAAAATATAGAACAAAGATCAAAAAATTGTATTGTGACATTAAAATTACATGTGAGGTCTACAATGTAGTGCGTGATTGGCCAAGAACTAAGGCCTCCCATTTTTTCAGCATCTACAACTTCTGTAAGTCAGCGTAGACGAGATTCTACAGGTCAAGCTGCAATCGTTGAACGTTGCTGTATATGCAGAGAACTCAAACACAACAAAGGAAAACACCAGAAGCTTGCACTAACTACAGAAAACCAGTTTGTGATGAACATGCAGTAACTCGTCCTACATATTGGCCCTGTTTTGTACCTGTTGTATACTTGTGACATTCCAAAAATAAAAAAAACAATGTTATTGCAGATGACACCGTCATCATGGCAACAGGTGTCACTCATAAAGAAGCCGTAGAGAGCGTACAAACTGCCATCAACACTATCACTGATTGCACCCATAAATGGCGAATTGAACTAATTGAGTGGAAATAAACTTATATAGGCTTTTATATTATAAATAAAAAAACATACTTATATTCTGGTATACATTAACGGTTGTATAGAACCATATGAAAATACGGCAAAATATCTTTGTATGACACTTGACGCAAAGCTTCGCTGGAAGGCTCATATTAGAAAGAAACATCAGGAGTTAGATCTACACTACCAGAAAATGTACTGGCTACTCGGTAGACAATCAATATTATCAGTAAGTCAAGCTGGAATCCTGTTATAAACATAATTAAAAATAAATCCAAAAAGACCACCACAAGACTGCATGACACTGTGAGCACTTATTGTATAGATTTGACCCACAATAATAATAGTTAGATAATTTTATAAATCAAAAAATCTTTTAGGAAAACAAAGTAAGCCGCATCTAAAAATAATAATCAATATTAATTTAGCATTATGTCCTCTGAGTTTTCTTGCCGAATCTTTCTCAGTGTGGCCGCGTTCCGATCCGGTGGTAGTATATTAGTTTTGTTTGGTTTAAGTCAACAAATTGTATCAATAATTGCTACAAATTTAATAATTAATTATTACTAACAATAAACAATATAATTTTTTCATATAGGATTATTTTCTTCTTATACTGGCAATAAATTTGTACTAAAATGTGGGTGAAAATTTAATAATTGAATAACTAATTTTCTTTATCGGGTAGATAATTATAAATGTCTGTAATAACGATGACTTGTTGGACGTGAGACACCTTAGTCCGCCCGTGACCATGAATGCTGCAAAGTGTTCGAAACGTCGGGCAATCATAAATCAAATATAAACGCGATATAATCCGCAAAAGTAGTTTTATTTACAATGTGTAGTGCTCGCGTAAACATCAGATATTATTAACAAAATCATCATCTTGCTCTTATCCCAATTACTTGTGGTCGACGCAATATGTCATCTGTTTTGACATATTGCAAAAAGTTTCGGCAATGACTTTTATGACCGGCTGCCTGCCTGACGTCAACCTTCCTTGGGAATGTAATCGTTGACCCAAATGGTACCAGATGGAACTGGTCCGGGTCGATCTAGGGCTCTTAGTCGTCTTTTATGACACCCACGAGCAAAGCAAGGGTTGGTAGTAGGTATTGGAAGCCGCTACCACACAGCACATTAACAAAATGTATTTTATTATTATTAGAGACTATAATAAAAGTGCCAATGGACACATTCTATACTCCGTAAGTCTTGGCAAATTGAAATTACTTATTAGCCTCATGGCTGAACTGTAATTATTATGAGCTAACTGTTAAGTTATATCATAGTAAGATAGGCGGTGGTGAATTGGATTCTTACTCCGTCACTACACGGACACGCGTCGCAGCTGTCCATTGATCCGTTAATCAGCCACTTAAGACAAAGCATTTTATATGTATAGATTTAATTAAAATTAATGATATTTACCTTAACGCATCCTTTGCTTTTTGTATAAATATAACATTTATTGCATCTGAGATTACATAGCCGTCTGCATTCTCAGAGAAAGATTTTGTTTTTCCATCTTTTGATACCATGCCAAATCTAGAATTAAATAGTTTTATATCTTTAGTAAACACGTACAGGAAAAGCATGTGAAACCAACCATTATGCCATAATTTTTCATAGGCTTTTGCTACGTCGAATCGCAGTGAAAAAGTTATGATGCAATTTAATCAGGAGGTACTCTTTAGCATAAACTCCGAGTCTATTATGAATAATGCAATTATAGAAACGTTTAGAAAATCTCCGATCCTCTGTTTTCTGTTATTTAAAGCTCATAAATTTCTCTACTTACTTATACATAACGATACTCGACCTCATATGATATTAGTTAACTAACATAAACAGATAGGGATAGTTATTCTCTGTATATTATTATTATAAAATACTTAAGGGAAGTTACCCCTTATAAATGTATACGTGTAACTTCATATGAGTTCTGCTCACTGGAATTCAGTCGAGTATCATGTGTTTAATGATTTAATAACCGTATACTTAACGATGGACATGCACATAAAATAAAGCACCATATGGAATGGTAAATAATAAAATTACTATCAACTTAATAGTGACCAAACCAATTATATTAAGTATCTTTTCGTGCAACTGATCTTCTGTGTGAGTGTGTGAGTCCCTGCACATTTACACACATGTAATCATCTTTGCATTATATAAACTCACGAACTCACGCCTCAATCATTCGATCCTTATTCGCATCCTTTTCCATGACTATCATATATATATGTATATATGTTTACATATATTATATGTATGTTTCAGATCAACAACTACATCATTGATATCGTCTCCTATGTTAGCAGAGTCGCTGCTCGAACAATGTATTGCGAAATGCGACGCATCCTTTGAATTTTCAGATGTCATCTCGAAGGTTATCATAAACACGTAAAGTCAATTAATTCTATAATTGACATCATTTCTCCCCACCTGGCATTTGTGTTTAATGGTTGTGTTGCTCGAGGTGTATATCCTGATCTTATGAAAATTATTAGAGTGATTCCTTTGTTCAAAGCGGGTAGTATGGCAGACCTTAACAATTTTCGACCTATTTCCATACTACCTACACTTAGTAAAGTTTTTGAAAAAATTATGCTTAATCAAATACTGAGCCATTTTAACAAATATGGCCTCTTTCACAAAATCAGTTTGGCTTTACCAAGAATCGCTCTACTACTGATGCGGGTGTAGAATTATTAAAAAGTACTTTTGCTGCCTGGGAGGGAGCGCATAATGCTTTGGGTATATTTTGCGATTTATCCAAGGCGTTTGATTGTGTACATCACGAAACCCTCATCAAGAAATTACATCATTATGCGATTAGGAATAAGGCTCTCGAACTTTTAACTTCATATTTGTGTAACAGAATTCAGAGGGTTGATGTAAATGGTGTGCAATCATCTGGTTCTGTTATAAAAAAGGGCGTGCCGCAAGGATCCATTTTGAGGCCATTTCTGTTTCTTGTATATATTAATGACTTACACTATTATGTAGGGGACAATCAAGACATTGTGTTGTTTGCGGATTATACCTCATTATTATTTAAAGTCAAAAGACAAACGCTTAGTTATGACGATGTCAACAACGCACTGTCTAACGTTGTTCATTGGTTCAATATAAACAATATTGTTCTTAGTAAGAAAACTAAATGTATTAAATTCACCACACCTAATGTGAAACAAGTGGAAACCAATGTTCAAATGAATGGTGTGACCCTGGATCTTGTGCAGTCCACGGCTTTTTTAGGTATCACCATTAATGCAAAACTACAATGGGGTCCTCATATAAATAACATAAAAATTATCTAATAGACATAGCTCAGCGGCTTATGCTTTTTTTTTATTGCAAACGGTGGCAAACGAGCAAACAGTACACCTGATGGTAAGTATTGCTGCCACTCATGGACAGGGTCGCTGCCTACCGCGAAGAAAGTGAAGGCAGTGTGAATGCGTGCATTGAGGCTCGGTGATACCAAGGGCACCACCAAAACCCTCCACACACAAACACCCTCAGAAATTTGGGCTTCCGGCTCTCTTGCTCACCGAACGAAGCGCAGTAACAAATTTCTACTACTCAGACGTCGATTTTCTGCGAGAGTGTGGTACTACCCCGGACGGACCGGCCCGCGGCTGTAGACAGATAACTGTCGACAGTGTGGTCCTACCACACTGTCGACATATGCTGTTAAAAAAATTCGAATGTTAACTGACATTGAGACGGCTAGGATAGTTTATTTCGCTTATTTTCAGTCTTATGACATACTACTTTGGGGATGCTCTGCGGATTTGAATAGCATCTTTGTTCTCCAAAAACGGGCTGTCCGCGCTATTTATAATCTAAGTCCAAGAGTTTCACTTCGGGAGAAATTCATAGAAATAATCATTCTAACTGTTGTGTCTCAGTTCATATTCGAAAACCTAATTAATATATGTGAAAAAAATTTTGAAAATACAGTGATATGGGACATTCTTTTACAAATCGTACACCTTTTTGACTTGACAATTTTGATTAGTCCCAAAATTTTTTTTAGAGTCTATACTGAAAATAAACAGACACGTATACGAGGTTTTTGTTTAAAAAAATTTTTTCTCGAAAATATGACCATTGTGAATTTCAGTGCTTCACCTAATTCTGTTACATGTAAAATTCATTATCTCTGGATCTATTAATGATAGCGTTGATAAAAAATCAACGCGAAAAAAAAATTTTCATTTAAAAGGTAGTAATATCAGCTTTCAGTCACGTGAATATTGTACTTCTACAACTTGAGTATCTTGGAAATAATAACAATTTAATTGTTTAAATAATATTATCATAAATATAATATTAAACGTTTATGGTTAATTACAATTTTTTTTAATGTTTATCTAAAGAGCGGTCTTAAACAGATAAAATTTTACAAGTCTATTTTTAAGTGGACATCTCTACTCTGGTCTCCAATTCTACATTCACACGTGCAAAATCAAAGACCACAAATTTTGCGCATTTCACTGGAAAAAGGTAATATTAAACTTTTTTTGGAAAGTATTCGAAAGTAGAAAAATATCGATGTTTTCTAGCGATATATCGATAAACATCGATGCTGGAATCTGATGTTTTACATCAAATATAAATATCGATATATTTTTAAGTGGACACCCCTAGCTCGTACTACGCTTTTTCCGAGGTGAACTGCGTGAGCAGTTCGAGACTGAATATTCATACACGCTCCAGCACGTTTCAACTTGTCGCGCGCTGCCCGCGCAACGTGAAGCGCAGTTGAAATTATTTTCTCACTCTTAAACTAGTAACGGCTCCATCTTTCTGAAAGAAGGCTTTTGTAGCTAAAAAAAATATGGATACGATAGTATTTTTTTCAATCGATTACGTTGTGGTTAACATTATGATAATATTATTTAAACAATTAAATTGTTATTATTTCCAAGGTACTCAAGTTGGAGAAGTACAATATTCACGTGACTGAAAGCTGATATTACTACCTTTTAAATGAAAAAAAAAAAACCAACGCTATCATTAATAGAACCAGAGATAATGAATTTTACATGTAACAGAATTAGGTGAAGCACTGAAATTCACAGTGGTCATATTTTCGAGAAAAAGTTTTTTTTGAACAAAAACCTCGTATACTTGTCTGTTTAATATACAATAAGAACTTCGTAAAATAAATTTGGAGATTTGGAGAGGTGGGATTTATTTTGGGTTCAAATCCGTACGATTTGTAAAAGAATGTCCCGTATTCATTATTTAAACACTAGGAATAAAGATAATCTTGTTATCCATACTACTCGCCTTCAGAGAATTAGTAGGTCTTTCATGGGGCAATGTATACGATTTTATAATAAACTACCTAGAGATATCCAAAATATGCCAATGAATAAGTTTAAAAAGGCTATCAAGAGTAGACTTTGTAGAAAAGGCTACTATAAAATTTCGGATTATTTAGAGGATTTTTTTTTTTTGTGGGTGGGCTGCGGTCGGCGCGCCTCCGCACCACTCAGTCCGGGGCGACAGAGGGGCTTAAGCACGCAACTCCCGCAACCCACCCGAAAACCACGTCGCCTTCGTCGTTGGGCCGACCACCGGAGCAGGGTTACTCGACATGAGTGGTCGGCCCGACGGAATACCCCCTATTGGGGTACCCTCTCATCGACCGACGTCCCCCCCTCGGGGAGGACGTCGGTCTTTCCTCACGCGGTCGACCTCTCGGCAGGTGACGGCCTAAAATCCCCGGTCACGTCACCCGCGGCCTCGGCTAGGGCGGCATGAGGCGCAGGTAGTTGCGCCTACGCCGCCCCAGTCGCCGGCGGCGGATCTCCTCATCGAGGCTGCGCTCCTTACGCAGGCGATCCGCCGCCTCCTTCCGCGAGATCACTGTCTCGCAGAAGGCTGCGACCGCGTCCCAATTCCCGACGCTGTCGACCATCGCCCTAGCGATAGCCGGCAGCGTCAGGTCTGTACCGATGATTGCGACGAGTTCACAGCGCTGCACTGCCCAAGCCGCGCAGGCCTCGAGCGTATGCGTCGTCGTGTCCTCGTCGCAATCATAATTTAGAGGATAATAGTGAATGGCTATGAGCAGCTCCTCTTTCAGCAATTGCTTTTTGTAATGATCATAGCTTTATGGTCCGTTTCTTGTAAGAATTCGCTGTTTTGTATTTTTTTTATCATGTTGTTAGTCTTGGGTTTGTACAGCGTAGCGTGTTTTGCCTAAAATTTGTAATATTATTCGAAGATCCACTTTTAGACGGCCGTTGCCGTACCGGCGTCACCCTAGAGACCTTCCATTTACTAGGATATACATATTGTTGTAGAGAAAGATTGAATATGTAAAGGAGGGGTGCTTCAAAGGCGAACAGACAGTCTTTAACTAAATAAGGTGGTAAGTTGTCAGGGCCATGAGAAGATTATGGATTTAAACGTCGTGCTGCCTTTCTTATGTCTGTAAGATTAATGCAACCTATAACAATTGTGGATGAACAATCATGTTTCATGGCTTCGTGTCCAGCTAAACTTGGGTCTAATGCTCCTGCGTTCTAAGATAGAAAAAGGGGTCAAAATAATGCGCAAACGCATCGACAGCTTCCTGTGCTTCAAGGGTCCTTTATGAATGAATTTTTTTATTGTTGTCTGTTTTTACGCCAGATTATATATTAGAGCCAACCATGTTTATATAATTTTTAAAAGCAGTGTTTATGAGTTATTTTACCTTAGTCCTATAATATTTGAATAGTTCTTTATTGTACTGCATATCATACATTCTAAACATTTTTAAATTGAAGTATTTTAACTTTATATAGTATATTATTTCACTAGTATACCAGGATGGATATATCCATATGTACTTATAATTAGGGGGCAATCTTTTCATGGGCACGTGATCGTTAATAACACTATTTAATTTATCTTACAGTGTGTTAACGTCGCATTAGTATCCTGGATGTAAAAGAGGTCAGACCAGTCTAGGTTTGCGAGAGCAGAATATAGACTAGATAAGTCTGCTTTGCGAAAATTCCATTCCAAGCTGGGAACATAGATTGCTCGAGAGGATGGCGGGCACGTGACAACATAACTTTTAGGTAAATTGAGCATTATTTTCAGGGCGGGGTGGTATACATCCAACGGTACAAGAGGTGCAGTGTCGCATATTACATTAATATTACTGGATGTAAGATTCATTAGAACTAAATTCAATGTACATCCATATTTATTAGTAATTTTATTATACTGTCACAGCTTACATAAATCTAAACACAATTCAAATTGAGTTTTGACTGAGTTACTATAGGAATTAAGATTGAAATTACCAACTATTATATTCTCGCACTCTAAATATTTAATGATAGCATTTTTTAAACAATTTAGAACGTCTATGTATTGTTTATCGTTGTAACTTGGCAGCAAATAGACAACACTCACCATTAACTTAATACTTTTCTAAGTAATTAACGTGAACAATATTTCCTTGTCATCACTTTCGATATCAGTGATTTGTCTGTGCGAAAAACAGTTTTTGGCAGCCAACAATACACCTCCCCATCCTACATCACCAGCTCGATTGTTACGTATTACGGTATAATCAGTGGGAAATAACTCCGAGTCGTACACAGAAGAAGTAAGAAACGTTTCAATAAGAGCAATGAGGTCAGAAGAATATGACGAGACATTATTATAGAACAGATGAGTTTTAAATCTAACATCTCTAACATTTTGGTAATATATCATAATTGTTTTACAGTTTCTTAGTGTCTTATTGGGCTCAGGGCTTCTTTGAGCGGAGGTTTTAATCTTTTACGTATTATTACTGTAATTATTCACAAAAATACTTACTTTTTTATTGCCGTGTTCAACTAAACTAGAGCTTTTGGTTACAATTTGGGATGGACAATAAATACTCAGATCCACTATAATATTATACAATACTTTTTATACATATGTTTTATTCCCGTTTTATTGACCACACCTGTTTTACTTGAGAACATATCGAAGAAGAGATATAAATTAGAATCGAAGAAGTATGCATAGTTATTTGTTTGTAAATCTTGATATATAGATTAGATTGTTGAATAATTCAATTTTATGACTGGACTAGCAACCCGCCCTCGCTTTGCTTCGGTTTTAGTCGTTTTACCCGCGTAGTTCCCGTTCCCGTGGGAATACCGGGATTAAATATAGCCTAGGTTATTCCCTGATATTATAGCTTTCCATTGGTGAAAGAATTTTTGAAATCGGTCCAGCCGTTTTGAAGATTACCCGGAACAAACAGACAGACAGACAGACAGACCGACAGACAGACAGACCGACAGACAGACAGACAAAAATTTTTTAATCTGAATTTTAGGCATAGGTGTCGTTCAAATAACCGTGTGAACATGAAAAAAGCCTATTATTTTGACATTACAAAGAGACACTCCAATTTTATTTATTGGTATAGATATTGGGGCGCCGCATATATATGTGGGAGTACATATAACCAGATTGGTATGTTTAATGTGCGCGAGGGAATCTTTTAATGTTTTTGCTAAGTCTATGCAATTATTAGTACATAGTTATTTTAATGTCTATCTCTCCTAATATAATAATACTATAAGCGTTTAAGTTATAATTTAGTAACTTATTATCAATATTATCTAGCATTCTTCAACGCTCATCAAAAAGAGTGTCTGGGAACCCAATCCACTGACCTCCTGGGTCAACATCTTTCCAGAATTGTCTCGGCCTATGGTCTCCCACTACTGGCGACACAACCCACCCGTGTCCCAGATATTGAGAGCCATGAGTCTTCTTTACTGGATTTCCTGCCAACTACACACCAGCACGGATACCGGGTAGTGGTCGAAGCCCCACATAGGTCTTCTGATCACTGTTTGGTTCGTAGCAAAGCCCCTGTTGTAAGGCCTAGTCGCTCTACGGCGACTGGGACTCGCAGAGTCTGGCGGTTATTATGGGGATGGAATTGTTTATCCTCAACAACAAAATACCCGTCGGTGCCACAGTTGACCCTGGTTAAACAAAACCTGCAGGTAGCCCATGTCCACCCGATCCCTAAAAAGGGAGACCGGTCTGACCCATCAATTACAGGCCAATTGCGATAACATCATTTCTGTCCAAGATAACGAAGAAAATTATAAACCGCCAGCTTTTGCAGTACCTTGAGGATCACCAACTGACCAATGATCGCTAATACGGCTCTTGTCGTGGCCGATCGGCTGGTGATATTCTTGTGTACCTCACGCACCGTTGGGCAGAGGCCTTGAAGGGCAAGGGTGAGGCGTTAGTGTTCAGCCTAGATATCGCAAAGGCGTTCGATAGGGTCTGGCGCAAAGCACTTCTGTCGAAGCTACCAACATACAGAATCCCCCTTGGGACTCTGTAATTGGATCGCCAGCTTTTTGGATGGTCGGAGTATAAAAGTCGTCGTAGATGGCTCCTGTCATGACCATTAATGCTGGTGTACACAAGGCTCGGTGATCACCCCGACGTTGTTTATCCTGCATATCAACGACATGCTGTCTATCGAGAATATGCGTTGCTATGCGGATGACAGTACTGGTGATGAACGGTATACCGAGCAACGGAATGCCCCTCAGAGTACACAGGAAAGAAGAGTTCAACATGTGTCTGAAGCCGAGCGCTCTCTGGGGCGGGCCTCGGAATGGGGTGAATGGAACTTAGTCCAGTTCAACCCTACAAAGACACGAGTTGGAGGATGTCATGGCGCCACAGTTCCAACGAGTAACTTTGCAAACTTTCGACAGTATAAAGATACTCGGCGTCGAAATATCGAACAAAGTCCAGTTTGGTGGTCATTTGGAGGACAAAGCCGAACTGGCTAGCAAAAAGTTGGGCGACCTGAACAGAGCGAGGCGATACTTCACACCGAGACAGCGTCTTGTACTATACAAAGCACAAGTTCATCCTCATGTGGAGTATTGCTCACATCTCTGGGCTGGCGCACCCAAATATCAGCTAGACTCACTCGACTCCCTTCAAAGGCTTGCTGTTCGAATCATCGGGGATCCCAATCTTACGGACAGATTGGAGTCACTGGAGCAGCGGAGAGAGTTTGGGTCACTCTGTGTACTTTATCGGCTCTTACATGGGGAGTGCTCTGAGGAACTGTTTGACTTGGTACCACCGTCACCGTTTTACCAACGTACCACTCAATACCGCAGCAGGGTTCATCCATTTCGCCTGGAAACGTAAAACGTCTTCAACTGTACGTTTCTAGCGATCATTTCCCCCATGTACATGCAGGCTCTAGAATGATCTACCTGCTGCTGTGTTTCCAGAGCGCTATGACATGTCCTTCTTTAAAAGAGGTTTAAGAAAAGTATTTTCTTCACGATAGGGAACGATCTAGCTGTGTTCCTAGTATTGAAAAGGTCCATGTGCGGCAGTATCACTTAGCATCACAGCCATGGGTGGGTTACGTGGCCGCGTGCCGCCTTTCTGCCATCCCCGACGGAGCCAGGTGGCGGGCGCGCTGATCGTAGCCCACCCCAAAAAAAGGAGCGAAGGTGCCTCGTCAACGGTCATCAACTGACCAGCTGATTTAAAGCGAAGTTTGTCTTGCTTATGCGAACGTAATCATCGAGTTATTCAATTTCTAATGAACATTTAACAAAGTACGAATATGTTGCAGATTAAGTATCACTGACTTTATACCTTTCAATCAGATTTACATGAAAAAGCGATGACAAAATTGTAAACTTTAGATGTCTCTATAATCTGATACAGCCTGTATATGTGCGTGTGTATGTATGTATTCTTTGTATTGATTATATAAATTTGCTACATTTGGATAACCAAATTTCAGAAATCATTGCTCACATTGCATTGCACCTGCCTAATTTATTTCTGCTCCACCCTAGGTCGACTGGTAGAAAATGCCTAAGGCATTATCGCCTTGTACCCTTTTAACTTCTACATGCTTAAAGCATGTAGAAGTTAAAAGGGTTAACTTCTACATGCTTAAAGCATGTAGAAGTTTTAAATACATAAATAATATTACAAATATTTAATATTTATAATCTTAATTACCATAACACTTTAACAACGGGTGACTACGGCTTTTTAAACTTGAAATATCAGGTTGACCGAGCTTCGCTCGGAATATTTTTGTAGAATTTATTTAGGGATATATTAATAAAAAATAAATAATGAAAAATATATAAAAAATTACAAAAAGAGAATAATAATAACACCGAGATTCGATCCGACGCTGTTTGACACACAAAAACTAAAATTAAAACCGGTCAATGTCTCACCTGAGCTACTCTTGACGTTGAGAACGAAATTTGAATTCATATTCTTTTAAAATCTAATATCATTGTAACGTTTTGCTAAAAACACCGACAACAGAACATTTTCTATACATAAAATCTAGCTAGATCGATTTTTTGGACCCGAATCCTCTAGTATGCCAAGTTTCATCAAAATCGTTGGTGCCGTTTCCGAGATCCTGAAAATATATATATTTACAATAATTGCTCGTTTAAAGATATAACATATGTGCATCTCCCTACGCTAACAATTGTGTACTACATTATTGTGTCGCATGACATTATTATCAAATTATTATTATCAAATTGCAAAGAACACATAGCCTCTACAAAGATACTTTGTAGAGGCTATGTGTCAACTATCTTGTGTCTTCAGTAACGTTGTTTAATCCTCTGTCCTGGAAATCTTATTTCATATTTTTTGAAGTGAAAACTTCTTTTGGCGCATCGTATACAGATTTTTTCGTAGGCATTTTTTGTAAGTGAGTCTGATCCGTCACGCTCTGAGGTTAAAGGCTCGATCGATTGAACTCGGGACCGGCGAATATATCCGAGCGAGAAAGATACAATCAACTGTTTACATTAAATTTATATCTTTTAACGAGCATATATATACCTATACACATAATAATTTAATAAGTTTTATTTATAGAAAATGTCTGTGGTTTTAGCTAATCAATATAATGATATAAAATATCAATAGAATGGGAATTCAAATTTCGCCGTCGCCGTCAAGGTGACAATAGCTCAGTTGGGAAGTTGTCCAGTCGCATTCATACAGCGTGAGATCAAATCTCGGTGTTATTATTATTCTGTTTTTGTAATTTTTGATGTTTTTTTCTTCATTATATCATAATTTTTGTTTTTTATTAATATATATTTAAATAAGTTCGGCAAAAATACAAAATAAATATACCGAGCAAAGCAACTAGATATTGTTATTATTAATTATTTTCAATCATTCAATAGTTTTAACAGTTATTAATGACACGTAATAATCATTACTTTAACAATCATTTGGTTTACATTGTGAGGTTAGTGGATGTAGTTGTGCTAATAATAAGTAATAATGGTCCATAGTAATACTACATAATACATAATATTATGTTCAATATATATAAAGCTAGATACACCCACACTTATTGCTTCGGTGAATGCACTTTTTTCTATTTAATGAACTAATTTCTAGGAAGATATTTAAGAAATTATAATTTAGATTACGTATATAACACGAAGGACATCTCGAAAGCCATACACGCGTCCAAAACCCACGTCATGGTGGTTATGGGAGACTTTAACGCAAAACTAGACAAAGGAAGTGATGATGAGTTGAGAGTAGGAAACATGTATAAGGACAGAGAAACCAGAGGGGCGAGAAACTGGTTGATTTTCTGGAGAAGACCTCTCTATGATGAATTACCTCTTCAGGAAGCAGTCACAAAGGAGGTGGATCTGGGTTAGCCCCGAAGGCTCACTAAAGAACGAGATAGACTTCATCTTGTCAGATAAACGATAGATATTCAATGATGTCTCAGTGATCAGAAGGATTAAAACTGTGAGCGATTACCAGATGGTACGAGGCACATTGAATATCCATACAAAAGTCGAGCGGTCACGCTTGATGAAGTCTACACTCCGACCTACATCTGTCCAATACCAGAACCTTGAAAGCTTTCAACTCGAACTATACAATCGCTTCCAATCTCTAGACGAGTGCTAATCCCCGAACGATATGAACAACAGGTTCGTGGGAACTGTCCACACGGTTGAATCAAAATTTTTCAGGGCTCGGGCTGGCGTTAATAGACCTAACAAACTTTCCAACCAGACTCTCGACCTCATGGAGCGGAGAAAAGACATGACGGTGCAGTCTTCAACCGATTGGTCCGAACATAGGCAGCTGAATAGACAGATCTCCAGGTCGGTCCGTCGCGATATTCGCCAATTTAATACGCTCCGTATTAAAGAAGCGATAGAACGGAATCATGGCTCGACAGTGTTCGCACAAGATCTGTCTATTCAGAAGACCGATGACGGCACTGTCATTATATCCCAAAGAGAGATCATGGGAGAGGTCGAAAGGTTCAATGGACAGTTGTATAAATCATCCCGAAATCCTGTTGTCGGCTTAGTCTAAGATTAAAGATCCAGGCTAACTCGGCACTATAACGAAGAAATCCCGGAAATCAGCTTGTACGGGATCAGAATGGCTCTCAAACAACTACGTAACGGAAAGGCACCGGGAGATTCGGAATTACGGTAGCGCTTGTGAAGGCAGGCGGCAAGCCAGTCTTAAAAGCCCTTCAGAAGCTATTTAATTCCGTTATCCTTGGGGGCGACGTTCCAGAGTTGTGGACCAGAAGAGGACCAAAAGGGTGACAAAGCTCTTCTAAAAAACTACAGACCAATCTCACGCCTGAGCCACGTTTATAAGTTTTTTTTAAGAGTCATTATCAATCGACTCACATGCAAGCTCGATGACTTCCAAGCGTCCGAACAAGCCGGCTTCCGAAAAGGCTATAGTACCATAGACCATATCCTCACGCTTCGGCAGATTATACAAAAGATCGAGGAGTATAATCGGCCCCTATGTTTAGCGTTTGTGGACTATGAGAAACCCTTTGATTCAGTCGAAACTTGGGCGGTGCTGCAGTCCCTTCAGCGGTCCCTTTAGCCAAATGGACCATCGCTATATCAAAGTGCTCAAGTGTTTGTGTAGAAACGCCACAATCTCAGTCCGTATCCGGGTTAAGAGTACGAAACCGATCCAGTTGCAGAAAAGCGTGAGACAGGGAGACATCATCTCTCCGAAACTGTTCACCACTGCATTGGAAGATGTCTTCAAGCTCTTAGACTGGACCAGACTCGACATCAATATTAGCGGCAAATACATCACTCATGATCGATTTGCAGACGATATCGTCGTTATGGCAGAATCCATGGAGGACCTTGGCACCATGCTCAATGATCTCAGCAGGGTATCCCAACTAGTGGGTTTACGAATGAACATGGACAAGACGAAAGTCATGTCAAATGACCATGTCATTCCTGTACCGGTCCTTGTTGGCAATGCGATTTTCGAAGTTGTCGATCATTATGTTTACCTAGGACATAGAGTCCAGTTAGGTAGATCCAGTTTCGAGGAAGAGATGAGCCGATAAATCCAACTCGGTTGGGTAGAGTTTGGGCAACTTAAGAGGCTCTTCTCGTCTAACATACCTCAGTGTTTGAAAACACAGGTCTACGACCAGTGTGTGTTACCAGTGATGACTTACGGCACGGAAACGTGGTTCCTGAATGTAGGCTTCATAACAAGGCTCAAAGTCGCTCAGCGTGCTATGGAGCGAGCTGTGCTCGGGATTTCTATGCGAGATAGAATCCGGTATACGGAAATCCGCAGAAAAACGGGTGTAACGGATATAGTACGAAGAAGTAGCACGCTGAAGTGGCAATGGGCAGGCCACATCGCTCGACGAATCGACAACCGCTGGGGAAGAAAGATTCTCGAGTGGCGACCACGTATCGGACGACGCAGTGTAGGACGCCCCCCACCAGGTGGACCAACGACCTGGTGAAAGTTGCTGGGCGTCGTTGGATTTTTTTTTATTGCCAACGGTGGCAAACGAGCAAGCAGCACACCTGATGGAAAAATAATACTGCCGCACATGGAACTTTGTAATACCAGGGGCACAGCCAGACAGTTGTCTACCGTGGATGCAGGCGGCACAGGACCACACTTTGTGGGTAACATGAGGGAGGCCTACGTGCAGTAGTGGACGGCTATATGCTGAAATGATGATGATGAAGTGATAAAACATCAATATATAAATATATTTTATAACTAAAACAAATATTTTTTTAACTTTGTTATTCTGCCTTTCTATTTGTGTTCATACGCACATTACGCATAAATTTCTGCACAAAATAGAGTGCAATTATTAAAGATATTTTGATGGATCTAACTGCCAGTCCGGTATATGTTTCATCTCGATACTTCACCAAGAAGCTAAATTATCACAGATCTGAAATTTTAATTTACATAATATAGCTAGGTAGTAACTTAATTTTAATTAATCAACATATTTACCTTCCTTGATGAATCACTGGATGGGGATGCAGGCACAAATATGAGCCACCAACAATAGCCGCTTCACATTCACCACTACGCAATGCGGCATACGCCAGCTCTAGAGCAGTAGTGGAGCTACAATCGCCACTGTCGATGCTCAAAGATGGACCAGTAGTATTCAACCAGTATGACAAGCGATTTGCATACATTGTTCTACTAGACCTAAAATTACATAGTGGAAATTTACTTTCAAGAAATCAGTGAATGGACAATTTATATATGTAAAGAAATTTCTGTAGTATTTCTCTAATTTTGAATTTTGCCGCGCTTGATGCAATCTGTAGGATTACGTTTGTACGGTCATATTTTATCTATAGTAATGAGCACCTTGGAGAGAGGGAGCTGCCGTGGCACAGTAAACATCGACTCCTCGAGTACGCAGTTTTATAGAAAATTAAAATATAAAGAGTGAGTAAAAATAATATAAAAGTGTCAAGTTGTGTTATTTTAATAGTGATTTAATTAAATAATACTCAGTTCACTGCAAAAGAAATTTAAATCAAAAGTTTATGTAATAAACTCATTCGGACATTCAGTTAGAACACTAGTTTTAACAAACCCTTAGTCATTATTATATATGAGGAAACTGAAATTCATCAATATAGCCAAATACTATCTATGTAAGCGTGAAATAAAAAATAAACTGCAACAAAAAATCTGTATAAAGTGATACCTACAAATTGGATAAACATTCTTTGTGAGGGTGGAATAAAACAGCTGAAGATTCATACAAACGGTGAAGTGAGATTAATGAAACAAACCCCTACTAACGTCATCTAGGACAAGATTGAGAAATATCAAAAACATTTATCGCCATCTAGCGGCAAATAACAACAATATTTAACTGCATCGATACGGCCATGTGTATTCTTTAGAACGTCAAAGATCAAGCGATATATTTCGTTTCTAAAATATTGTCAAAAGGGCGCTACATACACCAAATAAAACATGGACGAAATATAATAGTTATATTACAACAACAAAAACAGAGATAAATAATTTTGAAAGATATTTGCGACGTAAGAGTTTGATAATATTTGGAAGAAAAATCATACCATGAGCTAGAAAAGATTAAAATAGACTTAATAAATGTTCACTTAAAGTTAAAGTATAATAATTATAATTTAGAGGATGTCAAAAGAATTGGAAAAGGAATAATACAAATAGACCAATAAAAATTACTTTTAGTACAGTGGGCTTAAAGATAAATATCTTAAAAAATAAAAAACTTCTAGCAAATACGCCATATTTCATTCGATAGCCCCAATGTTGTAGCACGTGTGAGGAGCTGGTGCATCCAGGAGGAGGACGAGACACTATCCGACCACAGGTACATGCGGATAGAGGTCTCTCGGATCCTCCGGTAGCCCAGCAAGGGTCACACGGTGGACGGAGCTGCCGCGTTGCCGCGGTGGGCTGTGGGTCGATTGGATCGGGACCTATTGGCGGAGGCAGCCCTTGTTCAGTCGTGGCTGTCTTCACCGCCCCAGGTGGACGCCGAGGCTGGCCGCATTCGTTGTGCGTTGACGCAGATCTGCGATGCGGCCATGCCCCGTGTGCGGCGTCTGCCTCCGAAGAGGGCGGTCCCCTGGTAGTCCCGAGAGTTGGCGGATCTCCGGGCCACGTGCATACGTGCCCGGAGGTCCGACACCCGCAGCCGAGCGTGTCACAGCGATGCAGTGGGAGAGCTAGCTGTACGAGGCTTACCGCAGTGCGCGGTATGCCTTTAGGCTAGCCGTCCGTCACGCCAAGGACGTCAGTCGGCAGGAGATGCTGGACAGTCTCGAATTTTATCTTGCAGCGCTGAGCAAGTTGCGCACACTCATGGCATCCTGGGGCCTCTTCTCTTCCAATTTTGTGCAGGTACTTACCGAAGACCCCATGTCCGGTAAGCACCTGCACCATCCTAAATCTAAGGCTGCCGTGCCTTCTCCTGAGACAGCGGCGGAGATGTGGCGCGACCACCTCCACAGTCCCCTGCCCTGCTACGGGGGACTCTAGATCTTCTCTCCACCGCCGGATTACTTCCTTCGGGCCACTTCCTGGGCTCTGCCCAGTCCCCTTATGGACACTTGCTCCCCGTTGACTCGTGCTGTGGCGCGGAACCGGTACACTTCCGCCAACGTCTCTGCTGCCAGTGGCCAAGGTGGGTCGCCTGCAGCAGTGTCACCGCAGTCCAGTCTAATGGCCCTCACCCCCATGGCCCTCTGCGGTCGTCGCAAAAGGCCTCTATTGCGGATGGTGAGGGATTCCGACCAGATAGAAGCACCACGACCCAGGACCGCCAGTGTTCGGCAGAAGCCTTTCCAGTGCCGCGGCCGATTTAACGAACTGGGCAAAGTGTGGCCCGAAATTCCAATTTGAATCTAGGTGCACACCCAAATACTTTATATGGGCCTGCACCGGCACGCCAACCCCAGACACATAGATGTGTGCTCCTCGAGGGAGGCAACTCGACGTGGGCCATGAAAAATGAGGGCCTCGGTTTTGTCCAGCGAGACCCTCAGACCCAACATCCCAATCCGGTCTACAACGAGTCAAACGACTCCTCCTAAACCCAAACTGGGCGTCCGACAGATCAGCCCCGTGCCGACGAGGTGCTGCTTGTGCGGGCAGCTAGCACCCTCTCCAATAGCTTGCCCGCATCATCGAGCAGCACGATGGGCCTGCAGGCCGAGGCCAACTCTGGAGACCGTCCCGGCTTTGGCAGGAGCACCAGCCTCTCCTCCTTCCAGCACCCAGGGAACCGCCTGGACGCTAAACGCGTGTCGAACAGCTCCCTGAGGCGGGGTCCCAGGTGGTCGAGGACCAGGGCCAGCACGCGGTTGGTACCACCGTCGGGCCCGGGAGTCCGGTGGATTTACCGCGCATGCACGCCACCACCACCCACGCCACGTGCATACGTGCCCGGAGGTCCGACACCCGCAGCCGAGCGTGTCACCGCGATGTAGTGGGAGAGCTAGCTGTACGAGGCTTACCGCAGTGCGCGGTCTGCCTTCAGGCTGGGCCTCCCCCTCACCGAGACTCTCCAGCCCAGCCTCCTCACCAGAGTTGTCGAGGACCTCTTTCCCCGGCGGGCGGAGCATACGTCCCCGGTCATGGCTTCGCCGGACAGCGACCGGGAGGCCAACGATGAAAGTGCTCCGCTCATCACGGAGCCGGAAATGGGCGCGGCGGTGGTGCGTATGCGAGTCAAATCCACCGCCCCCGGGCCCGACAGTATTCCGAACCGTGTGTTGGCCCTGGTCCTCGAGCACCTGGGACCACGCCTCAGGGGACTGTTCGACGCTTGTTTGACGTCCGGGCAGTTTCCTGGGTGCTGGAAAGAGGGGAGGCTGGTTCTCCTGCCGAAGCTGGGACGGTTGCACTTCCAGCAACAGTGCAAGGAAAATATTATCTATACAATAATATTTTCCTAAATGTTAAACCTATTAGTAAATCTATTTTAAATAAATTAGAATCAGATCATTGTGGACAACTTGTTGTACTTCCTAGAACTAATAGGGTTCAACATGAACGTATTACCTTTGTTCCTGTCAATGTAAGCCGCTTAGAGCATTTTAAATATAATATGAGTTTGAAAGTGCCACAATTACCTTTTTATGAAAACCCCAATGAATTATATACGTCCCTATTCCACATAATTGATGATGAGTTTCATAAAATATTTAAACCCAAAACTCTATTGTCAGGAGTACCTGCTGGTTTTAGTGAATTGGCTACTTGTGGTATCTATAAGAGTAAACAAAGGTTATATGATCTTTATCATGAAAAATCTTATAACCATAATCCAGTATTTTTGGAATATGTAAAAAAATATTCCAAAATATTCAAACGTGCCTGTTCATGTACTAAATCTATTTATCTGAAGAATAAAATCAAGCAAGCTAGCAATGTAATTAAAATGTCTTGGAAAGTAATAAATAGTGAAACCGGTAGGAATGCTGTACGAAAGAAGGACTTTAATTTAAAAATTGGTGATAAAAATGTATGTGTGGATAATGACGTTGCAACAGAATTTGAAAATTATTTCACTAATATACCTAAATTAACCACTAGATCGTTGGCATCGTCTCCTATGTTAGCAGAATCGCTGCTCAAACAATGTACTGCAAAATGCAACACAACCTTTAAATTTTCAGATGTAAGCTCGAAGGTTATCATTAGCACTTTCAGAAATCTTAATATTAAGAAGACTGCTGATTCGTGGGGCTTGTCTGTTAAGTCAATTAACTCTATAATTGATATTACTGCTCCCCATTTGGCATCTGTGTTTAATGGTTCTGCTGCTCGAGGTGTATTTCCTGAACTCATGAAAATTAGTAGAGTGATTCCTTTGTTCAAAGCGGGTAGTATGTCAGATATTAATAACTTTCGGCCTATTTCCATACTACCTACACTCAGTAAAGTTTTTGAAAAAAATATTCTTAACCAAATGCTGAGCTATTTTAATAAGCATGGCATCTTTCACAAAAGTCAGTTTGGCTTTACCAAGAATCGCTCTACTACTGATGCGGGTGTAGATTTATTAAAAAATATCTTTAAAGCCTGGGAGAAATCGCACGATGCTTTGGGTATATTTTGCGATTTATCCAAGGCGTTTGATTGTGTACACCACGAAACCCTCATTAAGAAATTACATCACTATGGGATCAGGAATAAAGCTCTCGAACTTTTAACGTCTTATTTGTGTAACAGAATTCAGAGGGTTGACGTAAATGGTGTGCAATCATCTGGCTCTGTTATAGAAATGGGCGTGCCGCAAGGATCCATTTTGGGGCCATTTCTGTTCCTTGTTTATATTAATGACTTACCCTATTATATAGGGAACAATCAAGACATTGTGTTGTTTGCGGATGATACCTCTTTGTTATTTAAAATCAAACGACAAACGCTTAATTATGACGATGTGAACAACGCACTGTCTAACGTTGTCCATTGGTTCAATATAAACAATTTTGTTCTTAATGAGAAGAAAACAAAATGTATTAAATTTACCACACCTAATGTGAGACAAGTGGAAACCAATGTTCAAATTAATGGTGTGGCCCTAGACCTAGTGGAGTTCACGGTTTTTTTTTAGGTATCACCATAGATGCGAAACTCCAGTGGGGGCCTCATATTGAAAAATTGTCATATAGACTTAGCTCAGCGGCTTATGCTGTAAAGAAAATTCGAATGTTAACTGACATTGAAACGGCTAGGATAGTTTATTTCTCTTATTTTCATAGCCATATGTCATATGGCATACTACTTTGGGGATGCTCCGCGGATTTGAATACCATCTTTGTTCTCCAAAAACGGGCTGTCCGCGCTATTTATAATCTAGGGCCAAGAGCTTCACTTCGGGCAAAGTTAAGAGAGATAAATATTCTAACTGTTGTATCACAATTCATATCTGAAATTCATATCATATTGAAAATCTTATGTATGTAAAAAAGAATTTTGAAAAATTTGAAAAGTACAGTAACATTCATCATGTAAACACTAGGAATAAGGATAATCTAGTAATTCATACTACTCTGTCTACAAAGAATTGGTAGATCTTTCATGGGGCAATGTATACGTTATTACAATAAACTACCTAAAAATATCCGATACATGCCAATTAGCATGTTTAAAAAAGCTATTAAGAGTAGACTTTGTAGCAGAGGCTATTACAAAATTTCGGATTATTTAGATGATAATACAGAGTGGTTATAAGTAGCTCCTCATTCCGCAATTAATGTTATTGTAATTGTTACAGCTTTAAGGTACTTCTGGTAGATTATTGTATTGTGTTCAAACGTGTAATTTGACAATATGTAAGTGCCCTTAAGGGGCCTATGCAGAATAAATGATTTGATTTGATTACCGGATATCCGTTCCATCTCTAATAATTTATATCAATATGTGGGTTAAAATTTAGTAACTAATATCTGTAGCGGGTTAAATAGTTTTATTTACAATGTATAATGTTCACGTAAACCTTAGAAATCATAGTGTGCCATAGTGGGTAATTTTTTTTTCTAATTATATATGAGGCTCGAGCCCAATAATATAACCTCTATGACTTGTAATCAGGTTAATTGTATTCTTACTCCGTAGCCATAGCGGATAGAAAATATAAATAGATATATCGTTAATGTCGATGTTAACACTTACCCCACTAAGCCCGCACCAAAACCTAATAAACTGTTACTTAAAAGAATTTTTTCCGTATCAGAAAATGTGGCACCAATGAATACACCAACTCTCTTTCCATTTAAATGTGCTGGACTTAATCCTGAAAAATATATTGTAATGATTAATGCTGATTAATTCGGAGTATTTCAACGTGATTTTAATTTCGAATTATAATTTTGTTACCACCATTAAACAATGAATCCCTGGGAGTAGGGGTTACCGAGAGACATAGCTGAGCCGATATCCCACTCGATCAAGGACTGCTCGCAAGAACACACGAACATTCGCACGGACCGTCCTGCATGGCACATTCGCTCTGGTGTTGCGTTGGCGTATGCGTCAGAGTATACACGGGAGGCTTGCTACCGTTGCGTGCAAGAACCCCGTACATCAGGTTAAGACCGCGAAGTCTTTAACCACAAGCTAACATCGCTTATTGTATTGGTGCACCATATAACCATTCCATTGTAAAATGGACCCAAAAAGGCCCTTTGCAGGGCCAAAAAGTCTCGCCGAGCTCGCCTCTGCCGCAGCCGTCGATAAAGAAGACCCGTCCCAAGAGCCCCATGCCCTTCGTTGGAGGATCTTACAGGAAAACATCACACTACCGTCGTTCGCTTGACAGCATGCTCGGTGGGAAGAAATCGTCAGGCGGATCGAGGCGCTGGGGTTGAGGGTGGCCCTGGACAAGACGGAGGCCCTGGACAAGACATGGGCCCTGGACAAGACGGAGGCCCTCTTGTTCCATGAGCCCCGTATGGGCCGTAGCTTATGCCGAATGTGGGTGGACCGAGCGCTGCATGTCGTCGACCGACGTCCCCCCCTCGGGGAGGACGTCGGTCGACGAGAGGGTACCCCAAGTAGGAGGTATTCCGTCGGCCCGACCACCGATGACAAGTAACCCTGCACCGGTGGTCGGCCCAACGACGAAGGCGACGTGTTGTTCGAGTGGTTTGCGGGTGTGCGTGCTTACGCCCCTCTATCGCCCCAGATGTAGTGGTGCGAGGAGCGCGACGACCACAACCCACCCCCAAAAAAAAAGCATGCTCGGTGGCGCCACTGTTGCAACGGAACAAAACCGAACTAGGGAGGTTCAAGATTCCGTCAGCAGAAGCAGCACCTATGGCGGGTGGTTTCATGAGGCGTAAATTCAAGCGCACGTGCCCCACCTCCAAAATGCGCCTTCAAGAGTTTCACCCTAAAGCAGGTCTGCGGGTGTAGTAAGGGTGGAATCAACAGCTCCAGTGCAAGCGGCTGCGCCGTTCTACGCGACACACCGTGTCGCATCCGCACCGCACGCCCCTGCTCAAGAAATGGCAATGGCACACATACCAAGTGGTCAGAGGGTTCCTGAGCAGCTACGAGTCCAGGACTCATCAGCGGCGCCGAACTCCGATGCTGCCAGCCGCGACATAGTCCGTCAGCCGCAGTTCGTCGCCCCGGCGGACGTGGTCATCCACATGAAGCGGATCAAGGCGCGGAGGGCGTCTCGCCTCCTCTGCGGCGACGAAAAGACGAAGGAGCTCGGACGAGGAAGAGGACTCTTGTGCAAAGCGATGTTGCGCGACAAGGGGAATCCAACCCCCAACACCGCGGACTTCGTATGCTGTGGCTGCCGCGGTCACCAACGCCGCCAGCCCCGCCGTCCCCGCTGCCTCCGGTGACACCTCTACCGCCGCTGTCGCTGCCGCATGTCGCTGCCGCCGCGCACACTGTCGTCGAAGCCGAAAATAGGAATACCGGCGCTGTGCAAGGTGACTCCCGGATGAGTCCACCACTTATAGTACCACCCACAAAAACCAGATACCCACCCCTGGTAGTAGAAAATTTCCCCCACTGGACCCACCATGTGGGGTAAATAAAAAAGAGATTATGGAGGACCACCTATGCTCGTCCATACGGAAGAAGAATCCGATTCTGTCCCCGGACGAGAACGAGTATAGGCTGGTGCAGCGATACCTCACGGAGGTTGAAAAAGAAGAGAATTTAAGTTGGTTCTCATATTCCTTTCCGGAGGAACGCAGCTTAAAACTAGCCGTCAGAGGTCTTTCCCAGGATGTCGCCCCGGAGGTTGTCGAGGAGGAACTTCGCAGCCTCGGCCAATACGTCAGGTCCATACGAGCCCGTGGAGACAGACCGGGGTGTATATTATTCGCCGCCGTCAAAAGACAGAGAGACACTTTACCTGGTATCTTTGACATCACACAGATGCTCAATATCCCTGGCATCAAAATAGAAGGCTGGAGGGGGTGCAGAAAGCTGGCACAGTGTCATAGGTGTCAGAAGTTCCGTCACTCCAGTTTCCAATGCCACCGCGCCATAGCGTGTGTGCGGTGCGGGGGTGGAAATGCGGCCAGGGACTGCCCCAGGCCTATTGGAGAACTCGCCACTTGAGTCAACTATGGCGGGGAGCACCCCGGCAATCACGTAAATTGTCCCATTTTTAAAAAAGAAGCCAAAGTGAGGCAAGCGCGCACCATAGCCCTATCCCGGGAACACCGCCAGAATTAGGCTCGGCCCCGGAGACTGTTCACCCCCACCACATCGATGAAACATCCACTGGAGTGACGTTGATGGCCGAGGCGAACCCTCCAACAGATTGCGGAGCTCCCCTCAAAAAGAGGCGGAAGGAAAAGACGGGGAAGGACTCTTCCGTCCCCACCCCTAAGAGGACAAAACTACAGGTAGGCCTAAGAAGGGTAGAGCTATAACTACCTCTTTCAGTGCACTTGCGGATTGCTATCCGTGGGAAGTCTCCTTCCTCAACGGTCGTACCTTTCGAGTGGTGGTGGCAAGGGAACTATCTTCCCCGGCCCGTCACCACCGGAGTTCCCCAGGGCAGCTGTCTCTCTCCAGCTCTATACACACATTTCACTGATGACATCCACACCATCCCGGCAGCCGAACTCGCCCTATTTGCGGACGATGTGACCTACACCAATATTAACATGAC
The DNA here is from genome assembly GCA_032191425.1 of Lymantria dispar. Lineage (NCBI taxonomy): Eukaryota > Metazoa > Arthropoda > Insecta > Lepidoptera > Erebidae > Lymantria > Lymantria dispar. The sequence continues at coordinate 1,305,285 of CM063450.1, read as the reverse complement.
CCCAAATTTGCAGCCACAAAAATGCAGCGCATATTAGACCTCTTTCCGCCATGCCTTGACAAATGGCGGTTGTCAGTGAATGTGGACAAAACTCAGGCTATAGTCCTGGGGAACTACAAAATCAAGGTTCGTCTACCACCACTCATACTCCAAGGCCAGACCCTACCTTGGATGAGACAAGTCAAGTATCTCGAGGTGACTATTGACAGATCGCTTAGCATGAGGCACCACGTCAAGTCAGCCATCGGCAAGGCTTAGGTGTCTCGTGCCCTCCTAAGGCCAGTTTTTGCCTCTCACCTCCCCTCTGCACCAAACTTGGTGTATATGAGCTGTACTTCAGGTCAGCCCTGACGTACACAGCTCCCGCGTGGTATGGCTTGACTAAACTCACCAGCAGAAAACGCCTGCAGACGCAGCAATTTCTCGCCCTCCAAGCCAATAGCAGCAGCATCTCGGTTTGTGAGTAACCACACCATTTCTCGTGACCTTCGGATAGAGGATCTAGGTATCTGATTTCACACGGCGTTTAGCCGTTAACATGTTCAACCGTGCAGACGCCTCACGCTGGGAAAACATCCGTGGGATAGCCCCACTACATGCGAGGGCCCCAAACCTCTATCCGCAGGACAGGCCATACCCGCGTGACTTCGTAGGAGTTCAAACATCTGCCATCATCTCTACTGCATTGAGTTCTCTTCCCTGTTGCTTTTAGCCAGAGTCACCACTAATCTTACCTATCTCGATTTCCTTCTTTCCTACTCTGTTTTCTAAATAGGGCCCCGGGAGGACTCATAGTCAATTAGTCCTAAATATATATATATATATATATATATATTAAACTGTTCTTTCAAATTATACCACTAAATTTAATTTATGCCAACCTGCATCATATATAGCTTGAAACGAGTGCTCTAGTAACTTGCGTGACATAGGGTCCATCCAATATCCAAGACGGTAGGGGACCATAAAGAACTGTGCGTCGAACCGATCTATATTTGGTGCCTTGCCCACATATTTTGATAGCTCCATATGTTTCAAATTCCATCTTGAGGCTGAATCGGAAATTGGGTTTACCTAAACATTAAATCAATAACTGTAAAGATTTGCATTTCAGTTAATAATCTGATACGTAGTTTTTGTCTTGAAATTAAAAGCTAATTGCTTATTGTCATCATTATCTTCATCGTGCTCTTATTCCAGTTATATCCCTCGTACGTACTAAGGTGATCCCCAGCCAGGATACGTAACATGGGGTATGAGGAGTCGACCCCAAGTTTCATAGTAGACATTGCAAGGCATAGCCAATAGTTTTATAATTTTACCTCTTTAGCATCATGCGTGCAGTAACTATTCACAAAGACCGGGATCTTATCATCGGTGGCCCATTTGATGACTTACCCTTTCGTGTACTATCCTAAGTCAACCTCGCGCGCTTACCTCACTGCGGGTGACTGTCGCAGGTCAGCAGCAATAATTATAGCGTGTTCACGGCGCTGCTTTACCTAGGCCACCTGTGCCATGTCCTTTGCAATTGCATTGGTAGCAAGACGGAGTCGCCTCCTATCTTGTGATTGTGTACAGGTATTTATCGAATTAACTATGCCCTGATAACCTAACCATAATAAACCTACACTAGTCGAAAAGAAGGATCTCTATGCCGCAACTCCATCCATCGTTTCAGCATGGGCCGAAAGACCTCCACCACTCTCCAAGTGTGCTGCCCAACGGGTAGCAATGTTTCGGTGGGCATTTTCACGTTAGGAGGTGGCTTTAGTGAGCATCACACTGCCGCATACTATTTTTTATAGTTTAGTTAATAGTTTAAAGATCACACTAAACTATTTATTTATTTAAGACAACACCCTGCACTAAGTAAATAATCCTTGTATTGCGGGGGACTTTACAAACATACAATTAACGGACACAAATTACATCCAGACTCAGAACAACAATTTGTGGATCGTACAAAGTGTTGTCCCGTGTGGGATTAACCTCCAACACTGGCGCTGTAGGTCGCTATCTTAACCACTACGCCATCTGTGCATGTATATATATATATATATATATATATATATATATATATATATATATATATATATATAATATATATATATATATATATATATAATATATATATATAATATACACATACATATACTACTATTCCACGGTGTGAAAGCTCTCTGCCAGAAGTCAGCATCATGCATCATCGTTAGCTGTCCATAATTCGAGTGGAATACATGGCACTGTCTGTCAGTGGTCCTAGAGACGTGCGCTTCCGAGTGAATCACGTCATCGTGCGCCTATACCAACTTTGCTATGATTTAAGGACACTCACACACAGACACATTTCTTTCCTGTGAGTGTCGTAAAAGTCGAGTAAGGGATACATTATGCAGAAGAAGGGTAAATTCTGAGTAAAACCCTCTACCAACTTATCTGTCCAGTGTGTTATGGTAGCTGAATTTCCCCTCTAGTATGGAGGAGGCTCGACTCGTAGAACATGATAAACTGCGCTAAGATGATGATGTAACTTGTATATAATACATTTTGATTCTCTAAAGGCATAAAAAAATTAATTGTTCGATACAAAAATCGTCTTCGTAAAGTTTTTTTAGATGAAAGAAACTTATTATTACGTAAAACATTAATTAAAACATAAATATATAAAAGAATCAGATCAGTACTACAACTAGGGATGAAACGATACTAATATGGTATTGATACTTTTCATTCGATACTAGTACCCGGTATCGAATGTTAGCCCATTCGATATTGAGTACTAGTATAAAATGAAAATCATGGTATCGGTATCGAACGAGAGAGTACTCGATACTTCAAAAGTGATTCGATACCATGGCAAGTATCGATACTTTTGAATTTATACCCATCGATAGTAGTGCTTAGTATCGAATGTCCCCTACATTCGATAGAGCTTAGAATTCCTAAAAAAAAGCTTATCACAATTTTGCCAGAAGAAAATTACTCGATACTATAAAAACGATTCGATACTAGGGTAACTATCGATCTATCGATATTTTTGAATTCAGTATCGAATGTTACAGCGTTGGTTGCCTTAAAAAAAAGATCATCACAATTTTACCCGGGAAAAGTACTTACTGCTATTAGCAGTATCGACTGAAATTTACCCCCATATTATAAGATATGACGGAGATTTCCTACAAAAAAAACCTCATCAGAAACATTCCCGCCAGAAACTCACGTCGTATTTGATAGGCTCTATGAAGAGTATTTCGATACTTCACAATCGATTCGATACCGATACCAGTAAGTATTGATACTTTTCATTCGATAGTGATTGAGTACCAATACTTAGGGACCGATACAGTATCGATTAAAAGTATTGATACCTAGATGGTATCGATTCATGTCTAACTACTAGTCTTGGGTAGTTCGTGAACGAACTAGGTCGAAAGACCGCTCTTTTAGGCGAACTGAACGAACTAGTTCATCGATGATTTCGCTCTTAGTTCTTTATTATTTAGCTAAATTGTTGTAGTAAATGGTAAGTTATAAAAAAGGTCATCACAATTCTGGCAGGAAAAGTACTCGGCCGAATGTTAGTATTTTATACTATATTAGGAAATAAATATCACTCTCGGATTTCCTAAAAAAAAGCTCATCACAATCCTGTCAGGAAAAAGTATAGAGTGTCCCATAAGTCCTTTGAAATTTAAATTTCGAATAAAATTCAAAATGCGCCATGGAGCGTTTCACCGGAGCGGACCGTGCTTTTTACGTGCGTGAGTTTTATCGCAACAATGATTCGGTCACCATTGCGTGGCTTAAATTTAGAGACTATCGCAATTTACGCGTGTTTAATGACTGTCCTAGTGCTCAAACGATTAAGAATTGGGTTCAAAAGTTCGAGGAGACTGGCTCTACGTTGGATAAATAACAATTGGGTCGACCAAGGACATCACGGACGGAAGAAAACATCGACCTAGCGCGAGAGTCAGTTCGTGAAAATCCTACCCAATCCATTCGTAAGCGTTCCAGTGCATTAAATATACCCAGATCGCCGTTACAGCTTATTTTAAAGAACGATAAGGAATTTCATTCATACAAAATTCAGTTCAGTACCTACAGGAAAAAAAAAGATTCTGATCCTACCAATAGACTTAATTTCGCGAATGAAATGATGAACCGCTTTATTTCGTTTAACAACGTGTTATTTTCTGATGAGGTTCACTTTCACATCAACGGCCATGTCAATAGGCAAAATTGTCGCTACTGGAGTAGTATAAACCCACGTCGCAAACATCAAAGGCCCCTTAGTAGTCCTCAAGTCACAGTTTGGGCGGCTATGTCAGCCATGGCGTCATAGGCCCATACTTTTTTGAGAGCGAACATGGTCGTGCGGTTACTGTTACTTCGGAGCGGTATGTGATAATGATCGAGGATTTTTTTACACCAGAGGTGCAGAATTTTCCAGGTTTCTATACTCGGAGCTGGTTTCAACAAGATAGCGCAACTGCCCATACCTCTAACACTGCTATGCCCATCGTCCGTTAACTTTTCCCTAACAAAGTTTTATCTCTTGGAGGAGACATTCCCTGGCTACCACGTAGCTCAGATTTGAGTTGAATGCACTTTTTCTTATAGGGTTACCCAGGGCCGTCTTAAGTCTATTCTGCGCCGGGGTGCGGGGCTCAGCCTGCGCCCTCGCTTTTTTTTACACTGCAGCGTGGCACGCGACTGACTATACACTGCAGTATGAAAGGGGTCCTAGTCAACCAAGAAAACACAATACACGTAATTTTGATAATTTATTTATTTATTACTCCAAAAAACAAAATTAAACTTAAAACTTCGATTACTAAATATCTATTTATTACATGTATACATACACATACATCAAACAAACCCAATTTTTCTTGCTTTTGAGTTGGCAAAGATTTTAATTAAATCATTTATTTTTATATCAATTTTGGATTCTATACTTATAATGGCTAAGTTTGTCGGTCTGTCTTGGGTCATCAAAAATATTGGCAACAATTCTAATTCATTATATAAATCCTCCCCGTCAATATCAAATCTATTTTTAAATGTTAGTTTTTCTTGGAGCCGATAACACTGAGATTTTTTTTCATGCATCTCTAATTTATTCCAGCATTCAATGTTTTGGAAGAGTGAAAAACTGAATTGTGTTCCGTCAGCAAATCAAATCTCTCATTTAATTATGAGATAGCAGTATCCAGTAGAAAAAAATAAAAAAATACTTTAAAGTTGGTTGGGTCTAAAATGGGCTCATCTACAGCCTCGTAATCAAAATGTCCTTTTCGGGGACGTGGACGAGCAGTTTCTTTAATTTTTGCTTACAATATTAATTTTTAGTAAAATATTGTACCATATAACTACTGAACATATAAATCTATAAGATTTTAATCTGGCTATTAAGGAACTCGCTATGTTTTTTGTGTCGCTGTCATACTTGTTATTTGTAAAAATATAGTATAATGCAGTCTGTGAACGTATGAAAATATTATGAGCCACGTTTTGAAAGGGTCGTTACGTTTGAACTAGTTGGCTTTACCATAAATATGAGGCGTAAACTCAATTTTAAAATGGATAATTTATTCGATACTATACCTGCCAAAAAGTACTCATTGAAATAAAATATAATAAATGTTAAATAAAATAAATATTAGTTTAAAGATTTTATACGATTTTCATTTCAGCGTTTTATAGGGTTTTCATCTTTAGAGACATACTTGTCAAATACAAAAACTTTAAAAGAATATTCACAACGTGACATTAAACAATGTTTAATAATGGATAATTTAAAAAGTATTTATTTTCTGAGCTCTATCTTGGTATCATATCTCATCATATCAGCTCATGTACGTCCCACTACTAGGTCCTCCTCCACAATTTAAATGGACCTATTATACCAGGCTGGTAGACCGTTTGATATAATATTTTATTATGAGTTTTCTTCACATGTATAGAAGTTATCTAAGTATTTTAATCCCTTAGTCGTCCTTTACGACACCCACGAATAAGAGAGGGGGTGATGAATTATATTCTTACTCCGTTACCACATGGGAATATACTACTGACATCTATGCATCATACTTATCATAACATAAGTCCACTATCGACCCGCCCCGCTGCCACACGCACGTTTGCACCGAGCCCCTGTTCAGCAAACAGAGGCCCAGTGCCGCCGCCCACTCTTCGACCGCCCGCCCGCGGGTGGACTTGGAATTGAAGACGCGGGTACCGCATGGTGTCGACAGAGGCAGCGTGCCTGTTGGCCGGGACTCTCACGTGGGACCTGGCGCAGATGCTCGCCGGGTTGTACCGGCGGATGTTGGAGACGCGAGTCGGAGGCGGCATCGCCTTGATTTTAGTTTTGTGTATCTACACAAAACTCCATGCTGATAGAGTTACAAAGTGTGCTGTCATGCATGGAAAGCAGGGAGAGATAGTGAAGGTTGATAGAGGTCAACTCTTTGATACTCTACAATTTAGGCCACTTCACGTGACTGAAACCTGTAAGTACTTGGGTATGTCAACATCAATCAAGCGGATCCTTAGCCGTCTGTTGAAGGCTTTAAATAGCCTTCTGTCAGGAGGTAATAAGGTACGTGCCTACAACGCTTGGGTCATGCCGATTCTGATGTACTCCTTTGGCATACTCAAATGGACTCAAACCAAATTGGACACCCTGGACAGAAAAGTCCGCGCGCTGTTAACATGGCACAGGATGAATCATCCTCGTTAATCAATAATGTGGTTGTATATTCCGCGAGGATGTGGCGGGGCAGTTTTCCTAAATGCCAAAGCCCTCCATTATCTCGAAGTATATAACCTCAGCGATTATTTCCTCAAGATGGCAAGTGGTGTGCATCTTGATATGATGAAAGTGGATAGCGGACTCACCCCGCTTGGGTTGGCTAAAAAGAACTGGCGTAGACCTAAGCACAACAGATTGAGAGAATTTATGGCAAAGCAAGGAGCTGCATGGCAGATTCTATGAGGCCCTACATGCCTCCGAAGTAGACGTTTCAGCCTTCGTGACCTGGTAATGATTAATCTCTTCGGAGATATCGAAGGTTATATCTGTGCAATTGCTGATGAAGTTATTAAGATGAATAATTACCGGCAATATATCCTGAGAGATGGCACAGCTGATATATGACGGGCGTGCCACCCTCAAGCATATCGCTAACACACGCACGTCTTGCTAACGGCGAAAACTGGCACAGACATAACCAAGTAGCCAGGATCATCGACCAGCAACTTACTCTGCGGTACAAACTTGTGAGTGTAGAGGTGCCATACTAAAGGTGTGTACCTGAGCTCGTTCTCGAAAATGGCCGTGTCATATTGTACTGGGACCGATCTATAATCACTGATAGGACTATTGTGGCAAATAAGCCAGACATCGTGGTGATAGATCAGCTAGTGCGCCATGCAATGATTGTCGATGTTACCGTTCCGCATGTTACCGTTCAACATGTGGGACGTGGACTTGGCAATCGTTGTACGGATGATCATTTCGACCAATGGGTTAATTGCTAAGAGCCTCGATCAACACCTAAAGAGGCTCGCGTTAGGTAGTTGGATTGCGGGTCTGATGCAGAAGGCGGTGTTACTGGACACGGCGCACATCGTTAGAATGTTCCTCTCTTTGTAGCCCTAACCACCGGCGGTCTGGTCCTTGTATTCGCTGCCAGTGGGTCAATACACATTTTGTATTTTTCAATATTTCTTTTTATATCATATTTAAAAATGCATTAGGTAGTTTTTAAGTGAAATAAATGTCATAATATTAAAACCGCAGTGCAGCTTGTGGCATGCTGAAAGTGAGGGCGACACTGCGGTCCTGAATGCCCCAGAGAGTCGGTCAGGGCCTCGTATCCAACTCGCCTTTATTGGCTGGCTGGAGGGAAACCAAAGAGTGTCCGCAGGGTTCTCAACTTTGACTTACCTTAAATAGCTGGTCAGAGAGGGGCCCCAGAAGTATGTGCTCGGGGATGGAAGTTTCATTTTCAAGGGAATAACTACGGGGAAAGCTCTGGAGGTTGCCATTTATCGGGGACTTGCGATGGTGAAACTGGCGCTGCACCGCTCGACACTTCAAACTACTTTTAGCAATGTTGCTTGGCCCCTGTGGCCCATATGGCCTGAGTGTCTGTGGCGACCGCTTAAAGGGTCCATGCAATGAATTGGCGAGTCACCGTCTGCCAAAGTTCAATACGATAAAGGTATTTAAGGCAGACGACAGTTTTTAAATCAATAGTTTTTAGGTAAACCAGTCCATCAAACCTACGTCGGCGATACATATAATAATTATATTTATTTCTTAGAATATGGCTCCAAGTCCCTCGGAGGAGTCCCGGGCAACAGGCACGCTGCCTCCGTCGCCACCGTGGTACCCGCGTATGGCCCTCACCGCCATGACCCTCTGTGGACGCCACAGAAGAGCCCTGAGACGGACAGTCAGGGACCCCGTCCACACCGGTGCGCCGTACAGGGCTATCGACTGGTTGACCTCCGCGCACAGCCGTCAATACGTAGTGCTGGGTCTCACCCACATTCAGCATGAGCCAAGATAGGGTGGATGTCGCGCCGACGAGCCGCAAAGCAAGTCGTCGGGAATACTCCCAGAACCACCGATGCCCGTCTAACACCAGGCCCAAATACTTCATTACTTCATATGGGCCCATACGCTGTTCTAAACCGACTTGACGGTGATCGAAGCGCCGATGGCAGGGCCCAAACGGGACCCGTGAAACAAGGGGCCTCCATCTTGTCCAGGGCCACCCTCAACCCCAGCGCCTCGATCCGCCTGACGGCCATTCTAACGACACCTCAATTGTCCAATTCTAATTAGTAGTTAAAGAGCTATGAGGGAACAGATGGATACACATACATAAATGGCCATTCAAATTCATAACCCTCCTCCAGCTGTAGTCAGGTAAAAATAGCATGTCAAGTCAAAAAAGAGTACTAGTTTAACATTATTTCGAGTTAATGTCTCAAATTTGATGTGTACATAATCAATCGATTATTACGAACACATAAAAACGAAACGACGAAACAAATTTTTAAACGGTTTTATTTTGCTTTCTCTGTTTCTTGTTGTTGTTATTCATGGGTCAAATATAGTAATTGAAATTTCACCCTCTTCCTGATAACTGATTAATCTGAAATTTGGTATACGTCTTTGGTTCTGGTGACAATACAATTAATTATGTATACTAAAATTTATTGTATATTCGAGCCGCCGCTACAAAATAGCGTTTAACCTTTTTTTTTTCATTTCCATCAATATGGGTATCAAATGAAAGGGAATTGACAAGTAGAATATAGTACACTATACAATTTCAAAATCTAAGATGTTCGCCGCTACAAAATGGTGGCTAACCTATTTGTTTTACAGTCACATTAATATGGATATTAAATGAAAGGGCAATAGATAGGCAACAAGTAGAATACAGTGCTCTATACAAAATTAATATAATAACTAAACACTTTAAAATAAAAAAAGGAAAAAAAAATAGTCAAACGGTTTTATTGTATGCAAACAGTAAAAATAAAATCGTGAGACACTACAAAACGAACATTTTAATCGACGATTGTAGATATTTGACGTGTCCCACGATTTTATTTTTACTGTTTGTTTACAATAAAACCGCTTTATTTTTTAACAAATTGGTCTCTCACTTATTGAGAAAAATTTACCTCACACTAACAATTATTATAATATTTCCAAGCATGGATGACGTCAAACTTCGGCAATAACTTTTGACATATGTATGATAATAGAAGAGTACATATTGCTCGACGCCAAGTAATTAGGGTAAGATCAGGATGATGATGATGGTGGGATAATACAATTATTAATTATTATCAAAACAACTAACACTAACCTTATTATAAAGAATGTCTGCGAGCTCCTTAATATTATTAGCATTTGGATACACTCCAGACATTCCTGAAATAACAATACTGTCATCTTCTAATATTGGTTCAGTATCATTTGACGGCGCTAATATATGTGGAGTTAGCAACGGTTTTTGAGGGGCAGGCGACATTGTAAATACTGCTCGTGTTTCAAAAGTTCTGCTGTACACAATTAACCAAGTTATTGGGTAAAATAAAGCAAATTCAAGACTCTTATATATATGTAGGTACATGACTATTAGCATATAATTAAGAATTATACAATAACAATAAGAGTATTAACATAATTGGTCAATCAAGTTCGAAAAAAAATTGAATTTGTATATATTTTATACAATACAATATAGAAATAAAAAAGAATATAAAATAGGTTTAAAGTCCAAGGCTTCATTTTAGTATTTTATTTTAAGCTTTCGGTATAATGTTGGTAAATATTAGCTTTAGTCCGCGACTACGTCCGGGTAGAAATTATGTTTGGCGCGAAACAATCACAGATAACTGTGTAGTGTGTTCAAGATTCTGCAAGCCCATCGTGTTGCTGGATGATGTGAGCAAGCTAGTGTGGAGAATTTTGACTGCCCGCATCACCCAGCACCTTAGGGAGGTTGTTCTGATTTGATCAATGATTAGTTCGGTTTCTGGCAGACGATCGCAGGCATTCTTATCTTCGTGGTCATGAAGGCGGAAGGATTTTTTTTTTTTTGTGTGACTTAGTTGTTAGCCTCAGATGGCTGTGACAACTTTACCCGAACTGGTGGGTGAGCGCTGAGGGCTCTCAACCCGCTTTAGGCGGAAGGATGCTGTTGCTGGTGTATTTAAATGTCGTCAACTCATTCAAAATTGCCATTATGGTACATCAAGGAGGCGCAGTGTTATCAGGAGATGCTTCTATACCCAACATGGCTAGTTCCAGACTATTTAAAGCGGCGCAGTGACCTCTCGAGGACTTTGTGCTAATGTATATGACGTACGCCACACAGCTGAGGTCGTACTTGCAGATGATTATGTGATACATTAGCTAAGACTAAACCATCTCCGGGCTGGGCTTAATTTGAATAGACGATACCTTTGGCCACACTCGGCATCGAGGTGGTGATTCGATGAATCGCGCTGCCGCTTAGAGTGGCCCTATATAAAACGGATGATTTGCTGATTGATAGACTGCGTAGTGTCTGCCCGTCGGCACATCAATTACCGTTAACTGGGCTCCACTCGGTCGAGGACTAGATAAAATATTTGGATTTAGTACTCGATGAGCGATGGTATTTTCGGGAGCATTTTGATCAAATTACTCCCAGGCTCGTTGATGCGGTGCTACAAGTTAAAGGCTAGCCTAAGTGCTTGCGCTTTAATATCTTTGTGGTAGAATCACACTCTCGATAATCGTCTATCTATTGTTGTAAACCGGTCGGTCCAGAGCAATCTCGCCGGAAGCCAAACTTGCTGAGGGTGTCTGCGTGTGGTGGTGTTAGGTGATTCCATAAGAATTACCGAATTTCATTGCACACAGTCACTCTCTTTTCACTTTCTTCACGGAAGGCAGCGACGTGAACAGATCCATGTATTACTTACCATTAGGCGTGCGTTTCGCCAACAACAGCTATAAAAAAAACACTCTAGTCAAAGACGCGGATGTTTGAACCAGGGATTAGTCAGCCACCAGTAGAGAGATTGACCACGCGAGGACGACACCACAACAAAATAGTTGGCTGTTTCAGGTCGTCACCCAGGGCGACGGCGCCCTGAACGATATGTCCACGCCAAAGTCAGTCAAAAGAAAAAGGTGTTCGACTTGCCTTTTTTTTGGTCGGCTATGGTCAGCGTGGATGAATACGTCGTTCATTCAGTCCGGGGCGCCTTCAGGTTCCACGGCGGTGTCCCGGCCAAGAGGTACCCTGCCTCCATCGCCACCGTGCAGTATCCCCGTATGGCCCTGACCGCTAAGGCCCTCTCTGGACGCCACAAAAGAGCCCCAGACGGACGGTCAGGGACCCCGCCTACACCGATGCGCCGTACAGCCATCGGCACGTAGCGCTGGATCCGCCCACATTCGGAATAAGCCAAGAAAGGGCGGACGCCATGCAATAGCCACGGAGCAAGTCGCCGGAAATACTCCCGGCATAACCAGTCGAATACCGGGCCCAGGTGCTTTATGTGGACCCGGCTGATGATAACCGAATTGACGGTGATCGAAGCGTCGCTGGGAGGACTGATACGGAGCCCATGGAACTGTTCGACTTACCCTTTTACACAGCTTTCTATTTCTATTCAATCAAAAATTTGTCAAGGGGATAGCTGAGATGCTCATTTTTCAGAGAGAGTACTTTAAAAAATCCATTGTATCCAAGAAGTAGAAGGTACCGGAAAGGAAAGTAACTGGGAAATTCTACAAAACGAAATGAGATGTCATCAAAAACATAACTTGTAAGAAAAACTAAGCCTCGCAAGTCAGTTCTTCTACCATAAAAAGTTTTGAGATTCGTGTAACACCAAGTCGGTTAATTTAGTCAGTCTCTGCCTAAGGGACTTTCTGTCTTAAGTTATTATGTAATTATCTAAACTAGCAACTTCTAATACTGACCATATCAATATTAAAGGTCTTTTATGTTTTAAATAAGTAGATTGACTTGGTCATTGCATGAAAACACAATGTACCTCACAAGTATGTAATACAAATTATATTAAATTAGATTGTTTAGTTCTGTAGATGGCATAATTTCTACTTATTGATTATCTTTGTATATAAATTTCTTGTGTACGTGTGTATGTCACTGAACTCCTCCTAAATGGCTGGACCAATGTTGATGAAATTTAGTGAGTGTGTCCAAGGGGATTCTAGGATAGTTTAGATTCATAATTCGACCCGGTAGATGACGCTGCTGTGTTATTTGAACAGAACAACGTCTGTTGGGTCAGCTAGTTCTATATACGAAAATGAAAAGAACGGTCCATGTCCATGGTCCACTATTGTTACATCCCTATATATTATGCTAAAGCGACAGCTAACGTGCAAGTTTGGGTATTATTTATTAAATTACTTATATAAATGTCTAATTTCGACAACATGAATGCAATTGACAATGATCTGTATGTGGCAAATTGTACAAACTCGTATCTATGCAACCCGTAGGATTGCAGCAAGTATTGTAACAATGTAAATGAATTAATTAAACTAATTCAACTAAAAATTAGAAGCATCAATAAAAACGTAGAACATGCACACAGATGAAATTCGACTTTATAGTGTTAACCGAATGCTGGATGAGTAAAACTAACTATTTCTGTCATTGAGAATTTCAATTCACTCTATACTACACTTGTAACAAACCAAAATGACGGTGTAATTATATATACTAACAAAGAACTGAATTGTATAGTAAAACAGCCAAATATTATCGACGCGAACTGCCTAATATGTGAAATAAATAATAAAATAACTATATTCACCATATATTGATCACCATCATTTAAAACTAGAAATAATTTTTACAATTTTCTCGATAGTCTGTATAAGGTTTATAATATATTCTAAACCTGTAATTTAGTGCTCATGGGAGACATAGATATTAACAATGCTAGTAATAACAGTGAGGCTCTTAGTGATGAATACCTAACCTTCAATATTTCTCACGGTTTTCTACCTACACATATTTACCCCACGAGATTGAATGCTTGTTTAGGCCACATCTTAACATAAAAATAATAGCAACAACTTTAGTACTAAAATTTCATATAACTGATCATTTGCCCATTGTAAGTTAGCATGTAAGTCTACACAATGTTAACCCATAACATATAAGTAAGTCTACAGAATGTCAGCATAATAAGACGAGCAAACGCATAGATTCCTCATAGGTTAAAGTAAGCCTAAAAATCACAATTTCACTAACGTACTGCAAACCAAGGATGCTAATACTGTTACAAATCTTTTTGTATCCATGGTGGATAAATTATTCTCTGAAAATATTAAGCATACATACACCGTAAATATATCCAGGAAAAATAACGTCTTAAACCCGTGGATTACATCGAGTCTCCTGCGCTGTGTTAAGATTCGAGACAGGCTATATAAAAAATCTAATCATTCAGACGACATGACCACAAAAATAACATATACACGCTAGAGAAACTATTTGAATCAATAGTTAATACGCCGGTTAGAATATCTTCATACCAAGTGCGCAAGATACATAATTTCATTAAATTTCTTGAAGAGATGGCGAGACAATAATCTCATTCCTACGTGTGTAAGGATTCCTTGCAAGAAAAATATACGTGGAATGATTTCTTTGGCAAAGTTTCTTGGAATGACCCAAAGAATAAGAATCGCTATGAGTCAAATTGACCCACCCTAATATAAATATATATATATATCTCGAGGGTTGAGCGTCGTGCTGCATCACTATCAGATCGGTCACACATCGTGATGTAATAAAATAACACTTCGGATGGCTACTTTTTAAACTATATTCAATAACTAACGTTAACACTATTTTCTATTACAACTAATGATTACGTATGCCGACAGCTAAATTACACGTTAGGGAAATGCGGTGAATTTAATACCACGTGGCAGCAACAACGACCGCTCGCCGTCGAGTCTCGCTCTCAACTGAGTAATCAATGGACCGCTCTCAATAACGAAAGCTCAGTACTATTTCAAACGTTAACAGTCAAACGACAAACATCAAAAATCATTGCCAACGTTGTATCGAACACACCCAAGTATAATACTCGGCGTTTCCGTAATCGATTGATTCTTAAAAACTATTAAGATATGGTGGCAGAGGTAGTGGCTGCGACACGGCCGTCTTGACAAATCACACGTCCTCGTGTGATGGACCTGAAAGGAGAAATGCACGCTCGGCAAAGCTGACCAGTTGTACAAAACTCGATTTTACTTTTCAAAAAATTATCTTCATTACTTATAAGGGCATAGTCGCAATTTACAGCAGTCAGTCAGCTTGAATTATTTTAAAATTACAGTTACTTCTAAGCAAGATAACAAATAACCACACTAACTGTTCCTATCCGTCAAACAGCACTAGGTATAATTCCAATCAAAACATGAAAAACAGAATGCATACAAAACCAGTAAAGCCATCAAGACAACCATCATATGGCGTCTGACAAGAGTCAGGACAGTCTCCTTCCGGCGTCCGATAGTTAATCTCATTTCCAGACTCAAGACAAGCAATCCCTGGCGTCTGATAGTCTATCTTGTCCTTAAAACACTATTTCAAACACAAATCAGTTACAGTATTTAAATCTTATCAAGCACAAAAGGAAAATAGGTACCTACGATTTACTATAAATTCGTCTTATACCTACACGTTACATAAACAGTAACAGTAAGTCACCCCTGTGACCTCGACAATATATATTGCGCACACACTTGTAAGTCAACCTTGTGACTACGAGTGTTCAGTGATAGTTATTCATGTGACCTTAATCAGTTTAACAAACAGTCATCCCTGTGACTGGACACATATGCATTTGTCAATCCCGTGACCATGCGAGTTCAATAATACAGTCATCGCTGTGACAAAAACAATCTAAACACATACACCACACATACGTCAACTCTGTGACGTATATGGGTTCAATTACACAGTCATCCCTGTAACTGAAACGCACTTCATACGAGTACACCACAACTGTGACCACGTACAATGATAGTCACCCCCGTGACTATACTAACGCATTACTAATTGTCATCCCTATGGCAATACCAAACACATAAGCAGTCATCGCTGTGACTCCCATAATCAAACGTCAATTGTCATCCCTGTGATAATAACAAACACACAGACAGTCATCCCTGTAACTCCCATAATCAAATACAAATTGTCATCCCTGTGACAATAACAAACACACGGGCAGTCATCCCTGTGACTCCCATAATCAAATACAAATTGTCATCCCTGTGACAATAACAAACACACGGGCAGTCATCCCTGTGACTCCTACAATCAAACACAAATTGTCATCCCTGTGACAATAACAAACACACGGGTAGTCATCCCCCTTTTTTTTTTTTTTTTTTTCACGCTGTGGTAATGCATTTGCGCACCGTCCCCCGCCGGTGACAGACGGAGGAGTGTGTGGGGCTCGCCGGTCACCATGTGACCGGAATACCCACTAAAACCACAGCGGCCCCTTCCGCGCTTTTACGGGGCGCCGGGGAGATCGTCTGATGACATTCAATCCCCGACACCCCAACGCATGGCCGTCTGGCCACGTCCTATCGTCATTCAGGGCGGTCGAAGGAGTTGCGTATATTGGCGCCTTCTCCTCCCGGGTCGCCGCGCGCGGAGTGAGTCAGCAGAGGCAAGCGTCTCGCTTTCTCGCTCCGCAGCCTCCTTCCTTGAAATAACGGCCTCACAAAATGAGGCCATGGACGACCAGCACCTGTCGCTGTCGAGCATCTGTGTGATAATGGTCGGCAACGACAGGTCTAGGAGTGAGGCGTATTTATCATAACATATATAAATCACAAGTATTTGAAGATAACAGATAACAGTTGTTCTTGCAAGGTCATTATATCTGTTAAAAAATAACATTTATAATACATCGATAACAGCCGGTCTAGTCCGGCTGTTATGTTAGTACCTACATAGCTTGAAATAACAGAACTGTTCTGTTCTGTCAGAACAGTCAATAAAAAACAAAACAACTATTCTTGTCTTTGTCTTTTGTGTAATATTGTCATAAGCTAAAACGGGACACGTAGTATTTATTTGAATTAAACCAAAATTATAGTATGTCGTTTCATAAGAAGAAATCCTCTTTGAAAAGCGAATTCTTAATTAGATCGTGTTATCTGTTATTTCATTGATTAGTCTATCTCGCTCACGCCTACTTGAAAGACTATTTGCTATAACGAGAAGCATCTAGTGCTATAACCCGAAAAATAGAAATTGCAATCTAACAAGAAGATATCATTGTTAAATCGTGACTCTTTAATTAGATCGTGTTATCTGTTATTTGGTTGATTAATCTATCTCGCTTACACCTACTTGATAGACTGTTTCTAAAACGAGAAACATCTAGTGCTATAACCCGAAAAATAGAAAATGTAATTTAGCAAGAATATATCATTGTTGAATTGTGACTCTTTAATTAGATCGTGTTATCTGTTATTTGGTTGATTAATCTATCTCGCTCACACCTATTTGATAGACTGTTGCTAAAACGAGAAGCATCTAGTGTTATTATAACCCGAAAAATAGAAATTACAATCTAACAAGAACATATCATTGTTGAATTTTGACTTTTTAATTAGATCGTATGATCTGTTATTTGATTGATTAATCTATCTCGCTCACACCTACTTGATAGACTGTTGCTAAAACGAGAAGAATTAAGTGTAATAACCAGCAAAATAGAAATTGTACTCTTTCTAGCACATATCATCCTTAAAAAGTGACAAGTATTTCTTTTCGTATTATGAGTTATCTGTTTACATATTTTGTGTTCGGAAACACTGCAGAACTAATGTTGGCATGATTATTTTATTGTCTTATATTATTTTGTTGTCAAGCGTTGCTTCCTTAAGTAGGTATGTAATATCTGGTCGATCGAGCATTGCTCGATATAATTTTTATATTTTTTTGTAAATGGTATTTTAGCGAACATATTTAGATATTTATTAACAAATAAATAAAAATGATGAAAGAATTAAAAAAATATCAAAATTAAAGAACAGGATAATAACACTGAAATTCGATCTCAGGCTGTTTGAATGCAACTTAATAATGATTGGCGATGGCTAAATTTACAATCCTATTCTAATGACATTTTATGTCATTTTATGGATTAGCTAAAAACACCGACAAAACAATACTTTCTATAAATAAGACCTAGCTAGATCGATTTTTTGGCCCCGAAACCTCTAGTAGGCTAAATTTCATGAAAATCGTTGGAGCCGTTGCCGAGATTCAGATTATATATATAGCTCGTTTAAAGATACAAGATTTAATATAAATGGGTCAAACAATTTTTATATTTTATAAAAGTTAACCCTAGCTACGTTTCACTATAACTTACATACATACATATAGTGAGTATTAGTGAGTATTTACTTGCTCGTAACCCTATAGTATAAGGCACAGCTCCAGGTTTCTAAAAAAAAAATTAACATGTTCCCCGCAGTAACTTCAGGATAATAGGTAATAAAATCTGTCAGATGCCCAAAAAAAAAGAACTCATCAACGACAGATTCCAGGTAAAGTACATAGTACTCGATACTTTAGAGTATCGATACTTTATTGAGTACGATACTTTTTCTTCGATACTACTCATGAGTACAGTATCGATACTTTCCGTTCGATATCGTGTCCCTACTAATAGGCCATGATTGAAAAATAACACTTGTTATTTAATAACAGAAATTGGTACCTGTTATTATTGCGTAACAGTAACAGAAATAACAGATATTACGTTTGTCCTGTTATAACCCATGTCTAGACAGGTCTATTCCGAGACCCACGAGATTGAATGCTTGTTTAGACCACATCTTCTTAAAATCTAAATTAATAGCAACAACTTTAGTACTAGAGTCCCATATAACTGATCATTTACCCATTGTATTATGTCTACACAATGTTAACCCACTACGTCACCAAAATAAGACGCACAAAAGAATAGATTCGTTATTGGTTAAAGTAAGCATAGAAAACACCAATTTCACTGAAGTACTACAAACTGAAGATGCTAATACTGCTGCAGATATATTTGTATCCACCATCTCTGAAATTGTTAAGCAGCATACACACACCGTAAATCTATCTAGGAAAAATAACATATTAAAACCGTGGATTACACCGGGTCTCCTACGCTGTATTAGGATTCGAGATAGGCTACACATAAAATCTAAAAAACATTCAGACAATATGACCATAAAAATAACATACACGCGCTATAGGAATTATTTGAATCGATTACTCCGAAAAATGAAAACATGTTATGAAAGAAATTTGCTGGAGCGCGCAGGCAATAACTCTAAATATTTATGGCACGCAATCAAAAACATAACTAGTATGCAAAAAGCTAAGACTGAGCCTATTGAATTACTGAGCATATGTGATACTGAAATGATGTCTGTTAATTATGTCTGTAACTATTTTACAAATGTAGGGACGGAATTAGCTGATAAAATATTAACTGTGAAGCCTCCAACAGATGGAACTACTCTATCGACTACTAAAATCACGATTAACGCTTTGTCAAACTCGAGAGTCCTTACGGAGGTTGACAAAAGCGAGGTTGAAAAATAATCACGCAACTAAGAGCGAATAGTGCATCAGGATGCGATGGTATTCCATCCTCAATAATCAAAGAATGCCGACGTACTTTAGCTTCACCTATAACTCACATCTGTAATCGTGCTATAGCTAGTGGCGTCTTCTCTGAGGTATTTAAAAGAGCAGTTGTTCATCCCATTCATAAGGGTGGAGATAGAGACTGCGTCGGTAACTATAGGCCTATATCAATACTAACATCTTTATCAAAAATTTTAGAAAAAATATTAAATAAATCACTCAATAATTTTTAAATAAGTTCAAAATTGTAGCTAAGAATCAGTATTGATTTCGTTTAGGAATTTCAACTGAAGATGCAATAATGGACTTGACTAACTCGATTGTTAAAAACATGGATAGCAAAAACAAATGTATCTGTATTTTTCTTGATATATCGAAGGCATTTGACGCAATTACTATCCCCATCCTTCTTGAAAAGCTAGAAAAAGTGGGAATACGGGGTAGAATGCACAATATGTTCAAAGACTACCTTAGTAATCGTAAGAAATGTGTTAAAATTGGCGACCATTTTAGTGATGAGTTTACGATGCAATATGGCGTCCCCCAGGGAAGCGTGCTAGGCGCTACTCTATTTAAAATCTTCATAAATGACCTTTGCACAATGAAATTACACAACACTAAAATTTTCACTTACGCCGATGATACTGCTTTATTTGTATGGGGATCGGATTGGCGTGAAGTTAAGAATACGGCCGAAACTTCGCTAATTAAAGTTATGCAATGGTTGAAAGGTAACCTACTAACAATAAACCTGAATAAAACACATTACCTGCCTTTCTTCCTACGATCTACCAATAAGCCACCATGTGATTACGTTATTAGAAGCCATATATGCAACGATAAGAATGTATGTACATGCCAGGCTATAAACAGAGCAGACAGTATTAAATATTTGGGAGTAGTTTTTGATAGAGGACTTAAATGGGTTATCCCATTTAAGTCCTCTATCAAAAACACACACACACATACAAACAACCACCTCTAGAATAAGGCGCCTGATACACATATTTAAAAACCTTAGAGAATCGGCTTCTTGGGACAAGCTAATCATGATTTATAAAGCTCTTTGTCAGTCCATCATAAAATATTGTATCCCGGTGTGGGGAGGCGCTATGAAGTGTCATCTCATTGGACTAGAAAGGGCGCAGAGAGCTATCTTGAAAGTAGCAACAAAAAAAGGATACGGATTTCCTACTACAGAACTATATTTATTTATTTATACTTTATTGCACACCTATGTTAACACATTTATAATAATAATTCTAAGTGGAGAAAGTACAATGGGCGGCCTTATCGCTAAAAGCGATTTCTACCAGGCAACCTTTGGATGGAAACATGTAAGGAAAGAGCGGTAGTTGTAGGTGTACTGCTTAACTGTATATAATATATAAGTAACACATACATACGATATATACATACAAACACATATATAAGTATATACATACACATACATACATACATACACATACATACATATAGATAAAATAAATATACCTAATATATTTATATAACGCGGTTAGTAGTTCAAAATGTGAAGTTTATTAAAGTAATGAACAGAATTTAGGTTATATAATAAGGTACCTACATAGCAAATACTAACTGATCATTTCTAGATAATAATTTTTAAGCTTTATTCTAAATGTGGCTAGTGTCTTTGAACGTTTTGTATCTAGCGGAAGTTCATTCCACAGACGTACTGCCGTGACTGTGAACGATTTCTCGGCGAATGATGTGAAATGCAGCGGCATTTTCAGTTTCATATTATCTGATGACCTCAAATTTCTATTATGCGTATCATGAAGATATTGAAAACGAGCTTTAAGATAGGAAGGAGTGGCAGAAATAAATAATACACTGTATAATAGAGAAAGAATATGAGAGTTGCGATGAAGACGTATAGGTAACCATTTGAGCTGCTGGCGAAACTGTGTAACATGGTCATATTTGCGTAACCCAAATATGAATCTAATTGCAAGATTTTGGAGACGCTCGAGCTTGTCTAGTTGATATTCAGCAAGATCCAAGTAGCTAACATCAGCGTAGTCTAAAATGGATAATAATAGACAATTAGCAAGAGTAATTTTCGTGGCAGTGGGCAAGAAATTTTGAAGCCTTTTCAAAACGCCCGCAGAGGCAAACACTTTTCTGCTTACCTCTTGTAATTGCGGACAACTTAAATTAGCATCAATAATTATTCCCAAATCCTTAACCTGATCACTGATCGGAATAGTTGTGCCATCAAAGAGGACTTGGGGTAATTGAGAATATTCGATTTTAGATGTAAACCAACTACTGCCTATAATAGACACCTGAGTTTTACATGGGTTTACCATGAGTCCATGACATTTACTCCACGCACTAATCTTCACCAACTCCCCGTTAAGTGTCTCTATTGTGTCAGACAATTTGGCCAACGGTGTCTGTAAGTAAACTTGTAAATCGTCAGCGTAAAGGTGGTACGAGCAAAGAAGATTTTTTGTAATAGAATTAATAAAAATAGAGAAAAGTAAGGGAGATAATACGCCACCCTGCGGTACACCAACAGTTGTACTACACCAGGAGGAATAGGTGCTTTCGACACATACACGTTGTCGGCGGCCACACCGATAGCTACGAAACCAACCTGCTACTGCTGGAGATACATTTAAAGAACGCAATAAGCAGAGCAATACATCAAAATCCACTGTGTTTAAAGCATTACTAAAATCTAGGAGAGCGAGAACAGTTAGCTTACTTTTTTCCATACCAGATCTAATATCATCGGTAATATTAACAAGAGTTGTTGTGGTGCTGTGGGAAGGTCGGAAACCAGATTGGAAAGGATTGAGGATACTATTTTTGGAAAGAAAGTTACTAAATTGTTTGTGAATTAGACGTTCAAGTACTTTAGATAGGAAAGGCAAAATGGAAATTGGTCGATAGTCATGAAAAGATGTAGGGTTACGCTTTTTTGGCAAAGGGATTATCTGCGCGTCTTTCCATGCAGATGGAAAGCAGACACTGGTTAAGGAATAGTTAAGAATGTGACATAATATTGGGAGAATTTCGGGAAGGATAGGGATAATCATATTACGGCTGATACAGTCTGTTCCTATTGCATTGGATGTAATTGCTATAATGCTCTCCCTAACGTCATCAGCAGTAAACAGGTTGAAAATAAATGGCGAGAAGCTAGGAGTGAACAGATGAAAGAATACGTATTGTGTCAGCCTTCGTGGTTCCGTCAAAATTTGATGAAGCGGAGAAATGTCGATTAAGAGAATCAATATTTAAATCTTTTGAAATTGCTTCACACCGATTTCTTCCAATCCCCAAAGTATTAAGAAATTTCCAGACTGTGGCAGCATCTTTGTTTTGAATAGAATTATGGATATGCTGACGTTGTGCATCCCTGCAAACTTTATTGCAGTGATTGCGTAGTGACACGTACTTTCTGAGTTTAGATGCGTCTGGCTTAATTTTTTATCTAAATTTAGCTGCCGCTTTTTGAGCAATAAGAAGTTTAATACTGTCAGTAAGCCACGATGCAGGTGGATGTTTGATTTTGACAGCTCGAATGGGGGCGTGTTTATTATACTGGGTAATAAGATTGGAGTTAAAAATGTGAACTTGTTTATCGATAGAGCCAGACATAACAAGTGATGTCCAGTCGATATCGGCGGCATCTTTACGTAATTTATCGTAGTTGATCTGCCCAAAACTACGCTGCATCACGATTTTAGGTTTGGCCTTGGGGTGGTCGAAGCTTATAGGAGAGAAACAGTAAATCATGGTATGAGAACGCATCTGCCGGACATTGGCCATGTTTAGCTACACGCTCTCCCGAAGATACTATAATTAAATCAAGAAGAGAAGGTGTACAGTTTGGAGAGTGATGAGTAGCGGTAAGTGGTAACATAGAAAGATTAAGAGATTTTGTAACAGCAGAGAGTGATGAAGAACGAAAATCATTATTTAAGAGACAGGTATTAAAATCACCCATAATGATGGTATGACTGTAGGAAGGTATGAGATTTACTAGTAAGGTTTCAAAATAGGAAAAAAAGTTTAATTGTGCCGAGGGAGAATAATAAACGCCGAGGAGAAGTTTATGGTTATTGAGTTCAATTTCAATAAATAAATGCTCACCAGCATTAGGAGATGGTGGTTGTGTGGATGTCTGAACAATATTATAGATAATATGCGAGCGTAGATAAATTGCGACATCGCCACCTCTGCCAACTTCCCGATCATTCCTAATGAGTTTGAACCCCGGAAGGCAATATGAAACTGAAGATAGACATGGCTTTAGCCATGACTCTGAAACAAGAATAGCATGAATATTTTTACAGTTAAAATTAGCAACCATATCAGAGAAATGAGCTGGAACACTTTGGGCGTTGATATGAACAGCATTAAAGTTATTAAAGACATCCGAAAAGTGATTTTCAAGGCTATCAGCTAGAGAAGGAATGCTGGTAAAACTATTATTTGTACTACTAGCAGAATAAAAGCTATCGCAGTCACTATTATTATCTGAATCAGTCATATTATAAATTTAAAAAATAAAAAAAAATATATATATATATAACAAAATAAAAATATACTATAAATATAATATATATATATATATATATATAGAAGTGAATATAATATACTGAAGTGGCAATGGGCAGGCCACATCGCTCGACGAACCGACAACCGCTGGGGAAGAAAGGTTCTCGAGTGGCGACCACGCATCGGACGACGCAGTGTAGGACGCCCCCCCACTAGGTGGACCGACGACCTAGTGAAAGTTGCTGGGCGTCGTTGGATGCAGGCGGCACAGGACCGCACATTGTGGCGCAATATGAGGGAGGCCTACGTCCAGCAGTGGACGGCAATAGGCTGAAATGATGATGATGATATATATATACGAAGAAAAAAATATTAAACACTAATTCTTAAAATTATACTAGTGCCTAGTAGTGTGTACACATGTTTACACCTGCCAGTTTCACAGATTTATATGCACAATGCAATGTGTTAACTGTAAGATAGTTATATGTGCTCTACTCAATCTTGCGGTGGCATCCAACAGTTCCTCTTCCTGATCCCAAAAAAAGGAGAAAGACCTGTGTTTATTCAAAAACTGCTTGTGGAACCTCATTTGCTAGGAGACAATATCAAAGTTTAAGTGCGAAATTATACAACATTATAAATTCCAAACTAAATATTGTAAGTTTAAATAAAAACAATGTTAAAAATAAAATCACAGAGTGGCTATTAACACAAACTTATCACAACATAGAAACAATACCTACATTTGAATCTTGATTGACTAACACACACACACACACACCCGCACGCACGCAAACACACACACACACACACGCACGCACACCCGCACGCACAAGCACACCCGCACGCACAAGCACATCCGCACGCACACGCACGCACACACACACGTACACCCGCACGCACAAGCACACCCGCACGCACACGCACACACACTAACACACACACAGAGGGAGAGAGAGGGGGAGGGCACACACACACACATACACGCTGACACACACATATTAACGCAGCATGCATGATAGTTTAATTTCATTAATATACTATTTATTAACTCATAAGATTTGCAAGGAGTAAGAAAACAGAAATATTTTCTGTGAGTAAGAATAAACATCATAAACATATGTACGCTAAATATAGTAACTTCTCCAGCGACAATATTCATGCGCAAAACAAAATTGAACATTTAAAAGCACGTGGAGCACTGACACCCATAATACAGGCCCTTGGCCTAGTATGATTGTTAGTAGATAAGACTAATGTTACATAGATGTTAAATAATTTTATAACTTTTACTTATAAGATTGTAATCGCAAGTATCAATAAATAAATATTATTATTATTATTCCGAATTCCATCGATAGGACGTGGCGTTGGGGCCCCCAGGCGGGGCAAACTTCCAAAGTGTGGCGCAAATCATCGATTGCTGAGCCACACTCATGGCATCCTGGGGCCCCTTCTCTTCCAATTCCATGCAGGTACTTACCGAAGACCCCGTGTCCGGTAAGCACTTGCACCATCTTAAAGGTTAAGTTGCCGTGCCTCCTCGTGAGCCAGCGGTGGAGATGCGGCGCAACCGCCTCCACAGTCCCCCGCCCTGCTACGGGGGACTCCAGATCTTCCCTCCACCGCTGGATAACTTCTCTTCGGGCTACTTCCTGTGCTCTGCCCAGTCTCCTTGCGGAGACTTGCTCACCGTTGGCCCGCATTGTGGCACGGCGCCGGTAAACCTCCGCCAGCGCCTCAGCCACAAGCGGCCAAGGTGGGTCGCCTGCCAGTAACGTTGCCGCAGTCCAGGACACCGTAATACCAACTACCACCCTAATAGCCCTCACCGCCATGACCCTCTGCGGTTGTCGCAGAAGGGCCCTGTTGCGGGCAGTAAGGGACTCCGACCATATAGGGGCACTGTACAGCGCCATGGACCGCACGATGCCGGCGTAGAGCCGCCGGCAAGACGACCCAGGGCCACCAGTGTTTGGCAGAAGTCTTTCCAGTGCCGCGGCCGACTTAGTGAGCCTCGGGACGAGCTGGGAAAAGTGTAGCCCAAAGTTCCAATTTCTATCGAGGTGCAGACCCAGATATTTCATCTGAGCCCGCACAGGCACGGCAACTCCAGACACACTGATGTGTGCTCCTCGGGGGGGACCTCGACATGGGCCATGGAATAAGAGGGCCTCAGTTTTGTCCAACGAGACCCTCAAGTCCAGCATTCCAATCCGGTCAACAACGAGCGCTAGTCCTTCCTGTGCTAATCGGGCGGCTCCCTGGAAGTCAGCTCTCCTCACCGTGATGAGAGTGTCATCCGCGTAGCAGATAGCCCCATCCCGGGAAGGAGCCGACCCCTCAGGAGCCAGTCGAAACCGACGTTCCACAGAATCGGACCAAGGACTGAACCCTGTGGAACGCCGCACTCCACCCGATGGTGATGAATACGCCCGTCGCCCCCCTCCCAGAGCACATGCCTTCCATCGAGGTACGCTTCCAATAGCTTCCGGAGATAAGGAGGCACTCCATGGTACCGGAGCGCCTCCCTTAATGTCTCGTGTGGGAGACAGTTGAATGCGTTCTTTATGTCGAGCGAAACTGCCAGGAGTACTTCCTTTTTGGCCACCGCATCGGTGGCCAGGGACTTTAGTGCGGCTAGCGCGTCAATTGTGGAGCGGCCGTCTCTAAATCCATATTGTTTCTCTGACAGTCCCGGCCCAACTTCCTCGAGGTGCTGGACGAGACGATCCGCAAGCACTTTCTCGAACAATTTAGCCGTCTCATCCAGCAGCACCAGTGGTCTGTATGCGGAAGGGGAGTCGATTGGGCGGCCTTCCTTCCGCATCAAGCACAGTTTACCGCACTTCCATTGCTCCGGGAACTGCCCGGATCCCAAACATGCGTTGAGCAGTTCCCAGAGCTTATCCTTAAGATATTGCGCAGCGATACCGAGTACGAGCCCCGGGACGCCATCGGGACCAGGCGCCTTTCTCTTTCCAGATAGGCGGGCAAGCGCCGTTTCCATTTCGACGTCGGTAATGGGTGGGATTGACTTCTCCACTTCCATCACCGACCGAGGAGCCATTCTGGGGGGAACGTGTCCCACAGACTGCGGGAACAGTTCCCCTATTAACCCCAACAGAAAACCCGGATCCATCGATTCGATGGTGGGGGCGCCACAAGCGCGAAGCTTGTTCCGCGCTCGCTGGTATGGGCGCCCCCAAGGATCCCTGTCGAGGCCTGCAAGGAGCTCCTCGTGGGCCCTCTCCTTTGCTTGCCTGATGGCCAGCTGCAAGGACTTTTTCTTACTCTTGTATTCTGTCCGCAGCCGACTTTCAAGGACATTGTCCCGATCGTCTCGTTGACGGCATCTGACGTAGGCATGCCGTGCCTGGTTAGAGGCCACCCGAAGATTAGCAATCTCGGGTGACCACCAGTATACTTGTCGACGCGGTGGCCTCCACCCAGATCTCGGCATCTCTGCATCACACACTGCCTCAAGGGCACTTCTTATTTGGCCAGTGAGCCCCTCCATGCTTGTTGGAAGCTGTCCTACCGCACCCCAGCGCTGCACTATGGCAGACTCCCAGACCATTTCCAAATTTAAATGGCCAATGGCCCACTTTGGGAAACTGTCCCTTCTTCCGCGGCGGGGCCCTAGTGGTCCTCGAGAGGCGGTCGATGCTGATGCAGTGGTTGGAAAGGCGGCACGGAGTGCTCTCCTTCCGACTAGTGCAGGTGTTGACGGGGCACGGGAGCTTCGCCAAATACCTGCACAGGGTCGTAAGGAGGGAGAGTACACCGTCCTGCCACCACTGCGATTGCGACGAGGACACGGCGCGCCACACGCTCGAGGCCTTCGCGGCTTGGGCAGTGCAGCGCCGTGAACTCGTCGCAATCATCGGTGCCGACCTGACGCTGCCGGCCATCGCTAGGGCGATGGTCGACAGCGTCGGGAATTGGGACGCAGTCGCAGCCTTCTGCGAGACAGTGATCTCGCAGAAGGAGGCGGCGGATCGTCTGCGCGTGGAGCGCAGCCTCGATGAGGAGATCCGCCGCCGGCGACTGGGGCGGCGTAGGCGCAACTATCTGCGCCTCATGCCGCCCTAGCCGAGGCCGCGGGTGACGTGACCGGGGATTAGTCCGTCACCCGCCGAGAGGCCGACCGCGTGAGGAAAGACCGACGTCCTCCCCGAGGGGGGGACGTCGTTCGATGGGAGGGTACCCCGCGTAGGGGGTATTTCATCGGGCCGACCACTGACGACAAGTAAACCTGCTCCGGTGGTCGGCCCAACGACGAAGGCGAGGTGGTTTTCGGGTGGGTTGCGGGAGTTGCGTGCTTAAGCCCCTCTGTCGCCCCGGACGGAGTGGTGCGGAGGCGCACCGACCGCAGCCCACCCACAAAAAAAAAAACCCCTTCTTCCACTCTCCAGTCACTCACCCTGCGGGCAACATCGGGGCTGGCAAACGTTAGGTCCACGATAGACCCACCCCGATGCCGCACGCAGGTGTGGACCGTCCCTCTATTAAAGAGAGATAGACCGGAGAGGAAGGACCACTGTTCAACAGCCGCGCCCTTCACGTTTGTGGTGGGGTTCCCCCACGCGCGTGACTTCGCGTTGAAGTTGCCGAGTACCACAATTTTCCTCGGCGACTGACGACGAACCGCGAATGACAGAGTCCAGGAATAACTGAAACTCTGCTAGGCCGCGGTTGGGAAAGAAATAAATGCCAATAATGGCGAAGTTTCGCCACCCCACCACAACGTAACCATTGCCCCTCTCAAGAGGAGAGAGGGGAGGGCCGACGCATCCTCTGGACAGGACAGCTACGTCTTCTCTGAGGTCCCCCACCCAACTGGGTGAGTGGGGGACAAAGTAGGGCTCACTGGCTACGGCTAAATCTATATCCCACTCCGCCATGGACTGTAGCAGCAGATCCTGAGCCCCGGCGCAGTGGTTCAAATTTGTCTGGAGGAAGCGTACTCTGTCTCCCATTAGGTGGACATTTCGGCTTCCTCCTGTGCTCTGCAACTACTGCTTAATGCGGTGGCTCGCGGTCCTTGAGCCACCTTGGCTTTCGACGAGGGGGCTTTGCAAAGTCTTCCCCCCATCGTGTGATCTGCTGGACGACCGGCGGCGAAGCACACTGCACAGCGTGGTATGGCAGCTACACATGTAGCCAACTTGTGTCCACTGCTGCCGCAGCGGAAGCAAAGTTCGGAGCGGTCTACTGTGGATGGGCATAGCGGGGCTGTATGGCCCAGTTCCAGACACCAGAAGCACCTCAGTGGGAGACTCTCCAGTACCTGAACACCTGCCGAGCTCCAGCCGACCAGAAGCCTTCCCGCATCAGCGAGCATTTTAGCGGCGGCAACGGGACAGCGCACCTTGACCATGCCCATGCCACGGGGTCCACGCTGGATTTGTCCCACCTGGACTTCCGCGGTGTCGCAGCTACATGTGCGGGCTACTGCCGCACGCACCTTCTCCTCGGTGGCGGAGTCATCCATTCCGGTCATGCGGATATCAGCACGTTTGACGGGGCGGATGATATCCGCCATACCTACCAACGCCGTTCGTAAATTGGCCTCCAGCTGGTCAGCAACTTCCATTGATTGAGACTTGTGCAGTTGCAGAACCCTGGCCCCGGTCACAGAGCGCCTTACTTTGAGACCCTCCTTAATCCCCATATCCTGAAGGTTGACCCCCTGCTCAGCGCGAAGCATGGCGTCGGCGTATGTAACCCCCTTTTTTCCGGCTGCAATTTCAAGATTACAGCCGGGGAGCGAGGTTCAGCAAGTGCAGACTTCAGTTTCTTCTGCGCCAGAGCAGCTGGAACAGGAGCTGCGGATGGCGCTACAGGCGCGGAGGTCTGTGCAGGAGGAGCAGATTTTTTTCCCTTCTTTACTACGTTTACCCAGCTATCCGTAGTCGCAGGCTGGACCTGGGGAGTGACTGCCGGAGTACCAGCAACTGTCTAGATAGAAGACGATGGAGCAGCCGTACAGACGGCGGATGTGGCCATAACAGACGCTGCGCTCTTCCGTTTGTCAACAGCCAGTGGCGGACGATTCACCTTGGCGGGGAGCAGGCGATCCTCTAATCCCGCAAGTCGGGCGTTCACCATCTCCCCAACCGACCTCACGATAGAGGACTTTAGTTCCTCAATGGTGTCTGCTTCCATCAAAGACGAAGAGGCAGTAGCCCTCATCTCTGAAAATTCCCGGCGGTATGCTTTCAGTTCCGCCTTGAGGGCTTCTACTTCCTTTCGTTGCCTGATATTCTCTGCTCTCAATCGGCGGGTCTCTTCTGCCTCAGATTTTGAGCACAGAGTATCAATAATGGCTCGCATCTCGGCTGCTGCATCCCTGAGCTTCTTTATATAAGGGCCCTGTAGATGCCCAGATTTCCGAGTGACCTCGAGGATTATTGCTGCAT
Organism: Lymantria dispar; assembly: GCA_032191425.1. NCBI lineage: Eukaryota > Metazoa > Arthropoda > Insecta > Lepidoptera > Erebidae > Lymantria > Lymantria dispar. Next base: position 1,275,059 of record CM063450.1, on the reverse strand, counting down.
TGCGGTCCCCACGGGCACGTATCTCCTCCGGCCCTACGGTAGAAAGGTTGTCCGTGGTGGGACACTCCGAAGCCGAGGTATCCGCTGAGTCTAGACGTGGTGTATCTAAAATTTTTTGCGGAAAGCCCGGTTTCTAAGTACACGCTCATACTCAACTTCCTCCGCTTCATCGTCTCTATTTTTGAGGTCTGTTTTAGCACATGTGAGTCCTGTGTTATGGCCCCTTTGTGCTGCCTTACCTCGACGTGAGGTATTCACCTTGGATTTGGGTTCCACCTCAGTGTCAGACCCCAAATCCTTTCACCCAGAGTGGGAGGTCTTCACAAAATGACGCTTCCTGCCCATAGAAGTGGTGTCAGTTTCACCTGTGTCACATTCGACAGCTGAGGGTGCGTCCGTCTCTCCTTCACTATCGTCGTCCATTTAGCGAAACTAAGTATTAAATTTATCTACTTCGATAATTTAATATTACGGCTGAATCGCGATATCACAATATCCCAGTAATGTTAGCAAGGCTGAATCGCGATATTAAAGTTTTTTAAAGAGATTATATACACAAATCGGCCACGGCCAGACAGGTGGTCGCAACTTTTTGAACACCGGTTGACGCGGCTGCAATGCAGTAGCAGTCCCGGTACCCAAGCGACCCTTCCTATCCCCTCCCCGACCAAGACACGACAACGACCCGACAAGACAACGACAACAAACTGACCAAACGAATTAATGACAAAGACCGACCTAATCAAACAATCCATCCAGCGCACACGTCCGACACCCACGAGTGCCAACTCCTATCCGGGTAGTCATCCCTGTGACTCTCATAATCAAACACAAATTGTCATCCCTGTGACAGTAATAAACACACAGGCAGTCATCCCTGTGACTCCCATAATCAAACACAAATTGCCATCCCTGTGACAGTAATAAACACACAGGCAGTCATCCCTGTGACTCCCATAATCAAACACAAATTGTCATCCCTGTGACAATAACAAAACACATATTGTCATCCCATTTATATTTATATTGTGGGAGTGTGAGCTTTAGAGGGAATAACGGGAAGAGATGCTAGGCAAATGAAAGAGGGAAGAAACAACTGCCGTATACCACTAATACCTAGTGAAGACCAAGGATGGATTTCAGAGGCTGAAGTGTTTCGCATACCAATGGCACAAAAAACGAATTAGCCTCGAGATTTGAAAAGACAGTACGAATGCGAAGTGCCATCATTTGAGTTGACTTGTCACAACAAGCCCTAGTTGGGGGGAACGGTGTTACTGATCAGGGACAGGACAGAGATAAATGTAGGAGTCAAGCAACGCCACCGGGGAAAGAGCGTTACACCAAGTACCCGATGGCGTTTCCATAATTTCGGTTCATATGCCAAGATGGTAGGAAGGACCGTGAGCAGGAGGTGGGGTTGCCCGTTGGGCAGTTCGCCTAGAGAGTCCTCGGTTCAGTGTCAGGGAGTCAGGACCGTCGAGGCTTCCCGGCCGGTGCTGATGGGGTGTTTGGAGCGGATGCACGGGGTGCTTTCCTTCCGACTGGTGCAAATCTTGACGAGGCACGGTTGCTACGCCAAGTACCTGCACACGGTCGTGAGGAGGGAGAGCACACCGGCCTGCCACCACTGCGATTGCGACGAGTTCACGGCGCTCGAGGTGTGCTGCGTGGGCAGCACCAGGAACTCATCGCAATCATCGGTGCTGATTTGACGCTGCCGACCATCGCTAGGGAGATGCTCGGCAGTATCAGAAATTTGAACGTGGTCACCACCTTCTGCGAGGCAGTCGTCTCGCTGAAGGAGGCGGCGAAGCGCGCGCGGGAGGAACGCCTCCACGACGACGCAGACCACCGTTGGCGACTCGGGCGGAGCAGGCGCCTGCCTGAATACCTGCGCCTGATACCACCCTAGCCGAGGTTGCGGGTGACTGAACCGGGGATTTAGTCCGTCACCCGCAGAGTGGCTGACCGCGTGACGGCTACTGAGGTTCCCCGAGGAGGAACGTAGAGAGGAGAAGGTACCTTGTGACCGGGGTATTCTGTCGGGCCAACCACTGAAAACAAGGAACTCTGCACCGGCGGTCGGCCCAACTACGAAGGGACGTGCCACGGGTGGGTCATAGGGTCGCGCGCCGCCCCTTCGTCGCCCCGAGCGGCGAGTGCGCCGACCACAGCTGAACCCAAAAAAAAATGACCCAGACACTTGATGGTATCTTCGTGGAAGAGTGGTATTTTCCAACTTGAGTGGAGGATAATTTCCTTTTCTCGATGTGAAGGCGATTTATTATCACTAGCTTTTAATTGTTATCAGTATAGCCACTTAGTGACCAAGTCTAGTCCTTTCTGTATAGCAACCGTAGTTTTATGCTGGCTGCCTATTTCCCATTTATTTTTTACCGTAATAGATTTTATTCACTTTCACTCTAGAGTTTTTATTGATAAAATCAAAGTTTCGTTTTTACTTTAGGTATTTTGCTTATAATTCATGCTCCAAATAAATCTAATGAAATATGTTTAATTCAAATTTAATGCAAATTTATTGACCTCATTATATGCTAATATTACAATTTTGAATGTAATCACGTCTATATATATATATACGTGAACAGCACATTTTTTTTTATAACCAATAAGATTATTTATTGGGTATACCAGAACGTGTGTAGCAAGACCAGAATTATAATGGCACCTAACCCTCAAGAACCAACATCAGCGCCAGACACATTAATCGTATCGGATCATACTATCGAACCGATATTAAAAGATGACAGTATTGTCATTTCAGGTATGTCTGGAATGTATCCAAAAGCAAATAACATTAAGGAGTTCGCAGACATGCTTTATAATAAGGTTAGTATTTGATATCTTAATAATAATCAATATTTGTACATTGTAGTAAATTATTTATTTAAGTATTATTAAGTGTGATGATAGCACTTTCTTACCTTTGTGACCTATGTTTAATGCATCGATAAGATGATGGATGTAGAAGTTTTCATTTCTGTCGACAGTGCTCATGACTGCTTTGTGTTCTTTTCATACTACCCGACTACGGCCGGAGGAGAGTTATAAATTTGACTGGCTATTTATGTATTGTATGTTCATGTGTTCCCTCATAGCTCTTTAAATACTAATTAGAATTGGATAAATGAGATATTGTCAAATGCGTTTTGGTTTTCCGCTAGTTATAAGCTATATGTCGTGTGAATTTAACGTGGCGCCCTCTATCGGTCATAAAGTACTGTGTTAACAAATAAATTTGAGATAAATAGGCCTTGTTTGGTATTATTGGAAAGGGCCTTACTTGCACATTTTAAAAATGCATATAATATTAGCATTTACTCATGACTTTGTCCGTATTTATTCGATAATTGAGATAATTCTATGGTATGCTGGTCCGTTCCGTCATACTTTCTGAACTATAAACCAAATAAGGTATAATACTTATAATTGTCCGTTAATTGTGGCGTGTCACGTACATAATGTGGTGCCCTCTGGCGGACAATAAAACTAAGATTAATAAATAAAGTAAGACAAGCATATCGTATTTATGTACATATTCGAACGGAATTCACTAGTACATTTCAAATCTAGAGCATTTACTTGTGCCTTACTACAAGTGATGTATATCACAAGACTGATACTATAATGACATTAGTTAGGAGTACCTCTACGTGGTGAGGTCGGAAACAGACATGTTTCTGATGATCTCTTCTTGGGGGTATATAAATTACGAAGTTTTACTCTAGAGAAAGAAATTATTGATTTAGGAAAGTCATTGTTTGCTAAAGGATAGGTTTATTACGCAAAGCATAGAGAGGTTGTTTATAAGGACCTTGGATCGTACCATATTACTTAAAAATCCTCATGAGAGCGACCGCTTGCAGAATTAGATAGAAAATTTTCAGGTCCTTTTAATTTTTGAGAGACACAATTTAATAATTGGTTTAAACTAAACCGATTATTAAATTGTCCTTACTAATATTATAAATGCGAAGGTAACTCTGTCTGTGTCTGTCTGTTACGCTTTCACGTCTAAACTACTGAACCGATTTTGATGAAATTTAGTACAGAGATGGACTAATGCTTGAGAAAGGACATAGGCTACATTTTATCGTGAAAAAATGGGTATTGGGGTTGAAATAGAGAATGACATTTTGTATGGAAATTCATCATTTTCGGTGATAGAACCATGAGTGTTTGTATTAAGGCACTTGATAATAAATAAATAAATATTCATTCTAGCCTTTTAGAAATTTTACTCACATTAGGATGAAATTCAACAATTTTTTTTTATGCGGTCGGCGCGCTCCTCGCACCACTCCGTCCGGGGCGACAGAGGGGCGTAAGCACGCACACCTGCAACCCACCCACCTGCACGTCGCCTTCGTCGTTGGGCCGACCACAGGAGCAGGGTTACTTGTCATCAGTGGTCGGCTCGACGGAATTTCCCCTATTTGGGGTACCCTCCCATCGACCGACGTCCCCCATCGGGGAGGACGTCGGTCATTTCTCACGTGGTCGGCCTCTCAGCGGGTGACGGACTAATTCCCCGATCACGTCACCCGCGGTCTCGGCTAGGGCGGCATGAGGCGCAAGTACTCGCGCGTTACACCGCCCCAGTCGCCGGCGGCGGAGCGCCTCATCGAGGCTACGCTCCTCGCGCAGAGGATCCGCCACCACCTTCTGCAAGATCACTGCCTCGCAGAAGGCTGCGACCGCGTCCCAATTCCTGACGCTGCCGACCATCGCCCTAGCGATTGTCGGCAGCGTCAGGTCGGCACCGATGATTGCGACAAGTTCACGGCGCTGAGCTGCCCAAACGGCGCAGCAGCAAAGGATTTTTGGAAAATTACCTCCTTAAGGGAGTGAATAGCATGTAGACGAAACTATTGGGGCTAGGAACGTAAAACTTTCTATACGATTCTCTTTCTTTTGTTGTGAGCTCTAAGATACTATTTTTTCAAATTCAACCCCTAAGGGGGTGGCAAATGTATAGCTGAAATCATTAGGCCTAGAAACGTGAAATGTTGCATAAAGTTGTATTTCTTGGGGAAAGTGCTCACACAAATGAAGCACTGAGAAAGAATTTTTGGCAATCTCACCCGTAAGGGGATGGAAAGTGCATAACCTAAAATAATGGTCCTAGGAACGTAAGAGATTTGTTTTGGGATAAGTGAGCTCCAGGTCCCACGGCGAAGTTCCGACCAGGAGGTATGACGCCTCCGTCGCCACCTTGCGGTAACCGCGTATGGCCCTGATCATCATGACCCTCTGTGGTCGCCATAAGAGGGTCTTCAGGCGGACAGTCAGGGGCCACACCGGTGCGCCGTACAGGACCATCGACCGGATCACCCCCGCATACAACAGTCGGCACGTAGCCCTGGGTACGCTCACATTCGGCATCAGCAAAGAAAAGGCGGACGCCGCGCCGACAAGCTGGAGAACACGTCGACGGAAATGCTCCCGGAACCACCAATGCCCGTCGAGCACCAAACCCAAGTACTTCATGTGGGCTTGGATGCTGATGGTAACCGAATTCATGGTGATCGAAGCAACAGCGGGCGGTCCAACCGTACAGAGGCCATGGAATAAGAGGGCCTGCGTCTTGTTCAGGGCTACCCTCAACCTAGCGCTGTGATCCGCCTGACAATCTCCTCGATGCCAAGAGTTGCCAGGCGTGGCGCTTCTTCTAGCATCCCACCCCGAGCTACAACGAGCGTATCGTTGGCCTGGCAAATTACGCCCAGCCCGGGTATAAGGATTCCTCTCAACACCCAGTCGTAGCTGATGTGCCACAGGGTCGGCACCAGAACCGACCCCTATGGGACACCGCACGTCATGGGCGTTCGCACAACGGTTAACGGTACTGGGTTAACGTAGAGGACGCTGCGCCCCTTCAAGTAGTCTTACACCAGCTGCCTCAGGTACACGGACACACTGCGATAGCGGAGCGCCTCCCTGATGCACCTGAATGGCAGATTGTTTATTGCGTTGGCAATGTCTAGGGACACTGCTAACAGCATTCCTCCGACCGTGCGCGGAGCTTGCTCAGCGCCGCACAATAGGGGCAACCTCAGGGGTCACGTTCGAGACTATCCAGCATCTCACGCCGGCTGACATCGTTGGCGTGATGGACTGCCAGCCTGAAGGCAGACCGCGCCCTGCGGTACGCCTCGTACAGCTGGCCCTGCCGCTCAGCGTCGGGTTGAGGCGCTCAGCTGAGTGTGTAGGACCTCCGGGCGTGTATGCACGTGGCCCGGATATCCTCCAACTCTCGGGACCACCAGGGGACCGCTTTTTACGGTACGGGGACAGACGCCGCACAGGAGGCATGGCCACATCGCAGAACTGCGTTAACGCACAACAAATGCCAGCCTCGGCGTCCACCCCGTCCACCTGGGGCGGTGAGGACAGCCATGACTAAAGAATGGCTGCTTCCGCCAAAAGATCCCGATCCAATCGACCCACAGCCCACCGCGGAAACGTGGGAGTGCCGTCCGCCGTGTGACCCCTGTTGGGCAGGTCCCACACCAGAGTCCCGGCCAACAGGCACGCTGCCTCTGGCGCCACCATGCGGTACCCGCGTATGGCCTTGACGACCATGGCTCTCTGCGGACGCAACTCTAGCACTACTCTAACTCTAACACTGGTGCGCCGTACAGGGCCAAAGATCTACCGTATCAGTGTCGTGGACTTTCTGCGATCCACAAATTATTGTTCTGAGTCTGGATGTAATTTGTGTCCGTTATTTATATGTTTGTAAAGTCCCCCGCAACACAAGGACTATTTCCTTAGTGCAGGTTGTCTTTAATCCTAAAAAAAATAAACAACTGATTCATCATCATCATCATACTACTTTAAGCTTAACCCTAGAAAGATAACCTACGCCGCAGAGGCGCCCGTGCCACAATAATATTGTTGTCTCTTCTCATTCTGCGCGTGTATTAACTTGCCCTTCTCAGCCAACTCAGTCATCGGCCAGGCCTATCGCGGGACGGCTGGTTCTAAGCGGTAAGTACTATATTTTTGAAGTTATGAGTTTTTATGCGCTCGCGAGGCGTATGGTTATCTTTTATGTAACTTTTAGTGTTGTTTGGTACTTTTAATTTATGGATATGAAAATTTATTTATACATGTTTTATTTTTGTTTACAGCAAACATTATTAGCGTATACCATGACAAGTAGAAGGGCACTTGCAGAAGACGAAATAGGCCTATTATTGGCCCATGAAGATGAGAATGGTGAGCGAGATAGATCTCGCTATCACTTTCTTGAGTATCTATCTAGATCATGAGAGCGAAGATGATGTTCAGAGTGATGTCGAAGATGAGTACATCGATAGCGTAGCGATTGAAGAGGCAGACGATGTATTGAATGAAGATTTACCACAGCCTGGGTACATGAGCCTACTGAAAGTTCAAAATGTGATCAACGTATTATTGTACCTACTGGAAGAGTGATTAGATGTAGAAATCGTTACTGCTGATCTACTACCAATACAATGAAAAAGCTCAGTACCCAGTTGACCCAACAGTGGATGACCCAAAGACTTGAAGCTCCTACTTTGCCAAGACGCTTTGTGCGAAGTAATATTGATAATATTCTTCCAAGATCGCCTGCACTAGCTGCTGCAGATGACGAAGGGGAGCCTCCAGACAAAAACAGGCAATATTGCAGCTACTGCACGTCGAAAAAGAAGAGAATGTCAAAAATTTACTGCGCGAAATGTAAAAAACCTATTTGTGGCGAACACAAGAAAGACGTTTGCTCTGATTACCTCTAAAGCCAATCATACCAAAGTTTAATATTTTTTTGGAGTTAATACTCTATAGTCTATTAGTTAATATGAAAATAAAATGTTGATTTGTGATATTTCATAATAATTTGTTCCTATAAACAGAAGACTGCTAATTTTTGTTATTTTTCATAGAGGTTTCGTAATTATAAGTTAAAAATTACTATAATATAAAATGTATTAAGATAAATATTTTATTTTTAAAAACCCCACACTAACCTTTCATATTTTTAAATTAGTGTAAATAAATATAAATAATTGGAATAAAAACACGGATTTGAAAAGTGTGCGCCTCTGAAGCGTATGGTTATCCTTTACGTAATATGCAGTATGGTTATCTTTCTAGGGTTAATGTTAATACTAATAAATAAGTCTTACTCTTTAGGAAAACACATTTTCGGAGCCAGGCTCAAGATGGAATTTGGAACACCCGGAGTTACCACAATATGTGGGCCAGGCTCCAAATTTAGATCGCTTTGACGCTCAATTCTTTATGGTGCACTACCGTATTGGAAATGCCATGGATCCCATGTCACGCAAGTTACTTGAGCATTCGTTTCAAGCAATATATGACGCAGGTTAGTATTTTTATCTTATTTCATATATATTTTTTACAAATATATTTCTTGCGTACGTGTGTATGTCAGTTAACTTCTCCTAAACGGCTGGCTAGATGTTGATGAAATTTTTTATGCATGTTCAAGGGGATTCGAGAATGGTTTCGATTCACAACTGGACCCGGTAGGTGGCGCTTATTTGAACGAAACAACGCCTGTTGGGTTAGCTAGTCATCTTTGTATATAAATTTCTTATGTACGTCTGTATGTCACTGAACTCCTCCTAAACGGCCGGACCGATATAGAAGACATTTTTGTGTGTGTTCAAGGGAATACGAGAATGGTTTAGATTCACAATTGATCCCGGTAGGTGGCGCTGAAATCCTTTTATTTTATTTGAACAGAATAACGTCTGTTGGGTCAGCTAGTTGTATATCAAATCAAATCAAAAAATCATTTATTTTGCATAGGCCCCTTAAGGGCACTTACTTATTGTCAAATTACACGTTTGAATAGAATACAATAATCTACCACCGGATCGGTACGCGGCCACAAACTGAGAGGATCCGGCAAGAAACTTTTTTTCTTAATCTTTTAAATATATATAATATTATGCTTCGTACAACATATATGGTATTAGCTCCAGTGGGATGCCCTTCGAAATTGTATATATGTATAAATTTTCAAGATTTAATACAAGACAAAAAAATTAAAGCATAAAGAAAGGAAGAAATATGGCTGGACCAGATCCCACAAGCAGCACCCGATCACGACTTAACTACTAGTTAACTACTACTAGTAGTAGTATATAAATTTATTGTGTACGTGTGTATGTCACTGAACTCCTCCTAAACATCTGGACCGATGTTGATAAAATTTTTTGTGTGTTCAAGAGAATGATTTAGATTCACAATTGGGCCCGGTAGGTGGCGCTGCGATTAAGTTCAAGGAGAATTCCTTTTATTTTATCTGAACAGAACAACGTCTGTAGGTCAGCTAGTAATAGTATAATTATAGTTTTTATTGATTTAAAAGTTTTTGTATTATAGTTTTGTTGTTGTATTCAGCAGCGTTGATATCGTTTTTTGCGGTCTTAAACGGCTTGGTCGATCTGAATTAGTAACACACTCCTACAGAAAATCGTCTTCAGTAGTAGCAATTTGGTATGGCACTTCATTCAAGGACAGTAACTGGGACACTCAAAGTGAAACTAAAGGCATTACCAAAATCCACCACGCGCAAATACGCTCAAAAAGTTGGGCTTCCGCCTCTCTCACTTATCGAACAAAGCGCAGTAACAAATTGCTACTACTCAGACGTCGATTTTCTGTGAGAGTGTGGTAATACCCCGAACGCATCGGCCTGCGGCTGTAGACATCTGTCAACAGTGTGGTTCTACCACTATAAAAGTTAGAAGTTAGTGCCTCTTTTGAATCATCTGACCACTGTCTGGTCCGTGGTAAAGGCGCAATCAATCTCCGGTAACAAAGACTCGCATAGTTTAACAGTATAAGTCAGTAAATTAGGATGGACGTCATGAATAGTAAGTTTTACACGTCCTACCCCGGGAAACGTGTCTCCTTCTCCAAGGATCTCAAAGCTTATGTGTACTGCTTCACTGAAACACTTATGACCGAGATGGAATTATTCATCCTAAATACTGAAGTACCCATTGGCGGCCATTCTTAGATTAATAAAAGCTATAGAGCGGCTACACGCAAGTAGCAGTCCGCATACGAATGTCTGTGCCAGTAATATAATAATAATATAATAATAATAATTTATTGCCAAAATAGAATATACAAATGACTTAAGCAAGAGATGTAGTAATGTAAATAACTGTATTAAGTGTTAGGTAACCGGTGAGGCTCAAACTAGATATTAATCTGTATCTCGAGCCTCAGAGTATGACAGTTTACAAAACATACAAGCGAATAATATTAAGACTAGAGTTTAGTAACATTAAAGGTTTCTGTTTTTACAAAACTTTGGCAAGTGAAGAATGAAAACATAAATAGTTAGTAGTTTTGTCAAGGGGTATGTGTCATTGTCAGTGCTTATGTATATATTCATGTGTATGTGTGCATATGTGTGCATGTTTATGTGCGTGTGTATGCATGCGCGTTTGTGTGTATGTGAGATTGTATGTTTGTTTAAATTAAGTTCTCAGTAGAATCGTATGAAAGATCACACAAACAAGTTTTAATTATTTTATTGCATTGGAAATTATTGCAGTTTTTTAACTTTTTAATCTATAAACATTGTTATAAACTTTTATTAACTAATAAGTAGGACTTCTATCTGCCATTTGGGAGGAAATGTGAGGCAGTGGAATGTTATACATTCGTTCTGCCATTATCTTTGTATAATCTGCTCGTGCTTTTGCCTTTCGATGAACAATGTTTACAGCCTTGATTATAAAAAGTTGCCGAACATGATGAACTTTAAATTCACTGTACAGTTCGTCCGTGGAAAATCTAAGAGGCTTTCTCAGTGCAACCTTCAGGAGGGCTTTCTGTGCTCTTTCTATTATTATAAAATAGTTCTTCCCTGCGCTGCCCCACACCGAAATACAATATTGTATTACGGACTGGCAGAGGGAGATGTATATTATCTTTAAAATTTTTGTTGGTGTACAATCTTGAAGACTCCTCATGACATAAATTAGCCTTCTCACTCTACCAGACAAGTACATTATATGTTCTTTAAAATTAATATTGTGATCAATCATAACACCTAGATATTTTATGGTATATGAGCGTTCTCGCTGCTACTTAGCAGCTGCAATCTGAGCCATATGGCTGCATGGAGGTATTTGAACATGTGTGTATTCTAAGGCTCATAATAGAATGGGGTTTGTTGGCAGCTGTCTTAGAGAAACATAAAAATCTGGTGTTACTTGTGTTAAGAGTAAGAAGGTTCTCATGTAAGGCGTTACCAATTTTAGACATTCCCACATCTGTGCGACTCAACACCTGCTCCCAGTTCTGTTCATAAAAAAGAATGGTAGTATCGTCTGCATAAGCTATGATATCTGAGTTAGGTATTTTTAGATTCACAATATCATTTATGTAGAGAAAAAACAAGGTAGGGCCGAGGATACTACCCTGTGGTACACAAAATTCTATAGAGCGTTCAGAGCTAAGGTGAATGTTATAAAGTTTGATACACTGTTTTCCGTTAGTCAGGTAGCTTTCGAACCATTTAAGAGGTATGCCTCGGATTCCCATAGCCTCAAGCTTTCTCAGGAGTAGACCAACCGAGACCGTGTCGAATGCCTTAGCCAGATCTAAAAATACACCAATACAACATTCACCATTTTCTACATGTGAGGAAACTAGATCGGTAAAGGTCGACACAGCATCTTCAGTTGATTTTCCTTGCCTAAAACTGAATTGGTTGTCAGTAAGGAGACGATATTTGTCTACAAATGAAACTAGGCGTCTATGGACGAGTTTTTCAAAAACCTTCGTAAGAACGCTTCTTTTTATCTCGGGATCTCTCTCGAGAGAAAAAGAATAATAGTGGTAAATTCCTAGCGGTACTGTATGATTGAGTAAGCATTTCATGTGAACAATGAAGGTTGTTTATGATTTTACCTGCCATAACTTTACCAACGGATGGAAAATGTGAGTTGCAGTGATTGAGAGAGTTGATAATGCCATTCCTAGATTTCAACAATTCTGAGGTGCTGTCTTTATTAGAGAGTGTTTGACTTATAGTTTTAATGTTATGCCACAGCTTTTAGGATTATCTTTTGCGTTTACAATTAGATCACTATTATACTGAATTTTAAGCTTACGGAGAAGCTTACTAAAGAAATTTCTCTATCTAGTATAGATCATATGACGAATTTCATCTCTTAGATGACGCTTACAGTCATTATGTAAATGATCTCTGTGTTTCACACATCTATTTAAACCCGGTGTGATCCATGGTTTCAAGATCCGTTATTTTCGGTTTAATTTTACTGGCGTAGTATGTTTTTTGAGAAGTTTAGTTAAAATAACGTTGAATGCAGAGGCTGCGCTATTAACATCTAGATTATTGGTTACGTCCCTCCAGTCAATTAAGTCATGATCAGCTGCTGCTGCATCAGTGTCCAATTTCTTACGTACTATGTATCGCCTAAAGCTGTCTGTCACTACGGATATGCCAGCCTCTACAATACTATGGTCAGTGGTACAGGATTGACAGACGGCACCAATAGGCGTATGCGATTTTATGAAAATGTGGTCCAAGCATGCTGTCCCTCTTGTAGAATCAGATATAATTGGAAGATAACTATGTGATGCCATAGTGCACAAATATTTCGATAACTTACTATCTAACGGTTTGCAAAGATCAAGATTTAAATCACCAGCAAGTATGGAGACTGATTTGCTGTTTAACGAGCTCAATAAAGAGTCTAAACTAGTAAGAAATACATCTATTGCTGAAACAGAAGGCGTGCGGTATATGCCGAATACTGCAGTATTATTATTAATAATAGCCAGGACACTGTCAGCATCAACAAGTGATGAGTCCTTACATACCACGTCGTGAATATTTTTTATGTACATAACACATCATCGTTCTTATTAACCTGTTGTTTTGACCAAAACACATTGTACCACACAAAGAGTCTGGTTGGATATCATCTCGCAGCCAACATTCTGTCAAAATAATTATATCAATGTTTTTTTATTATAGGGCTTATAGTGAACAATAAAATGGGGGGGCGTGGCCGGAGCACCTCCTCGTGGTGCTCCCTGGTAACGTCCATTTGGACGTCATGCGTCCATCTGGACGGCCAAGATTCCGGCAGGTGGGGGTCTCCGCGTGCGGCTCTGGTGGCAGAGCGCACGGCGGATCTGACCCGGGGCCAATGGGAAGGATGTGCCTCATGGCACTCCGTCGCCAGGGACGGTCGCGTCACGGCCCGGGGGCGTGACGGTTCGGTCACTCGCGAGCGGCCAGACCCGGCAGGCCCAAACCGTAATCCTGAATGGGGGGGGGGGTCAGGACCGGAGGTCTTCGGACCGCGGGGAAGAAACCCCCTATAAAAAATTACCCCTAATCCTAAGTTTGGCCACTCGGCGAGGGGATGAATGGTTGGTGGGTTAAAAAGCGCGCGAGCGTCCAGCCGTTAGAGTGGTAGTCAAGGCAAGACTTAAAAACGTCCAACAATATGGCAGAAGTAAGACATTGTAATACTTCACCAGAGGGTCCCGGCCAGGCCGGGGAATCCCTTGCTGTGCCGGCGCTTGCGCGCGACGTCCATTTGGGGTCGCGCCCAAGTTCCGGCACAGTCAGCCCCCAAGTTCCGGCACAGTCAGCCCCCAGTCGTATGCGTCGTATACTACTGCCTTAGAAGCCGAGAGCCCGGCTCAACATCAAGTGGCTCAGGGGGGGGAAGGGGAATGAGGAGAAGGTGGAGATGAGGAAGATGAGGAGGAAGCCGAAGCGTTCCGCCGCGGCGAAGGCCCGCATGGAGGCCGTAGCTTCGAAGGCGCGGCGGGAGCGGATGAAGGCGGCCGCTATTGCTGCACGCGACGAGGGTGGCAGCACTGCTGCTGCAGGGCCGTCGCGGGGAGAGAGCGGCAACAGCAGCTGGTCCGAGCACGAGGGCGGCATTGCCGCAGTGCCGTGCAGGAAGAATCATGCAGGAAACAGCTTGGAATCGAAGCTGTCAAGCCATGAGGGCGGCACTGCCGCAGAGCCGTCGCAGGATGAGAGCGGAAGTGCCGCAGGGCCATCCGAAATTTGGGAGACCGACACGGCATCGGAGATGGTGCTGACGGACGGGTGCGGAAGTGCCGCAGAGCCGTCCGCCAATGAAGACAGCGCCGAGTGGTTGCAGGTCGGCCGGAGTAGGGACGAGGGCGGTGGATGCGCCGTAGTTAGGGACACGATAGGCGGGCCGTCAGTTGAGGGTTCCGGTAGGCCGTCGTCGTCGCCGTCGTCGCTGTCGTCGTCGCCGAGGAAGAGGAGGGAGAGGGATGGGGAGGTTGCAAAGCCAGCCCCAAGTGCGAGGAAGAGGGAGGAGGCCCTCCCCCCGAGACCCTGGAAGTGCCCCCTGCAAAAGGGTGGCTGCTCCAACACCGACTCGGAGGGGAGTTCCATCATCATGCCTCCTCCCAAGGTCACAACCATGCGCCGGGGGCGCAGAGGCCGAGGATCGGTGGTGGCGGCGAGGCCGGGGACACCGGGTCCGGCTGGCCACGGTGGCGAGGTGGCGGCCCTTCAGGCCGCGAACGCCCGCCTTAGTGAGGAGGTCTCTGGCTTGCGGGAACGCAACCGCAAGCTGGAGACCGCAAGCTTGCGGTTGCGTTCCCGCAAGCTGGAGACGGAGATATCGGCGGTGCGACGGGAGAACCGCGGGTTGGCCAAGGAGATGGCCGACCTGCGGGCGCAGTTCGCGCGCCTGGCGCCGGCCACGCCGCCGACAGGGGCGTCGGATACGTCGCGGCGGACTGGGGGGAGATTACGCTCTTCAGAGTCTATCCCTCCCCTAACTGGAGTGCGCCCGATTTCGAGGCCTCCCTTACCATCATGGAGGCCTCGTTACGGCGAATGGCATCGCGCCAGGTCTTCGTCTTGGGGGACTTCAACGCCAAGTCCGTGGCGTGGGGGTCCCCCCGGACGAACGACCGAGGACGGGCGATCGAGGAGTGGGCGGCGGCACTGGGCCTCTGTTTGCTGAACAGGGGCTCGGTGCTTACGTGCGTGCGACAAAGGGGCGGGTCGATAGTGGACCTTTCGTTCGCTAGCCCCGAGGTCGCCGCACGCGTGGGGAGCTGGTGCGTTGTGGAGGAGGTGGAGACCTTGTCGGACCACTGGTATATCCGGATGGAGGTCTCCTCGGCAATCCCGACGCCCAGCAGGGGTCACGGGGCGGATGGACGTCCTGCGTTCCCGCGATGGGCTGTGGGTCGCTTAGACCGGGACCAGCGATCGTTTACTCGTGTCGCTGTCCTCTGCCAACCAGTCAGACGGGGTGGACGCCGAGGCTGGCCGCATCCGCAGTGCGTTGACGCAGATCTGCGATGCGGCCATGCCCCGGGTACAGCGTCCGCCCCCGAGGAGGGCGGTCCACTGATGGTCCCGGGAGCTGGCGGATCTCCGGGCCGCGTGCATTCGCGCCCGGAGGGCCTACACCCGCAGCCGGCGGCGCCAACGCGACGCGGAGCGGGAGGCCTTGCTGTATGAGGGCTACCGCAATGCGCGGTCGGCCTTCAGGCTGGCCGTCCACTCCGCCAAGGACGTCAGTCGGCAGGAGATGCTGGACGGTCTCAACCGTGACCCTTAGGGACGCCCCTATCGCGCGGTGCTGAATAAGCTCCGCGCGCGGGGCCCTCCCCTCACCGAGACTCTCCAGCCCAGCTTTCTCACCCGGGTCGTCGAGGACCTGTTCCCGCGGCGGGCGGAACACACGCCCCCGGTCATGCCTCTGCCAGGCACTGACCGGGAGGCCGACGACGACAGTGTTCCGCCCATCACGGAAACCGAGATGGGAGTGGCGGTGGCGCGCATGTGCGCAAAGTCCACCGCCCCCGGGCCCGACAGTGTTCCTAACCATGTGCTGGGCCTAGTCTTCGACCACCTGGGTCCCCGCCTCAGGGAGCTATTCGACGCGTGTTTAGCGTCCGAACGGTTCCCTGGTTGCTGGAAGGAGGGAAGGCTGGTGCTCCTGCCGAAGCCGGGACGGTCTCCGGTGTCGCCTTCGGCCTACAGGCCTATCGTGCTGCTCGATGACACGGGCAAGCTACTGGAGAGGGTGGTAGCTGCCCGCATCGAGCGGCACCTCGTCGGCACGGGGCCCGATCTGTCGGACGCCCAGTTTGGGTTTAGGAGGGGTCGTTCGACGATCGCGGCTCTGTTGCGCCTGAGGGCCGTGGCGACTGAGGCCGTCACCGGTGGGGTAGTGCTGTTGGCGGTGTCCCTAGACATCGCCAACGCATTCAATAGTCTGCCATTCAGCTGCGTCAAGGAGCCGCTCCGGTATCACGGGGTGCCAGCTTACCTGAGTCGGCTAGTGGCAGACTATTTGGTGGGGCGCAGCGTCCTCTGCACCAACCGAGCATGGGACGTTGTGCGAACGCCCATGACGTGCGGTGACCCACAGGGGTCGAGGACCGCCTCGGACCCACCCGGTGGAACATCGGCTACGACTGGGCGTTGCGGGGGAGCCTCCCGCCCGGGCTGGGCGTGATTTGTTACGCCGACGACACGCTCGTCACAGCCCGCGGTGGAACGCTAGAAGAGGCGGTAAGCCTGGCGTCCTATGGCACCGAAGAGGTCGTCAGGCGGATCGAGGCGCTAGGGTTGAGGGTCGCCCTGGACAAGACGGAGGCCCTCTTGTTCCATGGGCGCCGTATGAGCCCTCCCATCGGCGTCTCGATCACCGTCCACTCGGTTGACATCAGCATCCGGGCCCATATGAGGTACTTGGGCCTGGTGCTCGACGGGCAATGGTGGTTCCGGGAGCATTTCCGCAGGCTCGCTCCGCGGCTCGTCGGTGCGGCGTCCGCCCTATCGTGGCTTATGCCGAACGTGGGCGGACCGAGCGCTACGTGCCGACGGCTGTACGCGGGGATCATCCGGTCGATGGCCCTGTACGGCGCACAGGTGTGGGCGGGGTCCTTGACCGTCCAACTTAGTGCCCTTCTGTGGCGACCACAGAGGGTCACGGCGGTCAGGGCCATCCGCGTATACCGCACGGTGGCGACGGAGTCAGCGTGCCTATTGGCCGGGACTCCCCCGTGGGACCTGGAGGCGGAAATGCTTGCCGAGTTGTATCGGCGGGTGTCGGGGGTGCGCGGGGAGGGCGGTGTTGTTTCCTTGAGGGAGCTCACCGCCTGGCGCGTCGACGCCCGCCGAGACGTCATTGCCCGTTGGGTAGTCCGGCTGGAGAGGCCTCGGTTCGGGGTGCGAATCGTGGAGGCCTTCCAGCCGGTGCTGATGCAGTGGTTGGAAGGCCGTGAACTCGTCGCAATCATCGGTGCCGACCTGACGCTGCCACGCCTGCTGACAGCGTCGGGAATTGGGACGTGGTCGCAGCCTTCTGCGAGACAGTGATCTCGCAGAAGGAGGCGGCGGATCGTCTGCGCGAGGAGTGCAGCCTTGATGAGGAGATCCGTCGCCGGCGAATGGGGCGGCGCAGGCGCAACTACCTGCGCCTCATGCCGCCCTAGCTGAGGCCGCGGGTGACGTGACCGGGGAATAGTGCGTGTCACCCGCCGAGAGGCCGACCGCGTGAGGAAAGACCGACGTCCTCCCCGAGGGGGGGACATCGATCCGATGGGAGGGTACCCCACGTAGGGGGTATTGCGTCGGGCCGACCACTGACGACGAGTAAACCTGCTCCGGTGGTCGGCCCAACGACGAAGGCGCGGTGGTTTTCGGGTGGGTTGCGGGAGTTGCGTGCTTAAGCCCCTCTGTCACCCCGGACGGAGTGGTGCGGAGGCGCGCCGACCGTAGTCCACCCATAAAAAAAAAAAAAAAAAAAGTAAAAAATAAAATCATCAAAATTGCGTTGTATACTTCTTGTTCATGTAAACCATCCAAATAGGTTGGTTAAGACTTATTTATTTAAGATTTATATTTTTTAAATATTGACATATAACATTTGTATTTATAAATTTCGAATTCTTTGTTTATGTCATTTGTTAATTATATGTGCAAAGGGCTCTATAGATGGCGACTCTAAAATTACTAGATCGCGCTATGGTTTCATTGTAAGTCTTAGTATAAATATGTTTAGAATTGTTTCTTTTGTGTGAATCGTTTGTGGAATACAGAATATATACAAGTATACGTTATACCTGTGTCTTATTTCACGCCTCGGACCTAGAACGTCGTACACTTCTTATGTTTAGCGATATAATCATATATCCAAAGCTAGCAAGATTAAAGAATCTCTCGCAGTCTCCCATGCTTTTATATGTATGGCAGTCTATTATAGAAGTTTCATCTATGTCATTTACTAAATTAAATAAAGACATCAAAAATATAGAACATAAAGTGCAAATTTATGTTCTATAGACATAAATTTGCACTTTATGTCTATAGAACATAAGAGGATCAACACAAACTTAAGAGGATCTTCTCGTCCAACATACCTCAGTGTCTGAAAACACAGGTCTACGACCAGTGTGTGTTACCAGTGATGACTTACGGCACGGAAACGTGGTCCCTAAATGTAGGCCTCATATCAAGGCTCAAAGTCGCTCAGCGTGCTATGGAACGGGCTATGCTCGGGATTTCTCTGCGAGATAGAATCCGGAATACAGAAATCCGCAGAAGAACGGGTGTAACCGACATAGCACGAAGAATTAGCACGCTGAAGTGGCAATGGGCAGGCCACATCGCTCGACGAACCGACAACCGCTGGGGAAGAAAGGTTCTCGAGTGGCGACCACGCATCGGACGACGCAGTGTAGGACGCCCCCCCACTAGGTGGACCGACGACCTAGTGAAAGTTGCTGGGCGTCGTTGGATGCAGGCGGCACAGGACCGCACATTGTGGCGCAATATGAGGGAGGCCTACGTCCAGCAGTGGACGGCAATAGGCTGAAATGATGATGATGATGATGATGATGAAAGTGCAAATTTCACAAAATAACCACTGCGCATACGCGATAGAAATAAAATTGTCACCACCCTCTTACTTGCTTATAGCAATCATAAAACCGGATGAGTTTTCACCAGAAGAGCGACAAGAGCTCTCTCTTGGGAAGGGTATAATACCTCATTGCAGTCGTCAACCTACCTGCCAAGCGTGGCGATTAGGTCACTGTCCCCTCATTTGTGTAGGGGGCCTACATCCAGCAGCGGTGAAAGCTTCAATGATGATCATGTGATCGCGATGCGGATTGTGCTGTCATAGCACAGGTGACGACACCTACACCGAGCAACAATATATCCCTTGGAGTATATTAGAGGCGAGAAGGATTTAGTTTGTGTCTGAAATCGAGCGCTCGCTATTGTAGTCTTCAGAATAAGGTAAACACATCTTAGTCCCATGAAAACAAAGTTTACGTGAATTTTGCATAAAAGAATCTGTTTATCACAACACCCTAGTTCCAAAGAGTAACTCTTCAAATCTTCGAGAGTATTGTAATTATTAATCCTCTAAATCCAGTTTGAGAGTCATCTTGAGGACAATATCAAATTGTCGATCGAAATGCTAGGCGTCCTGTACAGAGCGGTAGGTAAGCGACACTTCACGCCGAGAAAATGACCTACAAAATATAAGTTCGTTCATACGTTGAATGCTGCTTACACGTCTGGACGGATGCACCTATATCAGTTCTTTTATCTTCCTTGGCTCTACAATTGTAGAGGTCCATAGGAAGCAGTTACCACTTATCATCAGGTGGCCAGCATGTTCTGCCATCAAAAGGCAACAAATATATTAAATATATATGTATTGAAACACTCAGAATTTTATATTCAACATTAATCATAACGTTATACTTTTCAGGGTTTAGTCCAGCACATTTAAATAAAAAGAAAGTTGGTGTATTCATTGGATCTTCATTTTCTGATTCAGAGAAAAGTTTTATATCTCATTCTACATCACAAATTGGTGCTGGCTTATTAGGGTAAGTTTCGTTACTATCATATACGAAGTGTCTATATTATGTAAGACAAAACCTGTTCATAAATCAAATTATGTTAACAGGAAAAGGGTGAGTTAATGTGGACACCAATGAATGATCAATATAAATTGTTCCACAACGTTTTATATTTCGATGTATATGCCATTACACTTATACAACATTACACTTATAAGAATTTTATTTGAAGTAAACTCAGTTCCGGACTGTTTGTTAATTTATGTGATTGCGAATCGACTCCGTTGGCTTTCCACAAACAGGTCTCATAATTTTTGAAGTTATACTTCTTTTGGTGTGTTGTAAAACGATGTGAATTTCTATTATAGTGTCATTTTTTTTCTACAAACATAGGATAACCTGAAGTATAGTTTTTCTATTCTTACGCCAAAGAAGTATAACTCCTTACGTGCGTGTAGAAGTACACACACGCACACACTTTGCTTAGCATCAATGCCATATACAGCAAATTTTCATACTTTTACACTAATGAAATGAAATCTTTACTACAAAGATAGTAGATTCTTGTCAATGGCCTTTATTAAAAACTATTTGGTTACCCCAAGAATAAAAAACCGATGGTTATATAAAAAAAACGAACATCACATTCTGGACAATCATTGGTACGAGTTTCAGATAAAAATCCCATAGTATTTTATTGGCAATCATATCAAAAAATACTATCATAAAGTGTGTGGATTCAAGATCCAAAGAACTTGCATGGCAAAACTGCATTTGCTTGGCAATCAGCAAACAAGTGCTACGATGTCCGAGATAAGGCTAACTGGATAAGTCTGAAGGCGGATGCAGAGTATGTTTGTAGAGGAAGGAACAGCAATTTAGCTGAGAAGCTGTGGAAGCAACATTAGAGCTTTATTCGAGCACTAGCTAGAATAGATCTAACTGTTAAAGACAAGAAGTGAGAGTTCGAGAATTGCCTAAAAGTTATAAAAGCTCTTGCTAGAATGCAGTCGATTCTATTCATTGGAAAATAGATAGCGAATTTGACAAATGAAGAGAACGAGTACTTTTATACGCTATATGTGCAAAACTATCCCGAAATCAAGAATTATGAATTATTGTCTCTTTTTTACCCGACTAGGGTTTTTCTTTTTTCTTTTTTTTTTATACCATGCTTTTATGCCATTTTGATCGCCATGACCATCTGTGGTCACCACAGGAGGGCCCTAAGACGGACGGTCAAGGACCCCGCCCACACCGGTGCGCCGTACAGGGCCATCGACCGGATCACCCCCACGTACAGCTGCCTGCACGTAGCACTGGGTCCGCCCACATTCAGCATCAGCCGCGAAAGGGCGGACACCGCGCCGACAAGCCAGGGAACAAGTCGATGGAGATGCTCCCGGAACCAAAAATGCCCGTCGAGCACCAGGCCAAAGTACTTCATGTGGGCCTGGGCCTGGATGCTAATGGTGACCGACTTCACGGTGATCGAAGCGCCGGCGGGAGGCCCGGCGGTACGGAGGCCATGGAACAAAAGGGCCTCCGTCTTTTCCAGGGCTACCCTCAACCCCAGCGCTTCGATCCGCCTGACAATCTCCTCGGTGCCGAGTGTTGCCAGGCCTGCCGGCTCCTCTAGCGTCCCACCCCGGGCTGTGATGAGTGTATCGTTGGCGTAGCAAACTACGCCCAGCCCGGGTGGGAGGCTTCCTCTCAACGCCCAGTCGTAGCCGATGTTCCACAGGGTCGGACCCATAACCGACCCCTGTGGGACACCGAACGTCATGGGCGTTCGCACAACGTCCCCTACTCGGTCAACGTAGAGGACGCTGCGCCCCTTCAAGTAGTCTGCCACCAGCCGCCTGAGGTACACAGGCACCCCGTGATATCTCAGCCCCTCCCTGATGCAGCTGAATGGCAGACTGTTGAAGGCGTTGGCGATGTCCAGAGACACCGCCAACAGCACTCCTCCGCCGGTGACGGCCTCTGCTACCACGGCCTTCAGGCGCAGCAGGGCCGCGATTGTCGAACGCCCTCTCCGAAAACCAAACTGGGCGTCCGACAGATCGGGACAAACCCCGACGAGGTGCCGCTCGATGCGGGCAGCCAACACCCTCTCCAGAAGCTTGCCCGTATCATCGAGCAGCACGACGGGCCTGTAGGCTGAGGCCGACTCGGGAGACCGTGCCGGCTTCGGCAGGAGAACCAGCCTCCCCTCTTTCCAGCACCCAGGGAACCGCCCGGACGCCAAACAAGTGTCAAACAGTCCCCTGAGGCGTGGTCCCAGGTGCTCGAGGACCAGAGCCAACACACGGTTAGGTATACCGTCGGGCCCGGGGGCGGTGGATTAGGCTCGCATACGCGCCACCGCCACCCCCATCTCCGGCTCGGTGATGGGCGGAGCACTCTCGTCGTCGGCCTCCCGGACGCTGTCGGGCGTAGCCATGACCGGGGGCGTGTGCTCCGCCCGCCGTGGAAAAAGGTCCTCGACAACTCTGGTGGAGGCTGGCTGGAGTGTCTCGGTGAGGGAGGGGGGGTCGCCCGCGGAGCTTGTTAAGCGCCGCGAGGTATGGGCGACCCCAGGGGTCACGCTCGAGACTGTCCAGCATCTCCCGCCGACTAACGTCCTTGGCGGTACGGACGGCCAGCCTGAAGGCAAACCGCGCACTGCGGTAAGCCTCGTACAGCTGGCCCTCCCGCTCATCGTCGCGGTGACGCGCTCGGCTGCGGATGCAGCACCTCCGGGCACGTATGCACGCGGCCCGAAGGGCCGCCATTTCTCGGGACCACCATGGGACCGCACTCTTCGGGGCCAGACGCCGTACACGGGGCATGGCCGCATCGCAGATCTGCGTTAACGTACAGCGGATGCGGCCGGCCTCGGCATCCACCCCGTCCGCCTGGTGCGGTGAGTACAGCCACGACTGAACGATGGCTGCCTCCGCCAACAGGTCCCGATCCAATCGACCCACAGCTCGCCGCGGAAACGCGGGAGCTCCGTCCGCCGTGTGACCCCTGCTGGGTTGCTGGAGAGTCCGGGAGACCTCTATCCGGATGTATCGGTGATCGGATAGGGTCTCAACCTCCTCCTGGACGCACCAGCTCCTCACACGTGCTGCGACATTAGGGCTAGCGAAGGACAAGTCCACTATCGACCCGCCTTGCTGCCGCACGCACGTTTGTACCGAGCCCCTGTTCACTAAACAGAAGCCCAGTGCTGCCGCACACTCTTCGACCGCCCGCCCGCGGTAGTTTGTCCCGGGGGACCCCCACGCCGTGGACTTGGCGTTGTAGTCCCCCAGAACGAAGACCTGGCGCGGTGCCAGTCGCCGTATTGAGGCCCCCAGAATGGTGACCCCGATGGAGGCCCCGAAATCTGTCGCGCTCCTGTTAGGGGAGAAGTAAACACCAAATAGCGTAACCTCTCCCCATTCCGCCGCGACATACCCATCGCCCCTGTCTTTGAGCAACAAGGGCGGGGAATGCCACGACGTGGAGGCGACGATTGCCACAGAGCCGTCACTGCTGCCCAGCCAATTGGGCCGGTCAGGCACCACGTACGGCTCCGCGGCTACGCCTGCACCGATCAACCACTCCGCCATGGCTTGCAGGAAAACGTTTTGTGCCTCGGCGGAGTGGTTGAGGTTGGCCTGCAGGAGATGGTAGGATTCGGTCGCCATTAGTGGGCCGTATCCATCACCTCCTCGGCGCTGGCGGGCGATCGGGTCGCGCTAGGAGCGGGAGCGGCCGGGGTCGTCGGGCCGCTCCGCCCCTTTGGGACCGAAGACGGGGGTCTGCATTCCTTGCCCCCCATGAGGTGTTTGGGGCGCCTATTGCCCGCCGCACACGCGGATCAGTAAGGGGTGGCGGCACACGATGCCGCTTTGTGCCCGGGTTGACCGCAGCGGAAGCAAAGACCGCTGCAGTCAAAGCAGTTCGTGCATGTCGGCCGAGTGTGTCCGACCGCCATGCACTTGTAGCACCTCGCAGGCCGGGATTCTAGCATGGTCACCTGCGCCGAGCTCCAGCCCACGAGGAGCCTGCCTGAGTCGGCCAATTTCTTGACGGACTCCACCGGGCACCGCAGCCAGGCGGCACCTACACCGCCCGGACCGGGGCGGATGGCGCCAATCCGGACGGTGTCCGAGGTACATCCGGTTCTAGCCACGACAGCCTGTCGGACGTCCTCCACCGTCGTGGAATCGTCCAGACCCGTAATGCGTATTTCGGTGCACTTTACGGGCCTGGCGATTCGGACGCCACCCTCCTCCTCAAACTTCGTGGCCAAACTGTCAGCCACCTTGGCGCCCTTGGCCCCAGGGAACTCCAGAATCCGAGCCCCTGTCTGGGCCTTGCGGGTACTAGCTTCGACGCCTCCGATGTCAGAGACGTCTAGCTCCCGCCGGGTGCGACTCAAGACGGTCTCGTAGCTTAGGCCCCTCTCAGCCGCCTCAGGTAACACAGTAATCACAACTGCGGCTGATTTTGGCGGCCGGAGCCCCTTGCGCGACCTCTTACCTCTCCTCTTTTTTGCGGCTCCCGCCTGGAGACTACGGACTACTACCCGACTACGGTTGGAGGAGCTTTATGAATTTGTCTTACATAGACAAATTCATAATACCCCTCCAACTGTATGTTCATCTGTTTCCTCACAGTCTCTTCAACTACAGAATAGAACCAGACAAATGAGGTATCGTTAGAGGCGTCATATTAGTCCGCTAGTTATAGGATAAATGACCTCTCACTAAGTCTAATGTGGCTCTGTCTATAGGAAATAAGAGTTTTTGAGCGATATATTGACTCATTACCATATCTCTGGAACCAGAAGGCGTACAGATTTGAAATGCAGGAATATTCCTTTCGACGAGTAGAAGTCAGCTAAGAACGGATTTTACTTTTTTAATTCCTTTTTTTTTAATTCCACCTACAAGGGGTGTTGCGGGCGCGTTAACAATAATATACATATAAAGGAACAGGGTGACCCGATGCTACTAAATCTAGAAAATTGAAATTTGGACGGTAGTTTCATTTCATGACGTAAGCATGCTCTAAGAAAAGATTTTTTTTAAGGGGTTGAAACGCAAAGCAAGTATATATGGAAAGAAAAAAATCTTTAGCTAGTCTTCAAATTAAACACAAATACTCTTTAATAAAAATAGATAAATACGTGTTTCAGCGTTTGGCCATTTTCATCCTCTGAGTGTGACTTATCACAGAGCCGAAACTACTGAAGCCAGAAACATGAACTTTTGACATTTGTTTCTTTGCGTGACGTAAAAACCCACTAAGAAAAGATTTTGATGAAATTCCACCCCTAAAGGGGTAAACCGCAGTAGCAAAGTTTGTATAGCGTGAAAAAAAATCTTCAACGATTTTCATTAAATTGTAAACAAATGCATACTCTGTAATAAAAATAAATAAACAGTTGTTTCAGCATTTGTTAATTTTCACCATCTAAGAGTGTAATCTACTGTTTAACTTGCTATCTTAGGTATGCTACGAAATAACTTTACTACATTTTGGCTTATGAAAGGTTATAATGGTGTAACCATGCATAAGGTCGCGATTATTTTATGATTATATGTGTTATACCCATATTCGACAACGGTTATCCATACCATTATTGACACTAAATAAACGGCTAGAAGCCGTTGCCAGAAATAAGCGGTAGCGCCCATGTCTAGTGCAACATCGTATAAACTAGTGATGTAACGAATATTCGCATTCGCATTCGCGAATATTCGCATGTTTTTTGCATATTCGCATTCGCATTCGCGAAATTATTGCGAATGTTTATGCGAATATTTTTGCGTGTATAATTTTTTTAAGTAGGTAGGTAGGTTATTAAATCCAATTCCATTAATTTCTTATGTTTTTAATGCAATAAAAATAACTTAACCTCGTAATCACATTATCGGTCTTCACTTTATCAATTGGTATCATTTATTTAATTAACTTTAGGCAATGAAACATAACACTCAAACTTATAACAATTTAAAAAACAAAACTATATACTAAATGGCCTAAATGCAATGTAATCAAACAAAAATAATCTTCTATGAATTTTTACCAAAGTTTAATGTTATAATTATTTTCTTGAACAAAACTAAAAATAATAATCTACAAATACTTCAACAATTAATATTTATTTAACTTTGGGCAATGAAGCCTAACAATCAAATTGTCATAAGAATTTAACAAACAAAACTATATAGTAAATGGCCTAAATGCAATGTAAACAAAAATAATCTTCTATGATTTTTTACTATAATTAAAATCAAATAAAAGCTTAATATGAGTTGCTGTCATCATAATCACAAACTGTTTATAGTATATCTATATTATATAGTTTATAGTATTTATAGTATAAATATAATCATTTTACATAAGAGTTAACAGTTAACACTTTAAGCAGACAAGAATAAAATTAAGTCTTTTACTTTAATAAAGCTAAAAAATTTTATTGTTATTAGAACTTGTGACACAAAATTTTAATGCAATTGAAACTAATAAAATTAAATTCTTCTATTAAACTTTTCTCAGTCTTTAGATATATTTTTAATATTTAAATTATCAAAAAAAAATTATATTCTTCTACAATAGATGGTCTATTGTTAAATGGTCTAACTCTAAACAAACAAAAAAATAGATTCTCAAACAAAAATATTTCTCTCCCTTAAAAAAATAACAGTTAATTATATATATTTTTCATATTAATAATTGAACTTCAGTAGGGGAATATTAAACTTTAAAAATAGTAGTTTTGATGCCTTGTCTGCTTCAAGTCTGTTTCGATGTGGCGTGTAAATAAGTCCAGCACCACTAAATATGCGCTCGCTGGGGACAATCGTTGGTGGTGTAACTAAATAATGCCGAACTTTTTTTTTTAGGGGTGAGCTGCGGTCGGCACGCTCCTCGCACCATTCCGTCCGGGGCGACAGAGAGGCGTAAGCACGCACACCCACAACCCACCCACGATTTACGTCGCCTTTGTCGTTAGGCCGACCACCGGAGCAGGGTTACTTGTAATTAGTGGCTGGCCCGACGGAATACCCCCTACTTGGGGTACCCTCCCATCGACCGACCTCACGCGGTCGGCCTCTCGGCAGGTGACGGACTAATCCCCGATCACGTCACCCGCGGCCTCGGCAAGGGAGGCATGAGGCGCAAATACTCGCGCCTAAGCCGCCTCAGTCGCCGGTGGCGGATTGCCTCATCGAGGCTGCGCTCCTAGCGCAGGCGATCCGCCGCCTCCTTCTGCGAGATCAATGTCTCGCAGAAGGCTACGACCGCGTCCCAATTCCTGACGCTGCCAACCATAGCCCTGGCGATAGTCGGCAGTGTCAGGTCGGCACCGATGATTGCGACGAGTTCACGGCGCTGCTCTGCCCAAGCGGCGCAGGCCTCGAGCGTATGCCGCGCCGTGTCCTCGTCGCAATCACAGAGGTGGCAGGACGGTGTACTCTCCCGCCTAACGACCTTGTGCAGGTACTTGGCGAAGCACTCGTGCTCCGTCAACTGCACTAGTCGGAAGGAGAGCACCCCGTGCCGCCTTTTCAACCATGCTGATGCAGCATCGGCCGGAAGGTCTCCACGGTTCGAACCCCGAACCGAGGCCTCTCCAGCCGGACTGCCCAACGGGCAATGACGTCCCAGCGGGCGTTAACGCGCCAGGCGATGAGCTCCCTTAGTGAGACCACACCGCCCTCCGCTCGCACTAGCAACACTCGCTGGTACAAGCCGGCGAGCATTTCCGCCTCCAGGTCCCACGGGGGAGTCCCGGCCAATAGGCACGCTGCCTTCGTCGCCACCGTGCGGTATCCGCGTATGGCCCTGACCGCCATGGCCCTCTGTGGTCGCCACAGAAGAGCCCTGAGTCGGACGGTCAGGAACCCCGCCTACACCGTTGCGCCGCAGGGCCATCGACTGGATGACCCCCGCGTACAGCCGTCGGCACGTAGCGCTCGGTCCTCCCACGTTTGGCATAAGCCAAGATAGGGCGGACGCCGCGCCGACGAGCCGTGGGGCGAGCCTGCGGAAATGCTCCTGGAACCACCATTGCCCGTCGAGCACCAGTCCCAAGCACCTCATATGGGCCCGCATGCTGATGTCAACCGAATGGACGGTGATCGAGGCGCCGATGGGAGGGCTCATACGGCACCCATGGAACAGAGGGCCTCTGTCTTGTCCAGAGCGACCCTCAACCCCAGCGCCTCGATCCGCCTGACGATCTCTTCGGTGCTTAGAGTCGCCAGGCTTGCCGCCTCTTCTAGCGTCCCACGCTGTGGTGAGCGCTGTGAAGAGCGTGTCGTCGGCGTAACAAATCACGCCCAGCCCGGGCGGGAGGCTCCCCCGCAACGCCCCGTCGTAGCCGATGTTCCACAGGGTGGGTCCGAGAACCGACCCCTGTGGGACACCGCAAGACATAGGCGTTCGCACAACGTCCCCTGTTCGGTTGGTGCAGAGGACGCTGCGCCCCTCCAAATAGTCTGCCACTAGCAGCCTCAGGTAAGCTGGCACCCCGTGACACCGGAGCGCCTCCCTGATGCAACTAAATGGCAGACTATTGAATGCGTTGGCGATGTCCAGGGACACCGCCAACAGCACTCCCCCGCCGGTGACGGCCTCGGTCGCCACGGCCCTCAGGCACAACAGAGCCGCGATCGTCGAAAATAATGCCGAACTACAGGAAGCAGAAGAACGTATCTTTCTCTGTTCACTTTCCACCAAGTTAAAGGGTCAACGTCATTTGCCACACGTTTATACTGAATATTCGCATTCGCGAATGTCCAAAATACGACATTCGTTACATCACTAGTATAAACCAGATCGCCTCGAAGCAATTATATAGACTTTATATACATACTAAAAGGAGGTTGTATTAGCAAATACATATTTAACAAGGAATAAAAATGATCCCGAGTCTATCCTGGGACAAACATACGGCTACATAGCGAGCGCATCAGGACTCCTGACATACCAAATAAATTAATCCACTGTGTAGATCAATTTATGGATAACTGTTAACTTCCAAGTTATCAATAATTCTTATTTTGCAATGTACATTAATTAATAAAATTATCGTAGGTAGTAAAAGAATAAAATAATATGAAATATTAGAACCATTTGCTGAAGAACTTGGAAGTAGTATTTGTAGCATAAATACCTCTGGCTAGTTTCAAATAACTACATGAACGAAACCTTTTCGCACTTCGAGTAGCAGTACACGTGTACGATACACTGCAATACACATATATATACATATAAAAACATTATTGGTATAAGTTAGAAATAAAATTCACATTCACAAATACACATAAATATATCCATTATAGAAATTCGAAATCACAAAATAATAACAGTCTTTATAGGCTGGCGTTAAATTAAATGATAATAAAATGGAGTATTTTGGTGGATAACATCTCAAACAAATATTTACTCACATCCACTTCCAATAACTCGTTGCTATATTTAGGAGGGTCGTTGAAGTTTTGAATGCACAAAAAGGAACCTATGTAACTATAGAATAATTTTTCCCACATTCAAATTCAAGATCGCCCAACTCAGGGTACCCTTACCACACAGACCAATTGTACCACAAGATAGCACTCTCAGTCCAACCACGTTTGACATTTACATTCAGATTGGACGGTCTATCAAAACGCATCGCATATTAGTGCACAGGTGAAATGTCTTAATAATATGTAGACATGTTTTTATTAAAAACAATGCATGAAGCACTCTATGCGAACCAATATCTTTAGTTGGTCTACGGCTACGATAACATCCTAACGCCTATCGTAACTAGCAAGGGATAAATTTGCATTATAGTATTTAATATTCAGCAACTCCTACTCTATCCAATTTAGAGTAACTCTAACTATACCACTATCATCATAAAGCCATGACTTGGTACAGAAATAAAAATAGGTATACTTAACCTATATAAAATAGGTATATACGAGCAAAGTAGAAAAATATCACCATTACCTTGGATGACACGATAGAATATAAATGTACTTACAATTTTGTGGACGTTTGGA
Source organism: Lymantria dispar (assembly GCA_032191425.1). NCBI lineage: Eukaryota > Metazoa > Arthropoda > Insecta > Lepidoptera > Erebidae > Lymantria > Lymantria dispar. The sequence goes on along the minus strand of CM063450.1, from coordinate 1,245,096 downwards.
CACAGAATCGTACCACGATTCTGCTTATCCCACTTCTGAAGCTGTTTATCTCACCTTGATTACACTTTCGTGGACTAGAATTAAATATTATTCAACCTTACCAATGAACCACCGATATCACATATAATCACCATTAGACTAAACGAACAATAATCGAATGTCTAACACGTCATTCCAATACTCGGCGTACAACCTTAGCTTAGCTAGACTATTTCACCGCTGCTGTCACCGATCGACTGAGCTCTAACCACGTCTACGATCCTATTTCATAGGTCGTAGACGCGCTGAAAAATATTCGAACACCGCCACTTGAAAAATATAAAAATACAAAAGTACCCTACTATTAATATCATAATGATACAATTATGTCCAACATTTTAGAGATCGTAACACTTCATAACTTGGGTTTGCCTTATACTAGATAAACAAAATTCCCCGCATATGATGTTAATAGTTAACTTATTAAAAATATAGTTAAATTGTATAGCACTTATAATTGAGATTTTATTGATGTCTAAAATCGCCCCACATGCTCACTAACTCGCTGCTGATCATCAAGTCTTTTCTTAGGTAGAAAGTTAAAATTTGATATCTAAGCTCATAGATTACGAGTTTATTACGCGTATTCAACACGATATAAATCTCGTAACTTTTACTCTTCACTTACACTTTCAACTAAGGGATGAAAATTTATATAAGACATCCGCAAATTATGATGCCAAATACCTGTACTGAGTCCTTAATATAAACACGCAACATATGCAAAAATACATTTACTGATAGATAATGATATACACGTTTTTGATTTTTTAGTAAATCATTGCAAATAAATTATAGGTATTTTACATTTAATTGATATCTAAAAAGCCCCGATTTCCTCACTAGCTTACTGAAAGGCTTCCAAATTCTTAGGGTACATCTTGAGATTTTGGAAAGCTGAAATTTGATATTTAAGGTAGTATTAGTACACAAACAACTAACAAATTATATAAGTAAGCCTTTATACCCTAACCGTTAACTAGGAGACGGATTATTGTATTCATAAATTTTGACGTTTGGGGTCTGAAATTTTGAAGAGGTACTTCTTATTATAAATAATGAAATACATATATAATAATAATACAGAGTAAGAATATAGTTCACCGCCCCATTTCTTAGCAGCAGGTGTCGTAAAAGACGACTAAGGGATTTCATTTGCAGATAACATATAGATGCACGAGACGGAAAACTCGACATTAAACCCTATGCTAATATGTCTAACCAGCTTGGTATAATAGGTCCATTTCCTTTCCATTGTAGAGATGCCAGAGCCGAATAGCCAGTGATGGATTTACGCCTAGGCCCGTGAGGCCCGGGCCTAGGGTGGCATGGTTTGAGGGGCGGCAAAATTTTCGAAATGCCAACCTTTCAGAGACGAAAAAGGTATTTCTAGGTATTGCTCCAAAAGTTACACAAATGTAGATATAAAAGCGTGGCGTTAACGCCACGCCAACGATCAGGTATACCCTCACCTGTAAATGTTTCACATCAATATTTATTCTAATATTGATGTGAAACAGCGGCGCGATAATCAGGGCTTAGGGCGGCATCAAGCCTAAATCCATCCCTGCGAACAGCGGGACTTATATAGGCTGAGATGATGATAATGATCAAATCACTTCTGGAGCACACCTCACCATCACTCTCGCAGAAAAATGACATCTAGTAGCAATTTGTTACTGTACGTCGATGGGAGTGCGAGAAAACCAGAAACACAACTTGCCGAAGATGTTTGTATGTGGTGGGTTTTGCTCATGCCTTTAGTATCACCGATCTAATTAAACGTATTCACACGTTCACCTTCACTTTCTTCATGGCCTATTAAAAGTTCAACAGTGGCAACATAACTTATCATCCGGTGTCTGTTTATTCGTTAGCCACTAAGAGAAATAACAAAAAAAATTGCTAAATTTGCGATATCTCCGTCATTTATATATATTTCTGTCGTTCTTATATATGCGTCATTTTTATATATTTATATATTTTAAAGTCCTTTATCAAAATATGCAATATATAAATAATGTAAGTATACTTGGGACTTTATTCTACAATGTGATATGTGAATTGCGATTGTGAAACGTTTTACGACCTTAATCGTCGTAAGTAATCGTGCAAAGTTCCTTCAGCGCGCAAAGTGAATTTAGTTGTATATTCCAATTATCAATTCACAGATTTCTTGAATATACGAGTATTATTATAGATATGTAAATTGTCACTTTATAATTTTAGGATTAACAAAACAATGCATGCAAATCGCATATCGTACTGGTTGAATGTTAGGGGCCCTTCAGTGGTTGTTGATAATGGAGAATGTAGCTCTATTAATGCACTACAGCTTGCGTATGCCGCAATACGCCGTGGCGATTGTGAATCAGCTATTGTTGGTGGTTCATATTTGTGTCTGCATCCCCAAACAGTTATTCATCACGGCAGGTAAACATTTTGATTAATTAATAATAGTATATATTTATGATTTTTGGGTGCACCCAACTTATATAAATTATGTTTTTTTTTACTTTGTAATTTTGTCCAACTTCCATGTATCCGTATACGTTCACTGTTAGACATAAACGTCCACATGTGAATGCCACATAGAATAGTTATGTGCTACTTGCATGCTCTGGACACCTAGAGGAACGTCTTAAGCCATGTCGTAAAATATGCGGTCGCCACTCAAGAACCTTTCTTTTCCGTCGGTTGTCGATTGGATGATCAATATGACCAGTCCTTTACTTTAACGTACAAATCATTCGCGATATGTTGGTTACGCTCGCTCTTCTACGAATTTCCGTATTCTAAATTTGATCACGGAGCCCTCTACATTGTACGCGCAGCTATTTTGAGCCGTTTTATGAGGCTGATATTTAGAAACTACCTTATCGCTGGTAATACACGGATTATAAACCTTTGTTTTTATGTAGCGCAGATTATTGAACGAGAAGATATTGGTAAGTTTTCTGAATGCCACCTAGTCGAGTTATATACATCGGTTTAATTCTTGCTAGAAATTTGATCTAGATAGATCTATTGATTCTAAGTTAACATAGTAATCGGTCAAAGAGTAGGCGGCGGCACTGAGCCTCTGTTGGCTGACATGGGATTTAGTGCAGACGTGCATGCGGCAGCGGGGCGGGTTGATAGTGGACTTGTCGTTCGCTAGCCCCAATGTTGCCGCATGTGTGATGAGCTGGTGCGTCCAGGAAGAGGTTGAGACCTCATCCGACTACAGCTACATTCAGATCGGTCTCCCGGACCTTACGGCAGACCAGCAGGGGTCATACGGCAGAAAGAGCCCCGCGTGGCTTTGTGGCTGTCCTCGTCCTGCTGGACACTACGGGTAAACTGTTGGAGAGTATCCTGGCTGCTCACATTGGGTGGCACCTCGTCGAGATCGGGCCTGATCTGTCGGACGCCTAGTTTGGCTTGAAGAAAGGGCTTTCGACGATCGCGGCCTTGCTGCGCCTGAGCGCCGTAGTCAGGGAGGCTGTCACCGGTGGAGTAGTGCTGTTGGCGGTGTCCCTAGACATCGGCAACGCGTTCAATGGTCTGCCATTCAGTTGCATCAGGGAGGCGCTCCGGTATCCCGGAGTGCCCGTTTACGTGAGGCGGCTGGTGGCGGACTATATGACGTGTGGTGTCCCCCAGAGATTGGTTCTGAGGCCGACCCTGTGGAACATCGGCTACGACTAGGCGTTGAGAGGGAGCCTCCCACCTGGGCTTGGCGTAATTTGCTACGCTGACGATGCACTCGTCACAGCCCATGGTGGGACGCAATAGGAGGCATGCCTCTCGGTACCGAGGAGTTTATTATGCGAATCGAGGCGCTGGAGTTGAGGATAGCCCTGGACAAAACGGAGGCCTTATTGTTCAATAGACTCTGTATTAGTCCTCTCACCGGCGCTTCAATCACAGTCAATTCGGTTACCATCAGCATCCGGGCCCACATAAAGTATTTGAGCCCGGTGCTCGACGATCATTAATAGTTCTGGAAGCATTTCCGTCGACTTGCTCCGCGGCTTGTTAGCACGAGGCGAAGTGCTTAGTGACCGGACTCCCCCATGGAGACCTCCTACATCTGGAGGTGTAGATGCTCGCCGAACTTTACCGGTGGCTATTTAGACGCGGTCGGAGAGCGGCTCAGTCTCGCACAGCGAGATTGCTGCCTGGTGGGACGACCCCCTTTTTTATAGGTGTGGGCCATGGTCAGCGCACCCACCGCCTGGCTCCATCCATACGGCAGAAGGCGGCGCACAGCCCCATGACCCACCCGTGACACGTCGACTTCGTCGTTGGGCCGATCATCGGTGCAGGGTAACTTGTTTTAAGTAGTCGCCCCGATGGAATATTCTGGTCGTGGGGTATCCTCTCTTCTTGACATTCCCCCTCGGAGAAGTTCGTCACGCGGTTAGCCTCTCAGCGGGTGACGGACTACATCACTGGTTCAGTCACCCGCGACCTCGGTTAAGATGGCATTAGGCGCAGACACTCGTGCCTGCACCGCCCGAGCCATCGGCGGCGGATTGCGTTGTCGTGGAGGCGTTCCTCCTGCACGCGCTCTGCCACCTTCTCCCACGAGGCGACTACCTCACAGAAGGCGGCGACTGAGTCCTAGTTCCTGATGCTGCCAAGCATCTCCCTAGCGGTTGTCAGCAGCGTCAGGTCGGCACTGATGATTGCGATGAGATCACGGCGCTGCTCAGCTCACGCGGCACACACCTCGAGTGTATGCTGCGCTGTGTCCTCGTCGCAATCACAGTGGTAACGGGCCGGTGTACTCTCCCTCCTCTTGCAATTTTGTGCAGGTACTTGTCGAAGCAACCGTGCCCCGTCAAGACCTGCACCAGTCGGAAGGAAAACACCCCATGTGTTCGCTCCACCACTCCATCAGCACCGGCCGGAAGGCCTCCACGGTCCAGACACTGTACCCAGATCTCGCCGGTAAATTCCGGCGAGCATCTTCGCCTCCAGAATAGAATCTAGGTCCCACGGGGGTGTACCAGGCCGAAGGCACGCTGCTTCCGTCACCACTGTGCCGTAGCCGCGTATGGCCCTGACCACCATGGGTCTCTGTGGATGCCACAGGAGAGCCCTAAGATGGACTGTCAGGGACCCCACCCACAAAGGTGCGCCGTACAGGGCCATCGACCGGATGACCCTCGCGCATAGCCGTCGGCACGTAGCGCTGGGTCCGCTCACATTCGGCATGAACCAAGAAAGGGCGGACGCCGCGCCGACAAGCTGGAGAGCAAGTCGACAGAAATGCTCCCGAAACCACCAATGACCGTCGAGCACCAGGTCAAGTACCTCATGTGGGCCCGGGTGCTGATGTCAACCGACTTGACGGTGATCGAGACGCTGATGGGAGGACCCATACGGAGCCCGTGGGAAAAGAGGACCTCCGTCTTGTCCAGGGCCACCGTCAACCTCAGCGCCTCGATCCGCCTGACAATCTCCACAACGTCTGACTGGTATGGCTAATTAGCCGTACCAGTCAGACGTTGTGGGTTATCACACGAATAATTACTCGTGTGATCACCAAGTCCATCGCATAGAGAGATGCTATCAACGTCAGGTTACAACGCAACTTTTTCACGGTGAACCCTTATTTGCCATAGCCAAAGCCATTGAAAAGGTGTTGAATACAAACTCATGTACTTGCATGGTAAGAAAAATAAAAATACAAAACTATTTAATTTTAGACTGGTCATGCTATCAAAAGATGGGAAAACAAAATCTTTCGCTAACAATGCTGATGGCTATGTTCTTGCAGATGCAATAAGTGTTATATTTCTGCAAAAAGCTAAGGATGCGTTAAGGTAAATATCAACATCATTCAGCTCTTGATCGTCTTCTACTGGATGTAGGCCTTCCCCATGTTTTGCCTGTTATTCATATGACGGAATAATGCTGTAACTGCCACTGTTGATAGGCCTGCCTATCAAGGATGGCAGTTATGGCAATTACGGCATTATAATGAACGCAGTGAGATGTTATACGAACGTTTTCCAGAAGAGAGCCGCTGCTAACTTGCCTGATAAACCTATTTTCCTACTACGTTATATTACATAATATAACGTATACTTACTATATATTAATAATGATAAATAATAATACACGCAATATCAACACAGCACCGTCAACTACTTGCACACCTGTTTATGTTAATTAATTATTTAACCGCGATGCTCAGTAGCTGCAATGTTGCTAAAGTATTATCTCTCAATCACCGCTTCGATAGATGATAACGTATTATCTATACTATAATTTGACAATAGTATATAGTTATAAGACTATTATCCATGTGGTGACGGAGGATAAATACAATTCACCACACCCCCCACTCTTGCCTGTGGTTGTCGTAAAAGACGACTGAGGGATATAATATACATACATATAATATCTATGCAAGAGAAGGAAAACTTGAAGCAAAACCCTATAACAACACGTCTGATCAGCGTGGTATAGTAGGTCAATTTCCCTCCCATGCTAGCCTAACAGTGGGACGTGCATGGACTGAGATGATAAGACTGCACCAAAATAACTACTTATGGATACTAATGATTACGAGCACATTGCCAATATTTTTAACGTTATGTGATATTGTAATTATGTTTGTGTATATATTATACTTTTTACTGCGATATATCTAAGACGTTCTGATTATTGCCAGAAACTATGCTGAAGTAATAAACGTTAGAACTGACTATGTATCTACAAGTAGCGGTGCAGAAGGAACTAAATATAGCTATAGTTACAATAGTGAAAATACAGCAAAGTTCATTCAAGACTTGTGCAATGAAGTGCAAGTACCGCCTCAAATAGTAGAATATGTAGAAGGATACGGCGCAGGTAACTTTATATAGCATTTGTGTGAACCAAATAATTATGTCTCCTTATTGTCGTATCTAGACACGCGGCAGTGTATCAAGTCAAATTCAAGCAAAAGCGTGGTATGTAACCTAACCTTACACTAACTACTTTTTTACACCTCTCTGAATCGAGTGTAGTAGCTGTGTATAAGTAGATTATTCATCCAACTGAATATCTTCTAATTCATGTAGATGTATTGATGTAACACTATTGCAATATTTTGCATAGATAAATAGCAAGCAAGTGTATCCTTCAGGTATACCAAATGCAGATAAAAGTGAACTGGAAGCGATTGAAAAAGTTTATTGCAAAGACAGACAAGACCCACTGCTTGTTGGCAGCGTCACCTCAAATATTGGTTTATCTATAGCAGCCAGTGGAATGTGTGGTATCACTAAGGTTTGTCAAGCAATTTCTTATCTATGTGTTATATTTATACTACAGCTTACAAATTTTAATTTAATTTCAATGCACAATGCAGGTTTTATTGGGCTATCACAGAGGTGTACTTGCAGCAAATTTAAATTATGAGCAACCACGTAAAGATGTGTTAGCGCTCGATAGCGGCAAGATGTGCATCGTTACCGAGCACAAACCTTTCAGACGTACTTATGCGGCTGTCAACGGTACCTCCGTGTCGGGTGTCAACTCACACGTACTGCTCCATGGACATTATAAACCCAAGGTAAATTATATCTAACAATAAGGTGATACAGTATTCGTAGTACACACTATATCATTATTTGCAAGTGTTAGTTGTTATGTTTTTATTGTTACAGGATTTGTCACGATACAGAGCCTCGATACCGTATCTTGTTTTGTTGTCTGGTAGACAGGAGTCATATGTTGAAAGTATATTCGAACACTTAAAATCACATCCTGTCGACGCCGAGGAGATAGCGTTACTGCACAACATACACTCTAAGAATATATCCGGTCACTTGGGAAGAGGATACATTATACTTGGTACAGATTGTATCTATTTAGTCACGTAGTTGGCATAGTAGTTAAGATACCGACCTAGCGTGTCAAGTATCATGATGTATTTCCATTAAGGACCATAATTTATGAATTCACAAATTATAGTGCCAAATCTAGGTGTAATTTTTATCCTTTAATTTTATTTTTGTGAAGTTTCTCGTAATAGAAAAAATAATTCCTTAATGTAGTATGTCATCATTTATGACCTTACCGCCACTTGCTACTTACCACTTAGCTTGACAACAAGTTTGCGGGTTCATTTCAAAGAAGGATTCATACTTCCAACTCGGGATATTGGGATCCTGGCCATCGAGCACTCGGGGTGCTGAGTCAGAAAAGGGGTGCTGAGTCAGAAATCTCCCCGTGGTGCACCCTGGGCACGTGCTGCAACTCCTTTTCTCTTTTTGTTTTGTGAGTTGCAGCTCGTGGCGAATATTTGACATGGTAGGGTAGGCTCTTTATTTCTTTGTCTTTTCTGAGGATTTAGCGAGTCTTTTGGGTGTCTAGCCTGGATAGGCTATAGGGCTTGGTCGGTATCTCAGACATATTCTGAGTAGTGGCGACGCAAGTCGGGCGACGGGTACGAATGGTTGTGGAGACGCAACCAGGCAGACTGGCTTCGGCCAACGTCGGCAAACTCGTCGGAAGGCGAGGGGCTTGCCTTAATTGACTGACCCGCGTGGAGTTCACCACAATAAAAAAACCTCAAAGTCCCAAGGTGTCGACCGTTCCGCCTTGGGGCGCCCCTTTGTGGGTGGTTGGTGGAGTGCATCAACCCGCTAGAGGTCAAACCACGGATACCTCCCGACCTCCGTGGTATACCAAATCGGGTTACCTGGGCATAGGGGTCCCTGCACAGGTGGACTGTTAGTTACCCTACACTTGTGGGAACAGTTATGGAATCTTACAATAAACCAAACAAAATAAATATTGATGCAGAGAAGGAGGCGCCTAGCGCAAAAATTAAACAAGATGGGAGTGTGGAGATAGAGGTAGACATGCCTCCTCCGGAGGAAACTCATTGCACTTTACGTTCGGGCAAACGACTATATAGTGCAATCGACAATCGAAGTGGTCAGGTTGTTAAACTTAAATTCCACCATGAACAGGCTGGAAAAACAAGTAAATCTGGATCGGAGGTGAGGTCCGCTATATCGGCATCAGAAACAGATTGTGAGCCCAAACGGAAGGTTACTACTTCAAGGAGGGGTAAAGGCAAAGCCAAAAGTCATGCTTATGGTCTTGCTCGGGCCAGGAAGGAACTCGAGATGAGGGACCAATTGGCGGATGACGGCGAGGACGAGGAAGATATGTCGGAAGGGTTTTTTCAATCCCCTCGAGCTTCTTCCCCCAATGATGAAGAGTACCTCCTGGACGAGCAACTGGCCACTGCCGGCCCGGAAGATATTAAGCTGTTGGGTTGCAATGAGCTTTGTAAAATTGCTGAGACCATACGGAAGTCTAGTAATCTGAAAGGGCCCCATTGCAAGACGTTACAGGATAGTGCTTCTACTCTGAACAAGTACATCACAATTCTATCGGAACGCACGGAAACTAAAGAACTGCGTGCACTCCGTTCAGATGTTGCCAGGCTCCGTCAACAAAATGAGAGTCTTAAGGCTGAAATTAAGGCACACAAAAGCCAATTTGAGGGTTTGAGGAAAACCTGTACAGCTGGAACCGTAACAGCCATTCCTGTAGAGGAGACGGATGCACTTGACAATTTAAAAACTTCAGTAATAAGATCCCTAGGTGAGATGATGACGGCTCGTTTTGATTCTATCGAGGACCGTCTCCTCCCTGCGAAAGTCGTTCGTCCGCCACTGGCGACAGATAGGAAGAGAAATAGCGAGACTACGGCTTGTAAACCGGCTGCCCAGAAGCCTGCACCGACGACTAACCAGACTATCAAAAAACCTGCGCCGGTGTCCAATGCTTCTAATGCACCAACACAAGATGTTCCCCTGACCCAGTCCGCAACTGCGGAGAGCTGGGCCACTGTCGTACGCAAGGGGAAGAAGAAGGCTTCCCCTAGTGCGATGTCTTCCGTGGTTGCTGCGCCCCCGCGGTTCCCAGCCCGGCTGAAGTAGCGCGGCGAAAAATAAAGTCGGCGTTGGCGGTTCCCCGCTCGCCAGCTGTAATACTTAAGTTGCAGCCTGAGGCCGAGAGACAGGGTCTAATTTACGCCGACGCAATGCTCCGTGCAGAGCAGCAGGTGAACCTACAGGAGCTGGGTATTGCGGAGGGCCTAAAGGTAAGGCGCTTCGTAACTGGGGTAAGAGTGCTGCAGCTGCCCATATCCCAGACGCCGGAGACGGCTGACAGGCTTGCTGCTGGACTGCGCAATGCGCTAGCTGGAATGGCGGACGTCATCCGCCCGGTTAAAAGAGCAGACATCCGCCTTACAGGAATGGACGACTCCATCACGGAGGAGAAAGTGCAAGCCGCAGTTGTACGCACATGCGGTTGTAATGCTGCTGAAGTCCAGGTTGGGCGAATTCAGCGAAGACCCCGTGGCATGGGCATGACCAAAGTAAGGTGCCCTGTCACTGCAGCTAAGACACTCGCTGATAACGGAAAGCTGCTAGTCGGTTGGAGCGCAGCTGGCGTCCAGGTATTGGAGAACCTCCCATTGAGATGCTTCCGATGCCTGGAGTTGGGGCACGCGACCGCGTTGTGTCAGTCCTCCGTTGATCGTTCCGGACTATGTTTTCGGTGTGGTAACGTCGGTCATGCGGCGGCTGAATGTATGGCAACATATCGTTGCGCGGTTTGCACTGATGCTGGCCGCCCGTTAGAACATCGAATAAGAGGGAGGCTTTGCAAGGCCCCCTCCTCAAGGGGAAAGGTGGCCCAAGGACCTCGGGCTCCCATACCAAGTACGAGCCGCCAGGTACTGGAGGAAGTTGAAATGTCTCATTAATGGGAGACAAAATTCACTTCCTCCAGGCGAATCTGAACCACTGTGCCGTGGCTCAGGACCTGCTACTGCAGTCCATGGCGGAGTGGGATACAGACCTGGCGGTGGCCTGCGAGCCATATTTCATCCCTCCGTGGCCTAATTGGGTGGGGATCTGAATAATGATGTTGCTGTCTTGACCAGAGGGCGTATGGGCCCTCCCCTCTCCGTTATTGAGAGGAGTAATGGTTTTGTCGTGGCGGGATGGCGGGACTTCGTAGTTATTGGCCTTTATTTCTCACCAAACCGTGTACTGGCGGAGTTCGAACTTTTCCTGGACTCCGTCAGTGCTGCGGTCCGACGCCAGTCACCGAGGAGAGTCGTAGTCCTCAGTGACTTCAACGCGAAGTCTTGGGCATGGGGCAACCCCGCCACAAACGCAAAGGGAAGGGCCGTCGAGGAATGGTCCAATCTCTCCAACCTATCCCTCCTCAATAGAGGGACAGTCCACACGTGCGTGCGTCATCGCGGTGGGTCCATGGTGGATCTTTCTTTCGCCACCCCCGGTGTCGCGTGCGAGGTGAGTGGTTGGAAAGTCGAGGAAGGGGTGGAGACTATCTCGGACCATTGTTACATCCAGTTTGAGGTCTCCTCCTCTCCGGGACTACTAGGACCCCGGCGTGGAAGAAGGAGCGGGCTTCCCAAATGGGCCATCGGTCAACTCAACCTAGAAATGGTCTGGGAGTCCGCTATAGTGCAGCGCTGGGGCTTAGCAGGGCAGCACATCACGGGAGCGAACAGGCTCGCAGCCCAGTGGAGAAACGTCTTGCAGGAAGCGTGCGATGCGGCGATGCCGAGGGCTCGGCGGAGACTGCCGCGACGTAAAGTCTACTGGTGGTCGCCCGAAATCTCTGATCTTCGGGTGGCTTCCAATCGATCGCGGCGTGCCTACGTTCGATGTCGAAAGCGTAAAGACCAGGATGACGTCCTTGAGGGCCAGTTGCGGATGGAATATAAGAGAAGGAAGAAAATTCTGCAGCTGGCCATCAGCCAGGCGAAGGAAAGGGCCCGCGAGGAGCTTCTTACGAGCCTCAATAGAGACCCGTGGAGGCGCCCGTACCAGACAGCATGGAACAAGCTCTGTGCCTGTGGCGCCCCCATTATTGAGACTCTGGATTCGGCTGTCCTATCGAGGCTGATGGGGGAACTGTTCCCGCAGTCCATGCGATACATTCCCCCTCTAATGGCTCCTCAGTCAGTGGTGGAGGCGGAGACACCTATTTCCCTCATCACTGACGTTGAATTGGAAGTGGTTCTCTCACGACTCCGTGGGAAGAGGACATCGCCTGGTCCGGACGGTGTCCCGGGATTGATTCTCGGCGTCGTCGCCAACTACTGGATGGATGAACTTCGGGAACTGCTCAATGAGTGTTTGAGGTCCGGGCAGTTCCCGGAACTATGGAAGAGCGGCAGGTTCTGTTTGCTGCGGAAGGATGGTCGCCCTATCGACTCTCCTTCTGCCTACAGACCACTGGTGCTGCTGGATGAGACGGCAAAATTATTTGAAAGGATGCTCGCGAATCGTCTTGTCCAGCACCTCGAGGTTGTCGAGTCGAGGCTGACAGACAATCAATATGAATTCAGGCGCGGCCGGTTAACGATCGACGCGCTGGCCGCCCTGAAAACCCTGGCCACCGAAGCGGTGGCCAACAGGGAAGTGGTACTGGCAGTCTCGCTCGACATTAAAAATGCCTTCAACAGTCTCCCACATGAGACGTTGAAGCAGGCGCTCCGATATCATGGGGTGCCTCCGTACCTTCGGCGGCTGTTGGAGGCATATCTCGAGGGAAGGCACATGCTCTGGGAGGGGAACGACGGACGCATACATCATCACCGCGTGGAATGCGAAGTTCCACAGGGCTCGGTCCTCGGTCCAACCTTGTGGAACGTCGAATTTGACTGGCTTCTACGGGGTCGGCTCCTTCCCGGGATGGGGGTTATTTGTTACGCGGACGACACCCTCATCACGATGAGGTGGACTGACTTCCGGGAAGCCAAGAGGCTGGCAACGGTTGGATTAGCGCTCGTCGTTGACCGAATTGGCAAGTTGGGCCTGAGGGTCTCATTGGAAAAGACAGAGGCCCTCCTCTTTCACGGCCCACGCCGAGGTCTCCCCCGCAGAGGACAAATCAGTGTGTCTGGGGTTGCCGTGCCGGTGCAGACTCGGATGAAGTATCTGGGTCTGCACAGACAATAAGTGGAACTTTGGGCCGCACTTTGCCCAGCTCATCCCCCGGCTCACCAAGGTAGCCGCGGCGCTAAGTAGGCTTCTGCCAAACACTGGAGATCCTCAATCGTCCTGTCGGCGTTTATACACCAACATCTTGCGGTCTATGGCACTGTACGGTGCCCCCATCTGGGCGGACTCTCTCACCGCCTCCAATAAGGCTTTTCTGCGAAAGGCGCAAAAAGCCATGGCGGTGAGAACTATAAGAGCATATCGTACGGTGTCTTGGACCGCAGCCACACTGTTGGTGAGCGATCCACCCTGGCTACTTCAGGCTAGGGCGCTTGCGGAAGTTTACCGATTCCGCGCAGTGGTGCGCGCCAGTGGCGAACCTAACGCCACGAGGGGAATGAGAAGGGCAAGAGAAACTGCCCAAAGGACAGTAATTCGGCGGTGGAGAGAGGAATTGGAGTCCCCCGTAGCAGGGCGGGGGACTGTCGAGGCGATCGCGCCTCACCTTCACCGCTGGATGAACCGAAGGCACGGCAACCTGACCTTCAGGATGAAGCAGGTACTTACCGGACACGGGGTCTTCGGTAAGTACCTGCACAGAATTGGACGAGAAGAGGCCCCTGGATGCCATGAGTGTGGCGCGCCAAATGATGCGCCACACACTGGAAGTATGTCCCGCCTGGGGGCCTCAGCGCCACGACCTGTCGGCGGTCATAGGAAAAGACTTGTCACTGTCGACCATCATCTCAGAGATGCTCGACAGCGAAAGGTGCTGGATGTCGATGGCCTCTTTCTGCGAGGAGGTCATCACAAGGAAGGAGGCTGCGGAGTAGGAACGCGAAGCACTTGCGTCCTCTGACTCGCTCCGCCGGCGGCGAGTAGGGAGGAGGAGGCGCCGATATGCGCATCTCCTCCCGCCGCTTTGATTAACGACAGGACGTGGCCAGACAGCCTTGCGTAGGGGTGTCGAATGTCGAAATCGAATGTCAAAAGACGACCTTTCCGGCACCCCGTAAAAACGCGGAAGGGACCGCTGTGGTTTTAGTGGGTATTCCGAAAGCATAGCCGGCGAGTCCCACACTCCCCCTCGTCTAACAGCGGGGGGGATAGTGTGTAAATTGCATTTCCACAGCGAAAAAAAAAAAAATAGGGACCCTTTCGACTTCATGCAAAGACGGTTCGGGGAGAGCTCTGAAGAACAAGTCGACTTTTGTATCACCGAAACCTTTTTACCACCTTACCCCACGACACCGGAGTAGGGCTCATCCATTCCACCTGGAGATAATATGGTCCACAAATGTGCGTTTTCAACGACCATTTCTCCCACGTACATGTAGAATCTGGAATGACTTATCTGCTACTGTGTTTCTTGGTTATGTCCTTTTATAAACAAGGTTTAAGAAGAGCACTACCTTTACAATAGGCATACATATAGCATGACTGTGTCCTCTGGTATTGCAAAGGTTCGAGTGCGGCAGTATCACTTACTATCAAGTATGCTGCTTGCTCGTCAGCCACCATTAGCAACAAAAAATAACACAGAGTAAAATAGTGCAGGGCCGGCAGCTAATATAGGTACTAAGTACTGAAAGCTTACCGATAAGGAATCCAGACAGGGTAACAACCTCACGACGCATTCTATGGCGAAGAGAAATGCCTTCTCTGTTAGCCCTTTAACCCAACCATCTCAAGCGAGCCTCGTGAGTTGATGTTTGAGGTTCTTGGCCATTAAATTATTGATTGAAATTAGTATCAACACAATGATCACCGAATCAACATCCCACATATCGACAATTTCGTTAACTAAGTCCAGATATTTAACTTGTTTATCTTTCTCAGACGAGATTTCCATCACGTGGGAAGGTGGCGTTGACTATGACTGCATAGTGATCGAGCTGATCTATTGTCCCAATGCCAAACATGTTGTCACATGTGTAATAGTCCTATCAGTGATGATAAATCAATCACTGTATGGCACTAGTGCATGACCATTTTTGACAACTGCTTCTGGTATATAACTATAGCACGACATTTTCACACTGACAAGTTTGTACCGCACAGCCGGTAGCTAAAAACGATATGCCTGAAGTTTCACCTGGCTGATTTTACAGGCGATAAATATCATAATTTTGATATTTTCTAGTATTATTAGTCTTAATAGCTTCGTCAGCAGTTACACAGACAAAACCTTTAGTTTCTCTGAACAGATGTCAAACACGCAGCTAGGGTATAGAAGTTAATCTATCTTCTTCAAGATCTGTCCAGGCCTCTGCAGAACTGCCATGCTTCTTGCTCCACCATACATTCATGTGGTCGTTGGTACTTAGTACTTAGGGCTGCTTCAGTTCTTTTTAACCAACCGAAGTAAGGGGAATCCACTATCCACGGCGAAATAACGACAAGGGAGATACCCTTGTCATCTGCTATTTTTTGAGCAGGCTAAGGTTTGAACAAACGTAGCCCGTACCGAGGGTTAAAGAAATTCTAATCAGTCTGTTAAAAAAAATATATATTTCAGGTGTCCACTGAGTACAAAGCCTAAGCGTTCCAAATATCCATCTAATTACTAATCTATAAAAAGCTGTTCAAAATATTTTTCAGGCGGTTAAAATAACGCTCCTTACAACGCCTGTTTCATATACTTTTCTTTTTTAGGTGTAAGAGTACCTTTTAAGTATTAAAAGTATTTAAGGATGTTATGTTGTTACTGTTACACCTGAAATGTACTTTTAGATATTCTTTACACAAAAAGATCTCACGTGTAATCGTATCAAAGAGATTTACTTACTTGAGATACACTTCCCTCTTCGTTTGACATGCATAACCGCACACATATCTACAGCAAATTGCATTCTGATGAAGTTTTTAAATGTTTCAGTTATCATTAGTAACTCCATCAAGCTCTAAGTGAATGAATATTCGGTGCAAACAATTTTAGGTTATCTAAAGTATGTGGGGCATTACCTTACCGCCTTTGCGTAACTTGTATTCTATTTATTACGATTCCTTTATTTTCGTTTAGAGACGGAGTAAAAATACAATTTACCACTCTCTATCTTACCCGTGGTTGTCGTAAAAGACAACTAAGGGACATAATATGCATTTAACATCTATGCAAGAGAAGGTATACTCGAAATAAAACTCTATACTAACATGTCCGACCAACATGGTATAGTAAGTCAATTGCCCTCTTATTAGGAGGAGGCTCGAGCCCAGCAATGGGACATGTATAAGAGACAATTTATTTCTGTGTGCTGATAAAGCGAGATTATAATACATCGCTCATGATATGTAGATAGCATCGAATCACGAAAAGAAAACTCAACATGAAACCCTATGACATTACATCTCACCAGCGTGATGTAGTAGGTCAAATTGCCTTCTACATTATAAAAAGCCCAAGCTTAACAGTGGGACGTATTTGGGTTGAAATGATGAATCATTTTGTCGCGGAGGACTTGCGTAGGGTCTCTTATATATGGGCAATAAAAGCAGGTTCGAGCACAACTACTTTTTATAATTTAAAGTTTTTTAGCCCAACAGCCAACTAGTGGGTATGGTAAAGTTGGTCAGTATGAACTTACTGATTGGTGCACACCAATTTCACCGATCCTTTCGATACAGTACCTCGAACTGTTCACCCGTGGCAGTCGCCGCGAGGTCGAATGTGAGACTTGAGATCTACTGCTGGCACATCGTCCGGTGACAGTCCTGCTGTAGCAGAATAAATACGCGTAACGTAGTCCTAGGGTCCTGTAACGTCCATGAAGTTCCTATAAGTGTGATTACGACACTGATGTAACCTTTTCCAATGACTATTATTTCGTAATGGAAGGATCGTAGTGACGTACATTTGCCTTGGGATCACTCGACCGTGTGTGTAGAGTCCAACTCAGATGGTGGTGAGGCAAGTGTGCGGCGCGCAAACAAGAATAATAGGAGCGATAAGAGTGGTATTAATATAACGCTTATTTATTGCACTTGCATGTTGATTATATTTTTTTTATTTTTTTTTTATTGCAAGCCGTGGCAAACGAGTAAACACTACACCTGATGGTAAGTGTTGCTGCCGCTCATGGACCTTTACAAGGCCGCTGCCTACCGGGAAGAAAGTGAAGAGAGTGTGAATGCGTGCATTGAGGCTTGGTGATAAAAAAGGCACCACCAAAACCCTCCACACGCGAACACCCTTAGAAAGTTTGGCTTCTGGCTCTCTCGCTCACCGAACGAAGCGCAGTAACAAAATGCTACTACTCAGACGTCGATTTTCTGCGAGAGCTAGCTACAGAGACTAGCGACAGATAACTGTCGACAGTGTGGTCCTACCACTATAAATTTTAATGCAGGAAAGTAATTATTTTAACAAATGTTTTAAGTGTATTTAATTTTTTGAAAGTCATGTGACTTTTAACGTTACATTTGTTATTTTAAAAACATACTCGTTATGAATTAATTTACCTAATATTAAACTTGTTTAAGATCCGAAAGCCGATAAAAAAAAGCCAGTGTGTCTAGTTGAAAAGGCAGATTATTTCAATAATGCGAAGCGGCCATTGTGGTTTGTGTACAGTGGCATGGGTTCTCAATGGGCTGGCATGGGTGCCCAACTCATGCAGATACCAGTATTTGCTTCAGCTATAGAACGGTAAATATTTTGTTTCCTACAAACTACTAGCAAGCTAGAGATAATAATAACCAATAACTGTAGGGTTTATATTTCTAAATGATCGCTCAGGCACACATACAGAACTTCATGGCAATTGCAATTCAGTAAATGACATTACCAAACGGATGATAAAAATCATACCTCGTCTTTATAATCTATTACTATTCAATTTCCTTGTACGTCTTTCGTATTCTCCGTCGTCCGTCGTTGAATACATTCATGAAAACACATTGAATACATTCTAAAAAACTGCCAAAACTCATGATATAACGAAGCATAATAATCTCTAAAAAATATACACATTTTTTTGACTTGATATCAACCTTTCAACGTTTTAATTTTCATATACTATCCTCAAAATAGTTATTAAGTTCTTCTTTATGAAATTAACGAAAGTTCCATACACATTTTTGGTATTGAAATATTCCATCCATTATAGAAGATTTCCTTTTGTTTTGTTTTCCTTATGTGAAAATAAATCAGTGTTATTTTGTGTTACAAGCTTATTCTCGCGACATTGTCCGCATAGAAAGTATTTTTGACATATGCAGACCCAGATTGCTAGCTAGTTCAAGGATTTCTAGGTACTACAGGCTTATCAGGTTGCCTGATGAGTTAGATAAGCTGGAGAAAATTCTAGCTATTCCCATTACCTAGCACCTTGCCGAGGTTGGCTCCGTTTCATCGGACACTCGGTCATATTTTTGGAAGAGGCATTCGACGGTTGTGGCATCAAATAAAAGTATTACTGCAATAATAATAATAACCCCTGGGCCAGTCGTTATCTCACCATGAGACTAACGCAAACCTCGGAGGAACATTATATGGCTCCCTAAATTCTTTTGATATAAATGAAAAAATATAGCACAAGACTTATAGGAAAGTCAAACCGCAGGGCAGCTTGTGGCGTGCTGAATGTGAGTGGCGACACTGCGGTCCTGAGTGCCACAGAGAGTCGGCCAGGGTCTCGTATCCAGCTGGCCTTTATTGGCTGGCTGGAATGGAAACCGAAGAGTGCCCGCAGAATTCTCAACTCTGGCTTGCCTTAAACGGCTGGTCAGAGAGGGGTCGCCAGAGCTATATGCTCGGGGGTTGAAGTGTCATTTTCAAGGGCATAACTACGGGGAAACCACTGCGATGGTGAAACCGGCGCCGCACCGCTCGACACCCAAGCCACTTGCACCAATGTTGCCCCCCTGTTGCCCGTATGGCCTGTGTGTCTGTGGCGACCATTTGGGGGGGCCCATTCAGTGAGTTGGCGAGTCACCGTCTGCCAAAGTTCAAGACGATAAAGGTATTGAAGGCAGACGACAGTTTTTCAATCAATAGTTTTTAGTTTAGCCAGCCCATCAAACCTCCAACCCCATAATTATGTATTAGATTAGATACCATCATCACACAATAGTTTTACACCTACCGTTGGCATTCCACGAGTGTTATGTGCAGACGTGGAGTGTCATCGGTAGATGTCCCATCCTATTTTTAGATTAAATTTCTCCAAAGGCCTCTGCGTGTTGGATCCATATCCCCATGTAAGCCTTTCAAAGGACCGGATATCTTCCCTAAGGAAAATATCCGTGAACCAAAAGGAGATACAAGATAATAATAATAATAAGTTGATATCACTGTTCCGCATGACGGGAATCTCGTGAAGGCTGAGAAAGATAAACAAATAAAATATCAAGACTTAGCTCACGAGATTGTCAACATGTGGGATGTGGACTCGGCAATCGTTGTACCGATAGTCATTTCGACCAATGGGATAATAGCCAAGAGCCTCGATCAACATCTAAAGAGGCTCACGTTAGGTAGTTGGATTGCGGGTCTGATGCAGAAGGCGGTCTTACTGGACACGGCGCGCATCGTAAGAAAGTTCCTCTCTTTGGAGCCCTAACCACCGACAGCTCTGTCCTTATACTCGCTGCCGGTGGGTCATCACGCTTTTTATATTTTTAAATATTTTATTTTTTTTATATCATATTTAAAAATGTATAAGGTAGTTAGTAAATTAAATAAATGTCATAATAATAATAATAACCGAACATTAATGTAACAGAGCAAAGAGTTTCAGATCAAAGACGAATGATAGTGAAAAAGAGGTATCTTACCGAGAATATGTTAAACCACATTAAAGAAGTAGTTAGACAGGCAATGACAAACCCTTGCGAAGAAAATATCCAACACACATCAACTCATAATGAAACAAATACACGTTTTACGGCAACAAATAACGTACTAAATAACGTACGTATCGTACGTAACGTATAATAAATAACGTACTAAATCAATCCATTTCAACCTCTCACACTCAAACATCTAACACATATGACATTATCCTAGAATCAGAAGTACAAGTAGTGGATTATGAGATACACGAAGACATACTAATCAGCAAGATAGAGGATAAATTAAAAACAAAAATATTGTTTTACGCAGCTATGGAATCGGCCATGAGACCAAAATTACCGAAACTAAACTATAGTAAACGGCTTACAGATTTTATAAACATATTTGATGATAACATACTGGACCGATTTCTAACTAAAGAAATATTTCTTTGTGATATACATACTTTAATATACTGCACTGCAACAGTTCTTTCGGAAGAATTAGGATATAAAATATATAAAGAAAATTGTAATACCACAAAACAAATACAAAAAGAACCTTTCTGGCAGATAAGATTGCAACAAGATATATCTAAATTAAGAGCAGACATAGGTAGGCTCACATAATACATTAGAGGTAATAGATCAAATAAAGTGATAAGAAATGTAGGACGTATATTTAAAAATAACAAAATACACACTGTACATGAACAAAACAATAAAACACCAGAGGAACACCTAGATACACTAAAACAAAAATTGACACTAAAATCACACAGGTTAGCTAGATATAAAAAATCACTACAAAGAAAACAACAGAATAGATTATTTTGTACCAATGAAAAAATTTTCTACAGACAAATGAAGTTAGGCATAGATAAATATGATAGTAGCGTGGAAAGCATATCGAAAACACAGCTCGAAGAATTTTGGTCACATATATGGGAAAATGAAACTACACATAATGAAGAAGCGCCATGGATTAGAGAAGAAGAGGACAAATGGAAAGAGATAAATGAAATGGAATTTCACCGAGTAGATGCTAACGACATAAAAACTATAGTCACTAAACTTCATAACTGGAAAACACCGGGCATTGACAAAGTGCATAACTTCTGGTATAAGCAACTACACTCCTTACACAAACCCTTAGCTAAATCTTTTACAGATATTATAACAAAAAAACAGCCAATTCCTCCATTCATAGCTAAAGGAATCACATACATCATCATCATCATCATCATCTTGCTCTTATCCCAATTACTTGGGGTCGACGCAATATGTCATCTGTTCTGACATATTGCAAAAAGTTTCGGCAATGACTTTTATGACCGGCCGCCCGCCCGACGTCAACCCTCCTTGGGAATGTAATCGTTGACCCAAATGGTACCAGATGGAGTTGGTCCGGGTCAATCTAGGGACCTTAGTCGTCTTTTACGACACCCACGAGCAAAGCAAGGGTTGGTAGTATTCGAAGCCGCTACCACACAGCACCTAAAGGAATCACATACATGATCCCAAAAAGGTAAATAAAGCAACGATCCGTCTCAATATCGCCCCATCACATGCCTACCAACAATCTATAAAATCTTAATAGCAGTTATCACAAACAAAAATATTTTACACATAGAAACACATAATATAATATCCGAAGAACAAAACGGCTGCAGACGAAACCACATGGGGTGTAAAGAGCAATTAATAATAGACTCTACAATACACAAGCATGCCAATAAAATGAAACGAAATTTGCATTGTACAGCAAGTACCGTAAAGCATTTGCCACACACTTGGCTACTAAGAGTTCTGAAAATATATAAAATTAACCCGTGCCTCATAAATTTTTTGAAAAATATAATGTCATTCTGGAAAACTAATTTATTCTTACGCCACGCCGATACTACAATTATGTCCAGAGATATCTACATAAAGAAAGGTATCTATCAAGGGGACTCCTTGAGCCCTTTATGGTTTTGTCTAGTTCTTAACCCATTATCACATATAATAAATAAGCATAAAGTTGGATACCGCTTAAAACACAATAACACTGAAACAAAAATAGCCCATCTGATATACATGGATGATATAAAACTTTATGCAACAACCGCAAAAGACATGAAAGTTCTCATAGATACTACACATAATTTTAGTAGAGATAAAAATATGTCATTTGGTTTAGAGAAATGCAGAATTTTAAATATTAAAAAAGGTAAAATTCAAACTGGAGATTGTATGTTACAAACCGGAGAAAGTATATCCGACATGGAATCAGGTGAGGTATACAAATATTTAGGATACCAGCAGTCAAAACAACTAGATCACTCAATTTTAAAGAAAACTCTTTGCGAAGAATATAAAAACAGACTTAACACAATATGCAAAACCAAACTAGCATCGAAAAGGTTAATTAAAGCCATAAATACATACGCCATCCCTATACTGACCTATTCATTTGGAAAAGTTAAGTGGACTAAAACGGATTTACATAGCCTCGAAATTAAAACACGCACAGTATTAACTAAAAACAAGTATTTGCACCCAAAATTAGCAATAGAAAGGATATGTATTAAAAGAATCAGTGGAGGTAGAGGACTTATAAATTTAAATAACCTATGGGAAAAACAGTTATATAACTTAAGAGAGTTTTTCCAAAATAAAGCAAAGACCAGTAATATACACCAAGTTATTATTGTCAATGATAGTAAATTTACCCCATTAAATTTATCAGAATCACTTAGTATCGGTCAGAATAATAATAACACAACACATTTTCTTAAAGAAAAATCAACAAATGGAAAAGTAAAATATTACATGGACGTCACCCACATGACTTAGATCAAACACACATAGACTCACAAGCTTCGAACAGATGGCTTACAAGTGGTTATCTATTCCCTGAAACCGAGGGATTCATGATAGCGATTTAGGACCAGGACATTAATACAAAAAATTACAAGAAATATTTAATAAAAGATCCCAAAGCAGCTGATGATAAATGTCGCAAATGTCACAGACAGTCAGAAACTATTCAACATATTACTGGAAAAATAGTTCAAATAGTTAACATTATACACAAAAAACTAGCTATGAAATATAATCTCGACTCAGATACATACACGCCATACTACAAATATACCCCTAACCCAGTTTTAGAAAATAATAAGTGGAAAATATACTATGATCGTGCCATACTCACAGATAAAACAATACATTTTAATAGACCGACATAACATTATATAATAAAGAGGACAAAATAGCATACATTGTTGATATTGCCGTACCAAATACTCATAATCTATTAAAGACTATAACAGAAAAAATCAATAAATATACAGAACTAAAGGAAGAAATAATAAGGATGTGGGGTCTGAATAAAGCATATATAGTACCTATAGTCATCTCTACAACTGGCGTTATCCCTAAATATTTACACCATAGCCTGAAAATTTTGAATCTACCACAACATACTATACTATTTATAAATATACAAAAAGCAGCAATCTTAAATACATGTCGTATAGTGAGAAAATTTATGCAGATTGACGAAACAACCTTAAGTATTAGCGATTAGATTAAGACACAAATTTTATCCACAAAATGTCGGTTACTTGGTCCTGACCCGTAACTGGCATTCTAAAACCGGCTAACAACCGAGTATTCTTAAAATAAAATATAATAATAATAATATTTACTTCATCAAAGGAATTGCGAGCTTCAAGTTCAGAATGATACAGACACACCATCCATACAGTTAGAATTTAATAGTTATCACGACAATAATTATATCAATAATATTGCAACGAGAGCGCACGAAGCAGACACACACAATACGAATAATGCACAAGAAATAATAATACCATATTCAGAGCAACAAACTATAGAAATAGAAAGAATTTTTAAGGAGGTCTTTAGCTATTTTAAAAATACAGATCCTATACAAAGAACTTACATTCCGAAACAAAATTCATCAAAAAAGCTAGCTTCAACTGTGAATTATATTAATAATAATATTCTTCCTAAATATATTAAAGACGATACTGAGTTCATAACCCTACAAACAATTTTGTACAGTGCAGCATGGACAGCAGCTAAAATCAATGTCACTAAGATAGATATACCGCCAAAATTATTAAATAACTGCGTGTTTAAGAGAAATAAACCGAAATGGTAATTAAGATTAGAAAACAGAATTAAGGAGTTAAGAGCACAAATAGGACGATTAACTCAGTACATCAGAGGAAACAGACGTAATAAATTAATAAAACACGTAAATTATATACAAACTCATTATAAGGTACACGCCACTCATGAAGAACATAACATGAGTTTATCAGAATTTTTAGATACAATGAAGCAGAAACTAGGAAGCATTAGTAACAGACTAAAAAGATACAAAACTTGTAGTCTACGTAAGGTACAAAACAGTTTATTTGTAATGAAAAACAGTTTTACCGCGGGCTAAAGGTACCGATCACTAACGCAAACTCAACAATTCCCACATTAAACTAAGTACCACTTCACCAACTAATTCACACAATAACATTAGCTATATGAATAATAAACCACCGCCTGCTGAAGCACTACAAAATTTTTGGGCTAGAATCTGGGAAAATTCAGTTCAACACAACATAAGGGCTGACTGGATACGCCAGGAACAAAGTTATTACTTAAACTCAGAACCTATGGCCTTTCAATGCATATCGCCGGAAATATTCCACCAAGTAATAAACAAACTGCATAATTGGAAAACACCAGGTTCAGACAACATTCACAACTACTGGTACAAAAAATTTACTCACATTCACCCATTCATACATAAATATATTAACGAATTCATAGAACAACCACACACATTACCTTACTATATTACTGTGGCAACCACATACATGCTACCAAAAGATCCCAATGACTTATCCAATGCAGCTAAATACAGACCAATAACCTGCCTCCAAACTATTTATAAAATAATTACTTCTTCTTTAACACAAATCATTTCCAACCACATAGATAAAAATAACGTATTAGCAGAACAACAGAAAGGGTGTCGTAAATATAGTCAGGGATGTAAGGAACAACTTACAATAGACTCCATACTACTCAAACAGACTCAACTAAAGAAAGCTAATATGTATTCAATGTATATTGATTATAAAAAAGCCTTTGATTCCGTACCCCATACATGGTTACTCAAAATTTTAGAAATTTGCCGCATACATCCTCAGATTATCTCTTTTCTAACAAGCGCTATGACAAAATGGACGACAAGACTTAGACTGACAACTGACGAAAACACATTTACAACAGAACCTATCAAAGTACAAAGAGGTATTTTCCAAGGTGATGCCTTAAGCCCACTTTGGTTTTGTTTAGCTTTAAACCCACTTTCAAATATGTTGAACTCGTTGAATACAGGATATAGCTTAGTTTATAAGGAAAATGATACTGAACTGCAAAACGATCCTTTAACATACAAACTTAACTATCTCCTATATATGGATGATATAAAACTTTATGGAACCACCGAAAAAGAACTACAATAACTTGTCCAAATTACTGAAAATTTCTCGCAGGATATTTGTATGGAGTTTGGAATCGACAAATGCAAAATTAATTCAATAAAAAATGGCCAACATTATGAACACCAACATCACACTAAATCTGGTCACGTTATAGAAGCTTTAACAAACAATGAAGTATATAAGTATTTAGGTTACAATCAGTCAAAACAGATACTGCACACAGATATAAAACAATCATTAGGAAAACAGTTCAGGCAAAGACTAATATAATTTTACGAAGTCAACTTAACTCCAAAAATACTTCTAAAGCCATTAATTCATACGCTATTCCCATTATCACGTATTTATTTGCTATAATTAACTGGATTAACACTGAACTAAAAGCTCTGCAAAGAATTATTAACACTAATATGACTCAACATAGAAAACACCATCCACGATCATGTATTCAGAGATTAACATTCCCCCGTAGTGCTGGAGGACGAGGTATAATCGATATACTAAATCTACGTAATAAATAGATAACAAATCTACGAACATATTTTCACAACAAGGCCCTAACTTCGTCTTTACACAAAACTGTAGTCCAAACAGATAAAAAAATTACTCCACTAAATTTAAGCGACAGAACACCACAGAAAAATGAAACTCTAGTAGATAGGCTGACAAAGTTAAATGAATGGGCCCTAAAGACTTTACATGGATGCCATCTTAATGACCTAAACCAACCAACTGTTGACAGAGTAGCGTCAAACGAATGGCTTAGGCAAGAGGAATTATTTCCCGAAACGGAAGGGTTCATGCTAGCAATTCAAGACCAAGTAATAGAAACCATGAACTATAAGAAGCACACAATGAAGTTACCGAATTCTTCCAACAATTCTTGTAGAAAATGCAAAGGTACACCTGAAACTATCCAGCATATAACGGGAGCATATAGAGCAATAGCCCAAACCGATTACAAACACCGACATGATCAAATAGCTGCAATCATCCATCAATCACTTGCATTGAAATATAAACTCATAACAGAAAAAACAGCTTATTATAAATACACTCCACGTACTATATTAGACACTTCCGATTACAAGCTCTACTGGGACAGAACCATATTAACAGATAAAACAGTACATTTCAACCGTCCAGATATAACACTACACGACAAAAAGAATGAAATAGTATACTTAGTAGATATAGCAATACCTAACACACATAACCTTTCATCCACCCACACTGAGAAACTAACCAAATATACAGATCTAGTCATTGAAATAAAATCTCAATGGAAAGTTAAAACAGTTAAAATCATACCTATTATTTTATCATGTACAGGAGTCATACCTCATACTCTACATATAAGCCTCCAACTCTTACACATTCAACCACTCACTTACATCACATTACAAAAAGCAGCCATTCTAAACACTTGCAGAATTGTCAGAAAATTCCTATCTATAGATACACATAGAAATACCACTCCTGTGCTTGACTAAGGTCCGCATGAGAGTGTAAAGTTAACCCCTTACCAACAGGGAGAAACAAAAAAGTTAAAAAAAAAAAATAATAATAATAAAAAAGAACAAAGTTCAAGACGATAAAGGTATTGAAGGCAGACGACAGTTTTTCAATCAATAGTTTTTAGTTTAGCCAGTCCATCAAACCTCCAACCCCATAAACAGTTATTAGATAGCATCATCACACAATAGTTTTACACCTACCGTTGGCAGTTAATAATATATAAAAATATATTTCTCCAAAGGTCTTTGCGTGTTGGATCCATATCCCCATGTAAGCCTTTCAAAGGACCGGGTATCTTCCCTTGGAAGATAGCCGTGAATCGGAGATACATGATAATAATAATAATAATAAAGTCTTTATTTGCATTAAATGAGGTACATTTATGGGTATAGGTGATCAAAATTATAAAATTTCAAGCCCATCTAGTCATTACAAATGACATGTAAATGTAAAATATGTACATACAAACTACTTATCATTTTAAAATTATTTAGGATGGGTGCTGGAAGGAGGGAAGGCTGGTGCTCCTGCCGAAGCCGGGACGGTCTCCGAAGTCGCCTTCGGCCTACAGGCCTATCGTGCTGCTCGATGACACGGGCAAGCTACTGGAGAGGGTGGTAGCTGCCCGCATCGAGCGGCACCTCGTCGGCACGGGGCCCGATCTGTCGGACGCCCAGTTTGAGATTAGGAGGGGTCGTTCGACGATCGCGGCTCTGTTGTGCCTGAGGGCCGTGGCGACTGAGGCCGTCACCGGCGGGGGAGTGCTGTTGGTGGTGTCCCTAGACATTGCCAACGCATTCAATAGTCTGCCATTCAGCTGCACCAGGGAGGCGCTCCGGTATCACGGGGTGCCAGCTTACCTGAGGCGGCTAGTGGCAGACTATTTGGAGGGGCGCAGCGTCTTCTGCACCAACGGAGCAGGGAACGTTATGCGAACACCCATGACGTGCGGTGTCCTACAGGGGTCGGTCCTCGGACCCACCCTGTGGAACATCGGCTACGACTGGGCGTTGAGGTTGAGCCTCCCGCCCGGGCTGGGCGTGATTTGTTACGCCGACGACACGCTCGTCACAGCCCGCGGTGGGGGCGACTGGGGCGGCGTAGGCGCAACTACCTGCGCCTCATGCTGCCCACAAAAAACTGACCGCAGTCCACCCACAAAAAAAAAAGATGTAATTTATGTTCGTTAATTTGTAAAGTCTCCCGCAATGCAAGGTTTATTTACAAATGTAATATAAACAAATGGTAATATTGTTATATTATGTGGACTTGAAAATTTAAACTTCTCACTGGTTTAGGGATCATCACCTTAGTACACGATGGATTAAGTTAATACCTGCTCGCATTCCTGAATAAAGATTCTTAATATACATAAAATAACGAAATTTTATTTGTTTTTCTTAATTTTCTTCATTAATTATCGGGTATAACTTGTAATATATAAAAAGAATGTGTTGTGGAAGCGAACTCTGGTATTACGATAGGTGTATTATAGATTACAGAATTAAGAATACAATTAATAGGGCCTTGGAATTGTCTGGCAGATTTCATTGGACTATTAGTCCAAAGACCTCTTGTGAAAACGTCTATCGCATCCGTAGGGAATCATCGCCTGTGAAATGAGGGTTAGAGAGTACACTAATAAAAATGCTACATACGTTCCACTGTATACTGGTGGAAAACACACTATAAAACGTCATCACTATCGGGACGGTACCCGTGTTACAGTTACACCAGCTTATTACTATTTATCTAGTACTAACTACAAGTCTATAAGTTGCCGTTTGGACACTTCAAATCACACGTGGCCATAACCGCCACATTTACGTGTTAATTCACTTGTACGAGAGAAAGTTCACTGTATGCATCACGTTTACACTAATTATTGACACAGAATAAACGAGACGTCGACAATGACTGCATCCCACGAGAAGCACGTCCTGACAATACGCGCGCTCAGGGTGGCGTGGTATTATCGCCCGACGACCAGATGGTGCTACCTCCGGTGTCCTTCTTCTGTCGTGGAATGTGAAGACAAGCACATAGTCTCATCGAGACTGGTAATCTATCGTGCGCTTCCATGCATGCAAGCGGAAAGATCAGGCGTCATGCTGGGGTGCTCAGCGGCGCAGCTGATGCGTCCAGGCTGGCCATGACGTAGCATGAAGCCAGGGAAATAACGGATTGGATCGACTCACCGGTCATGAAGTCATCCTGAGGCTGGCTGCTGTCGCAACGCGAAAAGAAAGCAACTGAGCGGCAACGTTGTAAGCGGAGCTTTTACGAGTACAGGGAAAGTTGGGACAAGGGCGCTCACATGGTCTCACAAGGCACGTCCGACCTCGCTCGATGACAGGAACCAAGAGAGAGAGAGACTTTTACGACGCAACGCTTCGTGTCAAAGATGGCGTCATCCTTTTTCAAAAAGAAAGGTTCCTATTGGCCAGCTAGCCAAGCATAGACCGAAACCGATCCATAAACAAATGTTATTGTGAATTACACTTGGCAATGGAATTCTGTATTTTATAAAAAAATAAGATGATTGACATTGTGTGCTTATTCAACCATCTTCTACATATAAATATCTACACAAATACTAATTGATTTGAATAGTTGATTCATGTTATCACGAATGCCATCTAGTAGCGAGGATGTGTAACTTATATTGAATATAGTTAGTTTTATCAGATGACCTAGTGCCATCTATCAGCACACCATGGAATCCTAATAAATTTATTATTTTAAGACCGTTCCTGAATGAAAGTATGATAATAATATGCAGTGATATATTATATCACTACAATCTAGTACACTTAATGTTATATAATTCAAAATCACAGACTTAGCCTCTGTCTGGTACTATACTCGTCATACTCCGTCTGGCTTCGTGAACAATTTCATAATTTTATGTTTACAGAACGTACTCTGTTGTAGGCTTTCATTAGACTTAAAATTTAGATTTTATTTAGCATGTATAAAATTTAACATCTACAAATCTTTAAATGTATTAAATTAAAATTATTTAATTTCTCATATATATAATACAAACTCTATTGCAGTTGTCAAAAGGCACTAGCTCCAAAGGGAATCGATATAGTTGAAATCATCTGTTCGCCCGACAAAACAATATTCGACAACATTATGCACTCGTTCGTGGGTATCGCTGCTATTCAAATTGGATTGACTGACATCTTGTGGGCGCTGGGCCTGACTCCTGATGGTATTATTGGTAAGGCATTAAAATTTTAGCATTTAGTATGTTTCCAACACAATGATTTGTTACGTTATCTCATCCTTACTAATATTAGAAATGTGAAAGTAACTGTCTGTCTGTTACGCTTTCACGTCTAAACCACTGAACCGATTTTGATGAAATTTGGTACAGAAATGGACTAAAGCTAGACAAAGGACATATTTTCAGACAAAGGACACTTTTTATCGTGAAAAATGGTTATAAGAGGTTGAAATAGGGGATGACATTTTGTATGGAAGTTCGTCATTTTCGATGATAGAACCATGAATCTTTGTATTAAGGCACTTTATAATAAATAAATAAATATTCGTTCTAGCGTTTTGGAAATTTCATTTATATGGGGATGAAATTCAACCCGTAAAGGACAAAAAAGCATACAGCCGAAACCACTGGGCCTAGAAACGTGTTTTTTTTACACCGTAGTATTTCTTGCGGTACACGAGCAGTGGCAAAGGATTTTTTGGAAAATCACCCCCTTAAGGTGGTGAAAAGCGTATAGTCGAAACTATTGGGGCTAGGAATGTGAAACTGTGTATTTCTGTGTATTGTTCTCGATTCTCTTTTTGTTGTAAATGAGCTCTGAGAAATTAGTTTTTGAAATTCAATCTCTAAGGGATGAAAAATGTATAGCCGTTATCATTAGGCCTAAAAACGTGAAATTTTATACAAAGCTGTCTTTCTTGGGGAAAGTGCTCACTAAAATAGATTTTTTTTTGCAATTTTACCCCTAAGGAGATGAAAAGCGTATAACCGCTATCACCGAGCCTAGGAACGATCATTTTAGTACACGGTCGGCATTTTTGGGTTACCCTATTATTTTTTCTTAATGCTCGCTTATTAAGATTACTTTGGATCGACGCCATATGTCTACTACTCCTCTGCTATCGTAAAGATATCGCAAAGGTTCTTCTAGCAACATTTTATGATCAGCTGCCTGCCAGACGACATTGCTGCCTAGATGGCCAGATCACCAATTGGTCCAGGTCGATGTAAATCTTTATCTTAGTAGTATTTTATGACACCCACAAACAATGAAAGCGTTATAATATTCCTAGCCGCTACCAGACAGTAAGTTAAAATCAAGATATTAATCCAATTTTCTATCTCTAGAAATAAATAAAAATTTGAAGCGTCTATTTGTCTGTCAAAATAATAGCTTTTATTTATGCTCACACAATTATGCACGATACCTATGTCTAAAAAACCGGCCAAGTGCGATTCGGAGTCGCGCACAAAAGGTTCCGTAACATTATCTATAAAAAGGGGGAAAAATTGCGTTTGTTGTATAGGAGCCCCCTTAAATATTTATTTCATTTTGTTTTTAATATTTATTGTTATAGCGGCAAAAGAAATGCATAATTTGTAGAAAATTCAACTGTCTAGCTATCGTGGTCCTTGAGATATGTCTTGGTGACAGACAGACGGACGGACAGACAGTGAAGTTTTAGTAATAGAGTCCCGTTTTTATCCTTTGGGTACGAAACCCTAAAAACGGCTCAATTTTTTTTTGTCTGTCTATTCGTTACGGGCAAAACGTCTGGACTGCTACTGATAATACTTTACTACCAGGTCTACCAAACCTTACATAAGGAATAACTTAGGCTATATTTTATCTCAGGCTATATTTTATCCCGGTATGGCTGGAGTAACTGTGAGAATTTAGTCCATTTTAAAATTAGTTCACTAATAGAAAGCTATTTTTGAGCGAGTAACTTATTTATGCTATTTTTTTATTCCGATATTCCTACGGGACCGGGCACAATACCAGTGAAATCGCGGGCATTTAATGGCTATAAAAATTAATTTACGAATGAAAATCTACATTATAAGTGAATAACAAATAAAGGCTATTTTCATCCTGGTGATTGCCCGGGAACGAGAACTCCGCGAGTGAAACCGGTGGTTATCAGCGAGTAACGTAGGCAATTTTTATCTCGGATATTTGTATGGGACTTGATTAACATATTTTTTTTTCACCCATGTAAACTTATAATATCGGCGAGTAACATAGGCGATTTTTATTTCGGCATTCGCATGGGAATGTGGTCTACGTGGGTGAAACTAAGAGAGTTTGATCGATATAATTTTTTTTCACCAATGGAAACCTATCACGGATAATGTATTATCAATGACTAAGCATGGCCGTATTTATCATCGTCTTTCCACGTGAATTTGAACTACAAGGGTGAAAGTAATATTCAAATATAAAAATTTGCAAAGATATTTGGACGATTGTTACTCAATCACGCGTAAACTGTTAACCAGATTTGGATGAAAATTAAAACATAGATAAAGTATTTCTTAAATTAAGAAATATGCAAGCCACCTTTTACGCGAGCGAAGCCGCGGGCAAAAGCTAGTACATATATATGTATATTTGTGTGTAGGGTAAGGTAGGGTAGGTATTTATTGCCATTTTCAGCGATTATCCCACAAACAATTTTATTTTGCTCCTAATAGAAATTTAAAAAAAGGAAAGGGCTTCTTATATAATTAGAGAATATTTTCCAGTTCATTTTATTTTAAATTAAGCAATTTGATTTAACATTTTATTAGTTAAATATAGATTCTTATCATCTCGTGGCAAGCTTTACGCTTATCTAAGCGTAAAGCTTGCCGCGTGATGACAGAGTAAGAATACAATTTAACACCCCCTCCCTTGCCCATGGGTATCGTAAACGACGACTAAGGGATTAAATATGCATATAATATGAATATCTGTGCAAGAGAAGGAAAACCCGAAACAAAACACTATGCCAACACGTCAGATCTGCCTCGCAGAAGGCTGCGACCGCGTCCCAGTTCCTGATGCTGTCGAGCATAGCCCTAGCGATAGTCGGCAGCGTCAGGTCAGTACCGATGATTGCGACGAGTTCACGACGTTGCTCTGTCCAGGCGGCACGAACCTCGAGCGTATGCTGTGCCGTGTCCTCGTCGCAATCACAGTGGTGGTAGGACGGTGTACTCTTCCTCCTAGCGACCGTGTACAGGTATTTGGCCAATTATCCATGCCCCGTCAAAACCTGCACCAGTAGGAAGGAGAGCACCCCGTGCTGCCGTTTGAGCCATTGCATCAGCACCGGCCGGAAGGCCTCGATGGTCCAGACACCGTATCGAGGCCTCTCCAGCCGGACTGCCCAACTGACTGGCGTCGACCCGCCAGGCGGTGAGCTCCCTGAAAGAGACCACATCGCCCTCCGCTCGCACCCTCGTCACCCGCCGATACAAATCGGCGAGCATTTCCGCCTCCAGGTCCCACGGGGGAGTCCTAGCCAACAGGCACGCCGCCTTTGTCGCCACTGTGTCGTATTCGCGTATGGCCCTGATCACCATGGCCCTCTGTCGTCGCCACAGATTAGCCCTGAGTTGGGCGGTCAGGGACCCCACCCACACCGGTACGCCGTACAGGGCCATCGACCGGATGACCCTCGCGTACAGCCGTCGACATGCAGCGCTCGGTCCGACCACATTCGGCATAAGCCAAGAAAGGGCAGACGCCACGCCGACAACTCTTTTTTAGCTAACAACTCTTTTTTAGCTAACAACTAGTTTTTAGCTAACAGCTCTTTTTTATATTGATCCCTATAGCAAGCTAGACTAGATCGTTTCTCTCATTTTTACCTCTTTTTTGCGAGTACTTTAGTCTTGGTTACAGTATGAGTATTGTGTGTAGTGTGGACCGTCTTCAAAGTTAGTACGAGACCTGCTCAAGTTAACAAAGTTACTATCACTATGAACAGACATAGTATCGCTATTTTTACGGATTCTATCGCGCTTGTATTTGATGTATGATTAGTAATTATTCAACATTAAAATTTGTAGTAATTATTATTACAATTTGTTAATTTAAACCTAACAAAACTAATATACTACCACCAGATCGGAACGCGACCCCACTAAGAAAGATCCGGCAAGAACACTCACAGGACATAATGCTAAACTAATATTGATTTTTATTTTTAAAGGCGGCTACAATGTAGGTACATTGATGGGCAATGTATAACTGCTACGGTAATGTGATTTATCTACTTCTGAGCCTGACGGGTACAGTTTGTGTGAATTCTATTTTATGGTGCTTCCCCCTCTTGCAGTCTCTTGGCAGGGTGTAATGCATGGTATATTTTATACCCTAAAATGAATATGCGATTATCTTGCGACTCCGATATGAGTCATACGTCAATTTATTCGGTAGCAAGGATAGCCTGTAGCTGTTTTCGATGCTTTATGCCATTTATGCCGTTTGCATACCATCCCATAATTTGTAATGTGTTCTTAATTTTTGCTCAATATTAGGTAGTTGTGTAGCACTACTTTCTAGGTTCTTCAACCTATGATCAAAAAAGATTAAAATATTTAATATTTTATTTATATTTTGTTTATATCGGAGTCTTCCCACTCGGGTGATTATGCACCGTGTATCAGTGGTTTTATATGCGGCTGCTGTGCTTTCGTTACTTGGGCGTGTGATGCATTTTGTAAGTAAAACATATTGAGTGATTTTTTTTAACATTAGGGACCTTATGTTAGATATAGTATCTTTTTAGAGCTTTTTGTTTTAAATGTTGTAGTTTTTAGCTACTATACACCCTTTCTAGTTAGCCGGGTTGGGCTCACCGCAGTGAACACATTTGGTTTCTTTTTTTGCTATCGATGTTGTGTAGTCTTTAGTCAGGTGTTTAATAGTGCACTTCTAAGATCTATGTTACTTAGAATAATATTTCTGTATATAGCCATATGCCTGACCTCTTTTACACTACGGTATTAGTTTGAATGTTTTTAAAGGCTGTACTTCAACGTTACAGTCTACTACGGTCCTAAAACCATATATCTATTTTAAATAAAACTATATATAAATTTGTATCAAAATGTGGGTCAATATTTAATAACTAATTTCTGTATAGGGTAGATAATTATAAATTTTCGGCAGTAACGATGACTTGTTGGACGTGAGACATCTTAGTCCGCCCGTGACCATGAACGCTGCAAAGTGTTCGAAACGTCGGGTAATGAAAAATCAAATACAAACGCAATAAAATCCGTAAAGTCGTTTTATTTAAAATGTGTAATACTCGCGTAAACATTAGAAATCATTATGTAACCCATATATCTAGTCTAAGTTTTTATCTTTTCCAAAGAAAAGCGTAACCATAGTTCTTATCTTGGCCTAGTCTTTCCTTTTTGCATCTAGTTGCTCCACTATTCTGTTTGGCAAACATGATGAGTGTAGGTCTTTGGCTAAGACCCTAATTGGCTTATCTTTTTTTTTTCTTAAATGAGTGCCAGAGACAATTATTTTGTAATAATAGCTTAGTAATCGCTCTGTCTTCGTCCTTGGCGTTTATTTTGATGGTATTCCCACTCACCATTTTCACCATGAAAAAGTCCTTATTTGAACAGGTCAAAAGAAGAATGTCATCATAAGCGCTGAAGAGTGTTAGAAACGTTGGGTATTGGGTAATCAAAAAAAAATTAAATACAAACGCCATAAAATCCGTAAAAATAGTTTTATATGTAACATCAGAAAACTATAAATCAAAAGAGGTAAGGTCAAAGTAGTTTGGTATAGTAGTATTGGCATGGTAATTTGGTAGTTTTCAATGTCCTCTACTATGACTAGAGTGGAGTGGGGATATATTTTTGTTTTTAGATTTTCGGCTTTTTAACTGACTTCAAAAAAGGAGGTTTCTCAATTCGACAGTATAAAAGCTTTTTTATGTTTGTTTGCGGATAATTTGTCGTTTATGGACCGATTTTGATTATTCTTTTTTTTTTGTTAGAAAGACTATCCCAATAGTCACATGAAAATTTCAAAATGTTGAAATTAGACAAGAGGTCTTCGAAAAATCAACCCAACCCGGGGAGGACGTCGGTCTTTACTCACGCGGTCGGCCTCTCGGCGGGTGACGGACTAATTCCCCGGTCACGT
The DNA here is from genome assembly GCA_032191425.1 of Lymantria dispar. Lineage (NCBI taxonomy): Eukaryota > Metazoa > Arthropoda > Insecta > Lepidoptera > Erebidae > Lymantria > Lymantria dispar. The sequence goes on along the minus strand of CM063450.1, from coordinate 1,209,078 downwards.
CACCCGCGGTCTCGGCTAGGGCAGCATGAGGCGCAGGTATTCGCGCCTACGCCGCCCCGCGATTACTTGCTTGCAGAGACAGTGAAGTGTTATTTTCTTTCTACTTTTCTGTTGTATCCACTCCATTTCTCTGGCAAGGTACTCTCCAGTAGTCTTATATTTGACTGTATTTTGATGTTCATTGTTTGTAGGATGTTCCTTTTCAAAAATACATTCTTGTATTCCAGAATGACTTTTAGATGATATGGTAATGCTTGCATTTGACAACTGAAGTCTTTAACTAGCTGCTGCAGTCTAGGTGCTCATTATGTTCCTCTTTATACCGGGTGTATAACCTATATTCAACTTCAGTTTTGAGGATTATTTGACCCTAGAAGCCCAATCATATTTTAGTGTCTACAAAGCCCAATGATAGGTCAAATTAACCTACACAAATAAATATACTTAAGACTTAGCTTATTTTATTATACCTAATATTTTTATTAATATATATTTAGCTAAACTTCTTATGATATTATAAAGTAACGTAGTAGTAATGTTTATTTAAAATAACTTTAAAATTTTTAATTATAATTGCGCATTCAAATATTTAGAACCTACAAAATGATATCCTGTCTAATATTCTCTTATATAGTAAATGCAATAAAAAAATAAATTACCTGACTGTATTTTATGATTAACTAATAAACAATTCTACCTAACATAACAGTTTTATGATTTGTATTTTCAAGTAATGTGACTTCCAACACACATCAATATCGTGCTCATGAAATATCGGTATTTTGCATTTGATACACTGTGAACATGTTTTACTCATTTTTTAGAAAAACAATATTCACAGTAGCGGCGTTTCTTCGCTTCGCTTTACTTCGTCTTTAGGATTTTCTAATGAAATATATGGGCTTATTTTGAAGAATATTCGTGATATTATCAGGTAACAAACGCTTTAAAAATTCAAAGTCGGACTTTTCAGTCACTTTTGCATTCATGATCCAATCAAGTCAGGGCTAATGTTTTTCACGAAACCTTTGCGATTTGATGATTATTTAAGAAGTAAGTTTGTTGTGACAGTAAATTATGTACGAATTATGTATTAAATACGATACCGTAATGTTATAAAGTATATATCTATACCAATAAATAAAATTGGAGTGTCTGTTTGTAATGTCAAAATAACAGGTTTTTTCATGCTCACACGGTTATTTGCACTATACATATGCCTAAAATATACTTTATAATTTTTTGTCAGTCTGTTTGTACCGGGTAATCGTCAAAATGGCTGGACCAATTTCAAAAATTCTTTCACCAATGGAAAGATATAATATCAGGGAGTAACATAGGCTATATTTTATCCCGGTATTCCCACGGGAACGGGAATTACGCAGGAAAGACGAGTTGCTAGTAGTATATAAAGCTATGTTGTATGACATTTGCGGTATATTCATCAATTTGTTAGGCGAATCAATGCTTTGAAGAAACTCTGGCTAGCTGGCTCGTTTGAATACTAAATATCGTTTATCAATGCATCTTCCACTTCACTCCTGACTTCATCTTATTCACACAATCGTTCTTATCTGAGTTTGCATCACATGATTCTGAGTTGTCATTATTTCCTAAAAGAGTCAAAAACTCAGTACCATTCAATTGTCATGAGGGCGCCATTTTGTTTTATTATCTGAAAATAAAGATTTTAGTAAGAAATAAAAGCAAATATAACGTTAAATCTCATAGAAATAGTTCATTTTAAATATGTAAACTGAATGCAAAAGTTACACAAAGCCCAAACATGGGTATAATTGGCCTAGAACATTGTGATAACTTAGAAATTGAGTTACTTACCGAAGGAATATCACCTTTTTAGGGTCCGTACCCAAAGAGTAAAAACGGGACCCTATTACTAAGACTTCCCTGTCTGTCCGTCCGTCGATCCGTCCGTCTGTCTGTCTAGTGGCACCAGGCTGTATCTCAATAACCGCGATAGCTAGATAGAATCACATTGTCCCGTACAAAATTGTCCCGCTTTTTCACCCCCTTAGAGGTATAATTTCTAAAAATCCTTTCTTATCGGATGCCTACGTCCCACAAAGAACACACCCTCGAAATTTCAGGTCTTTACGATCAGCGGTTTAGGCTGTCCATTGATCCAGCACTCAGGACAAAGCATTTTATATAATATAGATTATTACAAAGTGTAAACTCACGCGTGTTAAAGTAATTATGATGCAAGTACCTTGCATGATATAACTACCTAACTACTACCTACTTACCTACTAGTAACTAATAATTATATGTAATATCTATTTAACTGGAACAGGTCATAGTGTAGGCGAGCTGGGATGTGCATATGCCGACGGTGCTCTGACTGCGGAAGAGATGATTCTCGCTGCATACAGTCGCGGGCGCGTGTCGCTTGATACTGAACTGATACAGGGCGCTATGGCTGCCGTCGGACTTGGACATGGAAAGGTATGGATACCATCACTACACAAGACAAAAAGCAAAAGTGATCAAATTATGTCAGTATTATTATCTATATATAAATACGTGAAGCAAAAATTTTGTACCCCTTTTTAGGAAAATTACGCGCACGGTCAAATATTAAATTTGGCACAGTTGAAGAATATATCAAGGAGAAGTGTAGAAAACTAAAATTTAATATAATAATGGATTAAAAATATATTAAATTCATTAAAAAAGGCATTACGCACACTACAACGCAATCGCTACACACACACACACACACACACACACACGTATGTGTGAGTGTGTTGCGTAGCAACGCTTATACACTTTTGTTTAAATTATATATAAAAATATATATAAAAATATATAAAAAGAAAATTGTGCAGCAGAAAATTAATTAAAATGAATTATGCCCGAATTTCGACCACACGCCGACCACTAGTAAATATAATAGCGTAACGTCAAACCCGTGTTATATATAAAATTAGTTACACGTATGTCTCCACAACACTTAGTAACATAACCTTAATATGTACTTACAATATCCGACTATTATTCTTCTTCCTTGCTTCTGATAACGCTGAACTATGTGTGATCACCGAATGTCTTCTACTCATTCGAGACTGTTTATTTATACCCGTATTTTCCTATTAAACCACTCAAGCGCGACGATTCACATCTACGAATGTTGCTAGAGCAGACATTGAGTTCCAGACTATCCTTCGATGGGCAATAATAAATAGTAGAATGGCTAAAGTGTTTAAATCATCATCTAAACAAAAACATGGAGCCTTATAATTAAGTATAACATGTACGCATTGAAGTACAAGTACTGTGTACAAAGTACTGTGTACAAAGGCAGCACTTAGCTCTATTGCTAGTGCTTCGATCCATGGCCCGTATCGAACAGATCTAAGAACCCATTACACTCCGCTTTTATTATCTACTGTTGCCATGTCACTTGAGTCAGTTAAATAGATTTATTAAAGTTTAACTTACAAGAGATATATAAATATAGACAACATATAAATTACTTAATCTAGGTTATTAGCTTGTATAATATTTATCTGTACGTTATGACATAATGGACAGTATTTAGCCAAATTAAAATATATTACCGGTATATATTTAAAGTTATCAGTTGATCGTTAAGAGGGTTATCGGTAATTAGCACTTCGCGCATTTTAGGCATTTTGCTACGTTCCGATATTGACGCACACTAATGCACTACACACACGCGTAGAGTTCATAGAATGACCAGTCTTGAGCCTTGGCGCTTATAATCAATCTCTAATATATTCTTCGGAGAAGTAGATTTTCAAAAATCAACATAATGTAAAGTTTAAAATTTCTAATTAAAAACCAAAACTCATAACAGTAAAACGGTTAAAATTGTATTTTTAATATGCAAAGTATAGGAAATAGTAAGTATAGGCACAGAGTATAACTTACAAGGAGACCCTCAGACGTGTGGGTCGGGGATTTCCATGATTTTTGGTGGTGTGGTAGAGGGGGCCCGAGGGTATCACAACTACCAGATATTAGGGTCAACTGGGCCCTCGTTAAAAAGATTTTAAGGGTCAAAGTTGGATGGGTAATTTATGTACTAGAAAAATTCGCAGTCGAATCGCCAACAAGCGGTGGTCTCGTGGTAACGTGCTTGCTGGCGGGAACTCTGGTCTCGGGTTCGAGACTCAACAACTTATTTTTTTTAAAATTATCACATTATTGTGTAATAATTAAAAAAAATAATTTGTTTTTTTTATATTTTTACGCAGAATTATAAATTGTTTCCCTCCCCTTCTCTCCCTCACCACTCGACGTCCCTATCCCGGACGTCGGTCGCCGTCACGCGGTCAGGCTCTCTGCGGGTGACGCACTAAAGTCCCCGGTCCGGTCACCCGCGGACTCGCCTAGGGCGGCATCAGGCGCGGGTACTCGCACCTGCGCCGCCCGAGTCGCCGGCGGCGGAACGTGTCTCCAAAGATCGATCACACACGAGCCGCCGCCTCCTTTCGTGAGATGACAGCCTCACAAAAGGCGGTGACCGCGTCCCAGTTCCTGACGCTGCTGAGCATCTCCCTAGCGATGGTCGGCAGCGTCCGGTCGGCACCGATGATTGCAATGAGTTCACGGCGCTGCTCTGTCCGCGAGCCACACACCTTGAGCGTGTGCTGCGCCGTGCTCACGTCGCAATCGCAGTGGTGGCAGGATGGTGTGCTCTCCCTCCTAACGACTTTGCGCAGGTACTTGGCTATTGTGACCCATCAATACCTGCACCAGTCGGAAGGAAAGTACCCTGTGCTGCCGATCCAACCACCACATCAGCACCAGCTGGAAAGACTCCTGGAAAGACTCGACGGTCCTGATACCGTACTGAGACTTCTCCAGTCCGACTGCCCAACGAGCAATGGCGTCTCGGCGGGCGTCGTCCCGCCAGGCGGCAATCACCTTGATTGAGACTATATGTGGCTCGCGTCTCTGATACTCGCCGGTAAAGCTCGGCGAATACCTCCGCCTGCAGGTCCCACCGGGGAGTTCCGGCCAAGAGGCACGCTGCCTCTGTGGCTGCCGTGGAGTAGTCGAGTATGGCCCTAATCGCCATGGCCATGGATGTCTAACAAGTCCAGTCAGAGATTTAAATCTACCTGCTACAGAAATTAGTTATTAAATTTTGACCCACATTTTACTACATATTTTTTGCTAGTACAAGAAGAAAATGATCCTCTATGAAAAAATTTTATTGTTTATGGTTAGTAATTATTAAACATTAAATTTGAGTTAGCTGATAATCTTCAGAAGATGAGGCTGCATAAATGTTCCGTTCGGATTTTTGATGTGAAACATCTATAGGCGAGGGTGAACCTGATCGTCACGTGGCATTAAAAGCTCGTGGCGTTAACGCCACGCTTTGCGGTAACGTCTTCAAAATAATTTTGATGTTTCACATCTGCCAGGCGTCCTGAGTGACGGCTCACTTTTCTTTTCATTTACTCTTTTGAAACTTGTAAGTACCTTACAGTTTTGTCGTGTGTTATCTTTTTCCTTGCCTTGTAACCGATTTTGTTCCCAAGATACAATCTGCTTTTTCGACCCATCACCTAAAACGTAAAAAGATTCTATATTATTCTTAATAGAGATTGCATGAAAGTAATTAACAGAATTAGGTAGAAATAAACACTTACGAATCAAAACCGATCAGTCGCAGTATACGCTCAAGTTCGTATTGTCGTCTTTTGCGCTGTGAACGAAGATCTCGAGCGACATGACCCTGTTCCGTTGAACGCTAGCGTGCGACTGGCTTATGAACAATTATGCCATTCAATTTATAGTAATATTTAAAATTTAATTACGAGGGTGACTATTCGTATTTCAATTTGGTTTTTTTTTACTGCTTCTACAATAGTCGAACAAATAGTGAATATTTTATTAAATGTTCCAAGGTTAGTATTATTCACAAAATTAAATGTTTTACAGGAGCCATTTTCGTCAAATTAATCTTAAGGAAATAATTTTTTTTTTTAGTTTTAAATGGAAGAAATTTTGAATTTCATTTTATACAAATATAAGAATAGTAATTTTCCTAAGAACTACAATTTTTTTTCGAGCTGTCACAACTTATGGTTTATTCGTACCCAAACTTCAAAACTCAGCGTTTTCGTAAAATCTCTTGAACTTGAGTTCAAAATACCCTTGCCTTTTAATAAAATAGTTACAATATTTAGTTATAATTCTATACAAATACAATATAAATATGTGTTTAATGTAGTGGTTATATAAATTTTTAGTAAGCTATTATCATGAACGAGTAACCAGTCCTCAAAAAACCACATTTTTGGGTTTACGGCCGCTTATTACCGATAACGCTCTTAAGAAAAGATCGATTTATTATAAATTAAGGTGATGTATTTTATCATTGTGCGAGCACAAAATACACGTGACATACTTATCGCGTGTGCCATGGCATACCATACTACGTACTATATATATATTAAATATGCTACACAATACACCAAACCACATATCATGTGCCACTACACAATACCTACCTACGATACCTATACAATACATACCACAGACCTAACCAGCTATAATAACACACCATATGCTGCCAGGGTGTCGCCTTCATCTTGTGTGACGAACTAATCTCCGTGCAATTACTTAATGCCTTCGCTAGGGTGGCATTAAAGACAGGAATTCGCGCCTGCGTTACCCAAAGCGCTGGTGGCAGAGCATGTCAGCGTAGAGAATTATGCCCGAAACCCAATCCACGGGATCTTTTCATGAGATGAATGACTCGCAGAAGGCAACGACCGCGTCCCAGCTGCTTGGCTCTAATGATGGTTGGTAGAGTCATGTCGGTACCCATGTTTGCGACGAGTTCCCGGTGCTGCTCTACCCATGTCAGGCATACCTCGAAGGTGTACTGTATCATAGAGACACCCAGTGATAACCGAAGCGCTTCTGATGCAGATGACCCAAACCAGCGACTGCCTCTATTACCATGATCTTCAGGCGAGATGTTGACGTTAAGCTAGCATAATAATAAAATACTCACAAAAAACGTTTACTACAAATCACACTCAGACAGTATATTATTAGAAATATTATAAATTAATGGTTTCTTTTTATTATTATAACTTTTACGTCATTGTAATATCCATCGTTATCATCTCCGCTCATATGTGTCTCATTATTGGGCTCGTACCTCCTCCAATTGTAAACTTAGAAAATATTACTGGACTAATACCTTTATTAATATAGATATCAGCAATGTGCCCAGCCGAAATTGACGTGGCTTGTCACAACAGTTCAGAGTCCAGCACCATCTCCGGTCCAGCTGACGTGATGCGAGATTTTCTAACTCAACTGACAGCTAAAGGGATATTTGCTAAGGAAGTGCCTTGTTCTAATATAGCATATCACTCACGTTACATTGCAAATGCAGGTAATACTTCACTTACTTCAAAGAAAAAAAAAACAATAATGTTATAAGTGAAGAATACTTAGGAACTGTTAGGGTTGACCTTAATATTTTATTTATGGTGACGGGTTAAGAATACAATGTTAAGACCCATGACTTTTCCATAAGAGGATCGTAAAAACGCTGAAGGTATATGTTCAACAGTGGACGTTAGCCGGCTGATGGATGGCCATTTGGAATTCACATTTATTTATAACTGTTAGGGCATTGCAGTATCAAGGTTATACAGGGAAGCTCCCAAAGAATGTTGTTAAACAAGTAGGCTCACCTTCAGACATAAAACTGAAAACATGAATTCATATAGTTAACTTTTATCACATTCGTAAGGAGAGGTCGCTCTTGTGTTGTTTCACACAAAGAAATTCCTATAATACGTCAATTAATCTCGTGACTGTGACTTGGAAATAGTAATATGTGCGTATATCCTTAACATTTGTCTTACAGGACCAAACCTCTTAAAGTACTTGAAAGAAGTGATAAAAAATCCAAAAACAAGAAGCAAACGATGGGTATCCACTTCAGTGCCACAAAATAAATGGGATGAACCATCAGCAAGATATTGTTCTGCCGAGTATCATACAAACAACTTACTTGTGAGTGAAAACAACAAATTTTTAAATCACTTAAATCTACATTATTAAGTTAATAAAGCGTTCAATTGAACGTGTAATTTCAGGAACACGAAGTTTAGTTTCAAAGAAACTAGTTTACATTATTTTATTTATTATTATTTCTGTGTGGTGACGGGGTAAGAATACAATTCACCACTGCCGATCTTACCCGTGGATGCCGTAAAAGGTCACTAAGAGATATTATAATACGCATTGATATGCAAGAGAAGGAAAACTCGAAATGAAATCCTATACAAACATGTCTGACCAGAATAGAATAGAATAATATTTATTTGTTAAACATATGTAAATATATGGTCTTACACTAGTAGTTTGTTCACTATGCTTTACCTCTAGGGCATACAAATTAAATAAAACAAGTTTAGTTAAGTGTTGAGATTAAGCAAAAGAAATAGGATTTATTACTAAAAACGAATTACCTATATTTAATTATAATAAAAAGAACATCGATTAAATTTATTTACTAAACTCTAGCTAGCTAATACTAAAGTACCTAAAGGTAGATAGAATTAAAATACATAGAATTACAATTAAAAGAATAAAAAAAAGCAGATGACGTATTTGGGATGGTGAATTGGGGTGGTTGTAGAAAAACTTTATATGTTATGGAACACTAGCAACCCGCCCTTCTGGAGTGGTAGGACCACACTGTCGACAGTTATCTGTCTACAGCCGCGGGCCGGTCCGTCCGGGGCAGTACCACACTGAGCAGAAAATCGACGTCTGAGTAGTAGCGATTTGTTACTGCGCTTCGTTCGGTGAGCGAGAGAGCCGGAAACCCAACTTTCTGAGGGTGTTTGCGTGTGGAGGGTTTTGGTATCACCGAGCCTCATTGCACGCATTCACACGCCCTTCACTTTCTTCGCGGTAGGCAGCGGCCTTGTAGAGGTCCATGAGCGGCAGCAACACTTACCATCAGGTGTACTGTTTGCTCGCTTGCCAACAATTGCAATAAAAAAAGAAAAACAAATTTACTTACGCATTTATAATATTACTAGCAATCCGCCCTCGCTTCATTTCGGTTTCAGAAGCCTTACCCGCGTAATTTCTGTTCCCGTGGGAATAAAATATAGCCTATGTTACTCCCTGATATTATAGCTTTCCAATGGTGAAAGAATTTTTGAAATCGGTTTGGTGGTTTAAGCGTGAAAGCGTAACAAACAAACAAACTTACTTTCGCATTTATAATATTAGTAAGGATTAAGGATTATTTTCCTTGCTAGAGAGCTCTGATAAGCGCGTCCTATCGCTGCCAATCATATAGTGCTACATGGTGAAGCGCGGTTTTTTTTGTGTGTTTGGCTTTTTTGTTTGTTTGGCTCAACCCGGTAAACGAAGCGCGGCTTGCACGCGTCGCCGGTCGGGCCGGTACCGCCGCACCGCTATGTCCCTGAATTTTAAATCTGTAATATCTTCGGCAATATTCATTTAACCCTTAAATTGGCAACATACAACATTTTGTAAAATCCATTTCTGTTTCATTTTGTCCAGTTTAATTATTATACTAGGGAGTCAGAAAAATAAAAAAAATATATTTGCATTTACAGTATTCGCGAAAACCTATATTCTACGGGTATGACGTTGCCATGATATGAATAAAACAACTTTTTCCCAGTTTTTTTTTTATTAATCACTTTCAATCGTTTATTATAATTATTAATAGTTTATTTTTCCGTATGGCGTCGGCTAAGGATGCAATGTATCACCCCTTACTTTACCCGTCGGTGTCGTAAAAGCCGATAAATAACAGAAAAATGTATAATAACATCATACTGTGTGTGTGTGTGTGTGTGTGTGCTGTGTGGTAGCGGCTTCGAATACTATCAACCCTTGCTTTGCTCGTGGGTGTCGTAAAAGACGACTAAGAGCCCTAGATTGACCCGGACCAACTCCATCTGGTACCATTTGGGTCAACGATTACATTCCCAAGAAGGGTTGACGTCAGGCAGGCGGCCGGTCATAAAAGTCATTGTCGAAACTTTTTGCAATATGTCAAAACAGATGACATATTGCGTCGACCCCAAGTAATTGGGATAAGAGCAAGATGATGATGATGATACTGTGAGCGCCAACCCACTTAACAAGCGTGGCGATTGTGGTATTACCCCCGATTTGGGGTGGCTTACGTCCAACAATGGAAGTGTATAGGTTGATGGATGCTGGAATCATTTATGTAGTGTGAAATTCTTAGACTTACTCTAAGACGTTCCTTTTATTGTCACCAGTGGTGAAACATAAATGCGTATTGCACTGTACGCAATAGTCTTTGGATTTTCCAGCTTTGTAAAATCTGATAAAACAAATAAAACTTGCTGCATCGAAAGAAATAAAATATGCTGTACAAACAACAAAACACATCATATTCATAATAAAATAAACAAAAAAGGCATGGGTGAATCCTATAACGCTATTGGCAAAGTACTACGGCAGTTTATTTGAATTGTTTTATCCACCAATGGGCAATGGAATACCCGTAGCACATACAAATATCAAAGCTTTTAAAATAGCTGTTACGCGATTTAGTTAAACAAAAACTACTGAATGGTATTGTTTATGAGTTATTAAATGTATATAAAGCCTATCACCATCAATCTCGCACAGAAATATCAGTAAATCAATTAATAAACTTACCCGTGACGCAAACGCATCCGGCCGGTTCGGAGTTATCTTGACAATTAGTACAGATGAGTGAAATATTGCTATATGATATATTATTTCAATTAAAAATAATCTTACGAACTTATTCACATATAGAAATGGTAGAACTCCCTGTTAATTAAGTCGTTAGAATGTTTCAAACCAACTGTTTTACCTGTATCACACTACCAATTTAAGGGTTAAATTAGATGACGTAAAGGGCCATATTGATCTATATTAAAGGGACAATGCATTTAAGGATATACTTAATTGGATATGGATTAATGCTGTATCGCTTAAAATCGCTTCGTAAATAAGCCATTTTTTCCCGTAAAATGTAAAAAATAAAAAATGGTTATTGTGGGTTATCCTTAAGTGATAGACATATACCATCGCGGACTTTTTTATTGACCTTTCTAAGGTGTACAATAATGTAGTACATTAGTTTCATTTATCTCGTGGAATTCAGCCAGTATTTGTAATGTAAGCGCAAAAAAAAATGTATTTATTTACGACATCACATTAGAAACCTCTAAATTTATCAGTATTTCTCTAAAATATTATGCATGTATTATATATATGAACCTCCCTCTTGAATCACTCTATCTATAAAGAACAAAAAAAAAAACCGCTTCAAAATCCGTCGCGTAGTTTTAAAGATTTAAGCATACATAGGGACGGACAGACAGCGATAGCGACTTTGTTTTATACTATGTAGTGATATTGTTTTGTTGGTGTTTTTAGCTAATCAATACAATGACATAAAATGTCAATAGTATGGGCATGTAAATTTCGCCGTCGCCATCGAGAGTGACGATAGCTCAGTTGCAGCGTGCGATCGAATCTTGGTTATTCTATTTTTAATATTTGATATTTTTTTTCCTTATTTTATCTTTTAGCAGTTTTTTATTAATATATATCCTAAATATATTCGTTAAAAATACCATTTACTTACAAAAATGTACTCGGTCAACCAGATATTAGATATAAAATGAGACAGCCGTCACGCTCACGCTCGTTTGAGTACAGTGGAGTCTCGTCGGTTCTCCTTGATTAAAGAAGTATTTTTCGATTAGGATATAAATGACGACCGGTTAGAGCAAAATTTACCAGCGTCAGGAACTGAGACGCGGTCGCAGCCTTCTGCGAGGCAGTAGTCTCGCGGAAGGAGGCGGTGGATCGCCTGCGCGAGGAGCGCAGCCTCGATGAGGCGATCCGCCGTCGGCGACTGGGGCGGCGTAGGCGCGAATACCTGCGCCTTATACTGCCCTAGCCGAGGCCGCGGGTGATGTGACCGGGGAGTTAGTCCGTCACCCGCCGAGAGGCCGACCGCGTCGGGAAAGATCAACGTCCTCCCCGAGGGGGGGACGTCGGTCGATGGGAGGGTACACCAAATAGGGGGTATTCTGTCAGGCCGACCACTGACGTTAAGATACCCTGCTCCAGTGGTCGGCCCAACGACGAAGGCTACATGCATCGTGGGTGGGTTGTGAGTGTGCGTGCTTACGCCCCTCTGTCGCCCCGGAAGGAGTGGTGCGAGGAGCGCGCCGAAAAAAGAAGAGCAAAATTTACCATACTAATTTCCACACAATTAAATTTATAGGTATACTTATTATGTAAATATTACACACTAACGCATTATATTACTTTGCAGTGCAATATGCTACACCAGCATCGGTCGGAGCACCGCTATAATTCGTATTTCAGGAACTGAACCAATGCGTTCACTCCCTCTCTGAGATTAACACCCTCCCTTATTCTTGTCATGCACTACACACACTGCTGTATAATTTGATTTTAAAAGCATTATATTGATTCAGAACCCGGTGCTATTTGAAGAGACGTGCCGAGTCATTCCACCGAACGCTGTGCTTATTGAAGTAGCCCCACACGGCCTACTACAAGCTATCTTGAAGCGATCAATGCCAATAGACTGCCGAAATTTTCCTTTAACTAGACGTGGAAGTCCAGATAATGTAGTGAATCTTCTTCAGGCAATTGGCAAGTTCGTATCTGTACAGTTTACTTAAGTATATAAGGAATTAAAAATACTTTAAGTTAATATCAAAAACGCAGTATTTCGATGGACCAATTTATCATGCGAGTTAGTGATTGTATTTAGTGTTATAAGTTTCTCGATAAAAGAATATCATTGTTCATTTTCCTAATGATCCATCAGCCTGTTTTTGGTCTTTGCATAAAAAATTAGGAGTGGTTTTAAATCTTCATCAGACGGAATTTAAAAATATAATAAACACATTTAGAACGAGATCCATATGATGAGTGGAGAAATGTCAGCCAATTCGATTCTATTCGTTTTTACCAATGACACTTATATTTTATATCTAAATAATTATAAATGACAATACACGCGTTATCTGTAATTTTTTAAGGATTCACTTTTTTGTATTCACTTAAAATTTAATTACCTTTAAACCTTTGTTATGAGACATTTATGTACATTGCATTAGGTATTATCTTAAATATATGGCGTTGGAAAATGGTCATTAGTGTGTCTTAAATGCATATGAATTATAAACTTTGGTCCCTTCTACACATAGACTCATTAAATATGGTTAATTTAAAAAATCTGATGTGTAAAGAACTTTTGGATTGGGTGATACATAGCGGCAATTTATTACAAAGAGAGAACCACCATTTTCCCACGGCTAGTCAATATAGCGCACACCTCAAGCAAAAAAAAATACACAATAAAATATATGAATAAGATATATCAAGGTGTAGAGATATCTTTTTATTCCTGTGTAGTGAGCAGCCTCCAGAACGTTTACTTGCATTTTTCTTCAGAATTTCCTAAAAAAAAGTTCTCTGATTGTCGACGACTATACTTGATATTTTTTATTGGCGGGGTACTAATGGGTTTGTTCTAGTCTCATAGTCAGTCATTCATACGCATAACTTGCAATAATGATATATTGTGAGCATATGATATTTATTATAAATTTTCAGCATATACCTGGAAGGTTACGCTATGAGATTACAAGCGCTATACCCGCTAGTTCAGTTCCCAGTATCGACGGAAACCCCGATGCTGTCTCACCTCGTGAAGTGGATGCATTCTGAATCTTGGTAAGTACCCCCGCCTAGTCGAGCAAAAATGCAACACTGTCGTTACATCCTTTCTCGAAATAATTCAGGCCATTTTCGACCCCCTATAACTCCCTTGTGAATAAAACTAGAAGCTTGAATATACAAAGCAAGCATATTATGAATACTTTTATACTTTTATAAACAAAGCAAGCATATTATGAATGAATGAAAGCAAGCATATTATGAATAAATTGAAAAAAACATATTATGAATTTTAAAATATACTATGTATATACAAATATACACGGTATATTTTAAAATTCATTGCTGTGTGGTAGCGGCTTCGATTACTACCAACCCTTACTTTGCTCGTGGGTGTCGTAAAAGACGACTAAGAGCCCTAGATTGACCCGGACCAACTCCATCTGGTACCATTTGGGTCAACGATTACATTCCCAAGAAGGGTTGACGTCAGGCAGGCGGCCGGTCATAAAAGTCATTGCCGAAACTTTTTGCAATATGTCAAAACAGATGACATATTGCGTCGACACCAAGTAATTGGGATAAGAGCAAGATGATGATGGTGATTTTAAAATTCATTTAATTTGAAGTAATAGTTTAATTGCCCGTGTGGCGACGTGTTGAGAATACATTTGTCGCCACCCCACCACTTGTCCGTGGAAGTCGTAAAAATCAGCTGAGGGTTCACCAGGAGAGTAGGCAGCAGCTCTCTCCTGGGAAGCATATAAGATCTTACTGCGATCGCCAATCCGCCTGCCAAGCGTGGTGATTACGGCAATATCCCCGCATGAGCTGACGAGCAAAACAAAAATGGCCTCCAGTCACGGCGGCTCCGGTACCCTACGGGCTCATTTTGGTGGCGGGCCCGGTAGTTGTTGAGCGTGGGGTGCTAAGAATAACCAGTAGCGATCCGGCTACCAATCAAAAGGATCCTTGGCCCTGGTAATACGCAACATTCGGACACTCAGAACTAACGAGAGGATCATAAAGCTGAAAGAGGAAATGAGCAAAATCCGCTGGGACATTGTAGGATTATAAGAAGTGTGAAGAGAGGGCGAAGGCACAATAATCCTCCGGTCTGAAAACTTGCTCTTCTACCGGGAGGGCGATCACCCCTCCTAAGGTGGTATAGATTTTATCGTTCGCAAATCTCTCATAGACAACGTGGAGAGGATCGAGAGTAGGTCGACAGAGGTAGCATACCTTATTCTCAGAATTACCAAAAGGTATTCATTGAAGATCATACAGGTATACGCACCGATCTCGACATACTCCGACGACGAGGTGGCGGCATTTTACGAGGACATCTCGAAAGCCATATACGCGTCCAAGACCCACTTCGCGGTGGTTATGGGAGACTTTAACGTGAAATTAGGCAAAGCGAGGGATGATGAGTTGAGAGTGGGGAAACATGGATATCGACAGAGAAACCAGAGGGGCCAGTAACTGGCTGATTTTCTGGAGCAGAAAAGCCTCTTTAAGATGAATTCCTTCTTAAGGAGCAGCCACAAAGGAAATGGACCTGGGTCTGCTCCGATGGTTCAACAAAAAAACAAGATAGTCTTCATCTTGTCAGACAAATGACAGATATTTAATAATCTTTCAGTGTTCACCAGATCCTCGAAAGCTTTCAACTTAAGCTATACAATCGCTTTCAGTATTTAAATGAGTGCGAATCTCTGAAGCATCTGAACAATAGGTTCATGGAAACTTGCTCGACGAACCACCAACTACTAGGGAAGAAAGGTTCTTGGGTGGGCACCACGTATTGGACGATGCAGTGTACGGCGCTCCCCCATTAGTTGGACCATCGATCTCGTGAAAATTGCTGAGAGTCGATGGATGCAAGCAGCAGAGCACTGCACTTTGTGGTGAAACATGAGGGAGACCTACGTCCAGCAGTGAACGGCGATAGGATGAATGATGACTGGAATGATAGGTGTAAATAGATATCTAGATATAATTATGTCCTAAGGTAACTTGTAAAATAGTCAATTAACGGAATGAAGAAACAAGAATGGGATCTGACTTATGAAGTTGTACCAAAAGCTCCCAAAGTAATACTTTAGATTTTGGTGGTCAAGTCAATCTGTTTATTTAAAAACTTAAAAGATCTTTAATATTGATATGGTAACTATAAGAAATTGTTAGGTTAGCTAATTATGTAATAACTTAAGACAAAAGGTCCCTTAAGTAGGGACTGAATAAATTAACCGACTTACATGGATCTCATAACTTTTTATGGTAGAAGTACTGAGTTGCGGGACTTGGTTTTTTTACAAGTTAACTTTATAATGACAAATAATATTCGTTACACGTAAGTTTCCATAATTACATCTTCATAAATACACACTGTTAGTAAGTGTCAACGTTAAAACCTTATGTTTCTTAAACATCGGCTTACAACTAGTTAAAGGAGATAATCCACTTGTTGCTCTCAAACATTTTTTTTTGCACTATTTAGGCCTTTGCTATGTGTGTAGAATTGCCGCCATAAAATTATACCATACCTTAATACTAAACCTACGTAGGCATGATATGCGCTAATAGTAGCTTCTTCAATAACTGTTTGTCGTTTTAGCGTTTTGTATATGACAAAACTATTTAATTTGCTACACATGTTATTGATATGAGCTCCCAATTGCAATTATTTTCTAAAGTTAATCCTAAGAATTTTATATTAATTTCTTTGTTAATATCTCTATTATTATTAATAAGGTTAATTACGTCATCTGCCTGTGCTTTTCCATTCTTTATTTGTTTCATAGCCATCAGATCTCGCATTCGCTGACATCAGAGATTTTTTCGTTATATATATATATATATATACACGACGATTATTTTAATGTTACTATAATACTACACTGTAATTAATTTCAGGCATGTCACTAAATTCAAACTTTATGATAGGAAAACAGCTGCAATTTGTGAGTTCGTGATGTCGATACATGACAATGAACACAATTATTTAAAAGGGCACTTCTTTAAAAGTAAGAACTACATTATAAGCACAATATTTACTAAAAATCATAAAAATGATTGCTTAGGATAATATTATTTGTGTTATATTGATTTTATTGTTTATTTTCTTGTTAAGGTAAAATGTGCTATCCTTTCGCGGCCGCCTTGGTAGCTGTATGGGATATGTTTGCCATGTATATGCACTTACCTAGGCGAAGTACATCGATCGCATTTGAAGACGTACATCTTCATGCGCAACCATTGTTGTTTGATCAGAAACCACTCAAGCTTAAAGTGTTTTTTTATCACAGTAGTAATCGATTTGAGGTAATAAGTAGTTTTAATATTTTTTTTTTTTGGATTAGAATAACAATGTCAGTGTTAATCATCTCATTAATGGGTTTTATAAATTTTAAGGTTACCAGTAAATACTCAAAGGTTATATCAGGCGTTATTATCCAATCAAATTGCGATAATACATATGAAAGTAATGTACCAATAGAAAACAAAGATTTGACATTGTCATCAAAAGATATTTACCAATTGCTTAGTGAAAGAGGCTACAAGTATAGCGATGAATTCCAAAGCATTGAGTGGACTAGCTTGTCGCTGAGTAAGGCGGCGCTCGTGTGGGCCAACAACTGGGTTACGTTCATCGATGGCATATTGCAGTTGAACTTATTGCGACAGCCGTCCCATGTTATGTCGGTGCCTACATACATTAAACGTTTATGTATCAATGTTAATGAACATACGAATAAGCATACTCATCAATTAAATCAAAGAAATGTAATACAAGCAGACGTATCTAACGAATGGACAAGGTAATTGTTAAAAGTTGTTCTTTAATTCTTTATTATACATTACAGCATTAAAGTGAAATGATTTGTTTCACACAAAATAGAGTACATTAGATGTTGAGTGTATTAGCTTGTTTCATCTATATTGTCTGTAGAGGCATATGAAAATAATTTCGCCATAATGCTGCATAATGGCTTACATTCGATCTTTTAAGTTAGTCTGCTACACTTAAATGTAAGAGAATTTTTCACATTTCCTGCGATATTTATGATCCATGTCTACAGTTCAACGTCAAATGCGTCAGATAACTAATCAAAGTTTTGAAATCTTAAAGTCTTAAAATATTGTTTCTATCAAATTATTTATGCTGCATATCATCGTTACTAATACACACCGGTCACAGATTTTTCATTCAGAAATTATAGAATATTGCATGAAAAGTTTCGAAATGACTCCACTTTTCGACTAAATCTAAGACTTTATAATATTGCGCAGCATTATATGAAGTTGTAAATTCTAGTCCGGACTGGTTCACACAATTGTTTCTGATATTTACGCAAGTATTACACATTGTTAATAAAACTATTTTACGGATTTTATCGCGTTGGTATTTGATTTTTGATTGCCTGATGTTTCGAACACTTTACAGTGTTTATGGTCACGGACAGACTATCCGCTTTAAAATAGTTTTATTCGCAATTATAAGGAGTTTTCGATATGATTTATACTAAAATAGCCAATTCTTTCAGCATTAGGTTGAGTAGAAGTTGTCGAGCATACCCACGAATCAATTTTTGATGAACCTTGATAATGAATTGTAGATTTAAGACGATTATGTAATTATTTAAAATATTTTTCACCCTTCCCCGGTACAATGACCATGAATCGTCCCTTAGAATAAAAGTATTGAATCATTTCTGAATGGCTCTCCCTACTAACTTACCACCTTGCCTTCCTTTACACGCTCTGCGGTAATCCTGTCACTTTTCAGTAATATATGTCTTATGTTGAACAAAATAAAATCCATCTCGTTTTACTGATGAATCTGGTCTAATCTAGGTTTCCTTTCCTTTTGATTAGTTTTTGATGTGAAAACTTCTTTAGCATCGTTGCGGGTTGAGAGCCTTCCGCTCGCCCATTGCGCGCGTTAAGCTGTCAAGGTCATCTGCGACCAACAGCTAAACACACACAAAAAAAAAGAAAATCGTTGTGATTTCAAAGTCAATGAAATGAAAAAGCGACAGTAGATAGACATATAAATTTATAAGATTTAACGTGGGAGTTTTCTCCCACGTTAATCTGATTTTTCAGATGGGAAGCATTATACGGTACTTCTTATACTCATGGTTCTCTTTGTGCTGTTTCGTACCCCATTCACTCGTGTTAAAAAAGACATAGTGGAAGTTTACTTGGGTCTCAGCGTTGTATGTGTATTAATACGTATTTGTGCGTGTATGCGTAGTAGCAAGTGTGAATTGCAAACATGTTTTTTTCTTGTGCTGACTCTTGAAGAAATAATTCAACATAAAATAGTTTTCCTTCTTCAGAAAATGACACATTTCCATACCTTTTTTGCTTTAGCAGGCTATGCTCATAGCATAGTGCAGCTATCGTGATGGGGTACTGTTTTTAATGTGCTACCTTTGTAAGTGCTGTCATCGCTATGCAAGGAAGACGCGTATGGAATAGCAGTAAGGTGTTATAAATTTCTCAAAAGATTTGTATTTTCCACTCTTCTGGTAATCTTTCATCATTATCATCGTAATCCTTAACCACGAAAAAATAAAGAACGGTGTAAAATTGTATTAGGTACTAATCGCGTCGCCTCGTTGCTAATCATTAATTTTTACTTAATTTTAAGGTGCGGCGGAGTTCTACTAGAACATATTAAATACCATTATGTTCTGCCTGCAAGTTATGGCCTACAGAAACTGGAATTACATGTTGCACCTTCTAACATCGGAAATGTAAGTGTTGATTATACTGTTTTGAGTTAATTTTAAGTACTCTTTATATAAAATTAATTATATAATGTTATCAAGTTCGCTTTTAATTTTTGTAATTGAATATTTTTACAGAGGTAAATAATTATTGGTCTAAATTGTAGCTTATATCCAATGTGGATATATGTTTCAGGGTATGTGTTTTGCAATTTGGCAGTGATTTAATTACATTCATTAAATGAGATTAATAAATAAATTATTTATATAGGTAAAGAAGTCTCTATAAGCGATTTTATCCGAAACATCCAAGATCAAAATCATTAAATTTTTTTTTAACTTATGCTACAATGTATAAAATATCTATATCTACATCATTCTGTCAAAATTTAACCCTGAGGCAGGCCTGATCACAGAGTCGCATTCAGATTCGTTAATGACAACCTGGCATGTTCTATTAAAAATGTAAGAATCAAACCAACAGAGTAGATTACCACGAATGCTGCAATTTTATCTAAAAGGTGTTTGCGATCCACCCTGTCGAATTTGAAAGTCCGTATACACAACATCAACTTGGACTCTATGATCCACATTATCAAATAAATGATTAGCAAAAACTGTAAGATTTGTTATTGTAGAGTACTTTTGAACAAAACCATGTTGCTCGGGTATAATTATCTGATGCAAATATGGCTATGTAGTGTTTCGAACAAAGCTCTCAAAAATCTTCGACAGGGCAGCAATGTTGAAATTGATCGATAATTCTCCACATTCCTTTTTTCCACACTTTTATAGATATGGATGAAAAGCGTGAGCTTCCAAATGGCCGGAAAAGAGCCGTGACATTGATTGGAAAATAATATACACGGGAATAATTGATTGAATTATGCGATACATAGCGGAAATCAATTTTTATTTTAATTTAAAAATGGAAGGAAGGGAGACTCGCCACTTTCCCACGGTAATCAATATACCGCACATCACAATAGAAGGAGTATGGGATAGGATTAAGGTTGGTTACACAGCTTTGAATGGTCACACAGCTTTGATCGACGTCACACACCTTTGATCGGTGTCACACAGCTTTGTCACACAGTTTCGTCACACAGCTTTGATCGGTGTCACACAGCTTTTATCGGTGTCACGTAGCTTTGATCAGTATTAGGATAAGCAAATAATGAAATCTTACCCTCACATGTTGAGCACCTTCCAGAATATCAACTTGCAATTTTCCGCAGAACTTCGAATATTTATTCGACACGTGATCCGCCTCTAAACGGGGCATCCTCAGGATAGTTTGGCATCAAATGCGCATTATTCAAGCTGTGTGACGAAACACCGATCAAAGCTGTATGACGTCGATCAAAGTTGTGTGACCATCCTTAATCCTATCCCGTACTCCTTCTATTGTGCTGTGCGGTTTATTGATTACCGTGAGAACGTGGTGGGTCTCCCTTCCTTCCTTCCATTTTAAAATTAAAATACAAGGGAATGTAAATGTAGTAAATAAGACTACTCCGTCTTCCTCACACATTACTACGTAGTTCAAAGGGGACGGTTCTATAACTGCGATGTAGAAAACAGAAATAGTGACATCTATCGAGTCACGGCCAGTTCTTAGCTACAATATACTTTATGATGAAATCTCTAATCCGATAATGATAAGAAGACAAGCTATTTAAATTATTTTATCGTCATGGGTCCTTGTTAAGTCTACAAATTTTAAATGAAATTTCACTGTTTAATGTGATTCAAAATCCAATTCCTAGGAATCGGTGACATACAATAAATAAATATACAGCTGAAACTAATAAAAGTCTATAAAAAATACCAGTTTTCGTAGCTGAAAGTAAAGTAGGTGTGGTATACTTTTGTTATGAAGTTAGAGAATTGTATAGTATTCTATAAAACAAGTACCTATATATTCTAATAAGTTAAACGCTTGAGTCACAGACAAGTACTAGCTTTTATTAAGAAAGGACATAAAGTATTACATATTCTATGATAGATGGCGCTACTAGTTTGTAATATGAAATATTGTCACCACAAAATAGACATAAAATGACATACATGCATAAAGATTACGACAGGAATTAATATGGCACAAAGTATGGCATGGCATATGTATATGGCATAAAATATATTATTAAAATATATTATATAGTGTTGTTTTATTACATCACGATGTGTGACAGACTTGATAGTGATGCAGCACGGCGGCCCCACCCAACCCCCGCGATATAGATATTCCGATTTTTTTTCCCGAAAATGATGATTTTTATTCAATAAACATTTTCATTACACTATAGGTAATAATTTAGTTTGAGTTTATTGGGTGGCATTGTACAAAATTATAAAACGTGTTATGGTTTCCTTACACAAATGTGTACATATTTTTTTTTTCATTTTACATATCCAAGCGTGGCGTTAACGCCACGTCAACGATCAGGTTCACCCTTGCCTATGGATGTTTCACATCAAAATCAAATACAATCGCGATAAAATTCATAAAGTAGTTTTATTTGTAATGTGTAATACTCGCGTAGACATCAGAATTCAGAATGAAAATGTTTTTAAGAATATTTTTATAGAAGTAAGGTGGCAAGTCATCTATACCAGTGCCCTTAGATTAGATACACATAATGATTTAATCAGCATTCATTATTGATTCCTTGTCAATAGTTATGTTAGACAAGATAACAGAGTTATTTGAAACGCCAATAGGTTTCCACATCTTAGGATGAAAAAAGTTAACAGAACAAAAAAAGTTAGAGAATAAATTGCATATGTCAGTTGGATTTTGTGAGAAAACATCATAAAAATGTATACTTGCTGGATATGTTTAGTCCAATAGGAAACTATTGGAAATATTAGACCAAAAGCTTTAAAATTTTTGGGTATGCTGTGTTCAATTAATATAATTACGAAAACACATAGTGGATTCTTTTGCTTAAAAAAAGTCTACGTTTACTAGCAAAGTTTAAATATAGACATACCCACTTACACACCTGATTGAACAACCTACTAAACCACATTGTGAATACATTGTTTATCATTACTTTTTAATTTACAACTACCCACACATTTAAAAGACCACAAAATATTTACACCTTATTCAAAACAACTATTAATAACACCTACATTTATTACAAGGGAAGAGGACTGTTATCCATTACTACAGGTTACTACCTAACCTATCAAGGGTATCAGAACTTCAACCAATTATTGTTTTACATAAGTGTAGTTGTAACTCTTAGCTTATAAATCACTTTGTTATAAACCATTCTGTAATTACAATCTCTTTTAAATAAATAAATTATTATTAAAGTTTTCGTAATTGGAAATATTATGCTGTTTCTTCCATTTTCTCCATGTGTGTTCTTTATTATGAAAACATATATATCAAAGAGGGAGAAGACCAGATGGGCAATTTAGTATTCCTTTTCTGTTTAAATGGAACAAAAAGACGGATAATACTAAAAAGTTTATCATAGAAAATATTGGCAGCTTGCTCAGACTTGAGAGGAGTAAGCGCTCCCACCCAATACCTAATTATCTATTTATGGCATCATAGTTGGCCTTATAGTAAATATATGGGTTGAATAAAATTTCATTAGAATGAATTTCATATTCAAGTTTATGGAAATTGCAAACTGAAGGTGATGTATGTCAGAGTCTAAAGGTGCATTACAGGATATGACCTCATTATCAGTGTTGGAGATAAATAAATCGGGAATGCGTCCAGTCACCAGTTGTTGTAAGCCAATTCATGCCTTTAAACTAATAAAATAACTTATGAAAGAATATTTATTATTATGCTGTTGGTGTTTGAGTTTAGATTTTGCGTTGATGAAAAGTGAGTAGAAAATAGGAAGTGTGTAATAAAGCAACAGGAAAGTGACACGTTTGCAGATCCCAAATAGTCGAAATATTAATATTATAAATTTATATTTGCAGGTAAATGAAATTAAATTACAACCAAACGGAACATTAGAAACTGTCGCACTTCAGATCAAACAAATTGGCAAATTTGACTCGTTGCATTGGGTACCAAGTCACATAGGCAACTCTGGAGTTACTGTAACAGTATGTTTCTTTATTTTTTATTAGCGATCTGCACTTGCTCGGTTTCGGTTTGAGTCACCCCACTCACATTTTAAAACTACAAGAACTTTCGTATTCATTTTAATGATATGCTTTAGTTTTGATCTACAATGATTTTAATCTACATTAAAACATCAGGTATCTAACATATTATACTGAATTACGAGTATGATATAAAAACGCTTCTCAATTAGCCATTTCGTCAAATTGTATTTAAATTGACTAAATGTCATATCACGAAACTGGTATTGTACATTATCAAATATTTTAGTACACATTAAACAGCAATTATTAGATGTTAATGATAATTAGCTGCAAGATAAATGCAGCTTTTTAGCATTCTGAGGTCTACGTGCATAATGAATCTTTGGTTAAACAAATAAATTTCTATGCTTTACAATGAATATGAAGGCCCCTGGGTTAATGTAAGCAAATTAAATTTTCTTAAAATAAGGACGACACGAGTCTCTTTGCTTTAGGCTAAAAAGTGCACTTTTTTGTATTATAAAAGCATCACCGAAGTTAACCGAATGCCACCAAAATATAATCCCGTAACGCAAAACAGAACACACGTAGCCATGATACACACTTATTGCAATATTAATGGAGACCATCTTACTTATACACCTTAGTGGATATATGAATTGTTTAGTCTGCAACATACGAGTAAGTCTTTGATGTGGTTTTAGCACTCACAGAATTTATCTATCGTAATCTCCCGAAGTCTCTGCGCCGAAACCTCTTCAATTCACTTAGTTTTATACCACACTTTGAGTTATGAAATAGGGTGAGAACGAAATCGAGGACCTGTTCCCACGACGGGCGGAGCACACGCCCCCGGTCATGGCTCCGCCAGACACTGACCGGGAGGCCGACGATGACAGTGTTCCGCCCATCACGGAACTCGAGATGGGGGTGACGGTGGCGCGCATGCGCGGAAAATCCATCGCCCCTGGGCCCGACGGTATCCCGAACCGTGTGCTGGCCCTGGTCCTCGACCATCTGGGTCTCCGCCTCAGGGGGCTGTTCGACGCGTGTTTAGCGTCTAGGCGGTTCCCTGGGTGCTGGAAGGAAGGGAGGCTGGTGCTCCTGCCGAAGCCGGGACGGTCTCCCGAGTCGACCTCGGCCTACAGGCCCATCGTGCTTCTCGATGACATAGGTAAGCTACTGGAGAGGGTGGTAGCTGCCCGCATTGAGCGGCACCTCATCGACACGGGGCCCGATCTGTCGGACGCCCAGTTTGGGTTTAGGAGGGGTCGTTTGACGATCGAGGCTTTGTTGCGCCTGAGGGCCGTGGCGACTGAGGCCATCACCGGCAGGGGGGTGCTGTTGGTGGTGTCCCTAGACATCGCCAACGCATTCAATAGTCTGCCATTCGGCTGCATCAGGGAGGTACTCCGATACCACGGAGTGCCAGTTTACCTGAGGCGGTTAGTGGCAGACTATTTGGAGGGGCGTAGCGTCCTCTACGCCAACCGAGTAGGGACGTTGTGCGAACGCCCATGATGTGCGGTGTCCCACAGGGATCGCTCCTCGGACCCACCCTGTGGAACATCGGCTACGACTGAGCGTTGAGGGGGAGCCTCCCACCCGGGCTGGCCGTAATTTGTTACGCCGACGACACGCTCGTCACAGCCCACGGTGGGACGCTACAATAGGCGGCAAGCCTGGCGACTCTAGGCACCGAAGAGATCGTCAGGCGGATCGAGGCGTTGGAGTTGAGAGTGGCCCTGGACAAGACGGAGGCCCTCTTGTTCCATGGGCCCCGCGTGGGCCCTCCCATCGGCGTCTCGATCACCATTCGGTTGAAATTAGTATCCGGGCCCATATGAAGTATTTGGGCCTGGTGCTCGACGGGCATTGGTGGTTTCGGGAGCATTTTCGCAGGTTCGTTCCGCGGCTCGTCGGCGTGGCGTCCACCCTATCATGGTTTATGCCGAATGTGGGCGGACTGAGCGCGGCTGGTCGACGGCTGTACGCGGAGGTCATCCGGTCGATGGCCCTGTACGGCGCACCGGTGTGGGCGAGGTCCCTGACCGCCTGACTCAGGGCTACTCTGTGGTGAACACAGAGGGCCATGACGGTCAGGACCATTCGCGGGTACCGCACGGTGGTGACGGAGGCGGCGTGCCTGTTGGCCGTGACTCCCCCGTGGGACCTGGAGGCGGAAATGCTCGCCGATTTGTATCGGCGGATGTCGGGGGTGCAAGTGGAGGGCGGTGTGGTCTCTTTGAGGGAGCTCACCACTTGGTGCGACGACGTCCGCCGAAACGTCATTGCCCGTTGGGCAGTCCGGCTGGAGAGGCCTCGATACGGTGTCTGGACCATCGAGGCCTTTCGGCCAATGCTGATGCAGTGGCTCAAACGGCGGCACGAAATGCTTTCTTTCCGACTAGTGCAGGTCTTGACGGAGCATAGATGCTTCGGCAAGTACTTGTTCACGGTCGCTAGGAGGGAGAGCACACCGTCCTGCCACCACTGCAATTGCGACGAAGACACGGCGCAGCATACCCTCGAGGTTTGTGCCGCCTGGGCAGAGGAGCATCGTGAACTCGTCGCAATCATCGATGCCGACCTTACGCTGCCGACCATCGCTAGCGCGGTGCTCGATAGCGTCAGGAACTGGGATGCGGTCGCAGCCTTCTGCGAGGCAGTGATCTTGCAGAAGGAGGCGGCGGGTCACGCGCGCGAGGAGCTCAGCCTCGACGAACAACCCGCCGCCGGCGACTGGGGCGGCGCAGGTGCGACTACCTGCGCGTCATGCCGCCCTTGCCGAGGCCGCGGGTGATGTGACCGGGGAGTTAGTCCGTCACCCGCCCAGAGGCTGACCGCATGAGGAAAGACCGACGTCCTTCCCGAGGGGGGGGGGGCGTCGGTCGATGAGAGGGTACCCCAAGCAGGGTGTATTCCGTCGGGCCGACCACTGATGACAAGTAACCCTGCTCCTGTGGTCGGCCCAACGACGAAGGCGACGTGGTGTTCAGGTGGGTTGCGGGTGTGCGTGCTTACGGCCTTCTATCGCCCCGGATGGAGTGGTGCGAGGAGCGCGCCGACCGCAGCCCACCCCAAAGAAAAAAAAAGGGTGAAAACGATAACTGTAAAGTTGCATGTATTTCGTTTTTTTTTTCACATGTAGTTGTAAGTTATTTGATGATATCTAGGTACTTTATCAAGAGCTGAATTAATATTATTTTCATTATCATCGCAGTCCACATACGTGTTGGGCTCGAGCCTGTGGAGAACCACTATGGGAGAGGATTTGACCTACTATACCTTGACGGTCAGACATGTTGGTATAGGGTTTCATTTTGAGTTTGCCTTCTCTTGCACAGATGTTATGTGCATATTATACCCCACAGTAGTCTTTTACGACATCCACGGCTAAGATAAAGAGTAGTGAATTGTATTCTTACTCTGTCACTATATGGAAAAGAAAAGAAAACGAAAAATTATTTTCATACTCATGCTTAATTTATCCTCTTAGTAAAATTGACATTTCGTCGACAATTAAGACACACTCGTGAGAAATTGCTACCGGTAAGTCATTAATATAAAGTAAAGACAAAAGTGGTCCCAACATACTGCCCTGGGGCACCCCGTATTTATTTATTAAATATTTTTACTAAGTTGATAATACTACTTTAGAATAATTGCTTTAAGTGTAGACTTCAACACACTGTCTGCCTATTATGGAGGTATGACTCAATCCAGTTGAATGCTGCTCCTCTTATACGCTTATCAAGTACAATTTCATGATAGAGGAAATCAAATGCTTTACTCATATCCATAAACATTACTGACACTTGCACTTTATTATCAATACATTCTGCTATGGATCTTATTACCTGAAAAGTAGCAAGTGACGTATTTTTGTTTCTCCTAAATTCATTCTATCATCTCTAATTATTTATATATATAGGAGAGGAGGGTTTTGCGAGCGATATATTGACTCATCACCATATCTCTGTAACCAAAAGGCGTACAGACTTGAAATTTGGCAGAAATATCCCTTTCGTCGAGTAGAGGTCAGCTAAGAGTCTCTGAGGCATTCAGGACCGCAGTATCACCAGTCACATTCAGCACGTCACAAGCTGCCTGCGGTTTATTAGCTCTCCTATAAATCTTGTGATTCATTTTTTATTTTAAATCAAAAGAACTTAGAGAGCCAAATAATGTTCCTCCGAGGTTTGCGTTAGTCCCATAGTGAGATAACGACTGGCTCAGATGGTATTATTATTATGTATCTCCGAGTCTCATGGATATCTTCCAGGGTAAGATACCCGGTCCTTTGAAAGGCTTACGGGGGGATATAGATCCAACACGCAGAGGCCTTTGGAGAAATTTAATCTAAAAATGCAACCGGGACCTCTACCGATGACATTCCATGTCTGCACATAGCACACATGAACTGCCACTGGTAGGTGTAAAACTATTATGTGATAAAGGTATCTAATATATGATTATGGGGGTTGGGGGTTAGATGAACTGGATTAACGGAAAACTATTGATTTAAAACTGTCATCTGCCTTCAACACTTTAATATTATTATTATGTATCTCCGTTTCATGGGATCTTCTTAGGGAAGATACCCGGTCCTTTGAAAGGCTTACATGGGGATATGGTTCCAACACGTAGAGGTCTTTGGAGAAATTTAAACTAAAAATGAGATGGAACGTCTACCGATGACACTCCACATCTGCACATAACACCCGTGGACTGCCAATGGTAGGTGTAAAACTATAGTGTGATGATGGTATCTAATATCTGTTTATAGGGTTGGAAGTTTTGATGGACTGGTTTAACTAAAAACTATTGATTTAAAAACGGTTGCCTGCCTTCCATACCTTTATCATTTTGAACTGTGGCAGACGTTATTATTATTATTATAGAATTTAATTTTGAGTTTTCCTTGTCTTGCAAAGGTATTATAGCATATCATATCTCTTATTCGTCTTTTCCAATACCCAAGGACAAGATAGGCAGTGGTGAATTTTATTCTTACTCTGTCGCCACTTGGGCAAATGTTGTATATAGAGATTGCAACCCGGTATGTTTCTCAACCCGGCCGGGCCCGGTTGCATTCAGTGAATTGACCCGGGTTGTGTTAGCGTTAAAACTTTTAAAGTATTTTATGAAAATTTTCTATATATGAATGGAAAAAGACAATGATTCATGGTTAATATTTATTTTAAACTGGCTTATGAACAGTTGTCACAATAATCAGTCTCACTCAAATCTCAAAATCACATTTAACACAAAACTGATTACTTTTCCTTATGGACGGCAAAGTAACATTAGTAATAGTAATTATTAATTTTTATAAGTTTAAACAAGCAGGTCTTTCTCTTGACTCCTTATAGTGTCTATTTGAAAACATAGTATTAAAATAAGAAACTAATTACGCAGCTTAAAGTGCTAAACGTGTCAATAACAACTTAGATTAGATAGATAGATAAACTTTGGTAGTTTTGGTATAAACAAAACAAATTCTTATTTGCTAAAAGTAAAGTATTATGTTTTCTTAAACTTTGTTTATTAAGGCTAGTAAGTACTATTAATAATTGAGCAAATAGCGAAATCTTTTAGGCTAGGCTGTAACTGTAAACAACCAAACTTATATAGTCTTAACTAACAAAACGTAACATAAATTGGCTTTATAAGTATAATAATTATAACAAAACAAAGAGTATATTATAACCAGCGGTTGTCATGCCAACGTACACTCTACGAGTTGGCGCTCCCGCGCCGCTGTTTACTTACCGGGTCCGATGACAGGCCCCAGTAAGAATGGCCGAGCCCGGTATCTGCCTAAAACGGCGCGGCCGGACCTGGTTTGCAATCTCTAGTTGTATCTATGCAAAAATATAAAATTATAGTTTATATAAATATAAAAATATATAAAAAGTTACTGTCGCTATTTTAGGTTCATTTCGCGGGACTGGACATATCTGATGTAAAGAGAGCTGGCGGCGTCACTGTGAGTGAATACAATGCGTATGGAATGGACTACAGTGGAGTCACTAAAAGGTATGTATTTTTAAGGGCTATTGTGGGCTCCCCTCGATCCTACAGTTGAAATGATAACTCGTTATGCATGGTCCTGTTTTAAGGCGCATAGGCTCCTGGCAATATTACATGCTGGCTGCGCTAGTCAACTTGTATCATTTTCCATGTTTTTATTTTGCTTACACTTGGCGTTTAGTAAACAAATCATTGCGTCATCCTTTGACGACAAACGAAGCTAGCATAGCGTTTATGTACACTTACAACGGAGTGACAAAGATAATCCACGCTTATATTAACCTCACTTTCATTACACAGAGTATATTATTTATCTATATACACTCTTTTAATATTGCTAATTATGTACTATTCCTTTTGTACAAGCATTGATGGAATTCAGCTGCAATGTGAAATTATGTACCTATTTCTCTGTTAATACGAGTATGCTTAATAATTTGTGTTTGATATGATGGCTATTTTGGCTATTGTGACTTAGTGTTGCCCTATAAAATAGCGATAAAAGAGTATAATTGTGTTTGTAGACTTAGTCGTCTTTTGTAGTGTGACTGTCTGTCGTTAATTGTGTATGTATAAGTGAGACTTTTTCTTTTTTTACATATATATATATTTAATTTTTATGTTATGCCAATATTTTTTTTTCCTTTTTTGTTATTCTCTTTTAAATACACCACTGCTTGGTGGCTTTGATGTTTGACGTCGAAAGAATAAAAGGGACACTGCTAAAAATCAGGGTTATGGTGTTACATTGACATCACAACAATTGCTGAGCAGTTATCCTTTTTTATGCCGTAGTTGAGACGTTCATTCTATGACAATTATTATGTCTCTTTATTTAGTTTATTCATTTTTTGTGTATTTCATTTTGTAAGGTTTTTTTATGTGTTACTAACGTCTCTACTCTGTGGCACAAAATAAATACTTTTCTTTCTTCTTCTTTCTTTCTTCTTGTTTCTTTCTTTGGTGTAGTCTATGAAACATGAGACAACTGGACTGTTAAATTCCTTGCTTTTCTCGATAATTTGGCGGTTATTGAGAAGCTGTTCTCTAGTGTCCTTGCCTTTTACGAAGCCAGTCTGTTCTTTTGATACATGAAAATACAACCTAGTTCACAAGTAATACATATTATATTAAATTATATTATTTAGTGTGATTGCCAAGTCAATCTATTTATTTAAAACATAAAAGATCTTTAATATTTATATGGTCATTATAACAAGTTCTTAGGTTATCAAATGCCGTAATAACTTAAGACAGAAGGTCCCTTATGTAGGGACTGAATATATTAACCGACTTGATATTACATGGATCTCACAATTTTTATGGTAGAAAAACTGAGTTGAATAACAACAATTAATTTTCTTAAAGCCTACGGTACGGAGGAGTTATTGTAAGTTGATCCAAAAGAATGACTCTCTCGGGTTCGATGCCGTTTAATTTGAATATAGGTTTTCAATTACATTTATGACGTATGATTACGGTAGAGTCTAGCGAGGAAGTGAGAGGCGAAATTTATCGAAGACACGAATTGCGGTGCTCGCATCTGTGTTTGTCCGATACACACATACGCAGGTAGCCATAGTTCGCGGTAACATGCCGCCCCTCATTGAAGCGTTGCTACTTCAATCCTATAAAATACTACCCGCCTGCTTTGGATATTTATTTTTTGTTTGTTCTAAAGTTTCTTATAAATAAATTCTATCTTGTGTAAATTTCAAAAAGTCGTCAAACATTAATTTTTGTTTATCATCATTGGCTTTATATTTCTCCCACTCGAGTAAAGTTTGAGGATCAAATTTGCTTGACAACAAATACATTAATAAAGTATCCCAGTTATTAGTATGTACGCCTAAAGTCCTTAAATTTTTAACGAAACTGTGAACTATTCTTTCATTTCTCCTACGTACGTGCAAGCTCTGGAATGAACTACCTGCTGCTGTTTCCCGAGCGCTATGACATGTCCTTCTTTAAATGAGGTTTAAGAAGAGTATTTTCTTCACGGTAGCCAACGGCCTGGCTATGCCCTGATATTGCAAAGGTCCATGTGCAGCAGTATGACTTACCATAAGGTATGCTGCTTGCTCGTTTGCTACCGTTGGCAATTAAAAAAAAATTAAAAAAAATTATTTCCACCAAAGTTAAGCGGAGACGAGATTTGAAATCAATAAAATCTGATAGGTTTATGCTAACTCATCTCCTGTAGTCTTCTCCCCACTCCGCTTTGGTGGCAACCTAGCCTTATGATTATTAGTGTTCGTTCTTTCATATCAATTTCAGGCAATCTAGTCTCCTTAATACTTTGGGTGATTTTGGTACAACTTCCTAAGACAGATCCCATTCTTGCTTATTCATTCCGTTGATTGACCATTTTACAAGTTACCTTTGAAAATAATTATCTATCTATGCCTATTATTCCATTCATCATTTACCCTAGTACCGTCCACTGCTGGACGTAGGCCTCCCTCATGTTTCACCATAAAGCGCGGTATTGTGCCGCCCACAACGTCGCCCAGCAATTTTCACCAGATCGTCGATCCACCTAGTGGGGGAGCGTCGTACACTACATTATCCGATACGTGGTCTCCGCTCGAGCACCTTTAATCCCCAGAAGTTGTCGGTTGGTCGAGCGAATTTCCACGAACCTGTTATTTACATGCTTCGGAGATTCATACTCATCTAGACATTGGAAACGATTGTAAAACTCAAGCTGAAAGCTTTCAAGGTTCTGGTATTGGGCAGGTGTAAGTCGAAGAATAGACTTCATTAAACATGACCACCCAACGTTTATGTGCATATTCAATATGCCTCGTACTATGTAGTGATCACTTCCAGTTTTAATCCTGCTGAACACTGGAAGATTATAGAATATTTGTCATTTATCCGACAAGATGAAGTCTATCTCGTTTTTTTGTGGACCCATCGCGGCTATTGCATGACAATTTTCTTTGTGGCTGCTTTCTAAAGAAGAAATTCCTTTAAAAAGGCTTTCAAAAGGCTTTTCTTCTCCAGGAAATCAGCCAGTTTCTGGCCCCTTTAGTTTCTCCGTCCACGTCTATGTTACCATACCCTCAACTCGTCATCACTCACTTTGCTCACTTACGCGTTAAAGTCTTCTATAACCACAGTGGATATTAGACGCATGTATATTTCGAGATATTCTCGTAAAAGTTCTCTCCACCTTGTCGTAGGACTATGTCGAGATCGGTGCGTAAAACTGTTTGATCTTCTACGAATACATACTTCTTGGTAATACTGGTACTCTCTCTTTGTTGCCACACTCTCGATCCTTTCCACGTTGTATATAAGAGAGGTGCGATCGATAAACCCTGTACCGTCTTGGGACGGTTGATCGCCCCAACGTAGAAGAGCAAGTTTCTGATAATCCTGCAATGTCGCGTCGGCTTTCGCTCAATACCTCTTGCAGCCAGATGATCTTCTCATCGCAATCGCCAAGTTTTGCAGGCGGGTTGGCGATCGCAGTGAGATGTCGTACATTTGGCCGTAAAGGGCTGCTGCCCAATCTCCTGGTCGATCATTAGCCGGTTCTTACGACAACCACAGGCAAATGGGGTGGCGACAATTATATTCTAATCCTAGCGAGATTAGACTGTTATACTTACATACATATCGACGTCCACAAGCAATAACCTAGTAATAGCATTTTACTGGATTTTTTTTTTATTTCAAATTTGACATCTGCAGGCGAGGACTCATATATGATTTTTTTTTTTTGGATTTTTCTATGGTTAATTACAAAAATATGACCAATGAAAGTTTTATTGCACGGAAGTTCTGTTAGATTTTTATACGACAAAAATGTAATATTACATTATTACTTTTTAAATTTCATGACTGATAATTGGTGTTATAATAATATCGTAATATAATTTATGTTAAATTTTGGTTACCGCGATTACAAATTTAATGCAGTGAAATATGAGGCATATTTTTTCAGTAACGGTTAGTTATATTATATTCATATATATGAATATAATATATTATATTCATACGAATTAAAATACACGACGAAACGTGTGTACTGGCGTCGATTACACGGCAATAAGACAGTTATATAACTTTACAGTTAGTCCCTTCATTGAAATTTCTTGGTTAGATACCAAATAAATAATCATTTTTGTTCTATTACGTTTAAAAATTAACCGCAATAATCTCGTAAGTTGATATTACTGAATTCATCTTTATAATTCAATATTGTAATATATAATTACTGTTAAAACGTTACAAAACATTTTACGTAATATATATTTTTATGTATTACATGAATCTTTGAATATATAATTTAATTCTGATACTATAAGGTTATTCTATAAAAAAATAACTTGCATTTGATACATTTAACATGGCGAAATAATGATTCACTGAAAAGTTATAGCTAAAAAATATAAAACATGAACTCCTGAAAAATTTGAGTTTTGCGATTACTGGGTTATTGCTTGGGGGCATCGATATACAGGTACACTGGGTCATTTACTGCAAATGTAATTTTGTAATCCCATATATTTATACGCGATTACAAATTTATTTACGTAATTAGCATATCTAGGAAACTGGATGAAAATTGCTGTTTTACAATTTTTAATTTTTTCCTTCATTTATACACTAAACACTAGGGTGCCCCTTATCATCTGCTCCGGTGGTCGGCCCAACAACGAGGTGACGTGGGTACGGGTGGGTTATGGGCCCGCGCGCCGTCCTTTCATCGCCCCGGACGGACAGGACCGCGCGTGCGCTTACCATAGCCCACCCAAAAAAAAAAAAAAAAAAAAAAAAAAAAAAAAAAAACAAAAAAAAAAAAAAAAGGGTGCCCCTTATAATTATGGATGAACATTTTTTTTTGCAATATCGAAACACATACCCCCTTTTTTTTTGGGTTGGGCTGCGGTCGGCGCGCTCCTCGCACCATCCCGTCCGGGGTGACAGAGGGGCGTAAGCACGCAACACCCGCAACCCACCCGAACACCACGTCGCCTTCGTCGTTGGGCCGACCACCGGAACAGGGTTACTTGTCATCAGTGGTCGACCCGACGGACTACCCCCTACCCGGGGTACCCTCCCATCGAGCGACGTCCCCCGCTCGGGGAGGACGTCGGTCTTTCCCCACGCGGTCGGCCTCTCGGCGGGTGACGGACTAATTCCCCGGTCACGTCACCCGCGACCTCGGCTAGGGCGGCACGGCACGCAGGTAGTCGCGCTTTTCGTTATGTACATAACTAAATCAACCCAAACAAATTTATTTTATAGAAAGTTAGTTATTCATTATAAGAAGAAATTACAAATTTAAACAGGATATTTTAGTTTGAGGGTCTCCTATTTATAGTCTGGATACAGATTTCTATGCTCTGGGATACAGCGTACTAAATATTGTTTGTTCTTCCGTGCAGAGATCAAATCATGAAAATCTTGCATAAGTTTCACAGCTCTTTTGGCTGTATTATTAACTGACTTTATCAAAAAACCTTTCTCTTTGCCTCTAAATAAGCAACATCCCACGTAGAAATGAGTTTCTGGAGGAAATTTTCATCAATTTTTAGACGAGAAAATAAATTTGTGCTTTTGACAAACACGAAATCACTTAGTGATTTTCTTGCAACTATAAATAAGGTAGTAGGTATTATATTACCATATTTGACTGCATAGATGGCGTAGTGGTTAAAATAGCGACTTACAACGCCAGTGTCGGGGGTTCGAATTCCACGCGGGACAACACTTTGTGTGATCCACAACTTGTTGTTCTGAGTCTGGATGTAATTTGTGTCCGTTAATTATATGTTTGTAAAGTTCCCAGCAATACAAGGATTATTTCCTTAGTGCATGGTGTTGTCTTAAAATTATTATTATTATATTCCTTAAGCCTATTTAACCCTTATGTGAGTGACGAGGTACCTTTAGCATTTTCAAATTTAAAAAAGTATGTTTTTCGACCTGTAGATATCTGTGATTTCCTGAGAGCTTTTAACTATTTCTTTTAATTATTATATTATGTTTTCTTATGTTTTGACGCAATGAACTATTTACAATGGTTTATGGAAACCAAAACATATTTTAAACTCACAAAAGAGTGACACGGTACCCGGGTACCTCTTTGGTGTTTTGTATGACTATGAAAAAAGTACCTATTTATAATTTCGTATATGATGGACAAGTTATTGCATGTTTATCACAAATTGTTTTTCTGCAAGCTTGTTGTGTCTTTCTTTACTTATGTTTGAGTTCGTCGTATATGTAGCAACTTCAAATGACTGCAATACGCCCTGTAGAATCTCCTCTAATCTGACTTATACAAGTTATATTAGCGGGAAGAAAACGGTTTGTTTTTCTTACCGTTACAACTAGTGTAAGATTCCACGAATTCAAGGAATGATCCAGTTGAAGAGACGTAAAATAATATCCGTAGTTACATTCAGTCCTGAATTTTTATATTTAGCCATGAGATCTATTACACATTACACAACATTTGTTTGACGAGTGCCATCACTTGACTTTCCTATGTATATTTGTCCCTCTAGGGGGTAGGAATTATTACAATTACAAGCCTGGGATATTTTTATGCCATCATTTCAAATTTCGATGTATTAATTTACTCAATCTCTAGTCTACCCACAATATCCATATAGCTTTGCGTCAACGGTAATACTAATATGTACGAAGCTTGTAGATTTAAATTCAAATTTGAAATGAACATAGTCCAAATATCTCCTATAGTGGCTGTATTATCAACTAACAAATGTTCAGAGCGCGTTACATCATTATCAAATATTGTGGTGTGGATCAGATGGCACCACATCCCATCTTTTACTATAAGAATATTTTTGAACGAAACCACTTCAAAACTCGCATGGAAATTGTGAGAATCAATCTCACTTTCGAATTCAGTTTCTTGCTCATCCGAAATTTCCAATTCATCCTCTTCAACTAAAGGAATATAATCATGTTCATTATCAAACGCAGCAAACTCACCTTCATCACTAGAAGATTTTGCTAATATCGCTAGTAATTTTGTTGAATTATATCTTAGAACACGTGACCTTTGTTTAAAGGTACTTGTACCAGTATTCATATCGAAATAATTATAAAATCACAAAATATAAATCATCATCTCAGTCCATACACGTTCCACTGTTGATCTCAGTCCTCTTCCATTATGGGAGGGAAATTTACCTACTATACCACGCAAGTCAGATGTATTGCTTTAGGGATTTATTTAGAGTTTTCCTATTTTTGCATAGATAATAAATGCATATATATCTCTTAATCATCTTTTATAACACCCACGGGTAATTGTGGGTGTATTGAACTGTATTCTTACTCCGTCACCACACGAAAAGATTATAAATAAGCTCCTGCAATACAAACAAACATACAAACTGTATAAAGATACCAGGGTACCTTATATTATATCCCTTACTCGTCTTTTACGCCACCCCTGGGCAAAAGAGGGGTGTGGAGAATTGTATTCTTACTCTGTCACCACACGAAAAGAATATAAATCTCATACAAGACAAACAAACATCTAAATTGCATGAAGGTACCCGGGTACCTCGTCACTATTATGAAGGTGTTTTATTTGTCACTCACATAAGGGTTAAAAAGCACAAATCTTGATTTCTTCCATTCCTTCCTTGCTTTCACCACTAGACTACATCCCAGCCATAATTTTCACATATATAACTGCTTTAAATAGACAATCGTCTTAAAGTGCTCGTACTTCTTTGGCATTAATGTTAAACTCCGATGACAAAAAATATATTTTCAAAGAATAAATAGCTCTATTCATCCACCTTGCTTAATGCAGTGCTCCGGCTGGTCTGATTTTAATTTTTTTCTCAAAATCTTCTCCTAAGATCACGTACAGTGGGTTTTTGCAGTTGATGGTAAACGTAAGTTGATGGTAAATCAATTCTGTCAAATTGTCTTTTCATGTTTTTCAGTTGATGATAATATGTTCAACAATTCTTCTATTGTCGTATTACAAAAATGTTATGGGACCAAGTGTCAGCGTGTGTTAAATAAATAAGTTATCTAAATTATTTTGAAAATCGCTCTCCCGGTACTTGTAAACGTTTTGTGATTTTTTTTAGAATTTTTTTGCAATTCTCCAAGCATGGTGAAGATGCACTAGTTGTTTTACACAAGTAGGTATAGCTCTGGTACCTACCAGCTAGCTAGCTAGCTAGTAGCTAGCTAGTCCAGCTTTTTCCCAGAATATAACATATTCTCGAATGACAAGGTTTGCGCTTTCATTAATAGTTAATTTAACTTCGCGAATGTTAAAAAATTACTGTAAGAACTTGACGGTTAGATGGCAACTTTACGCTAGTTATTTGACAATTTACGTCTCCAACAAAGAAAATATTTTTATCATTACTTCTTAATTTCACTACCATCTTGTAATACTTTTATATGGATATCGACTATTTAAAATAATACGTATTAACTTGAAGAATAGCGGAGTACAAAGGACAAGTACTGCAAACACTCGACGTTACTTCTGCACAACTTGTATGAACACGTTTAGATGCAATTCGGCACGGGTTATCGATTTTTAAACAAGGTAAAAATTCATTTCCCAATATTTTAGGACCAAATAAACAAAATTAGAACCTATGCGTAAGAAAATAAAATCTTTGAAAATAAGGGACACCCTATTAAACACTAATTGCATTCTTAATTTGAAGCTTCTATATCGGCTAGAAATGCATCAATAATACTGATGATCGGTCAGTCAGTCAGTGAGTGACAAAATTACAAAATTTTGAATTCTTAAACTATTGATTCAAATTGAGTAAAATTTGAAATATACCTTGTATATAATAGGTTCTTACGTATGAAATTCGCGTTGATTGACTCAAAAAAAGTTATTTGTGAGTGTTTGGTGGACTAGCGCTGGTGTCATTCACTACAGCTGACTAAAATTTAGCCAAACGATTACGGCAGATATCTATTGTCAACAACTGCAAACCATGAAAGAAGAACTAGCTGCTAAACAACCGAGATTGGTCAATCGCTCTAGGCCACTGCCGCTTCACGATAACGCAAGACCACACACTGCACAACAAACAACCACTAAGTTATATGAGCTACAATTGGAATGTCTGCGATATCTATCACACTCTCCGGACCTTGCTCCAATAGATTACCTTTATTTTCGGAATTTGGATAACTTCCTATCATCATCATCATCTTGCTCTTATCCCAATTACTTGGGGTCGACGCAATATGTCATCTGTTTTGACATATTGCAAAAAGTGTCGGCAATGACTTTTATGACCGGCCGCCTGCCTGACGTCAACCCTCCTTGGGAATGTAATCGTTGACCCAAATGGTACCAGATGGAGTTGGTCCGGGTCAATCTAGGGCTCTTAGTCGTCTTTTACGACACCCACGAGCAAAGCAAGGGTTGGTAGTATTCGAAGCCGCTACCACACAGCAATTTGGATAACTTCCTATATGGAAAAAAATTCAACTCCGATGCGGCAGTCCAAACCGCCTTCAAAGAGTTTATTGATTCTCGCCCCCACGGTTCTTTTTTTTTAGTAAAGGGATCAATGAACTACATATGAGATGGCAAAAGTGCACAGATAACAAAGGTGCATATTTTGATTAATTAAATATATTTTCCAAAAAAAAATGACTTTATATTTCTACCATACAAAACGCCAATTTGATATGTAAGGACCTAATACAATGCATGCTGGATTACTAAAAAAATCAGGCTTCTACTTTTATTCATAACGAATTTATAGGGAATCCAATATGACCTGAATTGCTTCGGGAAAAGAATGTTACGGCAGCCTCGCGTTTAGGTTCGACTAGGCTATCAAGGATCTATTATATATATAACTTCCGTGTCACGATGTTAGTCTGCAATTAACTTCGAAACTAACAATCCGAATTTAGAGTGCAAGATACATATAGAAGAGGAAACATTAGAACAAGTGCAAAAGTTTGTATATTTGGGATCTACTTTTACGAGAGATGGTAAATGTGAAAGTGATATTGAAAGAAGAGTGTGTAAAGGAAATACGATGAATGGTGCTTTGCGTACATTTATGGGCAGCCAGAATAGGAAGGCTCGCCAAGACAGCTATGTAGCTAGGATGGCTCACCTGACTGTGCATAGGGGCGTGCTTGTACCAACACTAATGTATGAAAGTGAGAGCTGGATATGGCAGAAGAAGCATGAAAGTAAAATTAATGCTGTGGAAATGAGAACGCTGAGGAGCAAGATTGATGTGAAATTGATTAATAGAATTAAGAACAGAGTAATTAGAGAACATTGTGGTATGAAAGTAGATAGTGACAAGGATTGTAAAAGGTATGTCAAGTTGGTTTGGTCATGTAGAGAGAATGAATGAAAGGAGAATTTATAGGGCGAATGTGAACAGGAGTATCAGAAGGGAAAGACTAAGGCGGACGTTCTACGATCAAATTGGAGACGTTCTTAAGAAAGGCCAGGTTAAAGTACTCTAAACCGAAGAACATGCATGAGGAGATTAATTAGGAGGCGAAAGTGGTATGTCAAGATCGTAGCAAGTGGAGGGAAGTGGTATTTGCCTACCCCGGTGGGGAAAGGGCGTGAATGTATTTTTTTTTTTTTTTTTTTTTTATTGCCAACGGTGGCAAACGAGCAAGCAGCACACCTGATGGTAAGTGAAACTGCTGCACATGGACCATTGCAATACCAGGGGCACAGCCAGGCCGCTGCCTACCGTGAAGGAAATACTCTTCTTAAACCTCGTTTAAAGAAGGACATGTCATAGCGCTCGGGAAACACAGCAGCAGGTAGTTCATTCCAGAGCTTGCACGTACGTGGGAGAAATGATCGCTGAAAACGTACAGTTGAAGACCATAACGTTTCCAGGTGAAATGGATGAACCCTGCTGCGATGTCGAGTGGTACGTTGGTAGAATGGTGACGGTGGTACCAAGTCAAACAGTTCCTCGGAGCACTCCCCGTGAAAGAGTCGGTAGAGTACACAGAGTGACCCAAAGTCTCTCCGCTGCTCCAGCGACTCCAATCTGTCCGTAAGATTGGGATCCCCGACGATTCGAATAGCCCGTCTTTGCAGGGAGTCAAGTGGGTCTAGCTGATATTTGGGTGCACCTGCCCAGAGATGTGAGCAGTACTCCACATGAGGACGAACTTGTGCTTTGTATAGCACAAGACGCTGTCTCGGTGTGAAGTACCGCCTGGCTCTGTTCAGGACGCCCAACTTTTTGCTTGCCAATTTGGCTTTGTCCTCCAAATGACTCCCAAACTGGACTTTGCTCGATATTTTGACGCCGAGAATCCCAATACTCTCAGAAATTGGAAGAGTTACTCCTTGGAACTGAGGCGCCATGACAAATGGGTCCTTCTTTGCAGTGAACGCGCAAACTTGTGTCTTTGTGGGGTTGAACTGGACTAGGTTCCGTTCACCCCATTCCGAGGCCCGCCCCAGAGAGCGCTCGACTTCAGACACAAGTTGAACCCTTCTTTCCTGAATACTCCGAGGGATATTCCGTTGCTCAGTGTACCGCTCATCACCCGTACTGTCATCCGCATAGCAACGCATACTCTCGATAGAGAGCATGTCATTGATATGCAGGATAAACAACGTCGGGGAGAGCACCGAGCCTTGTGGTACACCAGCATTAATGGTCATGGTATCGGAGCAGGAGCCATCTACGACGACTTTTATACTCCGACCATCCAAAAAGCTGGCAATCCAATTACAGAGTCCCTCGGGGATTCCGTATGATGGTAGCTTCGATAGAAGTGCCCTGTGCCAGACCCTATCGAACGCCTTTGCGATATCTAGGCTGAACGCCAGCGCCTCACCCTTGCCCTCCAAGGCCTCTGCCCAACGGTGTGTGAGGTACACAAGAAGATCACCAGCCGACCGACCATGACGAAAGCCGTATTGGCGATCACTGATAAGCTGGCGATCCTCAAGGTACTGCAGAAGCTGGCGGTTTATAACCTTCTCCATTATCTTGGAGAGCAAGGATGTTATCGCAATTGGCCTGTAATTCGATGGGTCAGACCGGTCTCCCTTTTTAGGGATCGGGTGGACATGGGCTACCTTCCACGAAGACGGAACCCTATTAGTAGCGTAGGAAAGTCGGTATAGGCGCGTGAGGATGGGAGTCAATTCAGGGGCGCACGTCTTTAGTACCACTGCAGGGATGCCATCCGGTCCACTCGACTTATGGACGTCTAAAAGCCGCAGCTCCCGCCTAACCGCTCGCTGCGTGATGCGGATTTCGGGCAGTGAGCTTTCACACCGTGGGATGGTAGGTGGTGTGGCAGCTCCGGCATCCAAAGTCGAGTTACAGGCAAAGAATTGACCTAGAAGATCGGCCTTCTCCTTTGCGCTGTGGGCCAGACTACCATCGTGTTTCTGCAGTGGTGGGAGATTGGGCTGGCAGAAGTTGCCTTGTGCAGCCTTGGCGAGCGACCAGAATGCACGACTCCCAGCGGGATAGCTTTGCAATCGCTCGCTAATTCTGGCAACATGCTCCGCCTTGGCTCTGGCAATAGCCTTCTTACTAGATCTAGAAGCGGCGTTAAATTTCCGCTTCACCTCTTTGGCGTTCGGGTCCTGGCATTTTTTGGCCCTATTCCAGGCCCGATATGCGGACTGTTTCTGGCATGCAGCCGTCCTGCAGGTTTTGTTAAACCAGGGTCGGCTGCGGCCACCGACGGGTATTTTGGTGTTGGGGATGAATAATTCCATCCCCGTAATAACCGTTTCGGTAACGCAGTCCGCACAGACGCCAGGGTCCCCAGAGGCGAAGCAAAGCCGCTTCCATGGGTAGGATGCGTAAAACTCGCGCAGTCCATCCCAATCTGCTGACTTATATTGCCAGAC
Source organism: Lymantria dispar (assembly GCA_032191425.1). Classification (NCBI taxonomy): domain Eukaryota; kingdom Metazoa; phylum Arthropoda; class Insecta; order Lepidoptera; family Erebidae; genus Lymantria; species Lymantria dispar. The sequence goes on along the minus strand of CM063450.1, from coordinate 1,166,589 downwards.
TCTGCGAGTCCCAGTCGCCTTAGAACGACTAGGCCTTACAACAGGGGCACTGCTACGGACCAAGCAGTGGTCAGAAGACCCAAGAGGCGCTTCAACCACTACCTGATATCCGTGCTGGTGTGTAGTCAGCAGAAGATCCAGTAAAGAAGACTCATGGCTCTCAATATCTGGGATACGGGTGGGCTGTGTCACCAGTTGTGAGAGACCATAGGCCGAGACCATATTGAAGAGATGTCGACCCTGGAGGTCAGTGGTTCGGGACCCCAGCCACTCTTTATGATGAGCGTTGAAGTCTCCAAGAACCACCACCTCCGCTGATGGACACTGCTCCAATATTTCGTCAATCCCCCATTGGACGTTCTCAAATAATTGAATTGACCCCGGATCACTGCCATGGGACCTGTAGAGGCATGCGTAGATGCGGGTAAGCCCTCCATAGTCTACGCGTAGCCACAGGATTGACAAGTCACCATGTTCGAGGGCCCGAAGGCGGCGACAGCAGATATCACCTCGGATGAATACGCACACCCCGGCTTTACGACGGAAGGTATGCTCCAACTCGTAGCCGGGGTAATTTAGGTACGAAATGTCATCCGGAGCACCTATCTGCGTCTCCGTTAAAAAGAGTAAGGCAGGCCGCGCCGTCTCGAGGTGATGGTGGACGGCGTCGAGATTGCTATGTAAACCCCTGATATTGCAAAAATCCACATCAAATGTGGATAAGGGGACCGCCGTAGAAAATCGTCTCTTTTTAATTTTCTTGGCCATGATTTTTAATTTAAGAAGAGGAGGAAGGGAGTGTGAATGTGTATAACGGAGTTTGGTGATACCAAAAAAAAAAGGCAGGGCATAGTGCATGGTCGAGGAGTGAGTGTTGTGAGGAGCTGACACGAAGCACGGAAGGGCCCCCGATGCCCCCCCGTGTGTAGCCGCCGAGGTCCACTCCGGTTTCCCACACCGGCACGACGACTACCCAACGGGATTTTCGCCGGTTGGTGGGACAGCCTCCCAGGGAGGATGATCCTGGGTTCGGGTCCCCTGCTGACCGGCAGGTGGCCGGCGGTGACCATTCCCATCGGGTCTCCCTGTACACCATGCCAGCCCCTCACGCTCAATACCCCGACCAAGACCTCACCACCGCTGGTTTCAGGCCTCACCAAAACCCGCCACACACAAACACACCCAGAAAGTTGGGCTCCCGGCTCTCTCGCTCACCGAACGAAGTGCAGCAGCAAATTGCTACTACTCAAACGTCAATCTTCTGCGAGAGTGTGGTACTGCCCCGGACGGACCGGCCCGCGACTGCAGACAAAAGACTGTCTACAGTGTGGTCCTACCACCAATAAATGTATGTATGTATATTATTCAAAATAATATCAGTACAGCGTTAGGTTATATATGTTCTATAAAATTACTAAACCTTCAGTTTAGCACTTGTTGCTTTTTTAAAGGTCTTGTTTATTATATTTATTTTCAAAGAAGAAATGTCTGTTTCTAAAAAGGGTACCTATCAGGTAACCCAGTATTCCTGTTATACATTAAATAAACGTTACATACATTACATACATTTTATGGACTTTTTCGAAAAAGTCGTTAATAATGATTAGATTGAGACGTAAAAGGCATTAATAATGATTAGATAGAGACGAAAAAGCCGTTAATAATTATTAAATTGTCTCGGAGGACCTGCTTAGGGTCTCCTATAAAAAGGAAAATAAAAAAGCAGGTTCGAGCACAACTAATATTTTTTTAATAAAAATTAAATAAATATTATTTTAGCCCAACGGCCGACTAGTGGGTAGGCAAGATTGGTCAGTAGGTTTATGGGCACACCAATTCTTCCGATCCTTTCGGTGCTGTACTCCCCTCGACTGTCCACCATAGTAGTCGCTGCGATGCCGAAGGGGCGGCTTGAAGTCTGCCGCTGGCACGTTGTCCGGTGACAGTTTCGCTATAGGCGGGCGAGTACGCGTAGCGTATTCCTAGAACCCTGGAACGTCCATGAAGTTGACGTTAAGGCCAGATCCAGTGCGTGAACGAACCACGGCAACAGGGCGTGGAAAAACATAGTTGTGTTGTCGTGGTTGTTCACAATCAGAGAGGAGATGACAATGAAAAAAGCGGTGAAATTTTATGTCTAGCTACTTAACAATACTAACAATATGTAGTTCATAATGATGTTATGTGTAGGTAAAGTACGAAATAATTTAATAAAGAAATTGCAAAGGTGAAACGAAGTATCTACATGATTTTAAAATATGACAGTTACATAAAATTATAAGCCACTTACCCAATACTGAGGTCGAAGGTACACTAAATTAATTAATTAAATTTATATCGACGGTTCCAAGGCTAATTGATCTAAGTGACATTTTTAAAAGTTACAGGAGAGCGATTTAAAGTTTCGTTTTTCGGAAAAAAAATCATTAAAAAAAAACTACTGCGTAGATTTTGATCTACTTAATACAGTATTTCTTTAAATACACATTGTACTTTCTTAAATAGTTTTCATGAATATTTAGCCTTTTTTTACTGATATAAATGTCGTTTGACTCAAAATGCATCGTATATATTGTTTGATGGAAGAAGGAAAAATGGTTTAACTGCCAGTGATTTATATTCAAGTTGAAAGTAAATTAGTTCATATGTTGATATAGATATGAAACAGAACAAGGGAAAATGACATAAACTACACGCCTCACTATGAATTTAACATGTCAAAATAGTTGAAGTAACATGTGAAGTTGAAGTAGACTAAAGTAAATTAATACAAACAACAGCAAATGTTCAAACTGAATCAAGTAAAGTGAATGTTTACTATCATAAGATTAGACGTAGGTTCATAAACCATTGTTAAGATTTAGCATGAATACGAAAAGATGTAATGATTAGAGTTCATTTTAAAATAAAACCAATGTTTGAAATAGAAAAAAATATTTATTATTTTTGATTTTTTTTTTGTGGGTGGGCTGCGGTCGGCGCGCTCCGCACCACTCCGTCCGGGGCGACAGAGGGGCTTAAGCACGTAACTCCCGCAACCCACTACAAAAAACACGTCGCCTTCGTCGTTGGGCCGACCACCGGAGCAGGGTTACTTGACATCAGTGGTCGGCCCGACGGAATACCCCTTATTGGGGTACCCTCCCATCGACCGACGTCCCCCTATCGGGGAGGACGTCGGTCTTTCCTCACGCGGTCAGCCTCTCGGCGGGTGACGGACTGATCCCCGGTCACGTCACCCGCGGCCTCGGCTACGGCGGCATGAGGCGCAGGTAGTTGCGCCTACGCCGCCCCATTCACCGGCGGTCGATCTCCTCATCGAGGCTGCGCTCCTCGCGCAGGCGATCCGCCGCCTTCTTTTGCAAGATCACTGTCTCGCAGAAGGCTGCGACCGCGTCCCAATTCCCGACGCTGTCGACCATCGCCCTAGCGATAGCCGGCAGCGTCAGGTCTGCACCGATGATTGCGACGAGTTCACAGCGCTGCACTGCCCAAGCCGCGCAGGCCTCGAGCGTATGGCGCGTCGTGTCCTAGTCGGAATCGCAGTGGTGGCAGGACGGTGTACTCCTTACGACCTTGTGCAGGTGTTTGGCAAAGCACCCATGCCCCGTCAAAACCTGCACTAGTCGGAAGGAGAGCACCCCGTGCCGCCTCTCCAACCACTGCATCAGCACCGGCCGGAAGGCCTCCACAGTTCGCACCCCGAACCGAAGCCCCTCCAGCCGGACTGCCCAACGGGCAATGACGTCTCGCCGGACGTCGACGCGCCAGGCGGTGAGCTCCCTTAACGAGATCACACCGCCCTCCGCTCGCACCCCCGTCACCCGCCGATACAATCCGGCGAGCATTTCCGCCTCCAGGTCCCACGGGGGAGTCCCGGCCAATAGGCACGCTGCCTCCGTCGCCACCGTGCGGTATCCGCGTATGGCCCTGATCACCGTGACCCTCTGTGGTCGCCACAAAAGGGCCCTCAGATGGACGGTCAGGGACCCCGCCCACACCGGTGCGCCGTACAGGGCCATCGACCATATGACCCCCGCGTACAGTCGTCGGCGCGCACCGCTCGGTCCACCCACGTTCGGCATAAGCCACGATAGGGCGGACGCCGCGCCGACGAGCCGTGGAGCGAGCCTGCGGAAATGCTCCGGACGCGTCATGTGATCATCGCCTGATCGTGTATGAATTTGGATCGAGACTGTTGCAGGCTCCTCCCAGACAGAGTTATAATTTTAGATACAAATCTAAAGGCGCAAACTGGGACTTTTTCAGCTCTCTCTTTTCTTCGTGTGCCAAGGATTTCACTCGTAGACAATTAACCGCAGACGAAGGCGCTGAACTAATTTCACATTCTCTGATATACTGTGCTGATGTTGCCCTAGGCCGAACATCCCTGCCTAATACTAAGAGATGTTACTGGTGGAACAATCACCTAGTGGAACTCCGCAAACGCTTTCGAAGGGCGCGCAGGAAGCATAATAAACTTAAAAAGTCACCTAACATAGGAAGGGCCTTTGATGAATCTCTATCTGTACTGAAAGCTGCCAGGTCTCGCTACCGGATTGCAGTAGAAAAATCGAAAGACGCTTTGTTAAATAAGATTGTGGAAAGATTAGAAAGTGAAGGACCATGGTCTCCACTATATCACGAGTTTAAAGTGAATCGATCAGTCGACTTAGCGTACATACAAAACATTAAAGTGAACGGTAAACACACTACGGGTATTGAGGAGACCACGGAAGTTTTATTAAATACGTTAATCCCAGACGATGACATCTCAGTCGACAGCGAACATCATAAACAAATACGTGCATGGGCCGCCGAGCCACCTCTCCCGCCTATGTCTGACCTTCCATCTCTTGCCGAGTTTATGAATACCGTTAGAACTCTTCCCCTCAACAAGGCTGCTGGCGAAGATAAAATATCAAATAAAATGATCAAAGAAGCTAGTCGAGCATCGGGCGACTCAATGTTAATAATTTTGAATCGTTGCATAACTGAAGGCATTTTGCCTCGTATATGGCATCGCGGTTTATACGTATAATTCCTAAAGGCGGTGATAAGCCACCAGACGACCCAAAGTCATATCGACCAATCACCTTACTGCCTTCATTAGGAAAGCTCTTAGAACGTCTCATTGTTCTTCGTTTATTGCCGGGTGGACCAACGTTCAATCATAAACAATTCGGCTTCACTCACGGCAAATCAACTATCGACGCGGCCGTTGCGGTAAGACGTGTCATTAGCGCATCCGTTTTTAAATACGTACTAGGTGTCTTCCTGGACATCTCAGGTGCTTTCGATAACGCCTGGTGGCCAATGCTACTTCTTAAATTAAAGACTCGTGGTTGCTATAGAAATATCTACCAAATCATACAGTCGTACTTTTTAAATGGCTGGACTAAATTGAAACTTGGTCACCATGCTGTGTCGAAACCACTGACGATGGGCTGCCCTCAAGGTTCGGTATTAAGTCCATATCTATGGAATTTAGGTTTAGACGATTTTTTCGAGTTACCTCTACCGAAAAATTGTCTACTGATCGGCTATGCAGACGACGGACTTTTACTTATACAATCGAACACAAGGGATGGTTTAGAGGAATTAGCGGAAACATGCCTCAATGATATATTCGATTGGGGTACACGAAACCGGCTTGCCTTCGCACCACAAAAAACACATCATCTTTTATTAAAAGGACATTTACAATCGGCGCCGCGTATAAAATTCAATAATATGACTGTCAAAAAGAAAGAATCAGTTTGCTATCTCGGCCTAGTCTTAGAAATTTTTTTTTATTTATTGAGCATATTAAAACTGTAGGCGAAAAAGCGAAACGGAATTTCTACGCGCTTACTAGAATATCCACATCTACTTGGGGTCTTCGTTTTAATACACTTAAAACCATATACATGGCCACATATTTGGGGTGTATTTGTTACGCTGCACCTGTAAGGGAAACGAGCGTAACCTTATGTTAAACAGTTTGCAAGTCACCTGCAAACATATACTATATACTATACCGACCTTGTAGCAACTCGAGAAAATTTCCGTGCGTTCATGCGTTTCTGCCATACCTACTGTAGCAATCAATCTTAACGCTCACATATAGGCCCCGTTAAGCTCTTCCGTATCCGTGGTGCCGTACTGCTGCGCTATCGTAGCTGTACACCTTTTTACTTATTGGCTGACTAGTTATTTTGTTTTCCTGTCTCCCGCTTTGCCTAGGAGGGAAGTGGAATCTCTCTTTCCAACTCCTCCTCTTTAATCTTTTCTAATTAAATTTGTTGCGGGTCCCAAGACAATTAAAATCATATCTCGGGACTGCCTGAGGGTCAAACCTCGGTGTCATTTATGGAGACCATTGTGGATCCTGGCTTACAGGAGTTACAATGGTGGGAATGCAGGGTGGGATTAGTCCCAAAAAAAAATGCTCCCGGAACCACCATTGCCCGTCGAGCACCAGGCCCAAGTACCTCATATGGGCCCGGATGCTGATCTCAACCGAATGGACGGTGATCGAGACGCCGATGGGAGGTCTCATACGACGCCCATGGAACAAGAGGGTCTGCGTCTTGTCCAGGGCGACCTTCAACCCTAGCGCCTTGATCCGCCTGACGACCTCTTCGGTGCCTGAGGTGACTGATGCACTCGCGCGGGGAAATTTCACACTAAAGTACGTTGTTTGCACCACAATCCATTGTCTATGAGGAACTTTTAACTGAATGGCAAGAAAGATGGGATTCATCATCGAAAGGTCGTCATCTTTATCTATTTTTCCATGCATCCGGGAGCGCCTGGAGAAGATGTGGCTGGAGGTTGACCACTTCGTGGCCCAATTTTTAACTGGCCATGGCAACTTTAAAAGTAAATTATTTTCTTTTAAACTCGTACCATCACCATTATGTCAATGTTCCACATCTGACCACGAGTATGAACAATCAGCACATCATCGCATTCTCTGGGAGTGCGATCTCTGGCGAAACGAGCGTAACCTTATGTTAAACAGTTTGCAAGTCACCTGTGGGGTAGTATACTATACCGACCTTGTAGCAACTCGAGAAAATTTCCGTGCGTTCATGCGTTTCTGCCATACCTACTGTAGCAATCAATCTTAACGCTCACATATAGGCCCCGTTAAGCTCTTCCGTATCCGTGGTGCCGTACTGCTGCGCTATCGTAGCTGTACACCTTTTTACTTATTGGCTGATTAGTCATTTTGTTTTCCTGTCTCCCGCTTTGCCTAGGAGGGAAGTGGAATCTCTCTTTCCAACTCCTCCTCTTTAATCTTTTCTAATTAAATTTGTTGCGGGTCCCAAGACAATTAAAATCATATCCCGGGACTGCCTGAGGGTCAAACCTCGGTGTCATTTATGGAGACCATTGTGGATCCTGGCTTACAGGAGTTACAATGGTGGGAATGTGTGGTGGGATTAGTCCCAAAAAAAAATGCTCCCGGAACCACCATTGCCCGTCGAGCACCAGGCCCAAGTACCTCATATGGGCCCGGATGCTGATCTCAACCGAATGGACGGTGATTGAGACGCCGATGGGAGGTCTCATACGACGCCCATGGAACAAGAGGGCCTCCGTCTTGTCCAGGGCGACCCTCAACCCCGGCGCCTCGATCCGCCTGACGACCTCTTCGGTGCCTGAGGTGACTGATGCGCTCGCGCGGGGAAATTTCACACTAAAGTACGTTAATTCATATTGTACGACAATTTTTTTATTGTTTCAAACGACGTAAGTATAATCTTTATTACTATTTTCTGATGATTTAACAAGCAAAATTTTTCAATTTCAATTTAAGTAAAATGGTATAACTACCGAAACCATAAAAGTTTGAACGTATCTCAGAAGGATTATGTAACATTGAACATCAATATCAATTTAAGCAAAAATGGTTCAAGCATCATTACATATAAAACTAGGCCAAGTTGAAATGGTTCAAGCGACTAGGCCTCTTATTATGATGGAATTCCAAATGGTTCAAGCGACATAGCCTATCTTTATGAAGTAATGAAATGAAAAATGTCTCAAGCGACAAAACCATGTATTTGAGCAAAAGGTCAAATATCTTAACGCGCATTAGATATTCAAAATAGTCGTAGGAAAAATGAATCAACCGACGTATGACAAAGACTTTAGAAAAGCCCATATAGTTCAAGTTACCAACTACAAATAATGCTCAAATTTTATGTCGGTTGGATCACAGACGTTCTAAATGAGAGCAAAGTTAGTGTGGGGTTCAAGCGCCAAAAATATGCTCATAAAAATTTTAAACCCAGTTCAAACGACGCAGAAAAATTCGCTGATTCCAAATATGTATATAACTCGATATCGCAAAAAATGTCGCTTAGACCAATTAGCCTTGGAACCGTCGATATAAGTAATAATAATAACTAATTTAAATAAGTTTGGAATTACGACACTGATGTAAGCTTTCTCAAAGGCAAATGGAAGAACGTAATGACGTACGTTCGCCTTGGGATCACTCGGCTGTCTCACGGGGTCTCGGGGCGAGCGAGCCCAGCTCAGGCGGCGGTGAGAGGGGTGTGCTGGTGCGGAAACGCGAACAATAGGAGTGATAAGGGTGGTATTAAAATGACGCTTGTTTATTGCGCTTGCGTGTTTTTAATTCATACTAATTGAAATTAAAAAGGTAGTATTTTACCTAAGTATATTTCGTTTAATATACCTAAGTATATTTCGTTCTTTTAAGGTCATGTAACGCATAACGTTACATAACGTTCATGTTAGGCAAATTTAATTCGATGATTTGTGATGACGCACACCGTAAATTTATCAGAACATGGTAATTGATCATCATCATCATGTCAGCCCATATATGTACGTCCGACTGTTGCGCTCGGGCCTCCTCCACAGTGGGAGGGAAATTTGTTCATAAAAATACCTTAAAGTTTTTTATTATATAAATCGATAATGTTTCATTTTATATTTGTTAATATACTAATAAGTGATGGTTATATACTAACACGTGAATGATTGAATGAATATCTGGGTGTGTGAGTGTGTTTGTGTATATGTGTGTGACTCAAGCGGACCATGTTCACGTTGCGTTCAGGGGCGAGCGAGTAATGGGTGCAGTGAGACGCGGCGCGGCCAGTTCTCAGGTCGATGCAGAACCGCTGCTGCTGTGGCCAGTTCCCACACACTGGAGTCTCGAGGAGGCAGCCACGGTGCCGCTCGCATATATATACGCGTTTTATTGCCTTGTAAGTGATTTTTTTTTATTATGGACCAGAAGACCAATGAAAACGTACATTTATTATTTGCTACAGTGACATTTATTAGATTAAATCCTATCAGATCCCTGAGAACCCTGCAGTTTTGATAAATAAAACCTAATGAGCATAAATTATTTCATTAAATTTTTAAAGGATATGAGAGAATCACTACGGAATACAACATTTTAAAGGATTTTAGGAGGATTTAAGCAAAATATATATCGCTTATAAATATGACTGTCAACTTGTAGCAAGACAAAAGTCATTCCCTCTAGAATATCTAGTAAATTTGTTAAGTAAACTATGAACTAATTTATGTAAACTTATGATATTCGCTATTTCATCCCTTATTGCATTGAAGGTTCAATATTATAAAATGTTAGTTTTGGTAACTGACCAGTTTGTAGTGACCTATTATACTTGATAGTCAGCATAAATTCTGTGGACAGTTCTAACAAATACAGGATAATTCAAATTTGTTTCAAGGTTATCAAGGGTAACATTGAGACCGGCATGAATATACTAGTTCATGAAGGGAACGACGCACTGGGCCAAGCAGCAATAGCCATCGCATTTGCTTTTAAATGTCAAGTATTTACTACTGTTAGTGACAATAGACAGAAAATGTTTTTGCTGAAAAGGTTTCCTCAATTGCAAGGTAAATAAATAACAGTAGAATAATTTTACTAATTCACAATTTACTTATACACCTATATACTAAAAGATATCTTATTTTCAGAGCAATACATTGCAAATACTTACGATGTCAGTTTCGCGGATATGGTCCTTCTAGCGACAGAAGAGAAGGGCTGCAATATAGTTATTGCAAATGTGAAAGGATTCCTTAAAGATGTAAGGGAACTAATATACACATAGTAGTAATAAACGATCATTATGTAGTACGAGGACCATTGTAGACGTATGTCCATTCAGCATTCCATTTAGTACTAGTCTTCTTAAGTAATTTAGATATAATATCATTACAGTGATGTGAGTCTCGACATAATAAACTAAAGGAAGCTAAATACTTAAAAAAATATTATATATAGAAAAATAACATGCCTGTTATATATAATTCAAGAGGTCTCGACCAAATATAATTTTTTTATTGGTCAACTGCCGTTCGCATTGATAACAATATTAATACCTAAAGTATATCTGATTACAAAGTTAATCATCTGAGCTAGGAGCTGATAAATGTAGGCGACGGAAGTTGAAGGAATCTACTCGATGGCTTATGTTCTGAGAGGCGATTAGTCCACGAATCGCAATGAGCCCGACCGCTTGATGGCGAGATCCTAGGTTAATAATGAGGTTTCTCACCCCTCATTCCTACTTAGAACGACAGGGTAGGTGATGCCACAATATAGCTGACCAAATAAATGCACGTGGGTGCTGTACAATTTTGTTCTTCTACAACGTGGTGTAAATTAATAAAAAGTAAATTAATAAAGATCCGGGTTACGGGATCCGCCCCCGGCGCTGGCCAAGGCGCCGGGGGCGGATCCCGTAACCCGCCGAGATGCTGACCGTGTTAAGGGTCACTAATATCCCGGTAGCGGTGTTAGGGAGAGCCGAGGCCCCGGGTGACCGGACCTTGGGATTTGAGTCTGTCACCTGCAGAAAGCCTGACCGCGCAACGGCTACCGACGTCCTGTAAGTCGAGAGGAGAGGCTACCTAGCAAGGTGTTCCGTCGGGCCGCCCACAGAGGACAAGGAACTCGGCACTGGTGTTAGGCACAACGACGAAAACGACGACTTTCGGGTCCGTGCACCGTCGTTTTGTCGCCCAGGATGGCGTCGCCCACACGGCATTTGCGCTGACCATAGCCCACCCAAAAACAGGGAATGGTAAGGGAGCCCAGGCGGGAGCCCGAGTCCTGTCTGGCTGGGATGGGTTATGAAACCGCGCTCCGCCCTTTCATCACCCCAGACGGAACATACCGTGTATGCTGACCATAGCCCACTCAAAAAGAATGGGAAAATCATCGGCAAAATAAGTGTTGTGGCATAGGGGACTGTAGGGGGTGTATGCCAGCAACATACAACGTGGGTATTCTCGAAGGACCAGTGGGAAGCGAATTCCACCAGTGGGATTGATTCCCACAAAGTGGGGGTGAGACAGGAAAGCTATGGGAAGTATTTGGAGAACTTACCTAGCTTCTCTGGTATTCACGGAGCTGATAATTTGCTGGGCTGATGGAATTTCCCGTTGGGTAATGTGCTGAAGGTGTACCCGACGAACTCGTATAATCAATTGAGCCAATATATATGTACGCATTACTCGCGTAGTTCTCATTTCGTGAGATATAACACGCGAGTGACCGTAGGAATATACATGGGACGAAAAGTAGCCTACAATTCTTTGATGATGCAGCTTTCCATTGGTGAAGGAATTTATAGTCGGTCAACATGCAGCGGTTTCACTCGCATAGTTGCCATTCTCGTGGGAATACTGGGATAAAAAAAGCATGCGTATTTTACTTACTAAAATATATTTTCTATTTGGGAAAGCGAACGACATAACTGTACGCGGCGTTGCTTTAGTAGAGGAGTATGACAAATTGATTACAACAAATGAGGAACAAAATAATAATATTTATTTTGTTACTAAAAGAATATAGGAAAATATACCTACCCTAATACTAAAAACTCAACCCTACTTTCAAAGAAATTAAATATTTATTTTATATCCTATCTTATTTGCAATAATAACATTAGCTTGATATATATTATCTCCTTAGTTATAACTAATAACTTTTTATTTAAAATTCAACCCCTGGTAGCAACCCTTAAATGAAATTGAAGAAAATAAAAAAAAATCTGCAATAATTTCTTATGGTATATAATCAAATTATGGGTGCCCCGAGAAATTAAGAGATTTTTTTTTTCTTACAAATAAGGAACACCCTAATATATCTATATATATATATATATTTGCTGTGTGGTAGCGGCTTCGAATACTACCAACCCTTGCTTTGCTCGTGGGTGTCGTAAAAGACGACTAAGAGCCCTAGATTGACCCGGACCAACTCCATCTGGTACCATTTGGGTCAACGATTACATTCCTAAGGAGGGTTGACGTCAGGCAGGCGGCCGGTCATAAAAGTCATAGTTCACCGAAACTTTTTGCAATATGTCAAAACAGGTGACATATTGCGTCGACCCCAAGTAATTGGGATAAGAGCAAGATGATGATGATATATATATATATATATATATATATATATATATATATATATATATATACATATATATATATATATATATATATGTGTGTGTATTTTCAGTAAGTTTTAGAGGAATTGAAATTAATTTTAAAATAATCCATTTCAGATGTCTATACGATGTTGCAGTTTTAATGGTGTACTAATTGACACAGTACAAATTCATGACCGTGAGGACTATGCTTATGGGATGTATCATATGACCAGATCGAGATCATATTTGCCAATCGATTTCCATTCTATATTTGCTTGCAAACATCACGAAGATCGGCAAGTAAGATAAAACAGTTCGAGACTTTGTTATTTTTTTAGATTTAGTTAGATGTTATTAAGTACTGTGAAATACTTTCATAGATTTAGTTTATAACTATATGGAGCGTATATTATCCAATTCATTACAGTATTCTCTCTCTTTCTCTCTCTGTCTTTCTCTCAATAGGCAATGGGCAATAGCCTATTGATTATGATTATTTTAGTACAACGTCACTTTATTGTACAATTATAACGCAAATAACAATTACATCATCCATTTTTATATGGCAAGTGAGTTGAAAAGTTGGCGCATTTAGTCTAGTTCCTTTAATTATGCTTAGTTCTTTAATTTACTAAGATCAAAACAATGAAAATAATTTATTATATGTTACACACATAGAAGCAATCTAGAATTGATTTATGAAATGATCTATTGATGCATTGAGAACAACTGATCCAATTTACTGTAATTGGTTCTCGGCGTGGTTCATTGCATCCAGCACAAGACCAATTCTTCGTCTTAATTTTGGATAGGACGATGGTTTCTGTGGAAGTTTTTTAGGAGACCTCTTACATTCTCTCTTTATCTTTTTTTAGTATAGTTTTTTTCATATGATAATACTTGCTGTCTCTTGTTTCACCACTTTCTATTAGTTTTCTAGCTGCATTCAAAAACTTTTGTGGGCACAAGGAACACTTTGTGGTCCTTGGTCTTTGATTTGGCATCCTACATTAAAGGAATCGTTAGTTATTCAAAGTTGTAAATAATTTTTTGTTTAAAATAATCGCAAACTGCAAAGTAAAACTTTACCGAACGTAAGACTGCACGCGCAATTTTACACGCCCTAGCTCTGCGCAGTCTTACCCTTTCGCCGTGGGTTCATTAATATTATAAGGAACTGCCTGCTATTGACGACCCGTGTAAATGATGTCTGCTGTGGTAAAAGTAGATACTTGACGTCGAAGAGATTATAAGTTAGCTTTTTTAAATTCCAATGTTATTATGAATTATGCTAATTTCAAAAATTACAAAATAATATTCAAAATAGGTATAAATAAACTAACTCACCTAGTGATTACGTTTTACGACATTTTTGATTAAATTTTTCGTTGCACACTCCCTCACGCTACTACTTAAAAAACACAACTGAAGTTAGCCACAAATATCATTTGCGTTCCGAATTATAATGCTTGTGCAATATTAGCTCCCGTGCAATCTTGGGGACCCCTACCCTACGAAGCGTGGCGATTACGCCATCATATTCCAGTATTCCAATATTCCATTCCACCAGTCATTCTACCATTCCATGGGCTCGTGGTAGCGGGCCCGTTGATTGGCGGGATAAGGGGTGCTGAAAATCTTTGGCCACGATCCTGCTACAAAAAAAAATGGATCATTGGCCCTGGTAACACACAAAATTCGAACACTTAGGGGACACTTAGAGGGTCATCGAGTTGGATGAGGAATTAAGCAAAATTCGCTTGGACATTGTAAAATTATCAGAAGTGCAAGGAAAGGGCGAGGACGCGATAATCCACGAGCCTAGAAATCTACACTTCTACCGCGAGGGAAATCATTGTTCCCATAGGATTAATCGAATCGAAAGTCGCATAGACAACGTAGAGGGATCAAGAGTGAGTCGACAAAGGTAGTGTTCTTTACATTCAAAATTACCAAACGATATTTGTTGAAGGTCATACTGGCTAGTGCGCCGACCTCAACATATTGACCGGCGACGTATTGAAGGCCTTATAAGAGGACCTCTCGAAAGCCATCCACAGATCTAAAACCCACCACACGATAAACTGAGAGTGAGGCAAAATGGATTTGAACAGAAAAACCAAAGGGATAAAAACTGGTAAATTTTTTTGAGAAGGAAGATCCGTTTTGAGTTCTTTTTTCAAGAAACGACCAGCAATAAGTGGACTTGAGTCTCGAAGGTTCAATTAAAAATAACTTCATCTTATCAAACAAACGATAAATATTCAATGATATCTCTGTGATTAGCGGGAATAAAATTGGGAGTGATCATTGGATGGTACGAGGCACATTGAATCTTTGTACGAAAGTCGAGCGGCGTCGCTTGATGAATTCTACACTTCGACCTACACCTATTAAATTGAGAACGAGCGCTTTGAAGAACCCCGAAACCTTCCAGCTTGAAATGCACAATCGCTTCCAATACCTGGAAGACTGCGAGTTCTCGAACGATATGTGCAACAGGTCGTAGAAACTGTGCACATGGTCCGCCGTGTAAATATACTAAGAAAACTTTTAGACCAGATTTTTAAGGCATGGATTGAAGAAAAGGAATGTCGGTGTAGTCTTCGACTCAAAACAAACATCGGCGGCTAAATAGATAAAAAAATCATGTCTGTACGACGCGACATTCGATTCAATACCGAGTGTATTGAAGAGGCGATACTACACTAAGGTTTGAATGGGTTTACAATAAAATTGTATTTTAGGTAGAGCTAAATGAATAAACTGAAGACCGATGTCATTGTTATTTCATTCTAGAGTGATATGTTGGGAAAGATTGAAAAGTTCCATGGGCAGTTGTACAAATCATTCCAGAACCCTGATACTGGCTTGGTTGAAGACCCCAAATTCAAACTAACTGGACTCTACACCGAATAAGTCCTAGCCATCAACTTATACGAGATAAAAATGGCTCTAAATCAATTAAAGAACGGGCAGGCTTTAGGAGATGACAGAATTACTACAGAGCTCCTGAGAGCTGGCAGGATACCGGTATAAAAAGTCCTACAGTAATTTTAATTTTGTCATTCTAGGAGGCGGCGAGTTGGTCTACAAATGAACATAGATGAAGACGAAAGTCATGTTTAAATGTAAAATTAGTATGTTTACCTGAAACAAACAGTCCAGTTAGGTAGATCGAATTTCGAGGAAGAGGTCAGCTGACGAATCCAACTCCGCTGAGTAGTGTTCGGGAAACTTAAGAGGGTCTCCTCGTCCAACACTTCACGTTGTCTGAAAGTGTATTACTAGCGATTGCTATGGCATTAAAACGTGGTCTCTAAATGCCAACTTCATAAAAAGTTTTAAAGTCGCTCAACGTATTATGGAAAGAGCTATACTCGATATTTCTCTTTGTGACAAAATCCGAAAAGTGAATATAGAGAACCGGGTATAACCAACATAGTCCGAAGAATTAGCAAGTTCTACCGACAACATTGGTTAAGAAATGTTCATAAGTGGCTAACACGAATAGAATGAAGGACCACGGCCTACTAGGTGGACTAACGACATTCTGAAAGTCACAAAGAACCGTTGCGTTGGTTGTAAGGGGCACATGACCGTTTGTCGTAGGGAGGTCTACGTCTTGCAGTGGACGTTTACAAGCTGATGGATGGTTGAAATTAATGTAACTACCATATTGGACGTAGGTAGCCGATAAGACAGATTTTTTCTAAATTCTACCCCAAGGGGGAAAAAGGGGAGAAAGTTTGTATGGTAATACGTGATTCCTTGGACAAATCTACTTCAAATTTTGCATAAACATTGCTTAACAGAATTGACTTAAGACGTGTTTAAAATATAAGAAAGTTTTACTTTATTTTCATGTTTATTTTACTCTTAAATCCTTACACTATAATATTGTTACATTTTATAAATATTCAAACATTTAAACATTACCATTTCTATGTATAAAATATGAATAGTAACGTAAAAAAAACCTATTGAAAATCCTATTGGAATTTTACGCCGACAAATTAGCGGGTAAAAGCTAATTTACCTTAAAATAGCATGAGCATGTCCAAGTTGTTTGTTTTATCATCATCAGATATTACATGAGCTGATGAATGCGGGTTTAGCAGCTGGTTACGTGATGCCGCTGACGCGTGTCATTTACGAGCCATGTCACGTAGAGCGTGCTTTTATGCTGCTCCACAAGGGACAACACTTTGGACGCGTGCTGCTGGACATGCGCCACATCGCTCTACAAACACAAAACAAGTGTGTATATCAAAAGTATTGTTATCATTTATTTCTCCACTTCATGAACATTAACATACCAACGTATGTTAATGCAATAAGCCATAATGCAAATAGGTTCTACATGTCGCATGTGCTAGTATAATCTCGTCAATCTTTTCGTCGAGGTATGGTATAGTGATTTGGGTCAAACCTACCGTGATGTAGGTATCGGCGGATGAATTTTTATGACGATTTTAAACCAAGGGAACTTAAGTCTTATTCAGGGTTACTACAAGATCCACCTTTATACTATCAAATGGGGTATCACCCCAATCGCAATTTTAAATATTAAAACAAGTTGTGAGAATTGGATAAATGTGATTTGATAAGCAGACAATACCCAAATCTTTGTGACAACTCTCTAATAACCTTTTAATGCCATCCATTAATCAGTGTAACCCACATTTATGATCATACAAGAGAAAGTTTGAAAGTTGTGCCTGTAAGGAAAAAGTTAAAAAGTGAACGCCTGATGTGGTATGATAATGGACATACAATGAGACGGGATGAAAATAATATTGTAAGAAAAATATTAGATGACGGAGTACGAATGTTGTAGACTTTAGAAACAAGGGAAGATCGAACAAAAATAAAAAGATTGTATGCATATAGAGATGATATCTGTTAGGGTTGTGTTAAAGTAGAGGACATAATGTGTCGACCTATTGCGTGGGATAAGAGCAAAGTGATGATGATGATACATCATATTAGATATGCATACAGCAACATATACTACAGTCAGATATAACAATTTGCTTACTTACAGAAACACGTGTGACCCTCATAAATGTCAAATACTACTTTGGAATAATGAAGTTTTTGGGGTTCAAGTAGCAGAGACACTTATCCGTCAAGGAGCGAAAAAGTTAAAAATTTGTTGTAACAAGCCGTCAACATATCAATTGTTCAAATTTAGGTAAAATACTATATTTTCCTCAGCCCATATGCAACCTAGTATTAGGTATGAAGACGTCCCTATTATGAGAGTGAACTTGACCTGCTGCACCGCGCTGGTTATGTAGATTAATATAGACTACTTAAGATTCCCTTATCTTGAAATGGTATTACTAACTAATTTCTCTTAGTCATTTGCGACATTCATTGAAAAGATAGAAGTAATAAACTTTATTGTTACACTAATATCGCTCAAATTTAAGAAGCAGAAATATATTGACGAGCATATTTCCAAGCGTTGAGAATTTCACCGACAGGTGTATCTGATATTTATATAATGCACTATTATTTTAGATCCTGGGAAAAACTTGGAGTCAGGCTTGAAATTTCTAGTGAGAAATTAACCGATCATCTATTGCCAACTAGTGTCTTAAACGAACCGCTAATCCTAGGCAGTATCGAAGGCATATACGTAATAATAGCGAATCCTGACAACAAGGGAGGTTTAACCAACTTTGCTTCTGCTTTAGACAAGTTAGATTTGCTGTCAAGATCATTATGCCTTCAACTAAAGTGTGTATAATTTTAGTTTTACATCTTAATATCCATGTTAATTTCATAAAATGTAATATTATCATGGTTTTTTCAGACATTTTATAGTAATGACTACGATCAAAGATTTAGGTGAAAAAGTGTGTTTATCCAGAGTTCAAGCAGGACTTACAGGAACATGGTTGGATCTATCTAATATAAGCAATGTAAGCAAAACAAATGTTGGTACGGTTGACAATTCAAATGAATTGTCAGTCTTTATGTAAATAGAGCCTATGTTACAGTTACGCTTTTTTTTTTTTTTTTTTTTTTTTGGGTGGGCTGCGGTCGGCGCGCCTCCGCACCACTCCGTCCGGGGCGACAGAGGGGCTTAAGCACGCAACTCCCGCAACCCACCCGAACACCACGTCGCCTTCGTCGTTGGGCCGACCACTGGAGCAGGGTTACTTGTCATCAGTGGTCGGCCCGACGGAATACCCCCTACCCGGGGTACCCTCCCATCGACCGACGTCCCCCCGTCGGGGAGGACGTCGGTCTTTCCTCACGCGGTCGGCCTCTCGGCGGGTGACGGACTAATCCCCGGTCACGTCACCCGCGGCCTCGGCTAGGGCGGCATTCCACGCAGGTACTCCCGCCTGCGCCGCCCCAGTCGCCGGCGGCGGGTCGCATCATCGAGGCTGTGCTCCTCGCGCTCGCGACCCGCCGCCTCCTTCTGCGAGATAACTGCCTCGTAGAAGGCTGCGACCGCGTCCCAATTCCTGATGCTGCCGAGCATCTCCCTAGCGATGGTCGGCAGCGTCAGGTCTGCACCGATGATTGCGACGAGTTCACGACGCGGCTCTGCCCAAGCGGCACAGACCTCGAGTGTGTGCTGCGCCGTGTCCTCGTCGCAATCGCAGTGGTGGCAGGACGGAGTTCTCTCCCTCCTAGCGACCCTGTACAGGTACTTGCCGAAGCATCCATGCCCCGTCAAGACCTGTACGAGTCGGAAGGAGAGCACCCCGTGCCGCCTTTCTAACCACTGCATCAGCACCGGCCGGAAGGCCTCCACGATCCAAACACCGTATCGAGGCCTCTCCAGCCGGTCTGCCCAACGGGCGATGACGTCCCGGCGGGCGTCGACGCGCAAGGCGGTGAGCTCCTTCAAGGAAACAACACCGCCCCCCCCCGCGCACCCCCGACACCCGCCGATACAAGTCGGCGAGCATTTCCGCCTCCAGGTCCCACGGGGGAGTCCCGGCCAATAGGCACGCCGCCTCCGTCGCCACCGTGCGGTATCCGCGGATGATCCTGACCGCCATGACCTTCTGTGGACGCCACAGAAGGGCCCTAAGTCGGGCGGTCATGGATCCCGCCCACAACGGTGCGCCGTACAGGGCCATCGACCGGATGACCCCCGCGTACAGCTGCCGACATGCCGCGCTCGGTCCGCCCACATTCGGCATCAGCCATTGTAGGGCGGACGCCACGCCGACGAGCCGCGGGACGAGCCTGCGGAAATGCTCCCGAAACCACCATCGCCCGTCGAGCACCAGGCCCAAGTACTTCATATGGGCCTGGATGCTGATCCCAACCGAATTGACGATGATCGAGACGCCGATGGGAGGGTCCATACGGGGCCCATGGAACAAAAGGGCCTCCGTCTTGTCCAGGGCCACCCTCAACCTCAGCGCCTCGATCCGCCTGACGACCTCTTCGGTGCCTGAGGTCGCCAGGCTTACCGCCTCTTGTAGCGTCCCACCGCGGGCTGTGACGAGCGTGTCGTCGGCGTAACAAATCACGCCCAGCCCGGGTGGGAGGCTCCCCCGCAACGCCCAGTCGTAGCCGATGTTCCACAGGGTGGGTCCGAGGACCGACCCCTGTGGAACACCGCACGTCATGGGCGTTCGCACAACGTCCCCTACTCGGTTGGCGTAGAGGACGCTGCGCCCCTCTAAATAGTCTGCCACCAGCCGCCTCAGGTAAGCTGGCACTCCGTGGTAACGGAGCGCCTCCCTGACGCAGCTGAATGGCAGACTATTGAATGCGTTGGCGATGTCTAGGGACACCACCAACAGCACTCCCCCGCCGGTGACGGCCTCAGTCGCCACGGCCCTCAGGCGCAACAGGGCCTCGATCGTCGAACGACCTCTCCTAAACCCAAACTGGGCGTCCGACAGATCGGGCCCCGTGCCGACGAGGTGCCGCTCGATGCGGGCAGCTACTATCCTCTCCAGTAGCTTGCCCATATCATCGAGCAGCACGATAGGCCTGTAGGCCGATGGCGACTCCGGAGGCCGTCCCGGCTTCGGCAGGAGAACCAGTCTCCCCTCCTTCCAGCACCCAGGGAACCGCCCGGACGCTAAACACGCGTCGAACAGCTCCCTGAGGCGGGGACCCAGATGGTCGAGGACCAGGGCCAACACACGGTTTGGAATACCGTCGGGCCCGGGGGCGGATGTTACAGTTACGCTAGTGATTAGAAGCGTGTTCAATCATAACTGTTGAATATCTGAAACATTTTATAGTAATAGTTGCAATTAAAGACTTAGGTGATAAGTGTGTTTATCTACAATTACATTAGAATTTACGACCACGTCATGGCACCTATCTAGTATAAATAATGTATGTAAAGCAATTTTCGATATGACAGTTCAGTATTGTAGAAATTTTGGCATGCGCTTATTTGACAACTAAAACCAAGACGTAAGAGACAGCTAAAATCGTATTTTATCATATTGGTTTATAAATAGTTAAAAAAACTTAAAATTCAATTACGAAAATTATCTTTAAAATAATTTGGTATTTTTTCAAAACGTCTAACGTTCTAATAATTAAGTTGATATTGGAATTTGTTTGTCAAAGATTTCATACATTTGTTGATTTTCGTGTGGAATACAATTAATTTGAAATGACAATATTTAATGATTTCTCACGTTTCGCGAAGTTTTATTTACACATTGTAAACAAAACTATTATATGACGCATTCATTGTCATGGGATACCATGATTATGGACGCTGTTAAGTGTTTGAAACGTCGAGCAATCAGAAATCAAATACAAACACGATAAAATCCGTAAAATAGCTTTCTTTACATTGTTTATATTTTTTGGATTTTATCGCCTTTGTGTTTGGTTTTTAATTCCCCGAAGTTTTGACACTTTTCAGCGTTCACAGTCACGGGAGCAATAAGATGGGTCATGTTCAACAAGTCATCGTTATTACAGTTACTTATACCAACCTGTTACAGTATTAGTTATTCAATTTTGACCCATATTTCGATACGAATTCTAAGACTTTACTACCGCAAGTTTCAGGCGTTATTAGAACTCACCACACACAAACACATCCGGCAAGTGGGGCTACCACCTATTTCTAAAATACTTTAAATATAAAACTCTGTGATATCATGAATTGCTGCGCGTAAGACACCTTAGTTAGATTGTGACTATAATCTCTGAGAAATGTTCGAAACGTCGGGAAATTAACAATCAAATACAAACGCGATAAAATCCATTAAAATAGCGTTAGTTTAAATGTACACATTTATAGTCGCATAAACATAAAATAAGTTTTGTATTTTTTTAAGATGAATGGGGTTGCGGAAGTGGATGTCGCGGATGCTTTACAGAGTGCACAAAGTAACACCAATGTGTCATTAGTTGCTCAAATAAAGGAAATCAACCAACAAACTAAGCTCGTTAAAGAAGTTATTGCACTGGCAGGTAACGTATTTTCGAATATCTGTTAAAATGATGCCCTGATAAGACATTGTAGTTATGTCCTCTATTTCAGGTGTAAACGTCACACAACATATTGACATGAATGTAACCCTACAAGAGTTGGGCATGGAGGTTACGAAGAGTTCATCAATATGCGCCTTCCTAAATATGATGTACAATCTCTCACTAGAGGAGTGGCAAGTACCACTTTTAAGTTTAGAGAGGTGAGTAATTTATGTAAGTCTGGTTTAAAAAAAAGTGAACCGTCGCTCAAGACGCCTGTCAGATGTGAATCATCGAAATTATTTTGTACAAGTATATATGCATAAAGGAACATATTGCGACAGGAACTAATATGGCATAAAGTATTAATAAAATATTACTATTTATATTATTAATTGAAATATTACACAACAATAATAATTAATTCACGGCGCAGTCGCTTACGCACAACATCGCGTCGCTCCGTCTCCCTCACACACAACTACGTAGTTAAAAGGAATTGATTAAAAACTGCGATATAGAAAACAGAAATAGCGACATCTATAGAGCCACGGCCAGTTCTCAGCAAATTTTAAATGAAATCTGCCTGTTTAAAGTGAGACAAAAACCAATTCCTAGGAGCCTGTGACATACAAACAAATAAACATAAATAAACATACAGCTGAAACTAATAAAAGCCTATAAAAAACGCTTGTCTAGTTTTCGTAGGTGAAAGTAAAGTAGGTGTGGCGAGTATCAAATTTTCGTGGCTCTTAGGTTGTCCTATTTTTACGTTAAAGTCGCCAATTATTAGCAATGTTTAGTCTGAAATTTCATGTGCTTTCCTTAGGTCATCATAGAATTTGTTTAGATCATCATTGCTAGCGCTCCATTTTTTATCAACTTATGCAATAATAATTATTTATTTATTTTTTATTTATGTAGTATTTTTTTCTTTGATATTAATTCAAGTTTTTTCTTTGATCATCTTTTTCTTTCATCATTATAAAGATATGATAGATACCTATACACCTATATACTTTCTCACAAACAACTACTTACGTATTCGTCTGATTTCGGAGCAGCTCGTCTCGATCCCAGCGAGCTTCGTACAGTCGTACCATATACATAAACGTTAAGGGGGCATAGAGCTTTTGTCGCTGACCGATTTTAGGTATCTTATACGTTTTGTGTATGTGTGCGTTAGGAGCACCGACAAGAGTAGTCTACAGCAGCTGTGCGCCGATCAACTAGCGAGATGCTGCTGATATTTACAAAATGTAATAACACAAATAATTTAAAATACTTTTATCGAAGCTATTTTAAGTTTTCTTTTATATCTTCCTACTTTTATAAAATTGTGCGTATGTGCAAGCGACACAATCTCCCCGGCCGATAGCAGCACTAAAGCGGATAGGGGGGAAGCGCAGCGGCTCTTACTAAAGTAGACGAAGCGCAGATAAATTTAGGTATTTCCTTCATATTATTAAATCAAATATACATTTTAAAAATGTAAAATTATACACTTTTATAGGTTAGGAATATACAGTTATAGGAAACATGAAGTTTCATTAATTTTCAAAATTTTATAAGCTTTTGTGTAGTATTTACGCCGTATTATTGGTTTATTTTATCATTTAGATGTAATTTTGGATTGTTTTTCTATCGACGAAATTACAAGTGATCATGTTTTTAAGATGTATAATGCATAGAGTCTATCCTTAAATATCTTATATAAGAATTACACAACTAAAGCGTTGAAAATAAGAACACGGTAAGGGATCAAATGAACGCATTTTTTGGGTAATATCCTCGGTGCCCCCTTAACCGAACGCTCGGCCGAGCTACATGGTAGGCGGAGTGGGGGGTGTTAGGTTTTATTTTCGTTACGGAATTTCTTGATTCGGCCACTGCGCTCAAAGCCCGCGATAAATAGAATGGAATGGAATAGAATAGAATAGAATAGAATAGAATAGAATGGAATGGAATGGAATAGAATGGAATGGAATGGAATGGAATAGAATAGAATAGAATAGAAAAGATTTTATTTGTTAAACATAGGTACATAAATGGTCTTATATATAGTAGTACTTAGTTCACAATGTTTTGCCTCTAGGGCATATAAAAGTTATGCAATAGCTTAATAAACTCTTTATATGACTCTAAAATAGTATTATCCAGTCAGTCAAAATTTCTATTAAATAAATACGGGGTGCCCCAGGGCACTTCCTTACAGTATACTTACTGGGCCCACTTTTGTTTTTAATTTATATAAATGACTTACCAGCAGCAATTTCTCACGAGTGTGTCTTATTTTCCGACGACACATCAATTCTGCTAAGAGGATCAATTAAGCATGAGTACGAAAATAATATTAATTCAGCTCTTGAGCAAGCAGGTACATGAATAGCATCAAATAACTTACAACTAAATGTAAAAACTAAATACATGCAATTTCACACTTATCGTTCTCACCCTATATATTATTGTTAGTTATAATATGGATCCAACACGCAGAGGCCTTTGGAGAAATTTAATGTAAAAATGGGATGGGACGTCTACCGATGACACTCCACGTCTGCACATAACACACGTGGACTGCCAACGGTAGGTGTAAAACTATTGTGTGATGATGGTATCTAATAACTGTTTATGGGGTTGGAGGTTTGATGGACTGGCTAAACTAAAAACTATTGATAGAAAAACTGTCGTCTGCCTTCAATACCTTTATCGTCTTGAATTTTGACAGACGGTGACTCGCCAACTCACTGAATGGGCTCCCCCAAACGGTCGCCACAGACACACAGGCCATACGGGCAACAGGGGGGCAACATTGATGCAAGTGGCTTGGGGTGTCGAGCAGTGCGGCGCCGGTTTCACCATCGCAGTGGTTTCCCCGTAGTTATGCCCTTGAAAATGACACTTCCACCCCCGAGCATATAGCTCTGGCGACCCCTCTGACCAGCCGTTCAAGGCAAGCCAGAGTTGAGAATCCTGCGGGCACTCTTCGGTTTCCACTCCAGCCAGCCAATAAAGGCCAGCTGGATACGAGGCCCTGGCCGACTCTCTGAGGCACTCAGGACCGCAGTGTCGCCACTCACGTTTAGCACGCCACAAGCTGCCCTGCGGTTTATTGGCTTTCCTATAAATCTTGTGACACATTTTTTCTTTTATATCAAAGGAACTTAGATAGCCATATAATGTTCCTCCGAGGTTTGCGTTAGTCTCATGGTGAAATAACGACTGGCCCAGAGGGTTTATTATTATCTCCGATTCACGGCTATCTCCCAAGGGAAGATACCCGGTCCTTTGAAAGGCTTACATGGGGATATGGATCTAACACGCAGAGGCCTTTGGAGAAATTTAATGTAAAAATGGGATGGGACGTCTACCGATGACACTCCACGTCTGCACATAACACACGTGGACTGCCAACGGTAGGTGTAAAACTATTGTGTGATGATGGTATCTAATAACTGTTTATGGGGTTGGAGGTTTGATGGACTGGCTAAACTAAAAACTATTGATTGAATAACTGTCGTCTGCCTTCAATACCTTTATCGTCTTGAACTTTGGCAGACGGTGACTCGCCAACTCACTGAATGGGCCCCCCCAAACGGTCGCCACAGACACACAGGCCATACGGGCAACAGGGGGGCAACATTGGTGCAAGTGGCTTGGGGTGTCGAGCGGTGCGGCGCCGGTTTCACCATCGCAGTGGTTTCCCCGTAGTTATGCCTTGAAAATGACACTTCTACCCCCGAGCATATAGCTCTGGCGACCCCTCTCTGACCAGCCGTTCAAGGCAAGCCAGAGTTGAGAATCCTGCGGGCACTCTTCGGTTTCCACTCCAGCCAGCCAATAAAGGCCAGCTGGATACGAGGCCCTGGTCGACTCTCTGGAGCACTCAGGACCGCAGTGTCGCCATTCACATTCAGCACGCCACAGGCTGCCCTGCGGTTTATTGGCTTTCCTATAAATCTTGTGATACATTTTTTCTTTTATATCAAAAGAATTTAGAGAGCCATATAATGTTCCTCCGAGGTTTGCTTTAGTCTCATGGTGAGATAACGACTGGTCCAGAGGTTTTATTATTATTATTATTGTATCCTTTGGTTTCACTACCCATTTTTCTTACTTCTATCAGTCCTGGGATGTCGTAATCTACATTTTCTTGTGCTTGGATCAGTTCGAAGAATCTTTTAGGTTACAAAGATCTGATATTTTAGTAGCTATTTTGAGCTTTTGAATATCTATTAGACCCTTATTTTTCATAGATATTTGATATAATTTATTTAATTTCTTGTACCCCATTGAAATATTTGATTAACACATGTTTCCAATAATTTCGCCAAGCTGTCCCTGGTATTTGATTGTATGAGTAAGAGACCATCGTCGGCATTGCCGATTAATAGATGCCCAGAAAGACGCCTACTACGTATTTAAAAACTGATGAGTTGATAGCTTTTCTCACTGAAATGACCGGGGTCGATAGTTGATTTACCCGGAGTGAAACCGAATTGTTTATTATTGAATGTTGCTCCACCCGGCAATAAGCGAGGCACGATAAGACGTTCCAGCTTGCTTAGTAATGGCAGTAAAGTGATTTGTGGATATGATTTCGGGTCGTCCGGAGGTTTATCACTACCGTTAGGAATAATTCGTAGATATCTACGTCGCCATAAACAACGAAAACTTCCTTCAGTTATACAACGATTAAAAACCATTAACATCGAGTCGCCTGATTCTCGACTAGCTCCTTTAATCATTTTATTTGATATTTTGTTTTCACCAGTGGCTTTGTTGTGAGGAAGTGCTCTAATCGTATTCATAAACTCGGCCAGAGATAGAAGGTCAAACGTAGGCGAGAGAGACGGCTCAGCGGCCCACGCGCGTATTTGTTTGTGGTGTTCGATATTGATTAATATGTTATCGTCTGGGATTAACGTATTTAATAAAACCTCCGTGGTCTCCTCGATACCCCTAGCATGTTTATTGTTTACTTTAATATTTTGCATGTACGCTATGTCGATTGACTGATTCTCTTTAAACTCATGATATAATGGAGACCTTCAGTTTCTAATTTTTCCACAAGCCTATTTAATAAGGCATCTTTCGATTTTTAACCGTATTCGGGTAGCGAGTTCTGGCAGTTCTCAGTACAGATAGAGATCCATCAAAAGCCGTTCCCATTGCACAAGATTTTTTTATTTTATTGTTTCCTACGGGCCCTTCGGAAGCATTTACGAAATTCTACTGGGTGATTATTCCAACAGTCACATCTCTTAGCATTAGGTAGGGGTGTGCGGCCTAGGGCTACGTCAGCACAGTATATTAAAGAATGTGACATTATATCAGCGCTCTCGTCTGCGCTTAATTCTCTACGAGTGAAATCTCTGATACGCGAAGAAAAGAGGGAGCTGAAAAATTCCCAATCCTCTCCCTTATATTAATATCTTAAATTGTGACTCCGTTTGTGGAGATCCGGCAACAGTCCCGATACAAATTCATACACGATCAGGCGATGACCATTACCTACACGCCGCGTTAGGGAGCACACGCCACCCATTCAAGCGGACGTGTACGCTTGAAAGCGTGACGTCTATAGAAGATTGGCCCACAGGGCTGCAAAATATTGATGGTGCATCAGGGGTATTGTGGATGGACAGGTTCATCTCAGCGATGAAATCTTCTATAGCGCACCGACGGTTAGTATCGGTGTATCTAAAGTTGCCATACCAGTGTGTAGATGACGTGTTTACGTCAGCGCATATTATGGTTTTTCGCCTCTTAAGAGACCGCAACACATGACCTATATGGTGTAAGTGTGGAGTAACGGATCTGAGTATTGAAAATAACAGCTCACAATGTAAACCCTAGAGGATGGGGATGTTACCTCCGCGACAGCGCAGTGTGACATCATAATATTTTTTGGTGACGTAACCGTAATTTTTGAGTTTGCAACATAGATGCCGGCTCGTATTTTGTTATTCAAATTAAATCAAATGAAATCATTTATTCTGCATAAGCCCCTTAAGGGCACTTACATATTGTCAAATTTACACATCGTTTGAATTGTGTTCAACTCAGCGGGCTGTCATTTTTTTAATCTTTTAAATACATAATTATAATTTTATACTTCTTACAACGTATGGTATTAGCTCCAGTTTAGTGATGCCTTACTCAATTGTGCAACCCTATCGCGTAAACAAGTATTACGGTATTGCTCGTGTATGATTACAATATCTTGATTATATTCGGTAACTAGACGGTCTAACTCTAATGTCGTCAACCTATAATTATGGAGGTTTAATTGCCCTATATGTAAACTGTCCTTTTTAATAGTTAGTATTCAGTACTAGTTGTTCTAACTTCAGCTTATAGGTAGGGCAGTCTGATATACCGCAAGGATGATTGTACGGTTTTTTGAAAACGTTTACAATACGCACATTTCGGTTTAAATTCTGGGTTGTCTTTATTTCGGCAACGAGTTTGTGGTATGACTTTCGGTACAGTGACCATACGAGGGGGAGTTTTCGGTACAATATTTCGCAACATGTCCGTGAACCTGGTAGTTTGCGCAACGAATTATTTCTAGATCGTCGTAAAAACAGCAGTTAGACTAATCTATAAATAGTTTCTCCTTGGTGTTTAGCAGATAGACCCGTACGTCGGGATCAACTTCGACGCCGATTCACTGCCGCCCGGTCTGCAATTTCCGGTTACGAAAGAATTTGGTGGCTTTAATAAAATCTTCCTTTAGTGACATTTCGTCTGTATTATTTTGACAGTAAAGTGCAATAAGAAACGCATCGTTTCCCATGGAAATTGGCACATCTTTGATTAATAAGCGAGGCCATCTCCCTTCGGTTTTTCTAAATGCAAACCCAAGCAGCTTTGATGGTATCGACAGATTCCAGTTTTTTAATTTGTCTTTTAATAGTGACACGCAGGACCCGATTTTGCAGCTTTTTTAACGCCTACTATTTGAAAAACATCGTTAATAGGTTTGATTGCCTTCAGTAATGCCTGTTTGGTAGCGGAAGACAACGCGTAATCAGCTGTGTGTTTAGCCGTAGGGTATGCGATTACACAGGGAGCTCGTGACGAGCGAACCTGCACCTGTGGCACGACATTTAATAATTTTAATTTGCCGGCATGAGATGGTTGCCTGACATCGTTTATAGGAAGTTTAGTTTGAACATGACCCAATTCCCGTTCGATGTTTGCCCGTTTTATCTCGTAACAAGGTGACTTAAGTGCTAAAAGGGATACGATGGCCGTAATGCATTGAGTATAGTAGTAGTATAGAAAAAAAAGTGAAAGCCTCCTTGAGAAGTTCACAGTAATCAGCTTGTCCAATGTCGCTGACACTAAATGGGGACGAATTAATTACTTTAGGTGATAAAGGTTTGGTCTCGGGTGTTATATACGCTGGTGATAGCTCATTATAAAGTGCACGTCTGCTATTACCGGTAAGCGGCGAGCGAGGTGTTAACTGACTTAAGTGGCATACATTTCCACCACGATCAGGCGGTTCGCTATCGTTATAACATTTCGGCATTTTAATATATGGGAAACAAAATAACCGAAGTAAACAAAGTAAGTGCCGAGCTTAATAATACTTGTAACTTAGAATTTACACACCACTTAAAAAAATAAAAAACTTACCAATTTTAAGAGTATTAATGAATAAACAAGAATAAATACTTATCGTAATACACGTAATCACAAACAAAACACAACAAATCACAATTGGAAACACTGCATGAGCCGATAGAATATCCTTATAAGGACAAAATTATTTTCTAATACGCACGCGAGTCAACTTCGCACTGTGTCAAGCCAAAGCGGAGGGATGTTGCCAGCTTACTTTTGCTTCACAAAAAAAAAACAAATCATCTTTTATTATAAGGAAATTTACAATCGATGCCGCTTATTAAATTCAATAAAACTATAGTCTAAAGAAAAGAATCGGTTAGCTATCTCGGACTTCATTTCATCATCATCATTTCAGCCTATTGCCGTCCACTGCAGCACGTAGGCCTCCCTCATGTTGCGCCACAATGTACGGTCCTATGCCGCCTGCATCCAACGACGTCCAGCAACTTTCACTCGGTCATCGGTCTACCTAGTGGGGGGGCGTCCTACACTGCGTCGTCCGATACGTGGTCGCCACTCGAGAACCTTTCTTCCCCACCGGTTGTCAGTTCGTCGAGCGATGTGGCCTGCCCATTGCCACTTCAGCGTGCTAATTCTTCGTGCTATGTCGGTTACACCCGTTCTTCTGCGGATTTCCGTATTCCAGATTCTATCTCGCAGAGAAATCCCGAGCATAGCCCGCTCCATAGCACGCTGAGCGACTTTGAGCCTTGATATGAGGCCTACATTTAGGAACCACGTTTCCGTGCCGTAAGTCATCACTGGTAACACACACTGGTCTTAGACCTGTGTTTTCAGACACTGAGGTATGTTGTACGAGAAGATCCTCTTAAGTTGCCCGACCGCTGCCCAACCGAGTTGGATTCGTCGGCTGATCTCTTTCTCGAAATTGGATCTACCTAACTGGACTGTTTGTCCTAGGTAAACATAATGATCGACAACTTCGAGAATCGCATTGCCAAGTAGGACCGGTACAGGAATGACATGGGCATTTGACATGACTTTCGTCTTGTCTATGTTCATTCGTAAACCCATTAGTTGGGATACCCTGCTGAGATCATTGAGCATTATGCCAAGGTCCTCCATGGATTCTGCCATAATGACGATATCGTCTGCAAATAGAAGGTGAGTGATGTATTCGCCGTTAATGTTGATGCCGAGTCCAGTCCAGTCTAAGAGCTTGAAGACATCTTCCAGTGCAGTGGTAAACAGTTTCGGAGAGATAACATCTCCCTGTCTCACGCCTTTCTGCAACTGGATCGGTTTCGTACTCTTATCCCGGATACGGACTGACATTGTGGCGTTCCTATACAAACACTTTAGCACTTCGATATAACGATGGTTGATTTGGCACCGCTGAAGGGACTGCAGCACCGCCCAAGTTTCGACTGAATCAAAGGCTTTCTCATAGTCCACAAACGCTAAGCAAAGGGGCCGATTATACTCCTCGATCTTTTGTATAATCTGCCGAAGCGTGAGGATATGGTCTATGGTGCTATAGCCTTTTCGAAAGCCGGCTTGTTCGGGCGGCTGGAAGTCATCGAGCTTGCGCGTGAGTCGATTGGTAATAACCCTCGAAAACAACTTATAAACGTGGCTCAGGAGTGAGATGGGTCTGTAGTTCTTTAAAAGGGCTTTGTCACCCTTCTTGAAGAACAGCACCACCACACTCCTGGTCCACGACTCTGGAACGTCGCCCCCGAAAATAACAGAATTAAATAGCTTCTGAAGGGCTATTAAGACCGGCTTGCCGCCCGTCTTCAAAAGCTCTGCCATAATTCCGTCATCTCCCGGTGCCTTACCGTTACGTAGTTGTTTGAGAGCCATTCTGATCGCGTACAAGCTGATGTCCGGGATTTCTTCGGTATAGTGCCGAGTTAGCTTGGATCTGGGATCTTGGACCAAGCCGACAACAGGATTTTTTTTTTTTTATTGCAAACGGTGGCAAACGAGCAAACAGTACACCTGGTGGTAAGTGTTGCTGCCGCTCTGGACCTTTACAGGGTCGCTGCATACCACGAAGAAAGTGAAAGGAGTGTGAATGCGTGCATTGAGGCTTGATGATACCAAGGGCATCACCAAAACCCTCCACACTCAAACACCCTCAGAAAGTTGGGCTTCCGGATCTCTCACTCAACGAACGAAGCGCAGTAACAAATCGCTACTACTCAGACGTCGATTTTCTGCGAGAGTGTGGTACTGCCCCGGACGGACCGGCCCGCGGCTGTAGACAGATAACTATCGACAGTGTGGTCCTACCACTCTTAGATTTCGGGATGATTTGTATAACTGTCCATAGAACCTTTCGACCTCTCCCAAGATCTCACTTTGGGATGAAATGACACTGCCATCATCGGTCTTCAGCTTAGTCATTTGGCTTTGCCCAATAGACAGATCTTGTTTGAACACTTTCGAGCCACAATTCTGCTCTATCGCATCCTTAATACGGACCGTATTAAATCGGCGAATATCGCGACGCATAGACCTGGAGATCTGCCTATTTAGCTGCCTATGTTTGGACCAATCGGCTGAAGACTGCACCGTCATTTCTTTTCTCCGCTCCATGAGCTCGAGAGTCTGGTCAGAAAGTTTTTTAGGTCTATTAACGCGGTGAGCCTTGAAAAATTTCGACCCAACCGCGTGGACAGCTTCCACGAACCTGTTGTTCATATCGTTGGGCGATTCGCACTCGTCCAGACATTGGAAGCGATTGTGTAGTTCGAGTTGAAAGCTTTCGAGGTGCTGATATTGGACAGATGTAGGTCGGAGTGTAGACTTCATCAAGCGTGACCGCTCGACTTTTGTATGGATATTCAATGTGCCTCGTACCATCCGGTGATCGCTCCCAGTTTTAATCCTGCTGATCACTGAGACATCATTGAATATCTGTCGTTTGTCAGATAAGATGAAGTCTATCTCGTTTTTTGTTGAACCATCGGGGCTAATCCAGGTCCATTTCCTTTGTGGTTGCTTCCTGAAGAAGGAATTCATCATAAAAAGGCTTTCCTTCACCAGAAAATCAGCCAGTTTCTGGCCCCTCTGGTTTCTCTGTCCATATCCGTGTTTCCCCACTCTCAACTCATCATCACTCCCTTTGCCTAGTTTCGCGTTAAAGTCTCCCATAACCACCGTGAAGTGGGTTTTGGACGCGTGTATGGCTTTCGAGATGTCCTCGTAAAATGGCTCCACCTCGTCGTCGGAGTATGTCGAGGTCGGTGCGTATACCTGTATAACCTTCAGCGAATACCTCTCCATCCTGACATCCACGCTAGACGGCTGTCTTAACCAAATAATAAACTTTTATTTTTTAAAAGTCCTTTTTACTCGAGGCTCATAATATTTGGTGGCAGCTCAAAGGGATTGTAAAAGTCCCCGGTACGTCTCCTAGTTATAATAACCATATCCAACGCGAGTGTGTGTGTTCGAGTGTAAGCGCCGTCCCCATTGTGCATATATTATTGCACCGAGTTCCGGCCCGGGCCCTCAGGACGCCAGTGATCGTGAAGAAACTCCCGAAGACCCCCTGCTGCATACTGCCCGTACTGCAGCTGGTCTACGCTACAAGCATCACAATATATGCCCATTGTTACGCCTAACTTAGTGCTGTGACTGGTATATTCTCTTCGACGGCACGACGACACGTGGCTCATCGACACGTGCATTACGCCCACGACATCATGGTCCGTCTTATCGCGCTATCCGCATTCCAGTAAGTGATTTTATATACATTTGGTCATTACTAATTCTACTGTAATTTTATATACCAATTTAAAACGTGTTTTGTATGTTATATGTAATTTTATCCTGTTTTAATTTGTTAAACATTAACTTATCATGGCCGAAACATCTCAAAGTCCAAAATTTGAAAGGCCCGAAATAGCCGTCACAGATACCGAGGAAGAAGGCCAAAACCCTTGTCCTCCACCCTCTGGGCCTTCAACTAGATCAAAGAAAAAACCAATAATAATGAGACCAGAAATCGATTTATTGACATTACTAAAATTTATCAAGCCATACGACGGCTGTAGGGAAAAACTTAACTCCTTTTTAGTTAATTGTAATAACGCCTATGAACTAGCTTCCGATAGCCAAAAACATATTCTCTTCAAATATATTCTTTGTCAACTACAAGGCAAAGCAGAGACAGCCTGCTCAATTAACCCTAGAAAGATAACCATACTGCATATTACGTAAAGGATAACTATACGCTTCAGAGGCGCACACTTTTCAAATGCGTGTTTTTATTCCAATTATATATATTTATTTACACTAATTTAAAAATATGAAAGGTTACTGTGTGGTTTTTAAAATAAAACTTTTATCTTAATACATTTTATATTATAGTAATTTTTAACTTATAATTACGAAACCTCTATGAAAAATAACAAAAATTAGCAGTCTTCTGTTTATAGGAACAAATTATTATGAAATATCACAAATCAACATTTTATTTTCTTATTAACTAATAGACTATAAAGTATTAACTCCAAAAAAAACATTAAACTTTGGTAAGATTGGCTTTAGAGGCAATCAGAGCAAACGTCTTTCTTGTTTTCGCCACAAATAGGTTTTTTCCATTTCGCGCAGTTCATTTTTGACATTCTCTTCTTTTTCGACGCGCAGTAGCTGCAATATTGCCTTTTTTGCTTGGAGACTCCCCTTCGTCATCTGCAGAAGCTAGTGCAGGAGATCTTGGCAGAATATTATCAATATTACTTCACACAAAGCGTCTTGGCAAAGTAGGAGCTTCAAGTCTTTGGGTCATCCACTGTTGGATCAACTGGGTACTGAGCTTTTTCATTGTGTTGGTAGTAGACCAGCAGTAACGATTTCTAACTCTAATCACTTTTCCAGTAGGTACAATAATACGTTGATCACATTCTGAACTTTCAGTAGGCTCATGTACCCAGGCTGTGGTAAATCTTCATTCAATACATCGTCTGCCTCTTCAATCGCTACGCTATCGATGTACTCATCTTCGACATCACTCTGAACATCATCTTCGCTCTCGTGATCTTCTATCTCGCTATAACTTTCTTGAGTATCACCATTCTCATCTTCTTGGGCCAATAATAGCCCTATTTCGTCTTCTGCAAGTGCCCTTCTACTTGTCATGTTCTACGCTAATAATGTTTGCTGTAAACAAAAATAAAAACATGTATAAATAAATTTTCATATCCATAAATTAAAAGTACCAAACAACTCTAAAAGTTACATAAAAGAATACCATACGCCTCGCGAGCGCATAAAAACTCATAACTTCAAAAATATAGTACTCACCGCTTAGAACCAGCCGTCCCGCGATAGGCCTGGCCGATAACTAGGTTGGCTGAGAAGGACAAGTTAATACACGCGCAGAATGAGAAGAGACAACAATATTATTGTGGCACGGGCGCCCCTGCGGCGTAGGTTATCTTTCTAGGGTTAAAGAGTTTAACAATTGGCAACAACTCAAAGAATTCCTCAAAACCCAATTCAGTGAGAGAAAACATTATGCACATCTCCTCACTGACCTACAAGAATGCAAACAAAAATTAAACAAGAACGTAAGTCAGTATGCTTTAAGAATCGAAACATGTCTATCGCAATTATTAACAGAGATATCCATTACACACGGCCATAAAAGTAGAGAAATGATAGGCAGAACAGCAGCCATGGAGGAGCTTGCCCTCCATCACTTCCAAATGAGATTGACACCCCGTATCTCCAATGTAGTTAGATGTAAGCCTATTAAAACCTTAAACGAAGCTATCAATATAGCCATCTCAGAAGAAAAGATCCATCAATCCTTGTATAAACAAGGACCAGGACTGTCTAGCATCGAACACCCACGACCAGATAGGTACGACCTATCTGGTCGACCTCGCCAAAACCTAAAATTCAACTAGCATCCCGTTATCAAAGCTACCAACACCCATCAAAGACGGGATTTAATACAAAACCCAATACCAGCTTTAATCGACCTTATAACAACTTCAATAACCCATATGTGTTTTGTAGATATTGCAAAACCTCAGGTCATACCCTAGAGCAATGTCGTAAGAGAGAATTCAATAATAACCGTTTCTACTTAGAACAATCGCAAACGCCGCAACGTGTTCACTTTGTTTGCGATAGAAATCAAGAACCTCATAACGACGAATGTCTCCTCGAACCAACCGAGGATTATGATATCGTTCCAAAAAACGAGTAGCCGTCTCGACCTGGTGTCGTACGGGACCTCACAATAAAAAAAAGGCACCGCAAACTTAAACAAATCGAAATCTACTATACCCGTGCAGCAACACAAAGTTGAAGTAGTCTTATGTCTTACGGCATATTACTGTGGGGATGCTCCGCGGATTTTAATAGAATCTTTGTTCTCCAAAAAAGGGCTGTCCGTGCAATTTATAATCTAGGCCCAAGAATCTCACTTCGGGAGAAATTCAAAGAAATAAATATTCTAACTGCTGTATCACAATATATATACGAAAATATATTATATGTCAAAAAAAATATCGCTAACTTTAAGAGATATTGTGACATTCATGAAATGAATACTCGTAATAAGGACAGATTAGTTGTACACACTAGTCGTCTCCAAAAAGTTAACAAATCATTCATGGGGCAATGTATACGCTTTTACAATAGATTACCTAAAGATATCCGAGACCTGCCTATGAAAAAGTTTAAAAAAGCCATCAAGAATAGACTTTGTAAAAAAGCTTATTATAAAATCTCGGATTATGTAGATGATAATACAGATTGGTTGTGAGCAGCTCCTCATTCAGCAATTTCCTTGTTATTTTAAATATACTGTTTGTGAATGTACTATTAACTTTTATTATAAAGTGTAGCGTGTTTGCCTAACGAATTTTTGTATTTTCAGCGTTTGTAACATATTGTGGTGTTGGTCATGCTCACATAGGGATCTACTTGCGGTAGCTGCGTGGAGCGGGTCTCTCCCTTCCCTCCATAGTGGTTGAGGGGAGTGATGGCTGCTCTAGTAGTTAACTCGTGTTCGGGTGCCGCTTGTGGGATCTGGTCCAGCCATAATCGTTTAAATTATATTAAGTGTCTTGCGGTTCGAAGGGCATCACACTGGAGCTAGTTCTTACAAAACATGTACACAACTGTATAACTAGTAAGAAGAAAAAAAAAATTAAAAATAATGACAAGCCCGCTGAGTTTCTTGCCGGATCTTCTCAGTAGCGGTCGCGTTCCGTTCCGGTGGTAGTATATTCTTTTGTAAACCCGACAATATGTAAGTGCCCTCTCGGGGTTTATGCATAATAAAATAATTTGAATTTGAATTTGATCTGCCAAATCGCTCTGTATCCGTGCAGCAACACAAAGTTGGTCTGCCAATTCGCTCTGTATCCGAGCAGCAACACAAAGTTGATCTGCCAAATCGCTCTGTATCCGTGCAGCAACACAAAGTTGTCCTGCCAAATCACTCCGTATCCGTGCAGCAACACAAAGTTGATCTGTCAAATCGCTCTGTATCCGTGCTGCAACACAAAGTTGATCTGCCAAATCGCTCTGTATCCGTGCAACAACACAAAGTTGACCTGCTAAATCGCTCTGTATCCGCGAAGCGACATAATAAGGCTGACATGCCGAAACCCTCTGCATCCAACGTTTATGAAATAACAAATAATCCCGCGAAAACACTCTTATGTACACCTCATGTGCTCGTGAAATCTTCGGTATCGACTACGCCACTATCCCTACTAGTCGACTCAGGTTCCTCTGTAAGTCTACTAAAACACTCGTGCATAGAAACACATCCTAAACTCATAAAAGAAACCATTCAATTAAAAGGTATTGATTCAATAGAACCTATTCATACCCGAGGCTTCTTCCACTTGAATATACAACTCCCTAAAACCAAAATAACACATCAATTTCATGTCATTGATGAAATACATCTACCCTACGATGGTATCATAGGATCCGACATGCTTAATAGATTTAACTGCACCATTAACACGTTCCCGGGCAGTAAGTCACCCTACTTTAGCAGTATTTTTTTGTATGGGATTTTTGCGATTGCTCTAGCATTTCCGTCACGATGCGTACCAACTAATATCATCAAATGCGACGCGAATGTTATAGCAGACGACTGCTTAACTGATGATGATGTAACTAATGCGGATAGTAAAGCAATATCTTGACGATTGTTCAGATTCTTCAATACTGGGAGCCGAAGAATCATCTGAAACTTCTTCAAACAACCTCAGGATTTGCTCTGATTCTGTAATTTTGAAAGCTCGAGGATATTTTTTGGGTGCCATCTGTGAATGAAAATAATGCGGTTTGGGTATTTTTTTCAACTTGTCTAACGTTATTACCTAGTTGGTCTAACGTCAAACTATTGAAATACATTGTAAATAGCATCATAGTAACAAAAAAACAAAAGAAATCATGAAAATATTTGTACTTACGATATTTGTAATATGTTGGCGCGGAACGAAAATACATAACACACTCACTACCACTCCGTGCGGCAGTAACCACTACATTGACAGGATTTCAATACATTTGACGCATACTATAGCATACGTTACCACGCGGGTTAGACCGAGCGAGGACTAGGGAAGGGATAAACGCTGTTTTATCTTTGTGTGCAAAAAAGCTCTCATATGACAGTAAGCGATCTGTGGTTGTGTCAGCACTGACAGTAAGAATTTTTTTTTTTTTGTGTGTGTACAGCTGTTGGCCGCAGATGGCCTTGACAGCTTGACGCGGACTATGGGTGAGCGCTGAGGGCTCTCAACCCGGAGAAAAGTATGCTAAGCGACATCGCCCAAGGGCTCCCCCTGTGGGGAACGGACCTCAGATTGGGGCGTCGCTGGAGGCAAAGTGGACGTACCCACGTTTTAGTCGTGACTTTTGCGCGACGCGGTTTCGCACCTCGACGGCGAGGGCGGAACCGCGGATATTTATTTGTTAAGGCCTCGCGGGCCGGATAGGCTCTTTGTTGAGCGAGTGTGATATTGTCGTCCTCTTCATCGAGGACGTGACGAGGACGTCGGATGGATGAGATTTTGGAGGGTCTATAGGAAGCCGCCCCAACCACTAGTTGGTTGGGGTGTGTCATGGCAGAAGTGACAGTAAAAAATGGACTACCTATATTTTATAGGTAAAAAGTAACCGCTCAAGCATAACTGACAAAATAACTCGACAAACTTGGAATGCTATAGCATCCGCGACATAATTAAAATGTCCAATACGAATGCTGTAGCATGCTCGTCCGGGAACGTGTTAACTGTAACGATAACTTACTACTATTTGAAAATTCATCTTTAAAATTACATTTTAATGAGCCTGCCTATAAAATTCCTCCTAGAACTGAAGCTATTATTGAATGCTCTGTCTCAAACCCCGAAATGAAAGAAGGATAGATCCTTGATCAGAAACTCTCAGAAAATTTATTAGTCGCTAATTGTCTAGTCCAGGTCAAAGAAAATAAGTGAATAAATATATCCGTAGTGAAAACATCCGAAGAACCAATTACGTTAAAATCTAATCTAAACTTAAAACTTAATCCCATCGATAATATAAGATTCGAAACCCAATCGTATAACCTAATTAATAACATAAATGTATCCTTCAATAGCGTCCAACGTACTAAAGAAGTTTTAGAGCATCTACGCATATCACACCTTAATTATGAGGAACGCGAAGCACTCGTGCTAGTCTTAATTTCGTGCTGAAGAGCGTTGGTGTGTATAATGTTTTCTCCAGGAAGGTGGAAAATGTCGGAGAAATCTGAACATAATTGTAGAGATGTTCCAATACATACTAAATCTTATAGATTCCCAGAAATACACAAAGCCGAAGTCCGGAAACAAATTGGTAAAATGTTAGAACTAAATATCATAGAACCTTCGGATTCCCCTTGGTCATCACCTATATGGGTTGTACCAAAAAAGCTTGACGCTTCCAACGTACAGAAGTGGCGAGTAGTCATTGACTACCGCAAATTAAATGATATCACGATCGGTGATACATATCCTATTCCTCAAATCACAGAAATCCTCGATCAACTCGGAAACAGCAAGTATTTCTCCACATTAGACTTGGCATCCGGATTTCACCAGATCCGGTTAAAAGACCCGGATAAACCTAAAACAGCCTTCACAATTCCTGAAGGACACTTTCAATTCAATAGAATGCCATTCGGGCTCAAAAATGCGCCTTCTACGTTCCAGAGACTTATGAATTCAGTCCTGTCGGGTCTCCAGGGTATCCGGTGCTTCGTATACCTGGATGACATCGTCTGTTACGGATATGACCTTAAATCCAGCATTCTTCACTTATCCACGGTCTTCCAGAGAATTCGAGACTTTAACCTGAAACTACAGCCTGATAAATCTGAGTTCCTTCGACGTGAAGTCTGTTATCTTGGGCATATAATTACAGAACAAGGTGTTAAACCAAACCCAAAAAAGATCAAGGCCGTCACAGCTTTCCCAACTCCAAAGACGCCCAAAGACATAAAATCCTTCCTAGGTCTTGTTTCATATTACCGTCGCTTTAT
Source organism: Lymantria dispar (assembly GCA_032191425.1). NCBI lineage: Eukaryota > Metazoa > Arthropoda > Insecta > Lepidoptera > Erebidae > Lymantria > Lymantria dispar. Next base: position 1,126,545 of record CM063450.1, on the reverse strand, counting down.
TCCTGATTTCTCTAAGACCGCTAAGGCTCTTACCAGTTTATTGAAAAATTATGTACCATTCAAATGGGAAAATCAACAAGCTTCTTATCTATCCCGATTATTCTCAGCCATTTATACTTACCTGCGACGCGTCAAACTACGCTGTTGGTGCCGTCCTATCCCAAGGGACTGTCGGAAAAGACCAACCCGTAGCATTTGCTTCACGCACACTAAACAAGAGTGAAGTAAATTACAGTACAACCGAAAAGGAACTGTTAGCTATCTTATAAGGATGCAAAACCTTCCGTCCTTATCTTTATGGTCGTAAATTTAGCATCATCACCGACCATAGGCCTTTAAAGTGGCTATTTAACCACAAAGATCCTAGTAGTAAACTCCAACGATGGAGACTAAAGTTAGAAGAGTTCGATTATAGATTATTGTCTATCGTAAAGGCAATTGAACTCTGCCGCAGACGCTCTGTCTAGATACCCAGTGAATCCCATTTTTCCAGAGAATACCGATCTTATAAAATCGAATCCCACGAATGACACTGAAACCGAGAATATACCACAACCATTGAGCCTACGTAACGAACCCAGTGACGAATTAGAAGGTCTTTTAATATCCCCACCATCTAGTCTTGAGGTAGATCTTATAAATCCCGAAATTGAAAACGATGTTATGGATTATCTAAATTCAGTTCCCGATGGAACGCCTCCAGGAATGGAGCTAGAGCCTCAACCATCCACTAGTCGTTATAATCCTGAAACCTATCCTGTGGACAACCAACCTAGCCTAGAAGCTCTTCTAAGAACTTCGGCAACCACGGCAAACTTACCTTTGCCCGACGACACTTATAGTCAGTTCTTGAAATCGCCTGCGAGAACCTTTGATACATGTATATCGGAACACAATGAAAACCTCCTTAAGGGGAGTCAAAACTTAGTAATTATACCTACATCAATAGACATGGATGAATCCATACCTTATGTCACAGAAGTCCTCGACAATTGCCCGACACTTGAGTGTGAGGAGTTTTCAAGAAAAGAAAGAACTCTTCACACCTTCCTACCTCTTAAAGTCAATAATAAACTTACCTTTTCTTATTTAGAAAAGTGCATCACTTCGACGATTGTTCATATTCAGATATATTTAAGTCTTTGAAATATACGAGGGACGAAATAATGATGACCTATCCCACAGAAAACGAAGTGAGTACATCAGATTTCAAAAATCCATTCGATAAACACTATTTTATAAAAATTTATAACATGTTCAGTTACTTCGACGGAACCAACGTCAAAATCCACATATACCATAATAATATTATTTACCCCGCACTAAGTGAAATCCCAAAGATTCTCAAGGAAAATCACGATATCCCAATCCCAGGATACATAGGGTCTATTAGAATGCTAAACCGTGTTAAAGAAAGATTTTACTGGAAGAACATGCGCACTGACATCGAAACTTAAATAAAGAAATGTTCGTTGTGCCAAGCTAATAAAGCTTTACGCAAAATCAATAAAGCTCCAATGATTATCACATCCACCTCGACCTTTCCCTTCGAGAGACTCTCATTAGATATTGTAGGTCCTTTGCCGGAATCGGGCACAGCCAAACTTAAGTACATCGTAACTATGCAAGATGACCTAACGAAATTCTCTTTAGCATATCATATCCGTAGTATTACTGCCGAAGAATCGTGTGAGTGCCTCCTTCATTTCATTTCGTTATTTGGTATACCTAAACATATACTCACCGATCAAGGCACAAACTTTACCGCAGATTTATTTAAAACAACATGCGACTTCTTAAAAGTTAAACAGTTATGGAGCAGCCCTTACCATCCGCAAACTCAAGGTGCTTTAGAGAGGTCTCATTCCACTCTTAAAGAATACCTAAAGTCATACGTCAATGAAAACCAAGACAACTGGCCGCGGTATGTATACACCGCCATGTTGGCGTACAACTCCGCCGTACACACGACTACACATTACTCACCATTCGAGTTACTATTTGGACACAAGTCCCATATTCCAGACTCAATTTACGAAGATAACTCAAGTACTACTTATCCGGAATACGTAAGGATGTTGCAACATAAAATGAAACACACACGTGACAAAGCCAGAGAGTTTATACAACAATCCAAACTCAACTCCAAAAATTATTACGATTCCCATACTCGCCCCACAACATACAAAGTTGGCGACTACGTATTACTAAAAAATCATCTCAGACTACGTAAAGCCTTATCACCCGTCTGGAAAGGCCCTTATAAAGTAGTCAAGAACCACGGTAACCACACCTTATCACTACTCATAAATAGGCGTCATGTGAAACATCATTTCGATGAGGTTAAACACGTGGACGTGCAATGAAACCATTTATATACGTGTATACACACATACACATTTTTACCCATAGTTATTGTTCGATACCAAACATTTTTATATTAGTTTAATAATTAAATCCATGTAGGGTAGTTCTGAATTTTGTGGTTCGCGGTTGGCTCGGAGCCGGCCGACACTTGCGTTGGAAGTAACGGTAGCGTACGCATATATTTTTGTAATTGCTATGTCTTTTGTGGACTAAAGCCGTGAAATCGTGGTATTTATAATATTGCGCGCCACATTTTTGTTTTGTGTGCCGCTTATGTACGCGAGTTAATTAGAATTAAATATATATTTGTGAACATTAAATTGTGTGTGCAAGTAGCAAGCCTGAGTCCTTGAGGTGTATGAGGTCGTTGTCGTCACCGCGCCTTTGGATACAAAGCTAAGTAACCCCTCAGTTAGTTTCTATTTGTCTGGCCAGACCGAACGCTGAGTTAGGTTACGTTATAGCTACCTCCGCGGTATCTACTCGTAAGTGTTAAAATCGGTTCTTATACTATCATTTAAGAGAACTTATAATAGCCTTGCGTAATCGCAAGCCAATGTTATTAACCATTTGGTATCCCTCACTGGCCTGGTGTTCCCTTCCACTGCGCATCCTAGGTCAGTAGGGAACGGTAATGAACAGTTATATTAAGTTTACATATTTTTAGATAAGTACACTATACACCTTTTATAATTTAGTTTTATACTTTTTTTTCTCAATTTATATACACTTTATATTTTCTTTAAATAATAGATAATAAGTATAAAAGGTAGGGTCATATACATTTCATATATTTACATATTGGTACCCATAGCTACATACAGCATAGCACTTAATACAATATTATCTCAATGCCTCGTTTCATTACAGCATACTGGTCCATGTTCACCCGGAATTCATTCAACAAATCAACACAAGCCCCGGCATATATTTTGATCCAATTGGCGAACTCAAAATTCGTGCGAGCTACTTAGATATAGTTACTTCGTTAGATATCTCGTACATTGAACCCCACATTAAAAACATTAACTCCGTATTAAGCACAATACGTTTCATATGCATCCAAATTCACATTGAAACCTCAAATAATTTAGAATGCCATTACATATTAGAACCCTTATCAGTAAGATACCGAGATATCGTTTCTGAGTATTCGGCTATTTCTCATTTAGTTGACAGAAGGCTTAAAAGAGGGGCATGGATAGGAGGCATTGGCACTCTCTCCAAAACGATATTTGGAACCTTAGACGAAGATGACGCCGTTAAATATGACAACGCCATCCAAAATCTTCAAGATAACGAAAAAAGACTGGGCTCATTAATTAAAGAAAATATTTTAATAACTTCATCTGTTTTGGCAAAAATTAACGAAACATTACATGGAATAAAAATTAATGAGGCCAGCCTTAATCAAGCTATCGACGATTTCTACGTAAAATTTAAAAACATTACCATCATAGCCGATGAATTGAACATAAGAGCAAACATTAACTCGATCTTATATAGTTTAGAAGCATCCATTCTCACCATATCATTCCAGATAAAAGACATAACAAATGCTATCATATTGTGCAGCCAAAACATTCTACACCCGGCCGTATTATCTCCTATACAATTATACCAAGAAATTGTCGATAACTATAGATACCTATAGATCTTAAGTTACCTATAAGTTTAGCGTTAAGTAATATTCATACTCTTTTTTTTTTTTTTTTGTGGGTGGGCCGCGGTCGGCGCGCCTCCGCACCACTCCGTCCGGGGCGACAGAGGGGCTTGAGCACGCAACTCCCGCGACCCACCCGAAAACCACGTCGCCTTCGTCGTTGGGCCGACCACTGGAGCAGCGTTAACTTGTCGTCAGTGGTCGGCCCGACGGAATACCCCCTATTGGGGTACCCTCCCATCGACCGACGTCCCCCCCTCGGGGAGGACGTCGGTCTTTCCTCACGCGGTCGGCCTCTCGGCGGGTGACGGACTAATCCCCGGTCACGTCACCCGCGGCCTCGGCTAGGGCGGCATGAGGCGCAGATAGTTGCGCCTGCGCCGCCCCAGTCGCCGGCGGCGGATCTCCTCATCGAGGCTGCGCTCCTCGCGCAGGCGATCCGCCGCCTCCTTCCGCGAGATCACTGTCTCGCAGAAGGCTGCGACCGCGTCCCAATTCCCGACGCTGTCGACCATCGCCCTAGCGATAGCCGGCAGCGTCAGGTCCGTACCGATGATTGCGACGAGTTCACAGCGCTGGATATTCATACTCTAATGAATATATCTAGTGTAATATGTTATAGTCTAAACAATAAGATTGTCTTAATTTTAAGAATACCATTAGTGTCTCCTAAAGAGTACAATTTGTTCCATAACATAGCTTTGCCCACACCGCATAACAATGTAAAACCAAACTCATTTAGTTTCATAATTCCTAGTTTCAAATACATAGCAATGACCAAAGATAAAACAGAATATTGTAACCTTGACTCATTAAAGGAATGCAGAGCGATAAGCTCGCACGAATACATCTGTGACGTCATGACAGTGTTCCCGACAAGTGCCAACCCTAGTTGTAAAAGTGAATTGATGTCAAATGTGATAAGTGTTTTACCAGTGCAGTGTCAAACGGACTTTATTCACGGGCATATAGACTTATGGAAACCACTCTACAATAATAACTGGATATATATACAATCCCAAAACAACAAACTTTACATAGAGTGCCCTAACCAGAAAATTACCGAAATAAATATCATTGGCACAGGAATTTTATATATACCGAATAATTGTATCGCGTACTGCAAAAGTACAAGATTGTTACCTAGATATAATAACTTAAAAATTACTATTACTGTCACTCGCCCAGATTTTAATATAATAAATGACTCGTGTTGCACCTTGGATAAATTTAGAAAGGTAACAAGTAATGAGCCTCCTTTGAAATTACAAAATATTGACTTGGATATCTTTCCATTGGAAACAAAATCAAAATTAAAACATATGTCTGAAAACGCTGATAAAATTCTAAATGAACATCATATAATAAAATATGAGACTCATTACTCGATTTTAATTATCATAACTGTTTGTATAATCTTTCTATATTGTATTTTTAAATCGTTTTTATGTATTAAATCGCACAGTCGTCTTGCACAATACTTCCCTAAATTCTCTCGATCAGTTCCCGTCAACATACACTTAGATCAAACATTAGAACCCGAACCAGTGATCCCTATAAAAATTAATAAACGCCGTTCCGAAGTAGAAAACCTCTCATCGCCTAACATTAGGCGAAATGTTTAAATTTCCAGGATTGCCTTCCTAAACATCGAAATATCAACCCGATGCTTAGTCTACCGCGGGGAGGTGTTATAGATATGTTTTGCATCCTTTCTCGCATACTACACACTCTTTATTGCATACTATGCATTCGTCCACCGTAAGCTATCCACTCCGTTCCCTTCACACCTCAGTCTCATCCTGACATCCACGCTAGACGGCTGTCTTAACCAAATAATAAACTTTTATTTTTTAAAAATCCTTTTTGCTCGAGGCTCATAACAGAACGATAAACCCTATACCACCTTGGGACGGGTGATCGCCCTCCCGGTAGAAGAGCAAGTTTCCAGACTGGAGGATTAACGTGCCCCCGCCCTCTCTTCGCACTTCTGATAATCCTACAATGTCCCAGCGGATTTTGCTCAATTCCTCTTCCACCTCGATGACCCTCTCGTCAGTCCTGAGTGTCCGAATGTTATGTGTTACCAGGGCCAAGGGTCGTTTTTGTTGGTAGCCGGATCACTGCCGGAGATTCCTCGCCCTCCTTTATCTCGGACTTATCTTAGAAAAAATTTTCATTGATAGAGCATGTTAAAACTGTAGGTGAAAAAGCGAAACGGAATTTCTATGCGCTTACTGGAATATCAACATCCAAATCTTTGGATTGAGACACTTGATAATAAATAAATAAATATTCGTTCTAGAATTTTGGAAATTTCCCTTATATGGGGATGAAATTCAACCCCTAAAACACCAAAAAGCATACAACCGAAACCACTGGGCCTAGAAACAATTTTTTTTACATCGTCGTATTTTTTGGGGTACACTAGCACTAGCAAAGGATTTTTTAAGGGGGGAAAAGCGTATAACCTTTCACGCCTAAACCACAGAAGCAATTTTGATGAAATTTTGTACAAAGATGGACTAAAGCTTGAGAAAGCACATAGGTTACTTTTTATTGCGAAAAATGGGTATAAGGGGTTGAAATATTTTGTAAGGAAATTCGTCATTTTCGATGATGGAACCATGAACTTTGTATTAAGACACTTGATAATAAATAAATATAAATATTTGTTCTAACGTTTTGAAAATTTCTCTTACATTGGGAGGAAATTCAATCCCTAAAAGACCAAAAAGCATACAACCGAAACCACTGGGCCTTGAAATGTATTTTTTTTTACAAGGTCATTTTTCTTGCGGTACACGAGCACTTAGGCACTACTAAGAAGTGTAAAGCGTATAGACGAAACTATGGAGGCTAGGCACCTAAAACTTTGTATGCGATTCTCTTTCTTTTGTTGTAAGTGAGCTCTAAGATATTATTTTTGAAATTCAATCGCTAAGGGGGTGAAAAATGTATAGCCGAAATCATTAGATCTAGAAACGCGAAATTTTATACAAAGTTGTCTTTCTTATGGAAAGAGATAACTAAAAATGGATTTTTGGCAGTTCAACCCCTAAGGGGGGGATTGACAGCGCATAACCATTGGGCCTAAGCACAATTATTTTAATTTCTGGAAATTTCTTGGGTTACTCCAAGATTTCTTCCTTAGTGTTCCCTTTCCAAGCACTAAAAAAGAATTTTTAACAATCCTCTCCCTAAGGGGATGAAAAGTGTATAACCTAAAATTATGGTCCTAGGAACGTGAAAAATTGTACACGGTTTAAGGTAACCTGGCACTGACAAAGAATTTTTGGAAACTCAAGCCCTAACAGGGTGAAAAATAAACGAGTATAGCCAAAATTATTAGTTCTAGAAACGTGAAATTTTGTACATGGTTTACTTTCTTGGACTAAAAAGAATTTTTGAAAACTCAACCCCTTAAGGGAGTGAAAAGCGTATAACCGAAACCATGTAATTAGAAATGTGAAATTTTGCGTATGATTCTTTTTTTTTGGCGTAAGCGAGCACGAAGAAAGAATTTCTGGCAACTCAATCGCTTATGTGTGAAAATTTGCAAATGATACTCTACACTAAAAATACTTATTAGAAATTCAACTCCAAATATGTTTCCTTGGAATAATAGTTGAATGGGACACGTTAATTTTTGCGCTGGCGAAGCCGCGGGCAATCTAGTATATATATATATATACAGGGTATTTTTTCAAAGGGTGCACAAATTTACACAGGAGGTTCAGAATCGATAGTATAATTGATTATTGAAATAAAAACATGCTTTTTTTTCAAAAAAATATCCATTTTACATTTTATGCATTCCCAAAAAAATCAAACTTGTTGATATTGCGTAGCCATTCATAAATTTTATAATTACGCCACGCACGCACACAAAGATAAATCTAAGACATCGTAATAAATCGTTACGTCATATCGTATGATTACCTATAGGTACATTCCCTCGCCTGTGCTTTGCAACCGCCCGCGCCCTCACCCCCGAATACACGCCTCACGCGCTACGCAGTTTTTCGGTAGGTCAGTCGGTTTCAGTTGACGTTTGACCGTGACTTAATTACGAGTGCGTATTGCTTATCTTTTACTACTTATCTTCTACAATGACGACACAAGATCAAATAACATATTCAAACCGCGAGTATTATGAGATGGTACGGTGCTACATATTAAGTGCTGAAAGTCTACGTGGAGCTCAAAGACTTTACGAGAGTGACTCTTTACCGCGTTTACAGCGACAAGGTATTAACTCGAGAGTACCTAATTTGATGAAGATTTTAGCAGCCAACCAAAGGTTATTGGATTTTGGGCAGTTCACTACAACGGGGCATGCAACATCTCGAGGAGGTACTGCTGCGATTACCCCGGCAGTCGAGAATGCTGTAATCGAGTTTTTTGAACGGGACCCTCGTGCTAGTACTAATGACGCAGCTCGACAATTCGGCGTAAGCTGTTATTACGTGTAGAAGCTGCTAAATTCCTTAGGATACCACCCGTATCATTATCAACGCGTTCAAGTACTGCATGAAAATGATGGATCGTTGCGAATTCAATTTAGTGGTTATTAGCAAACACCGACTCCGCTAACATTCTCTGGACTGACGAAGCCTTATTTACACGAATAGGACTTTATAATAGTTGTAACGAACATTATTGGGCAGTGAGCAATCCTCACGTAATCAAAGACAGTTACCATCAAGTGCGATTTAGTGTTAATGTTTGGGCTGGGATCATTAATAAAGTTATCGTGGGTCCGTACTTTATTGACGACCGATTGACTGGCGGTAACTATTTGGATATGTTGCAAAGTGTAATTCCTGATTTATTAGTTTACGTGCCCCTGGGACTGTTAAACAACCTACACTATCAACATGACGGCGCACCGTCTCATTATTCAAGTGGTGTGCGTAATTATTTAAATAGTGAATATGGTGATAGATGGATAGGACGCGGCGGTCCGATACCGTGGCCTCCAAGGTCACCAGATCTTACCCCGTTAGACTTTTATTTGTGGAGAGAGATTAAGAGACGGGTGTACGTAGAAGAAGCGTGAAGTTATGAAGACCTTCGTAATAAAATAATCATTGCATTTAGTGAAGTGAAAAGTGCTCGGACACAAATAAATTTAAAAAACAATTTAATCAAACGTGCCCGGCTTCGTATTGAGAGGACCGGCCTACATTTTGAACAATTATTAAAATATCAGTGATAGAGTTTTTTCACGGACCCGAATGAATAGATAAGTTTAATTGTTGTTGATGCCACTTTTTAAATACGCTTTAATAAATACGAACATTATTATGTGACTTTAATAAACTAGTATTTTATTGTATCTGTTTATTACGACGATCCTCAAGCCCGTTTGATGTTTGGATAGAGAAAAATTGTGTAAGGATGTTATTTAATATTGTATTCCTGCAATAAGTAAAAGAGTGAGAGGAATGATTGAGTGCACTAGGGTGTTAGAAAGAGAGCGAACAGGATCAGCGAAGTATGGGATGTTATGAGTAGTGCGAAAAAGATGAATAGATGCGAAAACGTGCATGGGGGAAAGTGTTGGTTGATTAAGATTATGTTAGAGAGGATAGACTAAGCAATATGTATGGGTGTAAGTGAAAGAGTGAGAGGAATGATTGAGTGCACTAGGGTGTTAGAAAGAGAGCGAACAGGATCAGCGAAGTATGGGATGTTATGAGTAGTGCGAAAAAGATGAATAGATGCGAAAACGTGCATGGGGGAAAGTGTTGGTTGATTAAGATTATGTTAGAGAGGATAGACTAAGCAATATGTATGGGTGTAAGTGAAAAAGAAAATAAACACCAATTAGAAACGTTTCAACCATTCATTTGAAATCGTAAACTTATTACCTATAATACAATTTTTGTTAGTAATATGCTGTATTAGTGTGCGTTTACGCTACTTTTCGTTCTCAATGGCCGGAAATAGGGTGGTTAAAAGTCACGAACATTCTTAGATATTTTCAAATCAAAATAATTAATTAATTACTAGTGATTTTAAACATTTTACATTTTATATATCATTTTATTTATATCTAGAATATAATAAAAAAATTTGTGCACTCTTTGAAAAAATACCCTGTATATATACATATATATATATATATATATTTTACTTTCAGAATTCATGAATTGGAAAAATATATGACGGATGTTAAACAACTAAACGTGAAAGGGCTGTCGGCATTTATTTCCAACATCTACTCCGACGAACTTCTCGCTACTGTGGATCTAGTGATGCTCTCAACACTTAGCCATAAAATCATTTCGGTGAGTTGAAAAACGTGTAATTAAATAAAGAAGGTAAGGCGTTAAATGTATGTTTATATGAATTCGCCTGTATAGTTCTCTGAAGTGTAAAATGATAGATCAGGAAGCTCGTTTTTGTAAGGTATAATTATACTTTTAAGTAACTAATACACATACAACTCCTATAAAATATTTTAAAACAAATTTTTATTTTGTTGTAATTGACCAATAAAATTAAAAAAATATCTTTAACCAAAATGAAAACTTGTTATACATTTCGGCAAAAAGAGGCAGCAATATATTATAATACTTAGTTATATATGATCGTCGTAGAGGAATTGCTTCCGCGCACATGATCCACTGCCGGTGACTTAGGCGCGAGTACCTGCGTCTGATGCCTCCCTAGCCAAGATTGGTGATTGGATCGGGGAATGGTCGGTCACCTGCAGAGCGCCTAACTACGTAAGGGCGACGCTCCGGAAGCGGCGTCGGGGAGAGAGGGTACCCGAAAGGTTCTGAGGCCACGGACGATAAGGTATTTAGTACCAGTGGTTGTCCCAATGGCAAAGGGGTTGGATTACTGTGGGTTACGGGGCCGCGCACTGCCCTTGCATTCACTCTGCTTGTATGCTAGTCATAGCCCGCCCAAAAAATGGATTTATATATAACATGTAATTTTAGTTTCAATTAAAGTACTTGTATTTTTTTTTTAAATTAAAATACTTTTAATTTGTATTGCATGTTATATAAATAATTTTATCCTCAGTCTTGTTTTCCTCTTTTATAATTTCAGATAGAATATGATTATAATATCACAGGCCAGTACCTCTGCATAATACCGGGTATAGAGGGACACCATGAGCGTTTGCGCCAGTTATGCACGCGTCTTAAACTACCAGCTGTTGTGCTACAGCCCGGCCTAGATCACCCTTATGAAACTGTGAGAGAGACCGCGCAGAGATATGCTGAGGTAAGGTTTACATAACTTATAATTACACATTTCATTCACTAATTAAATTTATATAATTTATTTTAAATCGGAAGAGAGGAAGGAAGACCCACCACTTACCTTTTTTTACATGATGAGTAGTCTCCGAAACATTGCAAATTGAAGTTCTTTCATATTTATTCGATACGTGTTTTGCCTCCCTAACTATGCATCCTTAGGACGATTCGAAATCAAAGGGAAATTCAATCAACTGTCTTAAATTGATAATTTAAACTTTATTAGAACTGTTGAGTCTTTGGAAATCACAAAATATCATTGTTCTGTTGTGGTATAGACACAGACTGATTCATATGTCTGTCATGATAACCTATATCATACTGATCGGTATGAATCAGTCTGTGTCGAGTCGCCAAGCAATTAACACCGTGAACCGTGCTCAGTCTTTTCTCTCCATATATATCACTTTTGCACTAAAAATACTTTGTCCATCCTATTTAGGACTTTATAGGGTCCTTTATAGAGAGGTTCAAGTGATTTTTTAACTAAATCCACTGAACAAAAACATAAGTACATATTTTCAAATCGCTATGTACGAACACTGTGCGCGCATCCTTACGCGATAGCGGTTTAGGTTTCAAGTTACCTACCATGGCGCATAAATGCTTTACATATTGACAATGATCTAAAATTGGCATAATATTGTCATTGTAACAATCTCCTGGCAATCTTAAGGTTTTCCCATAGACCATTTCAGCGGCACTGACACCTGAGTGAGTGCGTGGTGCTGCACGAAGTCCTAACAAAACAATAGGTAATTCTTCAACCCATGTCTTAGAATCCAATCGAGCCATAAAGGCTGCTTTAAGTGAACGATGCCATCTTTCAATTAACCCATTGCATTGCGGGTGATAGGGAGTAGTATGTATCTTGTCAATACGTAAACACTTAATAGTTCCTTAAACACATTGCTCTTAAATTGTCTACCCTGGTCACTGGTGAGTTTAACAAGGCAGCCAAATCGCGAAACTCATCCCTCTACTACCACTTTAGCGACCGTCTCTACCGTAATATCCTTAACTGGAAAGACTTCGGGCCATCCAATTTGACGGTTTACAATCGTAACTAAGTACCTGTAGTCTTGCAAAGATATAGGCAAAGGGCCTACACTATCTATATGAATATGAGTGAACCTTTCTGATAACGGAAAATTTCCAATTTTTGATTTCGTATGTCTATATACTTTAGACCGTTGGCATTGAATGCAACTCTTTGACCATTTACCGATATCTATGTTCATTTTGACCCAGAAAAATCTTTCCTTCATAAGTTTTCTTGAGGTTCGAATTCCTGGGTGGCTCATCCGATCTCTTGTGTAACTCAGCGAGCTGCTCGTCATTAGCTTGTGAATGTCCAATATCGACAAAGTTCAATACTGTGGGACAGCTGATTGTCTCCACGCGCGAAAGTGCATCGGATACAAAATTTTTTTCGCCGTCTATGTTCCTAATATCTGACGTGATCTCACTTATAAATGAAAGTTGTTAAATACGACGCGGTAACTCATTGTTTCCTCCTGTTTTAGAAAACGCAAATTTCAAAGGTTTTTGGTCTGGAAAATACAGCTAGCAGTTCCCTTTCGTAAGTACTATACTTAGTCTCCGCTGTGTTCATTTTCTTTGAAAAATATCCAAGCGGTTCCCATATATTATGTTGTTTACGTACTATTGCAACACCGCGCCCACACACGTACTGGATGCGTCCATCATAAGTGTAAGCGCGGCATCAGGTTTCGGATAACATAATGTAGCTGCCTTTTGTAAACTAACTTTGCATTATGAAAATGCTTTGTTTGCTTTTTCTGTCCATTTCACAATAGATTTATCGTTTTTCTTCGACTCGATTAAATATTTATTTAATTCTGCTTGATATTCTACCGTGTGTGGCAAATGTAATGTATAAAAATTTACCATTCATAAAAATCTACGAAGTTGTTGAACGGATTCCGGTTTCAAGAAATTTTCAATTGCGTCTATCTTATCTTTCAAAGGTCGTATACCTTCTTTTGATATCTTAAAGCCTAAAAATTCTATCTTTGATTGACCGAAACAACATTTGTGTAAATTTATGGTAATGCCAAACTGGTTGAATCGTTCAAAAACTGCGTAAATGTTTTTTATGACTCTCTAAATCATTATTTGCAATTATGACGTCATCTACATAACTATACGAATATTCTAGACATTCCAAAACTGTGTAATTCATAAACCGTCGAAAGGTTTGTGCGGCATTTTATAAACCAAAGGGCATTAGGTACATGGAAACTCAAAAAGTCCGAACGGTGTAATCACCACCGTTTTCTCAACATCCTCTATTTATATCAATTCGCGAAAAATATTATTTACCATACAACAATTAATTAAAATCATGTAACATGTATCGGTTGAGTCATTGCATTAAGTGCTCTATAATCGCCACATGGACAAATTTATCTGTCCTTTTTGGGGACAACGTGTAAAGGACTTGCCCACGCACTTTTCGATGGTCTACAAGTCCCTAGCTCTTGGATAATATTAAATTCCTATCTTATCTTCGTGTATCGCTGTGTGGTAGCGGCTTCGAATACTACCAACCCTTGCTTTGCTCGTGGGTGTCGTAAAAGACGACTAAGAGCCCTAGATTGACCCGGACCAACTCCACCTGGTACCATTTGGGTCAACAATTACATTCCCAAGGAGGGTTGACGTCAGGCAGGCGGCCGGTCATAAAAGTCATTGCCGAAACTTTTTGTAATATGTCAAAACAGATGACATATTGCGTCGACCCCAAGTAATTGGGATAAGAGCAAGATGATGATGATGATCTTCGTGTATCGGTGCGGTGACAACAACCTCGCCTTGACATGGATAGGTGGGCCCGTGGTAACAATTTGATGGTACACCGCATGTTTAGGAGGTTCCTTAAACGATATAGTACTCGTAATTTCAGGATATTCTGCTAAAAATTCGTAAAATGGATGATTTCCGTCTAGCGTTCTGACTGTTTGCTCGTTATTATTGACATTCTCAGTAAAAACGTTTAATTTTGTAATATCATCATAAAGTTTACGTGCACTTAAATTTACAATTAACTTAAAATGTACTAAAAAATCAGCACCTAATATCGGCTGTCACACATCAGCGATTACAAAAGTCCAGTGGAATCGTCTACATAAACCTAAATCTAATATTAAAGTTTTTAGTCCGTAAGTCTTTATCACTATTCCATTGGCCGCATATAACACATAGTCCGAATGTTCACTATCTACGTTTTTTGTTACTTTACAACGCGGTACTACAGCTATGTTCGCACCAGTGTCAATTGAAAAACGTAACCCACTACAGCGGTCCGAAACACTTAGGCGGTATTTTGCCCCGCTGCAGGCCTCCGCCAACGATGATGGTGGCTAGTTTTCCTGCTTCTTCCAGGCGCAAGGCTCAACACAAGGGTGCCTTCTCCTTAAAATGGTAAAAGCATATCCAATCGTTGCTTGCTGGTGTATGACAGGGAGTGCATATTCTCCATCCGCGGGATGCTGATCTTCCATCTCTGGAACGGCTCCTGCTGAAAGGTGGTCGGGAAGCTTTTCTGGCACTTTCAATCTTGCTGAGCCGCGCGCTAATTTTAGCTAATTCCGCGGCCAAATCGACGCTATTTTGCTTATGGGCCATCATTGCCAAAGTTATAAAATACACAAAATTTCTAATTCTTATTCAAAAAATTTTAAAAGTTCTAATTTTCCAAAATATGCAATAAGTTTTTCACTAATAGTGCTAATAATAATAACGCTATTCTACTACCACCCCTAATTCATGAGTCGCACTGTTGTCGGGACGTTGTCGGGACTTTTGTCGAGGATTTTGTCGGGGTCACCACTGTTGTGTCTGTGGGTTGTTAGGTACAGCGTGTATTAGTTCGGGTGATATATATGGAAAGAAAAGACGTTTCACGGTATTTATTGCTTGGCGACTCGACACAGACTGATTCATACAGGTCTCGAAACTCAAAATGCGAAATCGGTAGAGCTGCCCTCAAAAATCGGTATATTTGTACTAAAATCGGTAAATAAAAAAAAACAATATATAGTCAAATTCGTTTATTTTTACCTTAGGTTATTACAAACAATTTTTTTTATTATATATTATCTTACAGGCTAAATATACTCACTTTTTTTAATCATACCAATGTTTTTTGGCCATAGCCGCAGTCATCTCTGGTTTGATTATAAAGTCGTAACAATTAGAAACGGTAAAAAACGTTTTGTATGCAACAAACCAGAGATTAACTCTGTAGACAGCCTATGTCGCCGTTTGATTTTTATGAAATAAAAAAGAAATTTGGTGTCGTGGGACACCAGGTAGGAACGAAGTTTCTTCGGCTAATGTAGAATCGACATATTTGCAAAAAAAAATCTAAATTCAGGACTCTTTTAGTTGGTGTCCTTGTTCCGAACATTGTTAGTTTCTAATTATAAAATTTATTGTGACTAAACTATTGGGTATAGGCTCTTGAAATTTAGGTTTTTAGTATTAAATCGGTTCTACTGGAAATTCTATGAGGTTTGTCAAAAATCCGGAGTTCCTGCGGTCAAAGATCACTGATATATGGCAGTTTCGGGTTTCAACGATGTTTCACATCAAAAAAGGGGGAGAGGGAAGTTTCTAATGGGGTGTAGGGGTAGTCCGAGCGGCAATGTAAGGTGCAAGGGGGGTCAAAATTTCTATCAAAAATGGTCTAGCACTTATAGTTTTTGAGATACGGCGGTCAAAACAATTGTAGGTTGAACGATGTTTCACATCAAAAGAAGGGGGGGAGGGAAGTTTCTAATGGGGAGTAGGGGTAGTCCGGGCGGCAATCTAAGGTGCAAAGGGGGTCAAAATTTCTATCAAAAATGGTCTAGCACTTATAGTTTTTGAGATACGACGGTCAAAACAATTGTAGGTTGAACGATGTTTCACATCAAAAGAAGGGGGGGAGGGAAGTTTCTAATGGGGGGTAGGGGTAGTCCGGGCGGCAATGTAGGATTTTCTTACGGTTTTATTCTTACGGTTTTACTATCACATTTTTTCAGTTCGGTCGCGCAGCAAAATCTCTATCTCCT
This sequence comes from Lymantria dispar, assembly GCA_032191425.1. Lineage (NCBI taxonomy): Eukaryota > Metazoa > Arthropoda > Insecta > Lepidoptera > Erebidae > Lymantria > Lymantria dispar. The sequence goes on along the minus strand of CM063450.1, from coordinate 1,110,154 downwards.
CCAAGCCTGCCCTAAGGAACTTCGTTCCAATATTTTTTTTATTATTTATTTTGAGTTTGATTATTTCGCAATTTCTCTAAAGGCGCTACTCTGCGTCTATATCCTGTAAATTAATGCTCTGAGAAATTCCAGGAAAGCGCCTTGTAATAGGAACAATTGTTGCCGTTCTACCATTTTTAACATTTATTGGATCAATTATGTCTAAACTTTTTATTGGATTATCTTTCAATGAAAACCGCGTGGTTATCTGTTTACAAGATTCTAAATAAAAATCTAGGCATATGTATTTAAATAAATTTACTTAATCTGTGTTTAGATCTCCTGTACTATTAAGTAGTGTATTAGTTGCAGCAGCACCACAGTATATAGCATCGGTATCCAAAAAAATGGTAGGATTTATAAATTCACCTTTTTCAATTAGAGTGCTAGTTATATATTCTTTTTTCAAAAAGCAATCAAAAATAGGCCTCAAAATTCTAGTTATATTTTCAAACAAAGTATGATTTTCGGGAACAATGGCAACAACATTGCTAGTATTAAATCGCCATTCGGTAGAAAATGGGTGATTTTCCATGTATTCTCGGAAATCGTTGAAAAATCGTTGCATTTCGGTAGAGCGCAGCCTATATCGGTAGAAATACTGAAAAATCGGTAGGTTCGAGACCACTGGATTCAGACATCGTCATATCGTTATTAATATATACCGTAACAGAACAATGATATTTTGTGATTTCCAAAGACACCATCAACAACACCCCTCTTCGGTAGGAGCACTAATCTCCTGTTCTTCCAACAACCAAGGAACGGCATAGACGTTATACTAGCGCTGTACAGTCTCCTGAGGCGTAGTCCCAGGTGTTTAAGAACTAGAGTCAGCACTCGGTTGGGTACACCATCCGGCTCGGGGCAATGGTTGTAGCACGCATTCGCACCACCGCCATCAACTTGGCTACCATGCTATCGACGGTCTTGGCGCTCTCACCCCTGTACGTCCTTACCAGTCCTCGCCTTAACGCGCTTATCATGGGCGAAAATTTGTCGGGTAATCCTGCCAACAATAATGATCCGATCCATTTTTCGTTTATGTCAATACCAGTACCTTTTAATTTTTGCGCCGTATCGATGAGCTGCGTAACATACGCAGTCATTGTCTTACAATTTTCAAGGCGATTTTTTTTTTAATTATGATATAACTTAACAGTTGTCTCATAATAGTTACTATCTAGCCATGAGGGTAATAAGTAATTCAAATCTAACTTAATTTGCTAAGATTTACAGAGTAAGAATGTGTCCATTGGCACTTTTCTTATAGTCTCTAGTAATAATAGAAAACACTTTGTTCTTGTGTTCTTCAAAGATAGCACTCACTGCACTACTAATCACTAATTTCACTAAGGCTTACTAGGTAGTTGTGTGGCACTACCTTCTAGTTTTTTTAATCTTTGATCAAAGGAAGTGAAAATATTTAATATTTTATTTATATTGTTACTTAAATCGTAGTCGCCCGTCTTGGGTGATTGTGAATCATGTACCAGTGTTTGTATATGTGGCTGCTGTGCTTTCGTGGCGTGGGCATATGACACATTTGTCTGTGTAAGACGTATCGAATGATTTTTATTAACTCTATGCGCCTGGGTGGTAGACGTAGTAACTTTTTTTTAGAGTTTTTGTCTTAACTGTTGTAGTTCTTTAGCGACCATACAGCCTCTGTAGTTAGCTGGGTGTGACTCACCGCCATGAACACATTTGGGTTTATCTTCTATCGATTGTTTGCAGTTGTTTACCAGTGCACTTCACACGTCTAGGTTCCTTGGAACAATATTTCTGTGTACGGCCATATGCCTGGCATCTTTTACACTGTGGTATTAATTTGGATGTTTTTAAAGGCTGCACTTCAACCTTACAGCACAATATGGTCTTAATACTATATATGTGATCAATGTGATGATGATCTTTTTTAAAGGAAAGCATAAACATATTGAGAGGTTTTCTAGTCCTCCAACTTAATTTATTTACAGCTTCCAGAATTTTAAATCCTTTTGCATTTAAATCTTCTACTATTATGTTTGGCAGACATGATGAGTGGAGGTTTTTTACTATGACCCTAATCGGCCTATCTTGTTTGTTTCCATATGAATGCCAGAGACAATTATTTTGCAATAATAACGTAGTAATAGCTCTGTAGGAATCTTCGTCATTGTCGTTTACTTTGACAGTATTGCCGCTCATAATTTTTACCATGAAAGAGCAAGTCAAAAGTAGGTCATAGAACTTCTGGTAGCTTTTAATATCATCTACTATGACTGGGTGGGGGGTATCTTTTTTACTTTTTGTTTTTCAATCTTTGTACTATCTTGCGATTTAGTGGCGCTTACTCCTTGCGATAGAGACGAAGTGAAGTTTAGTTTCCTTTTCTTTCTACTTTTCTGTCGTACCCCACTCTGTTTCTCTAGCAAGGTCCTCTTCGTCAGTCTTATATTTGACTGTTTTCTGAGGCTCTTTCTCTTTTCTCATCTTTTTGTTCCTGAATCGCTTTCAGCTGATGTTGTAATGCTTGTATTTGACTACCGAGGTCATTGGCTAGCTGCTGCAGTTCTAGACGCGCATTATGTTCCTCTTTGTACCGGGCGTACAACTGACGTTCGAGTTCAGTTTTCAGCGTTATTTTGTTTGAAGATTCCATAATTGATGCCAAGTTATAATTATTAAACTATAACTTACCGCAAATTTGCATATTTATGCATGATTCACTTATAACTGTATGTAGGTCATCGCTTTGGCCGTGATGACAGGTCGCGTCGGAATTGTTTGGTGTCAGCACTTATACACAAGCATGGGCTTATGCAAGAGCGTGCGTGACGTGGCCGTTCTAACTAGAAGTCGATCGACCAATGAGATAAAGGCGAATAGAAATCAAATTTCTTAGCAAGCTAATCCTTCCAGTGAAACCCGAGTCGACGAATAGTGACTTGAGTTTTTCCCACACACCCAAAGCCGTATTTTAATTTTTTATATGCACCTATAACGATGAATCTATTGTCATCACTAACTTAGCTTTTGCTTTTCTATTGTCAACGACGTTAAACGCTTCGCCATCTTGCTTGTTTATGTCGACGCCTTCCAAAATCAAGAAATTTGCCGCCGCAAATGCCCACTCATCGTAATTCTCGCGATCCTTGAGCTTTGGAATATTTATAATATAACTTCCAGTCATTTCGCTCGGTAAATCTGTAACTTTTATATTTTTAAAAGCGGGACTGGGCCCATATTATACCTAACCTATTGAAACTACAAGTGCTTGCCACAAACTAAAATTTAATTTTTTTATAAGAACACAGAACAGGCGTAGGTGTCGCTATTAAACATTAATATATTATACTTACATTATTTTGATACATATTTCAACATACCTGGACCACCAGTGGAGAGCCCTCTTCGGAGGTAGACACCGCACACGAGGCATGGTCGCATCGCAGATCTGCATCAACGCACTCTTAATGCTGCCAGCCTCGGTGTCCACCCCATCCAACTGGTGGGCAGAGGACAGCCACGAGTGAACGATGGCTGCCTCCGCCAGCAGGTCCCAGTGTAAACGACTCACAGCTCATCGCGGGGACGCGGGACGTCCGTCCACCCTATCACCCCTGCTGGGCCGGTGGAGGGTCCGGGAGACCTCTATCCGAATTTAGCGGTGGTCGGATACGGTCTCAAATATTGTCACCCTACTGGCGGTACGCCGATACCGATAGCGCTATCGAGTTACAGTTTTGTTAGCACTGTTGTCAGGTTTTGGATATTTATTACTAGAATTCTAGTAATTCTAGGAAACTACTAGGAATAGGAATAATGTCATAAAAAACATTAAAGTTAGTTGCAGAGTCTAGCTCTTACCAATCCCGAGATAAAGTGATTTGTTTCTTATCAAAACAATAAATAGGTTTGCCAGTGCACGTTGCCCTCTGTCTGCGTCCCACGACGAAAACAATGTCTACAAAATAGGTTTCTTTTCATACTTAGGACCAATAAAAGACTAGACTTCAAAACACATTTACGCAGAATCTCACTTGATGTCAGTCTTTTGTAGTTGAACGTGGAGTTACATGTGCCCACCAATGTTTGTTATAAATATTGTACAATCCGACACGAGAAATAGGGCTTCGTCTGACCATAAAATATATTTGTTTAACTTAAACAGTAATCACTGACAAAATTGCACTCGCAGGGCATACTCCCGTTCACCAAAGTCTTGAACACATTAAAATGACATGCGTGTTGCATGTCACTTTTTAAAATGTTCCAGTTTTGTGATGTACGTTAAAACTTTGAGCGGCTTGTCTTGTGCTAGCTTGAGGTTCCTCTTGGAAGAACTGCATGATATCTCCTGCAAGGCTTACTGGACGGCGGTTTCAGCCACGTCCTTGAGCATGACATAGAAAAATAGTCTCCTGTCCTTTCAGCGTACGTGTGTCTGGCACATGCGATATTATCACCACAAGATGTCATCAATAGCTGTATCTACGTAAACTCACGATTCGAAAATTGTTGAAACATGATATCAAAAAATAATAACGAACGTGCATAAAAACAATCCAGCGAGCAGAGCTACGTAAAGATTAGAAATGCACTATTACAGTTGCGTAATAGCGGACGGCTAACTTGTAACTTGGGTATTTAAGGACTCACGTACGACGCGAGGGGTAAAAGGGGGGTCGACGTGTGCGCTGACTGGGTCGAGTCGCTTAAGTAGAATATTTACGTAATAACTAGTTCAATGTCACGTAAACTTTTTAGTACCTACAAATGCGTTGACCTATCCCATGTGTCCATAACTAGATATTTTTATAACACAATTAGTTCAAAATTTAAGTACAAATTTTTTTATGTATTCAGTATCAAAATCGAGTACTGAATAGCCTACTTCAATATGTATAATATTTCACCAGTCACGCTGTATAACATATATCCAAGAGATGGAAAACTCGAAATAAAACCCTATGCCAACACGTTTGGCCAACGTGATATACTAGGTCAGTTTTCCCTCCCATAATATAGGTGACCCAAGCCCAACAGTGGGACGTAGATGAGTCGAGATAATGATGAATATTATTTAGATTGGACAATTTCGTTAGTCTAACGATATTTTGATATGTAGTCATATTGAAATTAAACTCTTAATTCTTAGTCGAGAAAACTTTGTGTTTCACCAAGAACTTTTTAAGAGCACATATAAAAATTATAACTGTGCCCAGTAGACGATAGCAAGTTTTTCTTTTACTTTTTCGTTTTTTACGACAAACATTAATATCATGGTGAATTTTGTTTCTTCATATATACGCGAATTAAAAGAAATTAAAATTCGTGTGATTTAGGAAAGCAATTGGTGTAAACATTGCTAACTGAAAAAAATTGTAGTATTATTTTATTTTATTGTTTTAGATTTTATCCAAAAAAATGAAACTGCAAGACAAGTTCTACATATTGGGCTATGAGAGTGGAGCAATGGTCGCAGTTGAGCTGGCAGCAATACTTGAAGATAAAGGTCGGTACAGGATGTGACAAATTGTATACAGTGCGAAGATGACAATGCGTATAAATAAAAACACCGTCAATACTAGCGTATGAAATGAAACTGTCAAAAATTTTTTTTAATTGCCATATGAGGACTTCATATGCAAATTAAAAAAAATTTCAAACAAAATTTTATCATAAATATGGAAACAAAATAGAACACTATTTGTAAATATTACTTCACTAACCTGTGGCCTAACTTCAGAGGATCTTCTCGTCCAATACTCCGCAGTGTCTGAAAACAAAGGTTTATAACCAGTGTGTGTTACCAGCGATGACTTACAGCACTGAAACGTGGTCTCTAAATGTCGGCCTCATAAAAAAGCTCAAAGTTGCTCAACATGCTATGGAGAGGGCTATGCTCAGTATTTTTCTACGTGATAAAATCCGAAACACGGAAATCCGTAGAAGAACGGGTGTAACCGCCATAGCCCGCAGAATTAGCACGTTGAAATGGCAATGGGCAGGCCACATCGCTCGTATAACCGACAACCGTTGGGGAAGAAAGGTTCTTGAGTGGCGACCACAAATCGGACGGCGCAGTGTAGGACGACCCCCCACTAGGTGGACTAACGATATTCTCAAAGTCGCAGGAAATCGTTGGATGCAAGTGGCGCAAGACCGTTCCGAATGGCATTCTCGTGGGGAAGCCTATGTCCAGCAGTGGACGTCTGTAGGCTGATGGATGGATGGAACCTGTGGCCGGAGCGCAAGCGGCAAGCGACGCCCCGGTGTCATATTTTACGACTACGCAACGTAGATTAATACTTACACTTAATGTGTTTGGTGCTATTAAATCTCACTTGATTATTTTAATAAATTTGTAATCATAATAATTTTAATACATAATTCACTTCGTCGTTAAACTTTAAAATTTTCGATATGAGCGCCATGGACCCGAACGCACAAATTATATCGTCTTAAAATATTATTTCGAACTCTTGTCAACAGGTCGCCATTGGCGGCGCTGTGTTTTAACTGATCGAAAGATCGCACAATTCTACTTTTTAAGTCAAAGTAAAGATTATCAACGTCTGTTAAATAAACACCATCTTTCACATAACTCCACAAGAAAAAGTCCAATGGTGTGAGATCTGGTGACCTCGCTGTCCAACGTATTGGCCCATACAGACCAATCCACTGCTGTTCGAAAATTTCAGACAAACACTCTCTGGCAGCTGCCACGGGATGTGCAGGTGCACCGGCTCGTTGGTACCATATCTGTCTATGTACGTCTAGAAAAAGGTCGTCCATATATTAATTAAATTGCCATCAATCAAAATTGGTCCAATTATAGTATTCCTGTGTATACCAGCCCACACATTGACGGCAAACCTGGATTAGTGTGAACTCTCTCGTATTGTCCAAATATGGCAAATTTATTCTTATACTCAATACATACAAACAATACAAATACATAGATATAATATATATAAATATAAATACATATATACATACATAAACAGACATATACATATATAAACAGACATATACATACAAATAAACTTTATAAAAGTAGAGGAGCACCATCATTGATGAGTTAACTCTACTAGCGGCCATTCTGATCTCTAATGGTAATGCATTCCGGAGGAGAATAGTCTGGATATAAAAGAAAAGTGTACCAGATTAGAGGAATGAGAAGGACAGTGAAGAATAAGATTATTGGAGGAACGAAAATTACGGTCATGAGTGGTGCAAAGAAATTGAAAATGGAGTTTTAAGTAGGGGGGGAACGTTAGCGTTTGTGGACTATGAAAAAGCCTTTGATTCAGTCGAAACTTGGACCGTGCTGCAGTCCCTTCATCGGTGCCAAATCGACCATCGTTATATCGAAGCACCGTTATATCGTGCTGAATTGTTTGCATAGGAATGCCACAATGTCAGTCCGTATCCGGGATAAGAGTAGGAAACCGATCCATTTGCAGAAAGGCGTGAGACAAGGAGATGTCATCTCGCCGCAACTGTTCACCAATACACTGGAAGATGTCTTCAAGCTCTTAAACTGGACTGGACTCGGCGTCAATATTAACGGCGAATACATCACTCACCTTCGATTTGCAGACGATATCGTCGTTATGGCAGAATCCATGGTGGACCTAGGCCCCTAGGTACGATGCTCAATAATCTCAGCAGGGTATCCCAACTAGTGGGTTTACGAATGATCATGGACAAGACGAAAGTCATGTCAAATGCCCATGTCATTCCTGTACCGGTCCTAGTTGGTAATGCGATTCTCGAAGCTGTCGATTATTATGTTTACCTAGGACAAACAGTCCAGTTAGGTAGATCCAATTTCGAGAAAGAGATCAACCGACGAATTCAACTTAGTTGGGCAGCGTTCGGGAAACTTAAGAGAATCTTCTCGTCCAACATACCTCAGTGTCTGAAAACACAAGCCTACGATAAGTGTGTGTTACCAGTGATGACTTAGGACACGAAAACGTGGTCCCTAAATGTAACTGACATAGTACGTAGAATTAGCATGCTGAAGTGGCAATGGGCAGGCCACATCGCTCGATGAACCGACTACCGCTGGGGAAGAAAGGTTCTCGAGTGGCGACCACGTATTGGACGACGCAGTGTAGGACGCCCCCTCACTAGGTGGACCGACGACCTAGTGAAAGTTGCTGGGCGTCGTTGGATGCAGGCGGCACAGGACCATACATTGTGGCATAACATGAGGGAGGCCTATATACAACAGTGGACGGCAATAGGCTGAAATGATGAATGTAGCTTTCCAGAGGTGAAACAAATTTAAGAATCGGTGAAGATTCAGCGGTTTAATTAATGTAGTTCCTGTTTCTGTTGGCATAGCGGGCAACAATGCCTACATACTCGTATGTTACTCGCTGAAAATGTGGCTTTCCATTTGTGAAATAATTTTTCAAATTGGTCATCATCCCGCGGTTTTCTTGATTTAATCTCGTTCCCATGGGTATACCGGAATAAAAATAATCCATATGTATTTTATTTTTAATTGCTGGTAACGTAGTTCCAGTAGTTGTGAATTAATTTTTAGGGTTCCGTACCCAAAGGATAAAAACGGGACCCAATTACTAAGACTTCGTTGTCTGTCCGTCCGTCAGTCCAGGCTGTATATCTAGAACCGCGATGGCTATACAGTTGAAATTTTTACAAATTATGTATTTCTGTTACCGCTATAATAAAAAATACTAAAAACAAAATAAAAAAAAATATTTAAGGGAGGTTCTCATACAAAAAATGGCATGTTTTGCCTATTTTTGCTCGATATCAGTAAATTTTTGTATCTATTGTTGTTTACCTAGTCGATGGTACGAAACCCTTCGTGTCTCGCACTCCGTCACACTGTGTCCGACTCGTACTTGGCCGAGTTAAAGCGTAACAAATAATCAAATTTACTTTCGCATTTATAATATTAGTATTCAGTCACGGGGATATTCGGGTCTATTCCAAGAAAACGATTTCTTCGTAAATAATGTTCGTTTAATATTTGAATTTAAATTTATTACATGTAGGTGTTTCGGCAACCGTTAATTGTATATGAGTAATCGAAAAAGAGTAAATAGAAATCATACAATATTAATAGTTCAGTCGTTCTTCGCGAACATCATTCCGACCTCATTCGTCAAGGTCGGACCGTCTTCGTTATATGTCACTAGATGGCGCTAGAAGTTAGCCGCGTCGACATGCCCCCGGCCTTGGAAGCACCGTCTTCCAAACGTGGTACATCAGACGTCTTGGTAATTTGCTTCTCTGTCAGTAATGGGCATATTTTGGAGAACGCCCTCCTCGTGGTACCATTCGTGGTAAATAAATCGGCAACTCGTGAGACACCATCAGCGCCCGGATATATCTGGGTAACACGCCCCATTCGCCATTTAATAGGTGGTAAGTTGTCGTCCTTGATTAAGACCAGACTTCCCAAGGCGATATCGTCCTCCTGCGATTTCCACTTCGTTTGCTGTTGAAGCTCCGACACGTACTCTCTTGACCACCGCAGCCAGAAATGTTGACGTAATTGCTCAACACGATGATATCTGGTCAACCATGACGCTGTAACATGCGTGAAGTCTTTTGCTGGTGGAGCAGTCAACGGTCGGCCTATGAGGAAGTGACCAGGTGTGAGAGGAGTGAGATCGGTAGGATCAGGAGACAAGGGTGACATCGGACGGGAATTAAGAACAGCTTCGATCTGTGTTAAAACAGTGCTTAGTTCCTCGTAAGTTAAGTTCGCATTACCCATGATATGTTTAAGATGATGTTTACATGACCTTACCCCACTCTCCCATAAGCCACCAAAATGTGGTGAATAAAGGGGAATAAAATGGAATTTAATTCCATCGTTAGCGGCATATTCGATTATATTTTGCGAATTATTTTGAATAAATGTAGATAACTCACTTGAGGCACCTACAAAATTTTTACCATTATCTGAATAAATATCACTTGGTTTACCTCTTCTACTAATGAAACGTTTACTTAAGTGCTAAGAGAAAGTCGCAGGTAGACAGGCCGGTAACGAGTTCTAAATGTATGGCTCGCATAACAAAACAAATACAGAGACAAACTTAGATAACCGAGCTCCTCTGCCTTTTCGATTTACAATCATAAGAGCGCCAGCGTAATCTACACCAGTACGTATAAACGGAAACCCAGCATCCAAGCGTGCGGACGGCAAGTTCCCCATGATCGGTGTCAAAGTTTTACCTTTAATTCTTTTACAAGTAACACATTCGCGTATTAATTTTCAAACTAAATTTCTCGCATTTAATATCCACAAAGTTTCACGTAAACTGGCTAAAACATGCTGCGGACCAGCGTGAAGTAATCGTTTGTGTTCATATCTAACCAATAACACTGATAACTCGTGTTTATTACACATTAAGACTGGATGTTTCTTATTATAATCGAAATTTAACGAATTTTTCAGTCTACCACCGACACGAATTAATTTCTGATCGTCTAAAAACACATTTAAACCGGATATACGACTCATTTCTTTCGAATTTGTTTTTATTTCTATATTATTTAATAAACATTCGTAAAGCTTAGGAAACAACTGTCTTTGCACACACAAAAACAACACGCGCTCGGCTGCATTCAACTCGTTTATAGATAACAAACCGGTTTGTTGTATTGGCGAGCTGCTACGCGTTGTATCTTTGCGTATAATATATATAAAACGCAACACATAGGCCCATACGCGTTTAAGTTTAATGAATGATGAATATTTATTGAAATTAATAAAAGATGATGAATGAGTGCAAATTAAATTAGATGTGTGAGATTTTAATTCTGGTAAATTATCTAAATTAATTCATTATGAATTATATATTGTTGTAAAATTTATTATCGTTATTTTTAAGATATGACGGCCCGTGCCACCATAAATCGCAGTTAATTAGTGAATCGAGATTCTGACCCCTGAATAACAAATCGGCTGGATTATCCTTACTCGAGACATGTAAACATCGACTACCACCCGTTATTTCGTCAACACGATTCTGCACAAAAATTTTTAATAAATGTGGGGACATGCTTACACAACCAATGACTATAGAGGAGTCAGTCCAGAAGGTGACCTTGGTAAAGGTCAATCTCAAGGAATCGATTATCTTCTTATAAAGTCGCGCTCCTACTAGTGCCCACAAAGTTCCAACCTGGGTAAGCTTACGGATTTTAAGGGTGCGACCTTACATTTGGCACATAGTAGGTGTACAGAGGCTGACGAATCACTATAATTATCAAAGGTACGGATATAAGCACATGCTCCATACGCCTTTTGCGATGCGTCCGTAAATATGTGTAGTTCTTTGTACTGAATATAATCGCTCATTGCATGACGTGGAATCTTTAATCGGTATAAGCATCCTAATGATTTCACGAGCATCGCCCACTTCGCAGCAGTATCTGCCGATACAGGAGTATCCCAACTAAGTTTTCTAAGCCACAGATCCTGCAATAATATTTTGGCAATGATTACGGTAGGAGAAAGTAAGCCCAGCGGATCAAATATTTGGGAAATGGTAGATAACATCACGCGTTTAGTTAGCATAGACATATCACTAGATTCGATTTTCGTATTGTAGTATAACTCGTCACTCCTACTATGCCAACCTATACCTAACGTTTTATTTTGTTTATAAAATCACGGTACAAACGTTTATACTAATATCGGAGTGATTTATGTAATGGTATGGGAACAGAAAATCTTCCCTCACTATCTCGCGTTGTCGTTTTAGTAAACAACTCTTCACATATTCGTTTATCACGTGAATAAGTCCTATTACTCAATTGAGGTACATTTTTAGTTCCCGAAATCGCTTCAATTGTTCGTTTACAGATTGATTAAAGTTACAATGAGATTGATAACGCCTTTTATCAACTTTCGACTTTTCCGAATATAATGGTCCCGACAATAATCAACCTAACTTTGAGTCCTGGAGATATGGGCCGTTTAATAATTGTATTCGATTATCACCCTTAAGTTCCCAGAAGTAATCTGCACCAATTAATAAATCGATTTCGGAAGGAATATAGTAGGTGGGATCTGCAAGTTGGATATTGTTTGGTATTCGTATATTATTGTTATCAATTACTGTCGAGGGCAAACTGGATGTTATGCGCGGCAAGACAAAACACTGAATCTTTTTTCGATAATTATTTAATTTCGAGCGTATAATAATATCGCAGCATTCATTCGTTTGTGTCACGGTCTGCGCGACGCCTGAAATATGTATAGTGGACTGTATACTAGGCGTATTTAAACGTTTTCTTAATTTATTCGAAATAAAACTATACTGGCTACCGCTGTCTATTAACGCTCGCGCTGTATGTACGCGGTTTTCGTGATCAATTATGTCGACCACAGCGGTACACAATAACACTGGCTGTAAAAACTGCGCGCCTAATGAATTATTATTCCCTAAAGTGTTCGCTATAGATAAGGAATGAAGCGCCATCGATGAGCTAGCAACGTGTGACGTATTGGTGTGATAAGCTGTGCGCTCGGTACATGCATACGTATCGCTATTATGTGAGCCAGCGGGGTGTAACAAAGAATTATGTTTATTTTGACATAATTTACAGGTTCCGAATCGGCACTCTGCGATCGGATGGCCTATTCGTAAACAATTACGACACAATTGTTTTTCGTCAACTAATTTCACCCTATCTTTAACCGACAAGTTTAAAAAACGAGGACATGTAAAAAGTCCACGTTTATCGTTACAAAAAGGACAGGTATATGTAACTGTTAACTTATTATTAGGCGATTTATTCAACGAACGTGTATTACTTGTTGATATATAACTATGTACCCGCATTTTATTTTTATTAACAAACGGTTTATTTTCGCTTATCACTATTTTACTTTGTACCTTATTTTGATTTAAATTTATCGTATCTAACATATCTGCTTTGTGTCGAAGGAATGCGAGTAAATGTTCTAACTTTAATTTCTCGTTAGTATTAGCAAAGAAAGTACCCTTATGGTTTTCCCAGTCACGCTCAGTGGATGAATCCAATTTTGATACGATTAAATAAATAGTTATTGTATCCCACGAATCGGTAGGTTCGTGTAAAGTGTTAAGAGCACGTAAATTTCTTAATACTGTATATATTAACTTCCTAATTTGTAGGTTCGACTCTTGCCGTAACGTAGGGAGATTAAATAACGCTTTTATGTGGTTGTGCACTAAAGTCGGGAGTTGTGATACCTATTTTCTAGTAAGTCCCACGCATATTTATAATTCGAAGGTGTGAATTCTAACGCGCCTATTACTTGTAAATTTCTGAATTTCATCTAAGTTTGTACGGTTGTGGATCATAGTAACGTACAAATTTTTGTATTCTAACCACTCATCGAATGATCCATCAAAAGAAGGCAGTTTTATCTCGGGTAGCTTAACTTTCGTGCCACATTGAAAATTACCGTTACATTTTGAATGGTATAAACCATCTGAACTGTTACCAGTCTGTCCACCCTCAATTATACTCTCGGCTACTGCCAAAACGTTAAAATACAATGACTCAAATAATTCTACATATTCGGCTTTACAAGAAGCTTCTGCTACTGAGGAAAGTACCTCAATTTGACTTTCTATATCATTAAAGTTTTTAAAGTGATCTATAGCAGCCTGCATTCTAAATTTAACTTGTTTAATTTGCAATTGGGTAGGAATATTGCCTTCTAGAGAATCTAAATACTTTTGAAACTGAATTCATCTACTTCTAAGGTTTCCTCTTTGCTTTCTAAGATCAGAAAGGTCACCTAATCGTTTCTTTAATGGAGAAACTGAGGAAGCAGTTGAAGGCGCTCCTAATTTATCTTCACCGCCCATTTTGAAGGTCTATGTAATAGAATAGGTAAGGTACTCACGATTTTGCTGAGGATTCGACCGTTACAGAAATAAGCACAGCACACGTCTTCTGAAATGCACAAATAACACCGTTTCAATACAGATACGAATAGGATAGGAATAGACGGGATCAAATACCTGACCGTTGTACTGATGTTGAAGATTCGAAGACTAGACCACACAAATCTTCTTTTTTCGTATAAAATCGTTTAATCTGGCTCGAAGGACCAATGTTCAGTCACGGGGATATTCGGGTCTATTCCAAGAAAACGATTTCTTCGTAAATAATGTTCGTTTAATATTTGAATTTAAATTTATTACATGTAGGTGTTTCGGCAACCGTTAATTGTATATGAGTAATCGAAAAAGAGTAAATAGAAATCATACAATATTAATAGTTCAGTCGTTCTTCGCGAACATCATTCCGACCTCATTCGTCAAGGTCGGACCGTCTTCGTTATATGCCACTAGATGGCGCTAGAAGTTAGCGGCGTCGACAATTAGTAAGGATTTATTTCGTAATCACTATCATGTTTCATAATAATTCATCAATTATACGATTCAAATAATAATCAAACAAAAACATTGTTTCAACAATACGCATTGACTTTTCTCTAAATTCATTCAATTTCACTTATAAGATATACACAGCACTATACGTCAATGTATACCTACAGACATACTATAGGCATGTCGGTAACGCGAACTCACGAGATTTCACCCATACAAAAAGCATCTAAGGCGCACAGCACACTGCGCGCGCACCAGTACGTCGGTGACGCGAACTCATATAAGATTTGGTCTACTAAAAAGTGCCCATCGTGGCTAAAGAAGTTTTCACTTCAAAAAAAAAAGGACTGCCAGTGAGATGTTATACATTTCCCTGAAAAGAGATAATGCCCATTCTCCTGGTAAATCCTTAGCCGGTTTTTACGATTCCCATAGGCAAGCAAGGGGTGGCGATCACAGAAAACAGGAACTCTGCACCGGTGTATTCGGCCTACTGACGAAGGCGACGTGCTATAGGGTGGATGACGGGGCCGCGCGCCGCCCCTCTGTGTCCCAGGATGGAGCCGGGCGGCGGGTACGCTGACCGAAGTCCACCCCAAAAAAGAATAGAAGGGGTGGCGATAATTGTATTCTTATTCCGTTGCCACGCATTATTCTATTATTACTTGCCTCAAGGGTTTTGATGATCGGTCAGTCAGTCAGTGAGGGAGAGAAAAATTATGAAATTTTGACTAGTAATAGTTCTTAAACTACTGGTTCAAATTGAATGAAATTTGAAATATGCCATACTTATATTTTATAATGCCTGCTTAATTCCTGCATTCAAGCATCTAGTTTTATTCACAACGAAGTTATATTGGGTCGAAAATGGCCTGAATTGTTATCCTCTCATCTCACACATGTGTTTATATACTCACATATGTACTCACATATACACACACGCACATATATATATGTGCACATATATATATGTGCACATATATATATATATATATATATATACAGTAGAACCCATTTAATTTGATCACGTTTAATACGAATTCCCGCATAATACGCCATTTTGCGTCAGTCCCAGCAACTTGAGGCATGTTTTCATACATTTCTTAACGCTTAATACGATAGTCATCCCGTTTAATATGCCAACACGTGCCACTCAAATACACATATTACCCCTGGCATGGGGTACATGGGGTCCAGGCATTATCAGCAGTTAATGATTTAAGACGCTATGTAACTTCTTTGAATCAAAGCGAAGACGCACTGCAAAAATTTAATTACATTGAAAATCTTGTAAAATTGCTAATGCCTCAAAATCTTTTTGTCAAACTAAAATAAGTGATTACTTTAATTAACATAATAAAAATAAACAACATTTTTTTTACATTTTAAATGTTTTTTATTTTTTAATATTTAAAATGTATCTAGTAGTATGTATATTAAATAAAGAAAGTAAACAATTATGTAGGTAATTTTTAAATGTCAAATGCAATACGTAGGTATTCAAAATAATAATAAACTCATTTGCAAAAAAAACGGGCGGTTTTGATTTTCATTCATATTTAAAAAGATACAATACCAAAAAGGTTTCAATCGTTTGTACACGTTACTGGCCGGTTTTAAAAATGCTGTGGTATTTAAAAAAGTACGTTCTAAATTCAATTTTTCATTTGATGTTCATTTTTACAGAAAACCCCTTTTTATCCTACATTTTTGGCGCGAAGTTCCAGAAGTTAACATCGACTTTCATAACTTTTATTCAATTTTTATCGATTAATTTCATATCCTTGACTGTCAAAGCTTTATTTAATGCTGTTTGGCTGTATCAAAAATGGTAGATAAAGTGGTAAAAGCTACCAAAATTATCGCGCTGCTTGAAGAGGGTTGCAGCCAATGTTTCGTGGCTAGGAGGCTAAATGTTAGTCGCTCGACAGTCCAAAGGACCTGGCAGCGATATCAGGAGACTGGTTCCGTCGAGAGAAGGCCTGGTTCTGGAAGAAAACCATGTACCCAACCACGGGATGATCGTTTTCTTGTGAGTCGCGCATTGAGAAATCGCAAATCTTCGTATGTGGATCTTAAGAACAACCTCCAAGAAGTAAGAAATGTGCATATTAGTCTATGGACGGTCAGGAGGAGGCTTCTCGCTGCCAATATACGCAGTCACCGCCCGGCCCGCGGCCCCAAATTACTCCGTGAGCACAGAGTTCACAGGCTTAGGTTCGCTAGAAATTGTGAATCATGGACTCAAGACGATTGGAATAGGGTTTTGTTCTCTGATGAAGCCAGGATATCTCTGTTCGGTGAAGATCGACGTCGGCGAGTGCTAAGAAGACAAGGAGAACGCTTTGCAGAGGCATGTTTCGAAGAAATCACACCTTATGGTGGGGGCTCTGTTATGTTTTGGGCAGGAATAAATTCAATGGATCGTACAGAGTTAGTCTTCATTGAAAACGGCTCACTGACTGGGCATCGATACATAACGGAAGTTCTAATTTCTCATGCACAACCCGCATTGGCCGCTCTAGGTGAAGACTCGATTTTTATGGACGACAATGCTCGCGCCCACCGATCCCGCGATGTTAATGCGTATGTGCAAGAGGTCGGCATTCGTCGTTTGGATTGGCCAGCTCGAAGTCCCGACCTCAATCCCATAGAGCATGTCTGGGACGTTCTGAAACGGCGTGTGAGATCAGTACACCCGGCTCCGCAGACCATCAGAGAGCTGAAGAATGTGATTACTGCGGAGTGGGAACGTATTCCGCAAGCAAGTATCCGGGATATACTCGCTAGCATGCCCAGACGAATTCAAGCTGTGATTTTAGCTAGAGGGGGTCACACTCGATACTAAACATTTATCTGCTTTTACTTTATTAAAGAAAAACAAACAAAAAAACTTTTTTATTTTTACTTCATGAGCATATGCACTACTAGCGAATATACACTACTAGCGAGGTTTAGCATTATTTCCCATAAATTGTATCTAAATTTTATGAAATACTGATGAAAACGATTATTTTCTTATTAATTTAGCAAATTGTGTGGATAAAACTACCTATAATTATCAAACAAAGAAATATTAACATTTGAAATGGTTCATTGCTTAGGTGCCCGTTTTTTTTGCAAATGAGTGTATAATATAATAAATAATAATGACACGTTTATTCCCTTGCCCGCATAATAAGTTTTCCCGCCTAAGAAGCGTTTTTGGTCGGGTCCCTGCGAAATCGTCTTAAACGGGTTTTACTGTATATATATATATATATATATATATATATATATTCGCGTTGCATATTTCAGGTTCAATAGGTACAGTGTTCTGTTTGGGATATGCGCCGAACGAGTTTCAAGCAGAGGTCGAAGATCAACTGAGCGAGTTTGTAACAGAGGAGCAACTGCAAGACGCGGTGATAAGACATATAAGCAAGCTGTTGTGTGGCGGTGACGTGGCGGGGCTGGACGCACATTTACAGGCGGCGCGCACCTGGACTGAGAAGGTGGACGAGGGCGCTCGGCAATTAGTGGGGCACACGATTCATTCGTCGCAGTTCACGCGCGCTCTGATCGAGACAACAATGGCGCGACTGGTGCAAGCGCGCCGCAAGGAGGACGCCTTTGACACTACTCGCGCACTTCACTCTAAGTTGGTGGTGCTGCGCGCCGCCTCCCAGCGTTCCCCGTACGCTCTGCCGCAGGAGCTCTCACACCAGCCAGTTGCGCTTCACCAGCTACAGTCGCCCTTGTCGTACGTTGCTAGAGACATGCATGGTGCCACGCTCATCAATCAATACTTAGACCATGACATACAACAGGAGTTTAATAATAAAAATTTGTGCGAATATTATGACATCCCCGATAAAGGGTAATAGTTTAAAAGAATTGAAAAACACCACGCATTTCTACTGTATTTGTTTTTATATATTGCTACTCTATTTTCACTATTTTAAACACAACATAATTTTCTTATTCTTAGTTTGGTTTTGTTCAAAAGCGTGTTTTTCTGTTTTTTTAACTAATATCTTTAACTTTTTCATTACATTGATTAATACTGTTAATTAATTTACCCTCAAATTTATGGTTATGGGCAAATATATATTATAAGTAAGATTACTGGAAAAGAAATGTTTGACGTTGAATTATGTTGTGTATGTAGGTAGATATGCGTGGTTGCATCCACCGACATTGGCATTGCGAGCGCTTAATAAATGAGTGTGTATATTGCAAGCAGTCGTTTCACTTGTGTTCACCCAATAGTCGCAGACGGAACAAATTACATTCGAAGCAAACGATGGCTATATCAGCAAGTGAGGTGATTTGGCTACATTTGATTAACCTATTAAGTTAGTCTTACTTTCCTTTTCTTAAGAAAGATTGATAATGCATTAGAGCATTAAACATGAGACAATTTACCTAATAAAATACAAGTGTATAAAGCAATTAATAAAGACACACTTTTATAACATAATAACTACAGTCAATATGGTGGTGGCTGGCGAACGGAGCTCCCGCGTTTCCGCGGTGGGCTGCGGGTCCATTGGATCGGGACCTGTTGGCGGAGGCAGCCATCATTCAGTCGTGGCTGTCCTCACCGCCCCAAGGGGACGGGGTGGATGCCGAGGCTGGCCGCATCCGCTGTGCGTTAACGCAGATCTGCGATGCGGCCATGCCCCGTGTGCATACGTGCCCGGAGGGCTTACACCAGCAGCCGAGCGCGCCACTGCGACGCTGAGCGGGAGGGCCAGCTGTACGAGGCTTACCGCAGTGCGCGGTCTGCCTTCAGGCTGGCCGTCCGTACCGCCAAGGACGTTAGTCGGCGGGAGATGCTAGACAGTCTCGAGCGTGACCCCTGGGGTCGCCCCTACCTCGCGGCGCTGAACAAGCTCCGCGGGTGGCCCCTCCCCCCTCACCGAAACTCTCCAGCCCAGCCTCCTCACCAGAGTTGTCGAGGACCTCTTTCCACAGCGGGCGGAGCACACGCCTCCGGTCATGGCTTCGCCGGACAGTGACCGGGAGGCCGACGATGAAAGTGCTCCGCCCATCACGGAGCCGGAAATGGGGGTGGCGGTGGCGCGTATGCGAGTCAAATCCACCGCCCCCGGGCCCGACGGTATTCCGAACCGCGTGCTGGCCCTGGTCCTCGAGCACCTGGGACCACGCCTCAGGGGACTGTTCGACGCTTGTTTGACGTCTGGGCAGTTCCCTGGGTGCTGGAAAGAGGGGAGGTTGGTTCTACTTCCGAAGCCGGGACGGTCTCCCGAGTCGGCCTCGGCCTATAGGCCTATCGTGCTGCTCGATGATGCGGGCAAGCTGCTGGAGAGGGTGTTGGCTGCCCGCATGGAGCGGCACCTCGTCGGGATCGGGCCCGATTTGTCGGACGCCCAGTTTGGTTTTCGGCGAGGGCGTTCGACGATCGCGGCCCTGCTGCGTCTGAAGGCCGTGGTAGCGGAGGCCGTCACCGGCGGAGGAATCCTGTTGGCGGTGTCCCTGGATATCGCCAACGCCTTCAACAGTCTGCCATTCAGCTGCATTAGGGAGGGGCTCAGATATCACGGGGTGCCCGTGTACCTCAGGC
Organism: Lymantria dispar; assembly: GCA_032191425.1. Taxonomy (NCBI): domain Eukaryota; kingdom Metazoa; phylum Arthropoda; class Insecta; order Lepidoptera; family Erebidae; genus Lymantria; species Lymantria dispar. Next base: position 1,090,165 of record CM063450.1, on the reverse strand, counting down.
GGCTGGTGGCAGACTACTTGGAGGGGCGCAGGGTCCTCTACGTTGTCCGAGTAGGGGACATTATGCGAACGCCCATGACGTGCGGTGTCCCGCAGGGGTCGGTTCTGGGTCCGACCCTGTGGAACATCGGCTACGACTGGGCGTTGAGAGGAAGCCTCCCACCCGGGCTGGGCGTAATTTGCTACGCCGACGATACACTCGTCACAGCCCGGGGTGGGACGCTAGAGGAGGCGGCACGCCTGGCAACTCTCGGCACCGAGGAGATTGTCAGGCGGATCGAAGCGCTGGAAAAGACGGAGGCCCTTTTATTCCATGGCCTCCGTACCACCGGGCTTCCCGCCGGCGCTTCGATCACCGTGAAGTCGGTCACCATCAGCATCCAGGCTCACATGAAGTACTTGGGCCTGGTGCTCGACGGGCATTTTTGGTTCCGGGAGCATCTCCATTGACATGTTCCCCGGCTTGTCGGCGCGGCGTCCGCCCTTTCGCGGCTGATGCCAAATGTGGGCGGACCCAGCTCTTCGTGCCGACAGCTGTACACGGGGGTGATCCGGTCGATGGCTCTGTACGGCGCACCGGTGTAGGCGGGGTCCCTGACCGTCCGGTTGAGGGCCCTCTTGAGGCGACCACAGAGGGTCATGGCGGTAAGGGCCATACGCGGTTACCGCACGGTGTCGACGGAGGCAGCGTGCCTCCTGGCCGAAACTCCCCCGTGGGACCTGGAGGCGGAGATGCTCGCCCGCGGCGGCATGGTCTCCCTGCAGGAGATAACCGCCTGGCGGATCGACGCCCGCCAAGGAGTCATTGCCCGTTGGGCAGTCCGGCTGGAGAGTCCTCGGTACGGTGTCAGGACCGTCGAGGCCTTCCGGCCGGTGCTGATGGAGTGGTTGGAGCGGACGCACGGGGTGCTTTCCTTCCGACTGGTGCAGGTGCTTACGGGGCACGGGTGTTTTGGGAAGTACCTGCACAAGATTGTCAGGAGAGAGAGCACACCGTCCTGCCACCACTGCAGTTGCGACGAGGACACGGCGCAGCACACGCTCGAGGAGTGTGCTGCGTGGGAGGGGGAGCGCCGTGAACTCGTCGCGATTATCGGTGCCGACCTGGCGCTGCCGACCATCGCCAGGGAGATGCTCGACAGCGTCAGGAACTGGGACGCGGTCGCCGCCTTCTGTGAGGCCGTAATCTCACGGAAAGAGGCGGCGGATCGTGTGCGAGTAGAGCTCCTATTCGGCGACACGTTCCGCCGCCGGCGACTCGGGCGGCGCAGGCGCGAGTATCTGCGCCTAATGCCGCCCTAGCCGAGGCCGCGGGTGATCGGACCGGGGAATTGTCCGTCACCCGCAGAGAGGCTGACCGCGCGATGGCGACCGACGTCCCAGTACGTCGAGAGGTGAGGTTACCCGAAAGGGTATTCCGTCGGGCCGACCACTGATGACAAGTCACATCTGCTCCGGTGATCGGCCCAACAACGAGGTGAAGTGGGTACGGGTGGGTTATGGGCCCGCGCGCCGTCCTTTGATCGCCCCGGACGGACAGGACCGCACGTGCGCTTACCATAGTCCACCCATAAAAAAAAAAAAAAATGGTGGTGGCTAAGGAGTCTACCAACCCTTTTCTTGTTAGTAGGTGTTATAAAAGACGAATAAGGATTATTCGTCTTTTATACATTCATCATTACATCGATCGTTAAGTCCATATCATGCCGTCTGGTTAACGATTACATTCATAAGGCAAGTTGACATTAAGCAGTCGGTCCGTCATAAACTATTGTCGAAACCTTTGTAATATGTGCGATAGAAGCGCAGTTTTATTGTAGGGACCCCAAGTTAGAATCCAAGTAAAAGGCAGAATTATGATAAAAACAAAAAATATATTTTTACTCAAATTATGGAGCATATTAGCAGCCAATGAAGAGCAGCACGGTTCAGCTCCTGGTTCCATCATCAGATTACCTCTATGGTTTCAACATATTACAGCGTTGCGTGTCTTTGACAAGTTTGTAAATTTTAATTCAATCCAATGATTTAACGCGTTCTTTAAGGTAACGTTCCGTGTGAGGTTCGGAAGTATCCCCATACATATTTGATCATCACTTGTAATATTTTTAAATATTATTTCAAAATCAATTCAGATTATAAGAAAAGATATTGTTGAACCCCGCCATTTAGTTAATAGAGGATGGTTGTATTTCATTGGCCATAGACTCGAATATTTTTGCTTCCTACTCTTCATTAGTAAGCAATATTGTTAGACCGTTGAGAAAATATCAACGGTTAGTTAGCCACAAATATCCGTACTATACACTTGTGTAGAATATATCGTAATCAGGACGTTACTCGATCTACATATAGACTCAGTTCCGTGAACTAAGCTAGCTCAAGGCTGTATCTGATATTACGCTTTTTTTATGGGTGGGCTATGTTAAGCGCACCCGCCTTCCATTGCGTCCGGGGCGACTAAAGTACGGCGCGCGGTCCCCTAACCCACCCGTACTCACCTTCGTCGTTGGGCCGACCAATAGTGCCGAGTTCGTTGTTCACAGTGGTCGGCCCGATGGAATCGGCACAGTGGTCGGCCCCTTTCAGGTACCCTCTCCTCTCGACATCCCTGTCCCGGGACGTCGGTCGCCATCGCACGGTCAGCCTCTCTGCGGGTGAAGTTCCCGGTCCGATCACCCGCGGCCTCGGCTAGGGCGGCATCAGGCGCAGGTACTCGCGCCTGCGCCGACCAAGTCGCCGATGGCAGAACGTGTCACTGAAGAGGAATTCCTCTCGCGCACGATCCGCCGCCTCCTTCCATGAGATAACAGCCTCACAGAAGGCGCCGACCGCGTCCCAGTTCCTAACACTGCCGAATAACTCCCTAGCGATCGTTGGCAACGTCAGGTCAGCACTAAGGACTGCGACGAGTTCACAGCGCCGCTCTGACCACGCGGCGTGTGCTGCATCGTATCCTCGTCGCAATTGCAGTGGTGGCAGGACGGTGTGCTCTCCCTCCTAACGACCTTGTGCAGGTATTTGGCGAAGCTCACGTTCCCCGTCAATACCTGCACCAGTCAGAAGGAAAACACCCCGTGCGTCCGCTCCAACCACTCCACCAGCACCTACCGGAAGGCCTCGACGGTCCTGACACCGTACCGCTGCGTCTCCAGCCGGACTGCCCAATGGGCAATGACGTCTCGGCGGGCGTCTAACCGCCAGGCGGCAATCTCCTTGATGGAGACTATGCCGCCTCCGTCTTGCATCCGCCGTACGGCACATATGCACGCGGCTCAGAGATCTGCCAACTCTCGGGACCGCCCTCTTCGGGGGCAGACGCCGTACGCGGGGCATGGCTGCATCGCAGATATGCGTTAACGCACAGCACATGCAACCAACCTCGGCGTCCACCCCGTCCGCCTGGGGCAGTGAGGATAGCCACGACTGAACGATGGCTGCCTCCGCCAATAGGTTCCGATACAGGCGAGCCACAGCTCACCGTGGAAACGCGGGAGCTCTGGCCGCCGTGTGACCTCTGCTGGGCTGCCGGAGGATCCGGGAGACCTCTATCCAGATGTACCTGTGGTCGGATAGGGTCTTGACCTCCTCCTGGACGCACCAGCTTTTCACACGTGCTTCAACATTGGGGCTAGCGAATGACAAATCCACTATCGACCCATTCCACTGCCGCACGCATGTCTGCACCGAGGCCCTGTTCAGAAAACAGAGGCCCAGTGCCGCCGCCCACTCTTCGATCGCCCGCCCACGTTCTGATATTACGCTGCCGTGCAGTTTGGTGTTAGTGCTTTTTTTTTTTGCGCTGTGGAAAATGCATTTACGCATACCCATTGTTAGTGACGGCAAGGGGTATGTAGGACTCGCTGATGTGGTATGATTAACTACGTCAGAATATCTACTAAAAACCTCAGCGGCCCCACGTCTTCGCCATTTGTGGGACGCCAGAGGTTCGCCTTTTGGGCATACGACTCTAACGTCCCGGCGGTTAACTTAATGCTTACGTCTTGGGTCAATCATGCCTGGGAGAAGAGAAGCGCGTATCGTCTCTTCCTCTTCCCCAGACGTTGCCTCCGCGGTGGGTCAGCATGGGCACCCGCCTCACGAGCCCTACCTGCAGCCTCCTTTTGCGCTATAACATCTTCGCAAAAGGTGGCCAAAGCTATCCAGGAACTGTCGCTGTCAAGGATCTTATCTATAACAGCCGGCAGCGACAGATCTCCGCCAATCGCCAGTCACCAGGGCAAGCCTCTGAGCTCCCCAGGCTGGGTAGTCTTCCAAGGTGTGGCTCGCTGTGTCTACGGGCGCGCCACACTCGTAACATCCAGGGGTTTCTTCGCATCTTGCAACTTGATGCAGGTACTTACCAAAGCACCCATGTCCGGTAAGTACCTGTGTCAACCTAAACGTCAAGGTGCCATGTCGTCTATTGATCCAGCGTCAGAGGTGGGGGCTAATGGCCTCCACTGTTCTTATCCCTGCTACAGGAGACTGTAAATCCTCTTTCCACTGCTGGATCAATTTTTCCCGGGCCATCGCCCTCTCACTGTCTAGACCTCTGTCCGAGGAATGACCACCCTGGACCCGCGCCGTGGCACGACACCAGAAGGCCTCTGCCTGAGCCTCCGCTTGGAGCTCCCAGGGTGGGTCACCTACTAGCACTGTGGCTGCAATCCACGACACCGTTCGATAGCCCCTTATAGCCCTTATCGCTATAACTCTTTGTGGTTGCCGTAATAAAGCTCTGCTTCGAGCTGTGAGGAGTTCCGACCATATGGGGGCTCCGTATAATGCCATGGATCACAGTATACCCATATATAACTGCCGGCAGGATGAACCGGGCCCTTTTATGTTGGGCAGAAACCTACCCAGGGCTGCAGCGGTCTTTACGAGCTTTGAGGCGAGTTGAGCAAAATGAGGTATAAAGCTCCACCTTCCATCAAGTTGCAAACCCAAATATCTCAGCCGATTCAGCACTGGCACATCAATGCCCTGCACGCTGATATGTGCTCCTCTTGGTGGGCCTCGGCGGGGGCCATGGAAAAGAATAGCTTCCGTCTTATGCGGGGAAACCCTCAGGCCCAACATCCTGATTCGGTCTATCACGAGTGTAGCCCCAACCTCAGCCAGTCGGGCTGCTTCCCGAAAGTTTGCCCTCTTTGCTGTGACAAGGGTGTCATCGGCATAACAGATCGCCCTCATCCCGGGTAGAAGGGTGCCCTGCAGAACCCAGTCGAATCCGATGTTCCGCAAGACTGGACCCAGAACCGATCCTTGTGGAACACCACACCCTGCTCAATGTCGGAACAGGTGCCCATTTCCGCCTTCCCATATTACATATCTCCCCTCGAGATACGCTTTCAATAATTTCTGGAGATACAGCGGCACTCTATGGTAGCGAAGCGCCTCTAGCAGAGTCTCAAATGGGAGGCTATTGAAGGCATTTACTATATCGAGAGAAATCGCTAGGAGGACTTCTCCATCGGTTACCACCGCGGTAGCGAGAGACTTCAATGCCGCCATCGCGTCGATAGTTAAACGGCCTGTTCTGAACCCGAATTGTGCGGCTGAAAGGCCCGGTTCTGCTTCTTCGAGGTGCTGTACGAGACGGTCCGCAAGTATTTTTTCGAAGAGCTTTGCAGTCTCATTCAGCAACACTAGAGGCCTGTATGCGGAGGGACAGTTGGTGGGCCTACCTTCCTTCTGCAACAGGTATAGTTTGCCCTCGTTCCAGGAATCCGGGAACCGGCCAGACATCAGACACCTGTTGAAGAGTTCTCGTAGTCGGTCTTTAAAAAATTCGACAGCAATACCGAGAACAGGCCCAGGGACACCGTCCGGGCCTGGGGCTTTTTTCTTAGCCTGAAGCCGTAGAAGTGCTGTATTTATCTCCTCCTCAGAGATAGAAAGGGTTATTGGCTCCTCTGTCGCCGATGGTAGTGCCATAACTGGGGGCGTATGACCTGTAGGAGGCGGGAATAAATCTTCGACCAGCCTCATCAAGTGATCCTGCGCCATCATTTCGGTAAGGGGGGTGCCATGGCGGCGGAGTTTATTCGGGCTGCTAAATAGGGGCGACCCCATGGATTCCTGTCCAGTCCTGCCAATAAGTCTTCCCGAGCTCGCTCCTTAGCCTCGCTAATTGCCAGCCGCAGTTGTTTTTTTTTCGCGTTTGAATTCAGCCCGCAGCTGGCTCTCCAGCGTGGGATGGCCTTGCCTGCGGCAGCGTACATAGGCCCTTCGCGCCCGATTACAAGATATTCGTAAATTGGCAATTTCGGACGACCACCAGTATACTTGCTGCCGTGGTGGCCGTCGTCGGGCCATAGGCATTGAAGCTTTGCAAATCTCTGTAAGAGCTCTGCGAAGGGAATGCTCGAGCTCCTCTTCATTTGAACTGTCTTGTCCTACAGAGCTCCAGCGCTGCACTATGGCAGCCTCCTGTGCCATATCTTGGTCGAGTTTACTAAGAGCCCAACGCGGGAGCCTGCCAGTACCCCGTCGGTTTTCTGTTGGCCGTGGAAGGGTGGAGACCGTAAATCTAATATACCTATGATCTGATAGGGTCTCCACCTCTTCCTCCACCCTCCAGTCGCTTACATTAAGTGCGATTTCTGGTGTAGCAAATGTCAGGTTCATTATTGATCCACCTCGATGGCGTACGCAGGTGTAAGCATCTCCCGTATTTAGGAGGGATAGACTGGATAGCAGGGACCATGTTTGAATAGCCCTTCCTCTAGCATTCATTGCTGGGTTGCCCCACGCACGGGACTTTGCATTGAAGTCACCAACGACGACGGTAGGCCTTGGCGACTGTCTGTTCACTGCAGCGCTGACAGAATCAAGGAACGACACGAATTCTGTCAGGGGACGATTTGGGGAAAAATACAGACCAACCACGACAGAGTAACGCCACTTTGTAACGACATAACCAGCACCTCTCTCTCTAAAGCTTCGATAGGAGAATCGATACCTGGCCTGGATATAATTGCCACCTGATCTGCTAAATCCCCCACCCAATTTGGTTGGGTCGGGATAAAATAGGGTTCACAGGCTACTGCCAGATCTATGTCCCACTCCGCCATAGATTGCAGTAGTAGATCTTGCGCTCCGGCGGAATGGTTCACATTAGCCTGAAGGAAACTATTTGAGTGTATCATTATGGGGACATAACAGCTTCATCCTGGGCCTGGCAGTCTCTCCTACTTTGAGTAGGCTGGCGTTCCTGAACCACAATTCCCTTCATCTTTGGCGGATTGCAGAATCTGACTCCCATTATATGCTTTGAAGGATAACCTGCATCTGCACACACTACACAATGAGACACTGCGGCGCAGTTCGCTGCTTTATGACCAGTGCCGCCACAGCAAAAGCATAAACTGGAGCGGTCTATAACAGATGGGCATAATTGGCTTGTGTGTCCAAGACCCATGCACCTGTAGCAACGCAGGGGAAGTGGTTCTAGCACTTGGACAGCAACAGAACTCCACCCTACCAAGATTCTGCCTGCATCAGCAAGGGATTTGGCAACGGCTATTGGGCACCGTATTTTAGCCATCCCCATTCCAGCAGGGCCAAGGTTTATTTCACCGACTCGGACTTCTTCTGCGGTGCAGCTGCCAGCACGTACGACTGCAGCAGAGAGCTTCTCTTTTGTAACTGAATCATCTAGTCCTGTTACCCGGATATCTGCGCACTTCACTGGACGGATGATACTCGCCACTCCGTCAAGTGCTGTACGAAGCTGTTCCGCGAGTAAATCAGCTTGTTCCGTAGACTGCGCTTTAGACAGTTGGAGCACCCTTGCCCCAGTAATGCCACGGCGTATCTTCAAGCCGTCTTTTATTCCTATTGCTGCTAGGTCGACGGACGCCTCAGCGCGCTCAAGTGCCTGGACATATGTTATTCCACTTTCCTCTGCTTCTGGCCGCAGTGTTAAGATTACTGCAGCTGTTTTAGGGGCACTGAGTGCCGTCTTAATTTTATCTACCTTGTTGTTCGCTCTAGCAACAGTCTTCGTTAAGGAAGTAGGCTGCGCGCCATTAGGGGGGTTGGGTTTATTTCCCTTCGTCTTGCCCCTCTTGACTACCGTGGACCAACTCTCTTCCCGTGGTGCCATCGTAGATGGAGTTCTGATCTCTGTTCTTTCCTCCGGAGTTAAGATAGCCATGTGTGGAGTATCATCAGTTCCCCTTTTTGAAGCTATGGGTGTTTGCCTAGCAATAGTGGTGCAGACTGTAGATTGGTCGGATTGACCATCCACCTTCTTCCTGTCTGCGGCTAAAGGTGGGCGATTCACCTTAGCGGGGAGGAGGCGATCCTCTAATCCCGCAAGCCGGGCGTTCACCATTTCCCCAACTGATCTCACGATTGAAGATTTCAATTCCTCTATTGTGTTTAATCCCATAGAAGATGAAGAGGCAGTAGCCCTAATTTCCGAGAATTCTCGGCGGTATGCCTTCAGTTCCGCCTTGAGGGCTTCAATTTCCTGGCGTTGCCTACCATTTTCTGTTCTCAATTTTCGGGTCTCCTCCGCTTCCGACTTTGAGCACAGGGCTTCAATGATGGCTTGCATCTCCACTGCTGAGTCTCTTAGCTTCTTTATGAAAGGCCCCTGGAGGTGCCCGGATTTCCGTGTTACCTCCAGAATTATCGCCGCATTACGACCCCCACGGGCACGCATTTCCTCTGGCCCTGACGAGAGAATCTCCATGGTAGGGCACTCTGAAGCCGAGGTGTCTGCTGAGTCCAATGTCAGCGCTGGAGCTTCTTTACGGAAGGCACGACTTCTAAGTGTACGCTCATACTCTACCTCCTTTGCTTCGATGTCTTTATTTTTAAGTTGCACCTTGGCACGCGTAAGTCCTGCATTATGCCCCCTTTGCGCTGTTTTTCCCCGGCGCGAGGTATTCACCTTAGATTTGGGCTCCTCTTCTGTATCAGAGCCCGAATCCTTCCGCCCAGAGTGGCAGTTTCTCTTACATTGACGCTTCCTCCCCGTGGGGGTGACGTCAGTTTCACCCGTATCGCATTCAACAGTCGATAGTGCGTCTGGCTTTCTTTCTGAATCGTCGTCCATTTTATGAAACGAAGTTTAGACCGGGTAATTTAACTCAATAAATTAACAGTACGGCTGAATCACGATATTAAAGTTTTCTGGCACTGTTAGTACGGGCTGAATCGCGATATTAAAGTTTTTCCGCAGATTTATAAGTACAAATCGACAACGACCAGTAGCTGGTCGCAATTTTTGAACACCAGTTGAATGCGTCCACAATGTGGAGGCAATCCTGGTACCCCAAGCGACCCCTCCCCCCAAATCTGACACGGCAACGACCCGACAAGACAAATTACGACCGACTATTAAAACAACAACGCGCCAAGAAAATTCGATGAACGACCTATTCCGACTAGGCATGGGTAACTCAACCCCTTGGTGTTAGTGCTGTGACGTGAACGTAGATTCTGCACACATCTGCTGACCCCTAGGAATTGGCGCATTAAGGTTTAGAGTTAAGTGTTGATTTATTCACCTCCTCATCTAGATGCGGGATCTATTACTGTCCAACTGCCACCATTCATAACTATATTATACAGTCCACTAAATTCAATTACCAGCCCTGTCTGAGGTGTGCTTTATCGCACATTTTTTTTTGGCCCAACATCCCGTGATATTCTAATTTAACCGTTAAAATACAAGCCGTGTTTGTGTTAAATTTCATATAGGTATATAATGTTACGGTAAATTTGATGAATTAAAAATTATTAATAGTTTTCTATCATTATTAATAATTACCACATGATTTGATAAATGTGAATATAAAATTAACCTTTAACCACCTACCTTAAATGTCTGCCCTTTAACCACCCACCTGCGGTCCTGGAGACCTCTCATAAATTAATGCATTTAATTCAGGATCTATTTCAAAAATGCTGTAATAAAATCTAAAAAATGTTTCTTTATATGTTAGACGGTGATGTTAAACTTTAAAAAAAACATAAATTATATAGAGATCTTGATACAAACTCATAACATTTTGATACAACTCATTCATATAGTCGTAATTTAGACTCAAAAAAATATCATTCTCAGGTAATTAAATTTATGACCTTAAATAGTAATTTTTTTAGTATTTGGTATTATTTCTTAAAGATTAAATGAATTGTCTATAAAATCAAATAATAAAATCATTCAAAAAATTACAACCTAAACAAAATTGGTTCGTCGTCGCACGTGTAACGTCTGTGCCCGATAATTTTATTAATTATACGGCGATATACTATGATTCTAATTGTGAAGACAAATAAATAGTGTACTTTGATGAGTAATCTATATCAAGAGTGTGTTAGATTTGAATAACTATCGAAATTTAGTGCAAAAAATCAATTTTAAGTTTACAATTGTGACAGTGAATTGTCCATGTTGCCGATTGAAACGCGTAAGTGACAACTATTTCATGGCGCTTGAGCTGTTCTGTGCGTGAATTTAACTTTAGTCGCTTGAACACGGTGCCTATTAATGTATTAATTATATTGCTAACCGAAAGTTATTGCAATCTACCTACATACGATGAATAAATAAAACATAATACATACTATTAATAAATATTCGTCAGATATACAATTAAGAAATAATTGGTAATCATAGAGCTATAAAGAATGGATTGCAAGAAATGTCACACTATTCTGACAACGGAAGACTTGTTAAAATGCCCAATTTGTCATGATACATGTCATTATTTTTGTGTGAATTTGAATGAAACCGAATTTAAAAAGATACTGCCCATGAAAAAAACTAAATGGAAATGCTCATCATGCAAATCAGTAAAGAAAAAGACTAGTCCAATTGCGTCTCCGTCTGAGCCTGGCCCCAGACTTTCACTCGCGCCTGCCAATATCAATATAGATGCAAAGGTCATAATGGAACATGTAGACACTCATTTCTGGGTCCTTAAATCTTCCATAGAATCCCTAAGAGCAGATGTTAATGACCAGTTGAAGAATCTTTCTGACTTAGTCAGTTCCTGTGAGGCCAAGATCAATGGCTTCTCTTCCTCGATTACGGTATTAAATTCACAAATTGCTGAGCTTAGTGAAGAAAATTAGAGTCTTAAATCGAAATTGGTTACTCTTGACAGTAGAGTGAAGGCTATTTCAGATAGTAATGATCAAAATGAGCAACGGGTACGTCGTTCAAATATACAAATAAACGGAGTTCCACAGAAAAATGGCGAAAACATTTTAACACTAATTAAATCATTAGCACAAAAATGTAATTTGACTTTGGATTTGAACAATGACATTGATTTTGTTACTCGAATAGCCGTTAAAAACGACACAGTTAACAAAACACCTAAACCCATAATATTAAAGATGATTGCATCTTTAATATTATGGGTTATAAAAAGGAATGTATAAAAAGGATGATTTCTTATCATGATTGCGCAAGTTGAATAATTGTGGACATAGGCATTACGGGTGCCCAAAGTGGTTATAGATTGTATTTTAATGATCACCTATCTGCTAAAAATAAATATTTGTTAAGAGAGGCGAAACGCCGTTCGAAGGAGAAGGGTTACTCGTTTTGTTGGGTAAGAAATTATACTATGGTACGACGTAATGAGCAGTCCCGTACCATTTACATTAATTCTGATGAATCGTTAAACAATGTAACATAAGTGTTAGGTTTACTTTTTTTTTTTGGTTTTGTATTTTTTTATCAACCATCCTGTATGCGATTTCATGTCGTTTTGGTTGTAGTATATAATATTATCATGTATAATAACTTGGATGGAGTTAGAAGATGGAGCTAGAAATTATTCTTAAATAATTTCTATATTATACATATTAATGTTTCTATATGTATTTGGAAGTCTACTATCGTTGCTTATTGTGGAAGGCTTAAAGTTACTTTAAAATTTTATAAAATCTTATCTGTAATAAAAATGTAAAACATATTATTTTGTGAGTACATTTATTCTTGTATAAATATGTATAATATATTTTATCAAAATGTTCGTGAACTGCGCTCCAAAACAAAATTTTTTTTAGTAATGTTTTAAATGTTGATTATGATATTATATGTTTAAGCGAGACATGGTTGACGTCTGAGATCTTTGATGCTGAATTATTTGACTCGCGTTATATTATTTATCGTAGTGATCGTGATTATGCAAGAATAAAAGTCACTAAGGGAGGTGGCACCTTAGTTGCTGTTCGCCGATATATCACTGTAAGTCCTTTTCAATGTCACGCTCTCCCATTTTTGTTCACCGAAAACGTTACTAGTGTCAATATTAAACTGAAACAGGGGCCACGTCATCAATGTTGCGCTTATTCTGTTGCTATTTTCCTCAGGGTAGTGATCAAGCGACAATAGAGCACTCATTTTTTGAATACATGTCCGACTTAAGACCAGAATATCAGAATGACACTTTTTAATTATCGGTGATTTTAATATAAGATTAGCTAAATGATTTTTTAAACCTAACTCTGTTCAAACTTCGCTGTTAATTGAAAACCCCCATGAGGATTAATTATCATTGCAGTTGTCTACATTTTTATCTTTCAATGGATACTATCAGTACAATAATGTCCATAATATTAATAATAGACATTTGGATCTTGTTATATCTGATAAAACTTGTATAGTAAATTGAGTCCCACCCTTATCTGTGCCCGAAGATACTCATCATCTGTCTCTATGCATCAACATTGAAGTTGACTATATATCACTAAGCTTAAGCCCCGCACCAAAAACAGTAAGACGATATTATGCTGCTGATTATATAAATATAAATGATAAACTAGCAAACGTTAACTGGGAGGAGCACTTGCCTTTCGACTGCATAGATACAGGGGTCGAATGTTTTTACAAAATTGTGCAAGAGATTATAGATGAATTAGTACCATTGAAAAAAATAGTTAAAAGTAAAAACAAATATCCAGTTTGGTTTAATCAGAATCTGATAAAACTCATTAATAAAAAATCACAAGTAGATAAAAGGGGGAAAACTTACAACAGAGTTAGTGACTATTATTTATTTTCTGACTTACGTCGCATGATAAAGAAACTTGAAACTATATGTTATGAAAAATTTATTAACTTAACCGAAAACAACATTCGTTATAGTTCAAAGCATTTTTGGAGTTACATTAAATCTAAAAAGAGCACTAGTGATATTCCTGACGCCCTATACTTTGGAGAAGAGAGTGTTACTGATGGGCTAGCCATTGCAAATCTCTTTAATGATTTTTCCAGTCTGTTTTTGAGCCAGAATTGGATTTACCTTTACATTATGTAAAGTTCAGTCAACCATAATTGCCTAATCAATTCTATTTACATTGATGCTAACGTGGTAAAAAAGTATTTAAAAAAACTAGTTGTTCCCAAAGGCTCAGGTACGGATGGGATTCATCCCTTATTTTTAAAGAATTGTTGTAAACAGCTGGCTGTACCTCTCTCATTTCTATTTAATCTTTCGCTAAAAGCAGGTATTAATATGCCTAAAGTTTGGAAAAGTCACTAATTATGCCTATATTTAAAAGCGGAAACAAACATAATATAGCTAACCATTGAGGTATTTCAAAACTGTCTATCATACCAAATCTTTTTGAAATAATAGTTTTTGACTCTTTGAGTTTGGCAGTTAAGCACTTGCTTATACCTAATCAGCACGGCTTTATTACTGGTAGATCCGTTGAGTCAAATTTAAGTGAGTTAACTAACATAGCTTTAAATGCAATGGATAGCGGTTATCAGGTTGATGCTGTGTATACAGATTTTTCAAAAGAAAAACGAACAAAAAGAACTCAGGCTGTTGCTGTTAAGGGATTTATATCCAGTTTTGTACCAATAAGTTCAGGCGCGCCTCAGGGGTCGCACCTTGGCCCCCTACTCTTTAATATTTTTATTAATGGAATATTACGATGTTTTCATAATTCAAAAGCATTATTATATGCTGATGATACTAAAGTTTTTTCTGTTATAAGATCCTCTGACGACTGTAAACTATTTTAAAATGATCTGCACATATTTTATAATTATTGCATAGATAATAATCTTAAATTAAACATTGATAAATGTTATACAATTACATTCTCTCGCAAAAAATATCCAATAAATTACTTATATAATTTTAAGAATACTTGTATAAAAAGGGTGACCGAGGAGAGGGATCTGGGGGTACTCCTAGATGATACTCTTTCCTTTGTTCCTCATATCAATAGAATAACTGAACGTGCTTACAAGATGTTGGGCTTCGTCTTTAGACAATGCAAAGACTTCAAAAATATAAATACTTATTTAGTATTATACAATTCATTAGTAAGAACTCATCTGGAATTTGCTTCAATCATATGGAACCCTATTTATGCGAAGTATAAGAATCAAATTGAGGAAATCCAGAATAAATTTGTACGTAGGCTTAGATATAGGTTTAATAATAGCTCAACTCAACTGTTATCCTTGCAGCAACGGCGAGACCAGATATTTTTATATAAAATTGTGCACAGTATCGTTGACTCTCCATATCTTCTTGGCCAGATAGATTTCAGATGCCCAAGATTTACGGCTCGCTCTAATTCATTATTTTCAGTACCTAGATGTAAAACTAATTATTCATGTAACCGATTCTTGGTAAGAGCTTGTAGAACTTATAATGTGAACTATAGTGAAATTGATATATTCCATAAGGATTTCCATTTAGTAATTTTTACTATGGAAACTTCCTTAATATATTTCATTAATAAAGATGATAAGAACTGATGCTTAAATTTGTGACTATAATGTACTCTATAATATTAATAATATTTGTCTACTGTTTTTGTTCTTAATTCCTTCCTCTATATCTATAATTTAGTTTCTCTAGTTTTGCCACAGGTAGGATTTTTTTTATTTGTCTTCACATTGTGTTATACATTAGTGGAAACTGTTTAGCTAATGTTACGTGCATTTGTTTTTACTTTACCTGTATTTTTAAAAGCTGTATGTTTTCCTTATAAATAAATAAAAAAATAAAATAAAAATAAAAATTGCATAACATAAACATTCATAGTTTATCGCGACACTTATGGCGTATTTAGTTCTCACACTCCAAACAAATAGACAGTCGACACAAAAAACATAAGTTGGCTCTTGAATTTTATTTTTGAGATCTCAAGTGGAGCATATTTTGTGTATTTCTAGTTTTTCTGCATTAGAAGTGAATCTTTTTTTATCTGTAATATACGATTAATAGAATAATTTATGGTTAATGACTTAAACTGATGACGTAAGTATTAGACGCTGATATGTCCAAAGTTTTATAAAATATACTCAAAAGCAAATAAAATAAAATGAAGCAGATCCACGCCTATTTTTGATTGATTGTGTTATAATATGGTTAGAATAGATTGTCATTATCACCCTCACATTCAGATTCGCAAACTTTCTGTACATAATCCTGTTATTTCAGGTTCTACATCCCTACAATCCTTCTTTGGCATATATTTCGCATTAGATAACTCTATCTTGAGCCCAAAGCTGAATATTTTCACCGTTTTCATTCACATTGATATTAAAATAAGAATACAAATTAACATCAAAAAATTACGCATCCACCTATGTGCGGGCAAAAAGACCGTAGACGAAATATTTTTATTAACATAGATGCGTGCATCTATGTTAATAAACACATCATTCATTTCACACATCATTCACACATCTTCCGTGTGGTGACGGAGTAAGAATACAATTTACCACCCCCTAACTTACCCGTGGGTGATCGTACGAGACGACTAAGGGATATAAAACGCATATAACATCTATGCGAGAGAAGGAAAACTCGAAATAAAACCCTATAACCAAAACGTCTGACCAGCGTGGTATAGTGGGTCAATTACCCTTCCATTATGGAGGAGGCCTGAGCCCAACAGTGGGACGTATATGAGCTGAGATGATGATGATATGATGAGATGCGTGCATGTATGCACCCCTCAAACACAGGTGTGGTACTAATCAACATCTAGAAAAGGTACATGGAGATACACAGCTCTGCGACCCGTACACATTAAAATATTTTACATTGGAAATCGGTTGCGGTCTGTGGGACGGGTGGTACGTGGTTAAGTGTTAAAATTTAACACTTTAACACTAGAAAGACCGGGCTTCATACTATACCTTCAAAGACCGCAGCGGTCAATTTGACGGTACTAGAGATGCAGTCAGAATACATATGAAATTATTGCGAATATTGCATTAAAGTAAAATAAAAATAATATCAATTTATTTTGTTATTAATAATAAACAAATACAAACTGAGTAACGTTTGAAACTGAGTAATAGTTTATTTTTTTCTAAATCTTTTATACATTTTCCACAAACAGTTTTTTTACAAATTGTGCAGTTTTCACACGTTTTTTTTTACATTTACGATTGACTTAACATTGCCTCTTGTTATTATTGTTTGTAGTACATCGTTCACTAGTTTCAGAATTAGTTTCTTGTGTTCGAGTTGCAGTTGAAGTAGTTTTTTTTTTCACATAATCTGCACGTAGATCGCTCACTAGTTAAAGGATAATATCATGGCGAGAAATTTTTATTGCTGTGACTTTTCTGTATAGAATCCACAAGTTTATAGCTGCTGAATTAAGTTAAAAATATTGTAAAAAAACAGGAGCTGCCATCTCCGACTTCCAACTCTTACGGTGCTTGCGTGCCATTTGATTGATGATGTCTCCCAAATTTTGTTTCATTATAAAATTCAATTGTCACAGAGAGCTTTTTTGATCAGTACCTATGCTCACGTTGGAGTGATAATATTTTTTCTTGGTTTTCCTGATAGATAGTAAGGGTTGCATCTGTCTCGATTTTTATTATAAAAGTTTCACGTCTTGTAGTACGAATACCTCTACAAATCGGCGGTACTTCTCGTCTTGAACGCCGTGTTGTTCGAACAATGCTAGTATTTTCGAAATAACTGCTCATCAATAGTCAAATATTCTCCCAGAATGTAACACATTTGACAATTCAACTTGCTGCTTGTAACATTCCGACTTCCGGTACTGATTTCCTAGCTGAACGTCAAACGCGCGCTAGTCACCTGCCGCAATATCGCAACAATTCTTGTTCTATTTAAGAACTACTGAGACGGCGACTCATTTTTAACCGACTTCAAAAAGGAGGAGGTTCTCAATTCGTCTGTATTTTTTTTTTTTATGTTTGTTACCTCAGAACTTTCGATTGGGTAAACCGATTTCGATAATTCTTTTTTTGTTTGAAAGCTGGTGCTTCCCGTGTGGTCCCATTTTAATTTCATCCAGTTTCGACAATGGCATCCATGGGAAAACCACATAAGTCTTTAATTTGCATTAAGTATGTGCGCGATAAATGGATGAAAACTCAATAACAACGCCAACCGAAGCCGATGATTCTTTTTAACCAACTTTAAAAAAGGAGAAGGTTGAGAACCTTCTCTTTTTTAAAGTAAATTCGACTTTAATTATTTTTTTTTATGTTCGTTACCTCAGATCTTTCGACTGCGTGAACCGATTTTGATGATTATTTTTTATTTATTTGAAAACTGGTGCTTTTCGTGTGGTTCCGTTTCAATTTAGTCCAGTTTTGAACGTGGTATCCATGAGAAAACTATTTAAGTCTTAAATTTGCATAAATTATATAGTACACATGGACGAAAACTCAATATAACACCAACCGATTTCGATGATTCTTTTTATTGGATAGGATGTACTTCAAGGGTAGTTTGATTAGGTTCTGATTATAGGATCCATGCTAAAGTAACGGTACTCTTCAATTCTTAGGAGCAAATTATCGACACTCGACTGAATCTCTTATAGTATCCGGATATTTGAGTCACCTACCGTAATGTTGAACGGCACTGTCTCAAACGAGCAGCACTATTAGTAGGTTGACTCATAGGTAGAAAAAAAAATGTGCACTTCACATTCACTAAAAATCAAACAATAAATTAACAAAAAAAAACCCGACTTCAAACAAAAAACAATTCCCAAACAAATTAATATGCACTAAAAAGCAAAAAAATAATTCTTGTACAATGTAGTACCCGACCAACCTTACAACAACTTGATGAAAAAAAAAAATAGAGTACTTAAAAGACAATCAAATTATTACGACAATATAATGTAGTTACAATTATTATTATTTTTTCCACGAACCTGTTGTTCATATCGTTCGGAGATTTGCACTCGTCCAGACATTGGAAGCAATTGTGTAGTTCTAGTTGAAAGTTTTCGAGTTTCTGGTATTGGACAGATGTAGGTCGGAGTGTAGACTTCATCAAGCGTGACCGCTCGACTTTTGTATGGATATTCAATGTGCCTCGTACCATCTGGTGATCGCTCCCAGTTTTAATCCTGCTGATCACTGAGACATCACTGAATATCTGTCGTTTGTCGTTGTTTGTAAGCCTATCTCGTTTTTGTTGAACCATCGGGGCTAATCCAGGTCCATTTCCTTTGTGGCTGCTTCCTGAAGAAGGAATTCATCATAAAGAGGCTTTCCTTCTCCAGAAAATCAGCCAGTTTCTGGTCCCTTTGGTTTCTCTGTCCATATCCATGTTTCCCCACTCTCAACTCATCATCACTCCCTTTGCCTAGATTCGCATTAAAGTCTCTCATAACCATCGTGAAGTGGGTTTTGGACGCGTGTATGGCTTTCGAGATATCCTCGTAAAATGCCTCCACCTCGTCGTCGGAGTATGTCGAGGTCGGTGCGTATACCTGTATAACCTTCAGCGAATACTTCTTGGTAATTCTGAGTATAAGTTACGCTATCCTTGTCGACACACTCTCGATCCTCTCCACGTTGTCTACGAGAGACTTACGAACGATAAACCCTATACCACCTTGGGATGGGTGATCGCCCTCCCGGTAGAAGAGCAATTTTCCAGACTGGAGGATTATCGTGCCCTCGCCCTCTCTTCGCCCTTCTGATAATCCTACAATGTCCCAGCGGATTTTGCTCAATTCCTCTTCCAGCTCAATGACCCTCTCGTCAGTCCTGAGTGTCCGAATGTTGTGTGTTACCAGGGCCAAGGGTCGTTTTTGTTGGTAGCCGGATCGCTGCCGGAGACTCTTCGCACCCCAATGAGCCAAAATGAGCCCGTGAGGTACCGGAGCAGCCGTGACTGGGGAACATTTTTTTTTTGGTACGCCATTTTTGAGAGGGGATATTGCCGTAATGGCCACGCTTGGCAGGCGGGTAGGCGATCGCAGTTTAGATATTTTACGTTTCCCAGGAGAGAGCTTCTGCCCACCCTCCTGGTGAACCCTCAGCGGATTTTTACGACTCCCACGGGCAAGTAAGGAGTGGCGACAAATATATCCCCAACCCGTCGCTACACGGTATTTAATACAAAGAAGGAGTTAATTGAAAATTGGATCTGTTTCGATAAATTAACATTTATTTGCTGGTTATTTACTTACTGATTTTATAACTTACTGGTTAATTCAAATGTTTTTTTATTTAAATTATACAAATTAATTACTTCTAGTAACTTGCCTCTTTATCGCTTATTCCGCGCTCTCGTCTGCGTGTTTGAGTCAGATGGAACATGACAGTGAATCATGCTTTTTCGTGCGTGTAGCCGGTGTTCCTCTATTTATAAGACATTATCGCGTAACGAAAAATTAATCATTCCGAAATTCTGAAAAAATATATATATATATATATATATATATATATATATATATATATATATATATATATCTCGAGGGTTGGACACCGTGCTGTATCACTATGAGATCGGTCACACATCGCAATGGAATTAAATAACACTTCCGATGGCTACTTTTAAACTGTATTCAACAATTTAACACTTTTCTATTATAACCACTAATTACGCGGATGGCGACAGCTAACTTACGAGTTAGGGAAACGCAGTGAATTCAATACCACGTGGCAGCAACAACAACCGATCGCTCCCGAGTCTCGTTACCAACTGAGTATTCAACGGACCGCTCTCAATAACGAAAGGTCGGTAATATTTCAAACGTTAACGGTCAAACAACAAACATCAAAAATCATTGCCAACGTTGTATCGAAAACACCTAAGTATAATACTTGACGTTTCCGTAATCGATTGATTCTTAAAAACTATTAAGATATGGTGCCAGAGGTAGTGACGCTGCGACACGGCCGTCCTGACAAATCACACGTCCTCGTGTTATGGAACTGAAAGGAGAAATACTCGCACAGTAAATGCTTCTACACGCTCGATCAACCTGACCGTTTGTACACAACACGATTTTACTTTTCAAAAAATAATTGTCACAATTAACAGCTGTTCATAGCTTCTATCTTAAAATTACAGTTAACTTCTAAGCAAGATAACAAATAATCACACTAACCGATCCTATCCGTCAAACAGCACTAGATATAATTCAAAACATTTAAAACAGAATGCACACAGAAGTAGTAAAGCCATCAAGATAACCATCACATGGCGTCTGACAAGACTCAGGACAGCCTCCATCAGGCGCCCGATAGTCAATCTCATTTCTAGATCAAGACAACCAATCCCTGGCATCCGATATCCACACATGACAACCTTGCGGCGTCTGATACCTTAACAAGCGCTTTCGTGAATTTATCAAATTTTACGCACTCTCTGCGCAATCGCTATTTAATATTAAAAACTATGAAGTGCTGTTAGATAGATACCAAAAAAAAAACTCACTGTAATGTCAACTCATTTTCTGGGGTTTTAGAAATCAGGCAATTAAAACCCTAGCTTAAGGCATCATTATTTGATTCTTGACAGTACGTAACGCTCATTATAATCCGATTATAACAATAACATTCCATCAGAAATAAACGAGTCCAGTATGCAACACTCTACACCTCTGTCCATTGCCTCCATCCGGCAAATAAGTGGGACCTCTATCCGGTACCCAACTTCAACTCCAAACATAACAATGCCCCCATCCGGCACGCAAGCAGGCCTTCCATCCAGTACACACTTCAAACCATACAACATCGTGATGCCTACGATTAATATAAATTCGTCGTATACAATTTACGTAAACAGTAACAGTAAGTCATCCCTGTGATCTCGACAATACATATTGCGTGCACACTTGTAAGTCAACCCTGTGACTACGAGTGATCAGTGATAGTCATTTATGTGACCTTAATTAGTTTAATAACAGTCATCCCTGTGACTAAAGACACACGCATTTGTCAACCCCGTGACCATACGAGTTCAATAATAGTCATCTCTGTGACAAAAACAATCTAAACATATACACCACATATACGTCAACTCTGTGACGTATATGGGTTCAATTACACAGTGATCCCTGTAACTGAAACGCACTTCATACGAGTACACCTCAACTGTGACCACGTATGTACAATGATAGTCATCCCCGTGACTATACGTTAGTATAGCATCACTAATTGTCATCTCTGTGACAATAACGAAATCACACATTGTCATCCCTGTAGCAATACCAAACACATAGGCAGTCATCCCTGTGACTCCCATAATCAAACACAAATTGTCATCCCTGTAACAATAACAAACACACAGGCAGGCAGTCATCCCTGTGACTCCCATAATCAAACATCAATTGTCATCCCTATGACAATAACAAACACAAGCCTGTCATCCCTGTGACTCCCATAATCAAACACAAATTGTCATCCCTGTAACAATAACAAACACACAGGCAGGCAGGCAGTCAGTCATCCCTGTGACTCCCATAATCAAACACAAATTGTCATCCCTGTGACAATAACAAACACACAGGCAGTCATCCCTGTGACTCGCATAATCAAACACAAATTGTCATCCCTGTAACAATAACAAACACACAGGCAGTCATCCCTGCGACTCCCATAATCAAACACAAATTGTCATCCCTGTGTCGATAACAAACACACAGGCAGTCATCCCTATTTTTTTTTTTTTTTTTTTTTTTTTTCACGCTGTGGAAATGCATTTACGCACTATCCCCCGCCGGTTACAGACAGGGGAGTGTGTGTGGGACTCGCCGGCCACAGAAGTGACCGAAATACCCACTAAAACCACAGCGGCCCCTTCCGCGCTTTTACGAGGTGCCGGAGAGATCGTCTGATGACATTCTATCCCCGACACCCCAACGCTTGGCCGTCTGGCCACGTCCTGTCATCATTCAGGGCGGTGGAAGGAGGAGCGCATAACGGCGTCTCCTCCTCCCTGGTCGCCGCCGGCGGAGCGAGTCTGCGGACGCAAGTGCCTCGCGTGCCCGCTCCGCGGCCTCCTTCCTTGTAATGACAGCCTCACAGAAGGAGGCCATCGACGACCAACAGCTGTCGCTGCCGAGCATCTTCGAGATGATGGTCGACAACGACAGGTCCGCTGTTCCCATGTCCGTTGACAGGACGTGGCGCTGAGGCCCCCAGGCGGGGCATACTTCTAGTGTGTGGCGCGCATCGTCGATTAGCGCGCCACACTCATGGCATCCTGGGGCCTCTTCTCTTCCAATTTCGTGCAGGTACTTACCGAAGACCCCATGTCCGGTAAGCACCTGCACAGGCAGTCATCCCTGTGACTCCCATAATCAAACACAAATTGTCATCCCTGTGACAATAACAAAACAATTATTGTCATGCCTGTGACAAAATCAAACACATTGTCATTAAGGAAAATGGTCTGGCTATCTTGCCTATCATAAGCTCCAGAGGTGAACATTTCGTAACCCTATTGATAGTACAATTGAGAGCTAATTGCATACTACACTCGCTTCCGAAGGTCTAACCCCTTCATTATCTTTTGATCTCGTCAGTAATAATGACGTCAATAGTGTTACCATCATCAGATTGAAGCTCACTTTAGTGAATAAGATGAGATTTCTAAAAGAAACCAACTAGATAGCAGACATTTAGATCGCTAAGCCTTGATTAAGAACCTCACAAGCAATAGTCAGTCAAAACGTCAACAAGAACTTCTAAGGTAATATCATCGATGTCAACCATTACTGAAATCTGTATTGTAGAATGCACAGAAGTCTGACCTATTCCAACCACAAGCTACATGGTTGTTAAATCTTTTGCCACTAAGCTTTGCAACAACCGATTCCGAACCAAAGAGTACATGACATCAGAACCCCAATGAAATGAGAACTGCTCACCGTTATGGCGTAGTGTTCCTCTAGGCAAATTCACGATGCACAAGTCAACTCGTTACTCTTTCGCTGCATCTCTACTGTTGCTCCCGTCATGGTTGCTTCGTTGCGGGCAGTTGGATGCGTAGTGATCCTGGCCTCGACAGCGGAAGCAGGCAATTGCAGGTTTCGGTGCAGGCGATGTCATCGTCTTAAGAGTGGTTGTTTAGTTGTGAACTCGAACGCTCGTTCGGTCGCCTATAGGCACGGCGCTTGGAGAGACAATCTGTAAACTTGTGGCCCAGTTGCTCACAGTAAAAAGACTTTAGAGGAGAACGATTATCATGAATACACATTTTCTTCACACCATAAGTTCACTAACAAGGGATTTTCGTTCGAGAAGTGAAACAGCTTTGAACTGCTGCTATTACTGATTACCGGTAGTAATTTCGGTTGTAAATGACAGTGTGTACACGACGATCAAAGCATGTGCTAACATGGTAGCAATAGCAAGCTGTTCAGTTGATAAGCCCTTCCATCTAGACATAATGGAGATTATTAATGAAGCAGCATATGTCATTGCCGATGGTGGCAAACGAGCAAGGAGCACACCTGATGGTAAGTGATACCGCCGCACACGGACCCGTGCAGTGCCAAGAGCACAGCCAGGCAGTTGCCCACCGTGAAGAAAATGCTCTTCTTAAACCTCGTTTAAAGAAGGACATGTCATAGCGCTCGGGAAACACAGCAGCAGGTGGTTCATTCTAGAGCCTACACGTACGTGGGATAAATGATGGCTGGAAATGTACAGTTGAAGTCCATAACGTTTCCAGGTGAAATAAATAAACGCTGCTGCGGTATCAAGTGGTACTTTGGTAAAAGGTTGACGGTGGTACCTCGTAAAATAGTTCCTCAGAGCACTCCCCATGTCAGGCTTAAGGCGAAAGCACGCTTAATTCATCAAAAAAGAGGCATTAGTCTCAGGACAATCGTACCTTGTATAAACAGCTCCTTAAAGTTGCTCCGGGTCATCCCAGGAAAAGACACTGTTGACTGCCATATAGTCGCTCGTCCGTTCAAAGCACGGCTTAAAGAAACCATAAGCTACGAGCCTTGCCGATTTTCATCACTAATGCACAGCGTCGCCGTCAAAATCCATGCACGTACGTCCACATCCGACGTTGTATCGAACACACCCAAGTATAATACTTGACGTTTCTGTAATCGATTGATTCTTAAAAACTATTAAGATATGGTGCCAGAGGTAGTGACGCTGCGACATATAGGAGAGCAGGTAGGATTCGTACACTTTTTACATTAGGTCATATAAAAGCAAAACTAATCGCTATTTCCAGATAAATTTAATGGTACCGAATTGTCTACCTATCTGACTTTAACAGTAATGTAGTTCAGATTTGATATAAAGTAACATGGCAAAGCTATGAAAAAAATTGCGAAAAATGGAAATCGTACGAAAGCACCCCACACGCGGGGTAGCTTCGTACAGTGAAGAGGGTACATTCGTACATAGTGGGGAGCTTCCGTACACAGAAATTGAAAACGCTATTTGTATGAAATTAAACTTTTATTAAGATCCAAATTACGACAGAATACACCTTAAACGTCGTGATAATTAACAATAAGTATAAGTTACTTATATTCTTTAACAAACAGCTTTTCAAAATGTACGTCATAAAATCAATATTTAAATTAACGATTAGGGTAATATTACAATCACATAACAAATCTAATGCACATTGTACAACATAGTAAGATCTTTTTAAATACATAAATATTAGCTGTTTTTCCTGTAGCAGCAGATTTTGGCAGCGGCAATACATAGATCACGTCTGATAAGTATACTGTGCTGTCATCTTGGTATTAGGAAAAACAAATTTCCTAGGACACTTCTTTCTCAAAAATGAAACTTTATATCTCATGGAACTGTATTTCATTAGAACCTGTCCTATATAATGTAAAATAGTCTTTTTCTTCTCGAATTTACCCAAAACAAAGCTTTTTCTTTAATATTTACCGTCATAACTGGCTTTTCGTTCTCAATATCAAAACCTTCAGACATTTCTTCGAAGAAATAACACTAACATTCTCTCAAACTTATATCTGTCTGGTCTTCACTGTCATTTTCTATAGTTTTTTATGCTTCTCTGGTTTGGTTTCTTTATTATCCAATAGCAAATTCAGCGCTCATTTCATTTTCTTAGCATTAGCTTTTCTCTCTTGCTCCTGTTTCTTCAACGTTTTTGATTTTTTTATTTCTATCAGTCTATTTTTCTCAGGAGTATCTGTATATATCCTGGCATGATCCTAAAATGATAATATTTGAACTTAACGAATTTTCTGAACTAACGCAGGGTGCATTCGTACAGTACGAATCCACCCTATTTGCGCTGTACGAAGGTACCTCAAACGAAATATTCATAATATAATATCAAAATAAAAATAACAATTGAAGTTACTACAAAATTTATGTTTACATATTAATCTAAGGTACTTATTCAAAAATATTATAAATTACTTTAACAATTTTAGCATAACTTATTGATAATAAATCTTTTCAAAGATGAATCAAAAAATTACTTACGCTGTCTAAAAACATGTATCGACTTGTCTCAAAGAAGTACAGTGCGGCAGTGCTACCTGGTTTACCTGGGAGCCTTTGCGCATATGTGGGCCTTACATGCACACAAATAAAAACGCGTCAACATGTAGAATAGTATAAATATGACTCCTGTACGAATGCTCCCTCTGTACGAATCCTACCCGCTCTCCCCTATATATATATATATATATATATATATATACTAGCAGCGCCCGCGACTTCGTCCGCCTGGAATAGTGACTTTGGAGGGTATAGTAACTTTCAGAATTTATTTATTTATTGTAAAACTTCTGTGGCTAAACGTTGAAAACGTTCAGAACTTGATTCCCGTTGTCGATTAGACGAAGATCGAGTTGTTTGTGAAGCCGAACGTTGGGTTCGTTCAACGCTTGTTTCTCTAACGCGGTTTCGTTCAGCGATTTCTCGTTGAATAACCAACCTCTGCCTATTTTCATCCTCTGTCTCATTGTTGCGCATAATGGCAGACTGTCGAGAAAGTTGAGGTCTCTCTCTAGGCATTTCACAGAGGCTACCATCCTCTCGCCCCTCATGACCGCCCGCCACATCTTAAATGTATGCGCTTATATCATATTTAATTCTTATTTGGCTAAGACACGAATACTTACATTTTTAATATCGCGATATCTTTTGAATGAAATGTCCGAATTTAATAATTCAAAAAGTTCTAATCCCTCTTGAATATGAAGTAGTTATTATGATAAGGATTGATACCATGGTACAAAATAAAGAGTTTTTAAAGCGACGATATTTTAATTATTTAATGAAAAAATAAAAAAAAGTACTTATTATGAGATAACTACAATAGTTAGACATGGTGTCGCGCCATTTTTTGTAGACAATTATATGTTCTGAAAAGTTGTAGTACATTGTTTTGTTCTATAATCAATAGTTTTCGCAGCGCACGCGATGTAAGGATTTTTCGGTTCATTTTTTACACCTTGGGTTACATTATTTCACTTTTAGTACAGATCCCAATTTTTTTTTGAAAATATTTATTTATTTATTTTATTTATTTATTTATATCTTTTGCACAAACAAAGGTACAAGGCGGACTTAATGCCTTAGGCATTCTCTACCAGTCGACCTAGGGTGGAGTAGAAATAACGCAAGGCAGGTGCAACACGGAGAGGTTAATCGTATCATGTAATGTAACAATTAAATACAATACATATATACTATAGAATATATAATATATACATATACATACATACATAAAATAATAATAATTAAGTGGATGTGAGCCGTCACAGTTGTGTTGACTCCGCCAGAAAATCCAAGTATAATCGCTTGACCCTGGCCTTGAAATTGTCGTGACAAGCAGCCATCCTGATGTCAAGTGGTAAAGCATTCCAGAGAAGAATGGCCTGGATACCAAAGGAGGAGTGCACCAGACTAGAAGAGTGAGAGGGACAGTGAAAAAGAAGATTATTGGAGGAACGAAGAGCAAAATATAATATAGCCTATAACCTTCCTCGATAAATTGACTATCCAACACTGAAAGAATTTTTCAAATCGGACCAGCGGTTCCTGAGATTAGCGCGTAGCGCGTTCAAATAAACACAACAAACTCTTCAGCTATATTGCCCAGTGAACTCCGTATCGCCTTTGTTTTTGTTATTTTTGGTAAATTATGGTCTGAACACACGGTCCGGAGCGACTTGTGAGCGGCGCGCGACCCCATAACACACCGTATTGGCGATGGGGAGGGCATCGCCATTGGGCCTACCATCGGTGCGCGGTGGACCTTGACATCCGTGGCGCCGGCCCGTCGGTTTATCCTTTCGGGTACCATCCCCTTTGACGTCCCGGCAGCATTGTACTGTTGCCGATCAGGGCGTCAGCCTCACGCAATCGGGCTCTCTGCGGGTGGCTGACTAATCCCCGGTCCGTCCACCTGCCACTTCGTACCGATTAACAGTCGATTCTTTAATATTTTAGTTTTTTAATATAAGTATTATCTGCTGTTCGGGACGCTGGGTCAGCTAGCAAGATAAAAATAGGAAAAGAGGGTTAATAAGTCATCAATTACATTATGTCAAAAAACAAAAAATTAAAACATCTAAAATTTTGTGTTTGACATCAATATATTATGTACGATAGCTTCCCAGAACCTATCCACTAACACTTGAACTTTATTATATGGTATTAAAGTTCAAATTGACTTTTAAGTATTATAACGAATCGTTTGTATGGGAGTTTAGAAAGGTATTGTTTTTAGACCTTTTTAGGCAGTTTTTGATTTTTTTCTCTGCGTCAAAACCATCCTTGTACTTCAAGGAATATTTAAAAAAACAATTAGCGAAATCGGTCCAGCCGTACTGAAGTTATGCGCGTACATACATTTCGCAGATTCATTTTATATATATAAGATTACTAGCTTTTGCTCGCAGCTTCGCCTGCGCAAAATTTACTTGAATATTGAACTATTATCGCAAAGAATATTATCGGCATAAAAAGTATTACATTTCTTAATTTAAGAAATACTCTATCTACGTGGCAATTTTCATCCAAATCTGCTCAACAGTTTAAGCGTGATTGAGTAACAAACATCCAAATATCTTCACAAACTTTCACATTTGAATATTACTTCCAGCCTTGTAGTTCAGATTCCCGTGCAAATACGATGATAAATATGTCTTTCCTTAGTCTCTGATAACGTACCTTTCCATTGGTGAAAAAAAAAATTATATCAATCAAACACCCGCAGTTTCATTCACGTAGACCCCATTCCCATGCCAATACCGAGATAAAAAATGCCTATGTTACTCGCTGATATTATAAATTTACATGGGTGAAAAAAACAATATAAATCCTAAAAACATCAGAGATAAAATTTGCCTATGTTACTCGCTGATAACATAGGTAGCATTGTTAAAAATTGGTCGACATCCCCCGGTTTATTTCTCGTTCCCGGGCAAATACTGCGATGAAAATAGCCTTTATATGGTATTCACTGATAATATAGCTTTTCATTAGTGAATTAATTTTTAAAACCATTAAATTCCCGTGAAAAAATTCACTGCTATTGTACCCGATCCCGTAGGAATATCGGGATAAAAATAGCTTAAATATGTTAATCGCTTAAAAATAGCTTTCCATTAGTGAAATAATTTTAAAATCGACCTAATTCTCAAGGTTGCTCCAGCCACACCGGGATAAAATATAGCCTGGGATAAAATATGGTATAAGTTATTCCTTATGTACGCCTGGTAGATCTGATGGTAAAATGTAATCAATATCGGTCCAGCCATTTTGAAGATTATCTGTAACGAATAGACAGACAAACAATAAAATTTAGACCGTATTGTGTGAGCATAAATAAAACCTATTATTTTGATAGACAAATAAACGCTTCAAATTTATTTATTTGTAGAGATAGAAAATTGGAATAATATCTTGATTGTAACTTACTGTCTGGTAGCTGCTAGAAATATTACCACGCTTTCATTGTTCGTGGGTGTCGCAAAATACTACTAAGACAAAGATTTACATCGACCTGGACGACTCTTTCCCCAAGAAAAGCAACTTTATACAAAATTTCATGTTTCTAGGCCTAATAATTTCGGCTATATATTTTGCACCTCTTTAGGAGTTGAATTCAATAAAATAATTTCTTAGAGCTCACTTACAACAAAAGAAAGAGAATTGCATAGAAAGTGTAATGTTCCTAGCATTAATAGTTTAGTCTATACGGGGGTGATTTTCCAAAAATCCTTTGCTAGTGCTCGTATACCCCAAGAAATAAGACGATGTAAAAAGAAAATACTTTCCCCTATTTCAACCCCTTATACCTATTTTTTCGCGATAAAAGTAGCCTTATATCCTTTCTCAAGCTTTAGTCCATCTCTGTACCAAATTTCATCAAAATCGGTTAAGTGGTTTCGACGTGAAAGGCTATATGCTTTTTAACCCCTTAAGGGGGTGAATTTCCAAAAATCCTTTGCTAGTGCTCGTGCACCCCAAGAAATACGATGGTGTAAAAAAAAAATCCCACCAAAAACATTCTGTAAAAAACTAGCCAAGTCTCAATGGAGCTGCTTGTTTATCTCTAAAAAGTAATGAAATCTAGACAAAGTCGTGCCAAGTCTAAGGTTCCTTACTGCGATTTCTTTATTATTATAGTTAATGTTGTGTGACTTGGCCGTTGAACATTCTTTATACGTTAGTGGGTACCTACAAGTCAATTTTGTGTACACGTAATGTTATGTCTGTTGTAACTACCTATGTTTGTTAAGCGAGATAATAGCCCATACTGGTATTGGTAATTGGAAGCTAGTGTCTCATTTTAGGCTGTTGTTGATTGTGCAACACATGCATTCAGCATTGACAATGCTGACTTCTACTCTCTTCTTTTTGGAGCGTCAAATTGACCACCGATCTAACATAAAATAGACGTACAGACGGACTTCTATCAATGATTAGAAGTGCGTCTGTACTGAAAATATTTTTTTATACTGTTTGTTTCAAGCTCACCTACACATAAGTATTATTGAAATACGCAGCTTTATCAAGCCTACAATTGACTGGTTATTGAATCAACGTTTTACAAGTGGCAATTTTCCATCGTCAATGGGTAGCGGTTCTGGCGACAGATTGGTGCTTTGGTGTCATGGAGCACCTAATTTTGTACCCTTGTGTACCCTTCAACGGCCAAGTCACACAACATTAACTGTAATAATAAAGAAATCGCAGTAAGGAACCTTAGACTTTGCACGACTTTGTCTAGATTTCATTACTTTTTAGAGATAAACAAGCAGCTCCATCGAGACTTGTTTAGACCTAGTTTTTTACAGAATGTTTTTGGTGGGATTTCACTTCTTTTTGTAGAAACGTGGGCATATTGATTTATTTTATTAGATTTTCTTATTTGATACATTTTTTTCTTTTTAGGAGTAGTTTTTTGATTATTACAAATCTTTGTTTTCTTTTTTTCCGGTTCTGATTCGTGTACAGTAGCAACAGTTTCTCGTATGCTGAGCCGTAAGTAGTGGGTTTCATCATATCGCTCGTGTAGGATTGCGCGCTCGTGTATACGTCACCATCAGCATCACACGTGTACACTTGCATTTCGTCCCAATGTTCAGCAACGTATGCAACTATAGCAGATCTGATACTGCAAGTTGAGTCAGTTCTACCATACACCAAGAAAGATATTGAATGGAAGAGACAAGACCCATTTTTGGGCATACAAACTACTTTTAGCCACTAAGTTCATCGTCGTCTTTTAATATTATGGACATTTTTTACGATATTATCTTGCGAAATCAAACACAAATAAATTCAACGACCTTTAGTATATGGATAACAAATCTGAAATACCGATAATATTTAGACTAATATAATAATGACCTATATCTTTAAGACTTCTTTTGTCTTAATAAAAAAAAAACTCAAAGAAAATATTATACTCAGCCTACTTAATCTATACAAACTATAAACAAAACGTTAACTCTTAATTATTAGACAAGTGTCAATATAATTAATTATCAATGAACTTTGTACCAAAGGTATTGTTTAGAATGTATACGATCCCAATGCCACCTATTATAGAAATGTTTACAATTAAGTCGATGGATGGTACTAGGATCGAAATTAAATCGCGATATGGTTTCATTGCACAAAAATGTATAGGAATGCAAGGTTTTAAATTAATAAAGGTCTCGCTCTGAGGTACTGTGTGTTATTTAACATCACTGCGTTCTTTGAAATCTTGTACCGATATTGTGCATGGTCCATTCGAGTCAAAGCGCATTTTTAAGGATCAAGAGTAGTGGTTAATTAATACAAGGTGGCGCTAGTGGCGTAAGAAAATAAACTGTGGACGGAGTTACTGTGAGTACAATTTAAAGTGATTTGTTAGTGCTAAATTACGGGGACTTAGAAAAATTAAAGTGAATGCATAGACTTGTAAAATTTGAAGGGTTCGCTTAGTTTACTGTCTGGGACTTAGAATAGTTTCTATAAAAACGACGAGATGGAAAACCTATGCCCGATTTTTGAGCGGCATACAAGTGCAAAAACACTTAGAAAAATCACGCTTCGTGATTTACTCTTGACGACACTTAGAAAAATACTGCTTAGCTACACTTATAATACACAAGAAATACTTAGTAGAATACAATATGGAAAAGGAACTTAGAAAGTTGAAGGATATAAAAGGGCAGATTGAAAAAAGCCTTGTTAACTTTAAGGAGTCCCCGAAGGAACGTATCACCTATAATTATGTCGATACGCGGCTGAAAATATTGGAGAACCAATTCAAGAACTTTTCTACCAAGTACGAAGGAATTGTAGGCGAGGGAGAAGAATTAGTTGACTATTTCCAAGAGGACATCTACGAAAGTGTTTATGAAAGTTATCTAATGTGCAAAGTAGAACTTAAGAATGCCCTGTCTAAATTAAAATCTCATAGTTCCGAGAAAGAAATTTGTGATCTTTCACCTGATAATGTCGTAAGATTACCAAAAATAGTTTTACCGACTTTTAGCGGAAAATATACCGAGTGGTCATCGTTTCGGGATTTATTTATTTCTTTAGTTCACAACAATAAAAGGCTAGATGACGTACAACGTCTTTACTATTTAAAGACGCAACTTTCAGGTGAAGCAGAACAGTTAATAAGACATGTTCCTATAACTGATATTAATTATAAAAAGTGTTGGGAAATGTTAGAACACAGATTTTACAATAAGAAATTTATGTCTACTTGTATTCTAAAAAGGTTATTTAGTCAACGGAACATAGTGGTTGAATCGTCAAATGCATTAAAAGATCTTCTTGATGTAACTAGTGATTGTTTACACGAGCTTACCAATCTTGGTATTGACGTTGGCTCGTGGGATGTAATTATTATATACGTAATAAGTTTGAAGTTGGACATAGAATCAGTGGGAACTGCATGTTAGTCAATCCTCCGACAATCTGCCTTCTTTTAAACAATTTCGCGAGTTTTCGGAGACACGGTTCCGGGCTTTGGAGTTCGTCGAACCCAAACATAATTCAAAATTTACATCTTCTACATCTCACACCAAGGTATTGCATAGCGCCATTAATGTTTCATGTCCGCATTGTTCTGATAATCACAAATTAGCTAACTGTAAGAAGTTTTCCAAAGAAAGTATTGACGAGCGCCGAGCTATTGCTCAGACTTTGGGCGTATGTTTCAATTGCTTAGGGAGTCATCACACTTCTAAAATATGTCGTGTTCTTTCAAAATGCCGTATTTGCCAGCGAAAGCATCATACGTTGCTACATCCAAAGAACGCCAGTGCAACTAGTGCCGTGGTCGCACCAATAGAGGCTGCCACGTCACATGAAGATGCATCAGAGTCGAGTCCACATGGTATAAGTGCAAATGTAGCAGCTCATTTTGTGAATGAACGAGCTCAGGGTCAAGTCCTGTTAGCCACGGCCCTCATAAAGGTCGAATCACAAGATGGGTCCTCTCAAATTTTGAGAGCATGGTTGGATCAAGGATCACAAGCGTCATTTATAACTGAGTCAGCTGCGCAATTACTTCGTTTAAAGAAAGTAGTATCCAAAACTACGATTACTGGGATTGGAGGGGGTCATGGTGATGTTGTCTCTAGACATGTGGTTAATATCAATATAAAATCATTACATGACCCTTCTTTCACCATAGAAGTAACTGCGCATGTATTAAGCACTCTGACGTCAGTTATGCCGGATACAAAATTGGAAATTCAGGAGTGGCCTGAAATTCACAGTATGAAGTTAGCCGACCCAATGTTCAATTTGCTCAACAAAATTGATATTTTGTTGGGAGCAGAAACATATTGTCACATATTAAAGGTAGGATTGGTCAAGAGTCCTAGGGGCTCTCCGGTCGCCCAAGATACTCATTTGGGGTGGATTGTGTCAGGCCATGTTGCTAAAGCAAAAGTACATTCAATTCACATAATACGATAATATGCACGCATACTCAAATAGAAGAAAATGAAATGCTAAAACGATTGTGGGAACTGGATGCCGAACCTGTATTACTAAAAGGACCTTTCATGCCGGAAGAACAGGCCTGTGAGGAGTTCTACATGAACACGATGGAAAGGAATGAGAAAGGACGATACGTAGTGAAACTGCCTTTTCGTTTCGAAGATCCGCCGTGTAAGTATGGCCATTCAAAACCCATAGCGATTAAAAGACTGTTGGGTCTAAAAAGGAAGTTGGCTAGGGATAGTCAATTGAAACAACAATATACTGATGTAATGAATGAATATTTATTGCTAGGTCATCTGGAGAAAATAGTTGATGAGTCAAACATTAACAGAAGTGATGCGGTCTATTTGCCACACCACGCAGTGGTGAGACAAGATAAACTGACCACTAAAGTAAGAGTGGTGTATGATGCTTCATGTAAGGGAACGAACGGGGTTTCCTTAAATGACACCTTAATGGTAGGGCCCACTCTCCAGGCAGATTTACAACACATTGTCATGAGATGGCGGCAACATCCAATCTGTTTGGCAGCAGACATTATAAAAATGTACTGGCAAATCAAAGTTGCGCGTTCAGATACTGACTTCCAAAGGATTGTTTGGAGAGAGGATCCTACCAAAGAAATTGAAGATTTCCGACTTGTGACTGTAACCTTTGGTACGTCGTGCGCTCCTTATTTAGCAGTCAAGTCATTGCATCAACTTGCGTGCGATGAAGGTAAGAATTATCCATTGGCTGCTGATAGAGTTATTACGGACTTTTATATGGATGACTTGATGACTGGCTGCCAATCTGAAACAGAAGTAGTAAAAATTTATGCAGAAATAAATAGTTTATTAAAAAAGGGAGGTTTTCAGCTACAAAAATGGACAAGCAATAAGATGCACTTATTGGAAGAATTAAAGGAAAATTCGGGTAAGGATTTAGAAATAAAAATGGACAAAGTAACAAAGATTTTAGGACTTACCTGGAACAGAAATACCGATGAATTTGATTACTCCGTAAGAATGTCACCTCCAGCTGCACCTGAATCAAAAAGGACGGTAATATCATAAATATCGAGGCTTTACGATCCTTTGGGATGGATAGCACCGTGTATAATAACCTCGAAGGTTTTTATCCAAAAATTATGGATTGCTGGCATAGGTTGGGATGAGGAGTTGCCACCGGAACTCCTACAAGAATGGAGATGTTACCGTGAAGAACTGGAAAGACTAATAGACTTTCACATTCCTAGATGGATAGACAAAACGGAACGAAACCTTGCCATAGAATTACATGGATTTAGCGATGCCTCGAATACAGCTTATGCGGCTGTAGTGTATTGTCGAATTATCGATCCAAATGGCAAAATACACTCCCACCTTTTGACCGCCAAAACAAAAGTAGCCCCAAACAAGCAATTATCGATTCCTCGCCTAGAATTGTGTGGCTCGGTTTTAGTGGCAAAATTATTAACCGAAGTAGCTGAAGTTATGAATATACCAAGGGGAGACATTCACGCTTGGACTGACTCATCTGTTGTCTTGGTTTGGTTGAACGATCATCCTAGTCGATGGAAAACTTATGTAGCCAACCGCACTTCAGAAATACTTGGTTTATTGGACAATACCCAATGGGCTCATGTTCAGTCAAAGGACAATCCAGCGGATATCGCTTCTCGTGGGGCATCTTCAGCTGCGTTACTTAGCAGTAATCTTTGGAAACAGAGACCAGATTGGTTAAGAAGTGATCCTATAATATATACAAGGCCTAGAGGAATTCATACTCGCGAAGAGATAAAGGCTACTAAGGTCCATACACTCAACCTAATATCAGATTTTGATGTTAACTTGGGGTCAAGGTTCTCATCGCTTAGAAAGCTGATTAGAGTAATTGTGTACTGCAAAAGGTTCTTGCAGTCAGCAAAACGTCGCAAAACTAATAAATTCACACCTTACCCTTCCGCGTCGGAAATCCGTGAAGCGTTAGACCAATGTATTAGACAAACTCAGCAGCAATGGTTTCACGCCGAAATTGTAGCCCTGAAAGGTAACACACAATTGAACGAGAAAAGTCCATTATATAAATTAAATATTTTTATGGATAAAAATGAAATATTACGCGTGGGTAGTAGGCTCCGTAACTCTTTACTACCTGATGATACAAAGCACCCAGTTGTTGTCCCGCATCAATCAAGCCTAGCGAAGTTAATTGTAGCCGACGCTCACGATAGGACCTTTCATGGGGGACAGCAGCTGGTACTTAATTTTATACGTACCAGGTACTGGATCAGCCAGGTGAAAAATATAGCTCGAGCATACGTAGTTGTGTGAGGTGTATACGGCATGCTGCTACCACGAAACAGCAGATGATGGGGGATCTTCCAGCTTGCAGGGTGACCCCAAGTAAACCATTTCTCAACGCTGGCGTAGATTATGCAGGTCCAATTAATATGCGAGTATCTAAAAGTCGCGGACAACGGTCCTATAAAGGATATATTTGCTTGTTTGTGTGCATGGCTATACGTGCCGTACACATTGAAGCCGTTTCAGACCTAACAGCAGAGGGTTTTTTTGGCAGCATTCAGACGATTTGTCTCCAGACGTGGTCATTGCCGTCACATCTGGAGTGACAACGCTACTAATTTTGTAGGCGCTGCCAGGGAGCTCCAGGCACTATTTGCTCAGGAAAGCTCAATGTTTAAAGACATTGCAGCTTCTCTTGCAAACTCTCAAACCGAATGACACTTTATCCCTTCCCACGCCCCCTCCAAACTTTGGTGGACTGTGGGAAGCAGGGATAAAAAGTGTAAAGCACCATCTGAAACGCATTGTGGGCTCCACTCTCACGTTTGAGGAAATGGGCACTTTGTTGTCCCAAATTGAGGCATGCTTAAATTCAAGACCCTTGTCTTAAAACAGTAGCGACCCTCAGGATCCAACGCCTTTGACTCCTGGTCACTTCCTAGTTGGCCATCCATTGGTTGTGCCACCCGAATACGATTATGAAAATGCTACAGTAAGCCCGCTACGGCGCTGGCAATTGGTACAACGTATGGTGCAACAATTCTGGCGTAGATGGAAGCAGGAATATTTAACACATTTCTTTCAAAGACAGAAATGGGCTGTTCGGATTCCTGATTTTAAGATAGGGGATATAGTTTTAGTAAAGGAAGACAACTTACCTCCAGCTAAATGGCTGTACGGGAAAATAACCCATCTGCACCCGGGTAAGGATCATTTAACGCGTGTGGTCACCGTACGTTGCAAGGGTTCCACTATAAAGAGTCCAACTTCAAAGTTATGCTTGCTTCCTGTTACTAAGTAAATCTCTCAAATGTTCATTCTCTTTTTCTTCTTTTTTTTTGTTTTAAGTTGTTAGAATATATATTTATTTAACAAAATGTTATAATACTATACTCGTTTCGTTATTTGGAGCGTTTACACTGTCACCGTTTACACTTTTTTGTTTAAAATCAAAACTTATGCACTTTATGTACTTCCAAAATTTGATTTTATGTTTTAATAGATAAATTTGTATTTGTTTCGTTACCATAGTATAAAAATATTATACAGTCCTTTGTTGTTGTTGATTTTATGATGAATTATAAAATTTGCATCATATTACTAAAGGGATAATAATCCCTTTGGTGGGCGGAATGTTTAGAATGTATACGATCCCAATGCCACCTATTATAGAAATGTTTACAATTAAGTCGATGGATGGCGCTAGGATCGAAATTAAATCGCGATATGGTTTCATTGAACAAAAATGTATAGGAATGCAAGGTTTTAAATTAATAAAATAAACATCGACATGCTCCTCGCCGACGAGGAGATCTACGCTCTACTGAAAAGACGGTTCGGGAATATGATTCCCAACCGCCCCGCGATCGCGAACACCGAGCCCGTAACCGGGCCGGTGCACATTGTCTCCCCCGCCTCCCCGGATGCGGAACCAACTCCGTCCGAGATGGAGACGGAGGAAGCCACTGACGACGAGAACGCCGATACGGCGTCGTCGTCCGCCGAATCGGAGTCCGAGTCCACCTCGGCGGACTCCGAATACACGGTGGTCAGCTCCCGTAAAAGGGGGCGTAAGGCCCAAAAAAAGGCGCGAAAGGCCGCCAAAATTGACGAGGCGAGCACCTCTGCCGCCAAAGACATCACCCCCCCCCACCCCGTCACCAAAGCCACAGGCCGCTGTACAGCAGCCCCCGGCTAAGGTATACAAACCACCCACACCGCCACCACTAGTCATCCGCAATAAGGAGAAGTGGCTTTCAATCTCGGCTTGGTGCAACACCAACCGAGTCCAATACCGCACGGCTCGGTCTACCACCGAGGGTATTAAGGTGCAGTTGTCCACTTCGGACGACCACCGTAAAATGACGGCTATGTTACATAGCCAACATATTCCGTTTCACACGTTCACCCTGCCCGAGGAACGTAAACTTCGCGTAGTAATACGCAACGTCCCCGTGGAACTGGGATGTGAAACAATTAAGGAAGATCTCCTCAAACAAGGACTTCCGGTGATCGAGGTGCACCGGATGATCCGAGGGAACACTCGCCAACCGTTTGACCTAGTAATGGTCGTCCTTGACCTCTCACAGAGGGGCAAGGACATTTTTAAAATCACTACGGTGTGCGGCCTCTCCGGCATCGTAGTAGAACCCCCGCGCCGGAATGGCATGATCTCACAATGCCACCGGTGCCAGCTATACGGCCACTCAGCGCGCAACTGCTACGCGCGGCCTAGGTGCGTAAAGTGCCTGGAGGACCACGCAACGGCAGATTGTGCCAGGCCCAAGGCCAACGACCCGACCAAAAGTACCACACCACCATCATGTGTACTCTGCGGGCAAGTGGGGCACCCCGCAAACTACCGTGGCTGCCCACGCGCACCACGGCCGGTTATGAGGAGGCCACCACCACCCCCACCACAAAGGTACCTTCCGGCACCTAAACCCACACGCAACCCGTGGGTTAACTCGCAAAGCAGGGCGGAATACCCCCCCCTGCCCACCAAATTAGCCACCCCGCCGGTACCCGCGATCGCGACACCGTCGGCAAAGGCCGGAAATAATAATAGTTTATACAAACCGCCAACCGTTGGGCAAAAACTGCCACCCGCGGGCCTTCCTAAGCCTCCTCAAGGCAATCAAGTGCACACACACGCGCCAGCCACTAGCGGTTTAGACCCGGATCTAGACCTAGTGGCCAGATTCGCGCAAATAATAAACATTTCAGAAATACGCGTAATCGCAGCAGAACTGCGAAAAAATGAAGGCAATAGCCTCGCGTTACTTAACGTCGCCATGAGGTTCTCACCCGTTCTAGAGAGCCTCGGTTCCTTCAGAGCCTAAATAATGGATAGGTACACACCAGGCAGAGTCAAAACACGATCACTCCGCGTAGGGTTTTTCAACGCAAACGGTCTCGCTCGCCAGAGAGACGAAATAGGTACATTTCTACAAGACCAGCAGCTTGACCTTTTACTAGTCCAAGAGACTTTTCTTAAACCCTATTCAAGAGACCCTAAAATTGCAAACTACAATCTAGTGCGCAACGATAGGGTCGGCTCTCCCCTAGGCGGGACTCTCATTTATTATAAAAGGTCACTGCACTGCACACCCCTAGATCCCCCCGCCATGACGTACATTGAAGCCTCGGTCTGTCGGTTGGCCCTTACCGGTCACCAACCACTGATCATAGCATCAGTATACCTCTCCCCTCCTAATGGGGACCCACCAAAAGAGTTGCTTGAGAGTGATCTCCAAGCCCTCTTAAAACTCGGCGACGCCGTCATCATCGCAGGCGATCTAAACGCCAAAAGTAAGTCGTGGAATAGCCACACCAACAACCGCAGGGGACTGGCCCTCGAGACTTACGCAGATCGGCTCGGGTTCGACATCATAGCCCCAATGGAGCCGACTCACTTCCCTTACACAGTCGAGCACAGGCCTGACGTATTAGATATAGCCCTATTAAAGAACATAAACCTACGTTTATGTCTAATAGAGGTAATTCACGAGCTTAACTCGGATCACCGCCCGGTGGTCATAGACTTCGCCCCCCGATACGGCCCCTCAGGCCTCACCCCCCCCACTGAGAAAGTGTGCACAGACTGGGAGCGACTGAAGGCTAAACTCCAGTCTCCCTCCTCGTCGGCTCATCTTGACAGTGTATGTAATAATACATTAAACAACAAAGAGGACATCGAATCCGCGATCGACGCCCTCACCGGTCACGTACAATCGTTAGTTAACGATTGTTCACGGAGAGTGCCCGACACGAGCAATCGTAGAAGGTGCTTACCCGCTGACGTCCGCGACCTACTGAGGCGTAAGAACGCAGCCATAAGAGCCTACGACCGCTTCCCCTGCGAAGATAACCGCTATCACATGCGGTCACTGCAGAGGGCGGTTAAAACGGCTATAAATGAGTTTCGACAAAACGAATGGGACGCCACCTTAAGCGAACTGGAGCCTTCGCACCAGGCTTACTGGCGGCTTGCCCGTTCTTTCAAAAAGGATACGGTGTCCACCATGCCACCCTTAAACCGCCCCAATCAACCGCCGGCGTTCGATGACGATGAAAAGTCTGAATGTCTGGCGGCCGACCTCGAGCAGCAATGTACGTCGAGTACACAAGACACTGACGCGCGACACACCGACACCGTTAACAGCGAAGTGGAACGATGTACATCGCGTACGCGTACCGCAGACGCTGAGCCACAAGAGCCTATACCAACAGCGACAGTGGAGGAGGTTCAGTCGATCGTTAGAGGTCTCCACCCTAGGAAATCCCCCGGTTCGGACGGTATTTCTAATAGAGTTATTAAACTCTTCCCTCATTCACTATTATTAATACTAACAGCAATTATTAACGCCGCATTAGTCAATTACATATTTCCTAAACAATGGAAAAAAGCCGTGGTAATAGGTATACCTAAACCCGGCAAGCGACGTACCGAACCGTCATCATATCGCCCGATTAGCTTACTTAACAGTTTAGGTAAAATATATGAGCGCGTACTACTTAGTAGGCTAAGAAAGTACGCTGAGGAAAACAACCTCATCCCGCCGATTCAGTTCGGCTTTCGCACGCAACACTCTTACGTTCAGCAAGTACATCGAATAGTCGAGTATACAAGTTATAAACTGCAACGCGGTTTATATACGGGTATGCTTCTATTTGATGTAGAAAAAGCGTTTGACAAAGTCTGGCATAACGGCCTTATTTTCAAGTTAATAAAGCTCAAAATCCCCCACTATTTAGTTATGATAGTTAGAGACTTCCTACTCGAGCGTAGCTTTCGCTACAGAGTGGAAGGTACTTTATCAGCACCGCACAAACTAGAAGCCGGCGTCCCCCAGGGATCGGTGCTCTCTCCAATACTCTTCTCGCTGTTCACCAGCGACATACCCCAACATAGTAGAATACAAACAGCATTATTCGCTGACGACACTGCCATCTTCTATGCAGGTCGATCTCCCTCAACAGTGACAACCGTTCTCCAAACTGCGGCTACCGCCCTAGCCAAATGGACTAGGAAATGGAGAATCGGTATAAACCCCACCAAAAGCCAGGCGATCATATTTCATAAGGGGATAGATCGCCGCTACCCAATGGCTGAATATCCACAGATAAAGATGTTCGACCAACCCATCCCCTGGACAAGGGAGGTCAAATATCTGGGTGTGACCTTGGACAGACGACTGACCTTCGGTCCTCACATAGGGCGAGTCCGCGCGCGCGCAGCCCTAGTGCTAGGATGGTTACACAGCTTAGTACACGCAAAGTCTAAGCTATCTCTCCGTAATAAAGTTAGATTATACACCGCTTGTATACGTCCTATCATGACGTATGCAAGTGTAGTGTTTACACAAGCGAAGCCACGCAGGCTACATCGGCTACAGGCATTACAGAATAGGTTCATGCGCCGAGCGACGGGAGCACCGTGGTACATGCGCAATGTGGATCTTCACATAGATCTTGGCTTGCCGACCATCAGGCAATTCATGAAACAGTGCTCCCGCCGCTACTTCGACTCTGCCGCGACACACCCGAACCCATTAGTGGTAAGGGCGGCTTCTTACATCCCCTCTAAAATGTCCGCGATTAAACAACCGCGACTAATACTCGACGAACCCGACAACACTATAACGCTCGCCCAGACTGAGGCATACACAGCCCGCGCGGCCTTGACAAATAGTAGTAAATATCCACGTTACCGCCCCCGCCGACGGGGAAGGAAGACGTGTCGCGTTAAAATCATAAACGTGGGAGTGCCCACTTTGCCAGCGACCGCCCGAGCCGAGGTCCGTACCCCACAGGGGGTGCCCTCGGGATGGGTCGCTTAACTTTAAGCGGGTTGAGAGCCCTCAGCGCTCACCCACCAGTCCGGGTAAAGTTGTCACAGCCATCTGAGGCTAACAACTAAGTCACACAAAAAAAAAAAAAAAATGAATAAAGGTCCGGGTTGAGAGCCCTCAGCGCTCACCCATAGTCCGCGTCAAGCTGTCAAGGCCATCTGCGGCCAACAGCTGTACACACAAAAAAAAAAATTAATATAGGTCTCGCTCTGAGGTACTGTGTGTTATTTAACATCACTGCGTTCTTTGGAATCTTGTACCGATATTGTACAGGTATTACCTACCTAGTACCGAAATACAGCTAAATTAATGATATTTTTAAACGAAACGAAGTAATATCAACCTAAATAAACTAAACCTAGAATACTAGAAAAGTACTTACTTATAAACACGAACGCGATTCGAAGTACTGCCTAACTGTAAATTAAACCTAGAAAGCTAAGAGCACTAAATAACTAACAATTAAATAAAGTATTCAATTAAAAGTACTTTTAAATCTAATAATTAAGTAATAATCAGTAATCCGTCACTAATCATAAAATTCCTAACCTATTCAAATCTTCGAATTGTTATAATAACAGCCTGCTAATTAACCTTAGCAAACCTCACGAAATAATAATTCTCTTATTATATCAACGAAATGCAAATAATCCCTCCTAATCCCTA
Source organism: Lymantria dispar (assembly GCA_032191425.1). Taxonomy (NCBI): domain Eukaryota; kingdom Metazoa; phylum Arthropoda; class Insecta; order Lepidoptera; family Erebidae; genus Lymantria; species Lymantria dispar. The sequence continues at coordinate 1,047,438 of CM063450.1, read as the reverse complement.
GCAAACGTTTTCAAGCGCAGTAGAAGAATGTCGTAAACGACTGTAACGCGACCGATTGCCACTTCGCCATATAGGTAAGGTTATCGGCAAAACAAACGTAAGCGCGTTTTAAAATACAGTCAGCGCCATCTAGCGACGTGTGCAGGTATTACCGCCATTCTTAGTCCAATGAATTATATTTTGACCAAATTTTGAGCGAAATTAATTAATATTTTAGTGTAATTTGTTTATTTAATTTGTGTAATGTTCGAGTAGAATAAAGTTAATCGTTCGCCTATTTCTTCTTATAAACTTGTAAGTATAAGTATAAAAGACTGGCTGGCTGGAAAACTCTGGATAAGACTAGAGTCTCCTTTTCCTTTAACTTTATTTATATGCGTATTATAAGCAGAAAGGGAGGCATGCGCCCAGCAGTGGGAAGCAATGGACTAGATTAAATTAAAAGATGTGTCCCACTACGCTGGATTTTTGCAATGACAGTCGATTTTTTTATGTACCAATAGTAGAAGGGGGCATTACCATATCTCTAATACAGCTGAGACAAGCTGAAGGTTCTTCATCAGATACTTCAGACCTTCGACTTTTGACATCAAATGAAGAGGCAAACAAAGTTGAACATTTTTTGTAAAGGCGGTATGTCGATCTTTAATAGTTTGGTTGGGCTCTTGTGTTTTCAAATAAGGGTCACCAGGTACTCCAGATCTTTGATTATCCAAGTTTTTATAGTTTTCCCTTTATGTGGCCATTAAACCCTAACTCTGTACCAAATTTCAGCTCTCTGAGTTTATAGGAAGTACTAGTTCTATTTTGATGATCATGAGTGAGTGAGTGTCATAAATGCGAAACTTTGCTTTCGTTTAACTTCGGAAATAAATGACCTACAGACTTGAAATTTTTTATTTTAAGTGTGTTTTTATAGCTTACTGGATGACAAAAATTTCTGGGTTCTGGTCTTATCCAGAGGTTCTCAAATAGGGGCCTGAAAATGCGGCGAAATGGTTCCAGTAAAGGATGGTACGGCAGTGTTTGCTTCGCGCTCGACTTGGCGGGGGGGCACTGCCGTGCCCCCCGATGCGTTTCTAGGCCCAGTGGTTTCGGCTGTATGCTTTTTCGTATTTTAGGGGTTGAATTTCTTCCCTATGTAAGTGAAACTACCAAAACGCTAGAACGAATATTTATTTATTTATTATCAAGTGCCTTAATACAAAGATTCACGGTTCTATCATCAAAAATGACGAATTTACATACAAAATATCATCCCCTATTTCAACCCCTTATACCCATTTTATCGTAATAGAAAGTAGCATATATCCTTTCTCAAGCTTTATTCCATCTCTGTATCAAATTTCATCAAAATCGGTTTAGACGTGAAAGGCTATATAGGGGTGAATTTCCAAAAATCTATTGCTAGTGCTCGTGCACCCCAAGAAATACGATGGTGTAAAAAAAAATACGTTTCTAGGCCCAGTGGTTTCGGCTGTATGCCTTTTGGTATTTTAGGGGTTGAATTTCATCCCCATATAAATGGAATTTCCAAAACGCTTGAGCGAATATTTATTTATTTATTACTAGGTGCCTTAACACAAAGATTCGTGGTTCTATCATCGAAAGTGACGAATTTCCATACAAAATGTCATCCCCTATTTTAACCCCTTATACCCATTTATACGCGATAAAAAGTAGCCTATGTCCTTTCTCAAGCTTTAGTCCATCTCCGTCTTGGCTTCATCTAATAGTTCTTTCGATATTGTTTCTGAGGTATTTCTCAAACTTGATATATATGGATCAGAAGTGTACAATAAGGTATGGAACACGTCTTCATTGGTAGCCGCTCTTGAACACTTTCTAGAATGATGCAGTCTAAACTTTTTGTAATCCTTATTTCGGGATTCTTGCGCGTCTTCGGACAATTGACCGATAGGTAAAATAGCATAGTACTCAATGATTTTTTCTCAGTGAATAAGTATTTTATGGATGGAAGAAGGCATATAATACCAATTATAATTATTTACGTATAGTTGGGCTGTACTATATGCGTATTCACCGAAGTTTTTTGAATCAATAGCCATTCAAGATGACATAGTTTGTAGTATTATGTACATTCGTTTTATAAGTTCTACGTCTACACCTGTAATGTGTTTAAAACAAACAAAACATTTTTTCAGAATTACTCGTGCTCTGCAAGAGCACGAGTAATTCTGAAAAAATGTCCGAGCGGTGTTTCCGTCATTACTATTTCCAGTGCCTTGACGAGGTTTATCGACAAGCAGTCCCATTTCTTCCCTAAACCGCTTTTGAACCAGTTTTTCTTTTCGTCTTTGATTTTTTTATTTTCAGGTGTAGTAGCTGACCACTTTTCAAAAGACAAGTTATAGGAAATATGTAAGATCATCTCCATAATCCTAATCCAAGCATGTAGTGTTGACAGTCCGTATTGAAATGAACTTTCGTTAACATCTCGTGTCCTAATTGCCTCTAAGTTATTCATTTGCTGAGGAGTAGCTCCACAAACTGTACAAGAAGCGCTCGAACGAATTTCAGTTAAAACTTGTGCCACTTTACCATCAATCATGGTTAAAAATAGGTCATGCGTAATTTCAATTACCTCACCATTCTTATTTATCAGGGAAGGAGACAATTTTTTTTTTATCGTTGATATCAGCCACAACAGACGCGTTTTTTTCACGAGTTTCATTGGCAAACTCTAACAATAGGTCTGGAATATCTAACAGATGAACAGGTTTCATTCTTCCAAACAACAGTATTAGTTGTCTCATCTATGAGTCTAATGGGTACAAGTGAAGCAATAAAAAGGTTTGTATCTGATATAAAATCGCTTTCTTCGGGCAAAACTTGCTTGTATTCACTCTGCCCTGATGATCCGTCACAACCCCATTTACAGAATAGTTTCAACTTTCTTAAACCGTTTTTATAAACTGAACGAATTTGTAATATACATGCCACAGTATGATCTAACAAGTCTTGCAGATTCACTTTTGCACTTATGTTAGTAATGGTTATGCTCGAATCTGGTGGGTAAGACACAATAAGAGTGCGGGATATAATATGAGGTACCCTGGTACGTTCATACAGTTTGTAGGTTTGTTTGTATTCCAGGAGCTTATTTATAATATTTTCGTGTAGTGACGGAGTAAGAATACAATTCACCACACCCATAATTCCTCGTGGGTGTTGTAAAGACAATTAAGAGATATATATGCATTTAATATCTACGCAAGAATAGGAAAACTCCAAACAAATCCCTAAACTAATACATCTGACTTGCGTGGTATAGTAGGTCAATTTGCCTCCAATAATGGTAGAGGACCGAGATCAAAAGTAGATAGTGTATGGACTGAGATGATGATTTATATTTTGTGATTTTATAATTATTTCATTATGAATATTAGAACAAATACATTTGAACAAAGGTCACGTGTTCAAAGATATAATTCAACAAAATTTCTAGCGATATTAGTAAAATCTTCTAGTGATGAAGGTGAGTTTGCTGCGTTTGATAATGAACACTTTAGTTTAAGAGTATGGATTGGAAATTTCGGACGTTGCAAGAAGCTGAATTCGAAAATGTGATGAATTCTCACGATTGCCATGCGAGTTTTGAAGTGGAATCGTTCGAAAATATTCTTATAGCAAAAGATGGAATGTGGTGCCATCCGATCCACACCACAATGTTTGATAATGATGTAACGCGCCCTGAACATTTGTTAGTTGATAAAGCAGCCGCTATCGGAGATATTTGGACTATGCTCATTTGAAATTTGACTAAAATCTACAAGCTTCGTGCATATTAGTATTACCGTTGACGCAAAGCTATATGGATATCGTGGGTGGACTAGAGATTGAGTAAATCAATACATGCCATCGAAACCTGAAATGATGGCATAAAATTATCCCAGGCTTGTGATGCTAATAATTCTTACCCCCTAAATAGACAAATATAAATTGGAAAATCAAGTGATGGCACTCGTCAAACAAATGTTGTGTAATGTGTAATAGATCTCATGGCTAAATACAAAAATTCAGGACTAAATGTAACTACGGATATTTTTTACGTCTCTTCAACTGCATCATTTTTTGAATTCGTGGGATCTTTCACTAGTTGTAACGGTAAGAGAAACAAGCAGGTTTCTTCCTGATAATATAACTTCTATAATCGCGGTCAGCATAGAGGAGATTCTACAGAGTGTGTTACAGTCGTTTAAAGTTGCTACATATACAGCGAACTCAAACAAAAGTAAAGAAACACACAACAAGCTTGCAGAAAACCAATTTGTGATGAACATACAATAACTTGTCCATCATATACGAAATTATAAATATGTACTTTTTTCATAGTCATACAAAACACCAAAGAGGTACCCGGGTACCTTGTCACTCCTTTGTGAGTTTAAAATATGTTTTGGTTTCCACAAACCAATGTAAATAGTTCACTGCGTCAAAAAATAAGAAAACATATAATTTATAAATAGTTAAAAGCTCTCAGGAAATCACAGATATTTGGGTCGTAAAACATACTTTTTTTAAAATTTGAAAATGCTAATGGTACCCGGGTACCTCGTCACTCACATAAGGGTTAATAAAGATGAAATTACTGCCATAGGGCAATATGTTGACGCCGTGGGGTCGGTTATAACCCACCTGATTACCCGCCTGGCCGCAGCTGAACTACGGCAAAAATTCCAATCCGTTGCCCATCCCCGCGCGGCTCGGGCCAACTTTAGCGGTTTTCCCAGCAGAAGACCAATTGGACGCACTCAAAACTGCAGATGGCACCAAGAGGATTTTGAAGGTTGCTGTTAATACAGCTGGACTAGGAATCAAGGTGCAGGGGGTACGTAAAACGGGCCAAAAAGACGCTCATGCATTCAAAGCCGCTCTCCCCACTAGTCTCCGTGTGGGGGAAACTCAGGAGCGAAAGCCCCTTATTTCTCTGGTCAACAAAATTTGACAGGGAGCTGCTCACTGGAAGACCTCAAGAAAGACCTGCGTCCACTTTTCTACCGGACCAGAAGAGGTAATAAAAAAGCATGGGTGTGCGACTGCTCTCCAGCGCTCCGTCGACAGCTGATGGACCTGTCCAGGGTGTACATTGAATGGGACGCGGTAGAGGTCATCGATCACATTGGAGTTACATGCTGCCGCAGGTGCCAAATATTCAGGCACCCCGAAAAGTATTTCCGGGCAAAATCGATGACGTGTGGGAAATGTGGCGAAGATGGGCATCAAAATGCTGAGTCATCATCATCATCATCTTGCTCTTATCCCAATTACTTGGGGTCGACGCAATATGTCATCTGTTTTGACATATTGCAAAAAGTTTCGGCAATGACTTTTATGACCGGCCGCCTGCCTGACGTCAACCCTCCTTGGGAATGTAATCGTTGACCCAAATGGTACCAGATGGAGTTGTTCCGGGTCAATCTAGGGCTCTTAGTCGTCTTTTACGACACCCACGAGCAAAGCAAGGGTTGGTAGTATTCGAAGCCGCTACCACACATGCTAAGTGCCAAGCAAATTCCAATATCTGCTCCACATGCAAGAAGCTGAACCGCAAGGACGCCGCTGACCATATCATGAACTCAGCTGACTGTCCAGCGCGCAAGAATGCCGAGGAAAGAAACATCAACAACACCAAGTGCAAGTGCATTGAGGAAGGTACTTTTCCCGACGTGTGGGAGGACGGGCAGCTGATTGTTATCCCCAAGGGTAACAGTCGGTCACTGTCTGATCCTAAAGCATATCGTCCGATCACACTTTTTTCGGTTTTGGGTAAGTTCTTGGAGAGAATATTACTACATTATGCTCTCAACATCTCGCGCAAGATATCCTCTTGTCAACACGGGTTCAAGCGCGGACACTCTACCGTCACGGCTATCCGGCCCCTTCTGGACACCGTGGCCAACAGTAATTGTAAATATGTGCAAGCATTGCTCTTGGACATTTCGTGTGCATTTGACAACGCGTAGTGGCCCATGATTCAACTGAAGGCTAGGAACGGAGGTTGCCCGCCAAACATCTATAGGATCCTGGTGTCCTATTTTTGCAGCCGGCGTGCCGGTCTCTTTGCTGGGGGTGAAATCGTGTGAAAACAATTAACCATGGGATGCCCGCAGGGCTCACTATTGGGACCCTCTCTGTGGAATCTCCTGATGGACGACCTGTTTCGACTCCCCTTACCGGAAGGAGTCAAACTGATTGCGTACGCGGATGACGTAACGGTTATCATCGAGTCGAACTCTCGTGCGGGAGTCAAGGCTCTGGCCTCTACGGTGCTCGAACTGATCACAGCCTGGGAATCTCGTAACAGATTATCCTTCTCCTCCCTGAAATCATCTTCTGTGACTCTAAAGGAGAAGATGAGTCGACGACCGCCCACAGTTAGGCTCGGTGGAGAGCCGGTCCGAAGCGTTCAATCAGCCACTATCCTGGGTGTCGTAATTGACTCTAATTTGAGCTTCCGACTCCACCGCCGGCGACTGTGGCGGCGCAGGCGCGATTACCTACGCATCATGCCGCCCTAGCTGAAGCTGCGGGTGACTGGATCGGCGAATTAGTCCGTCACCCACCGAGAGTCTGACTGCGTGAGGGAAGACCGACATCCTCCCTGAATGGGGGGACGTCGGTCGAGGAGAGGGTACTCCTCCGGAGTTATTCCGTTGGGCCGACCACTGACGTCAAGTCACCTGCTCCAGTGGTCAGCCCAACGACGAAGGCGACGGGTCTTACGGGTGGGTTACGGGTGTGTGTGCTTATGTCCCTCTGTCACCCCGGACGGAGTGGACGAGGAGTACACCGACCGTAGCCCACCGCAAAAAAAAAAAGGTTTGAATGATTATGCCCTATAACTACAATATTCGCATCACTGAGATAAACCGCACATACATCAAAAATTTGCTCATGTGCTAATTCACAATGATCTTGCATAATACGAGCTTTATTGCCAGATCGTACATAGATACAACTACCTCCATGTGCGATATAATATATCGCACATCGCATAATACGACGACCTAACATTCAGTGCGAAAGGATATTTATTAATTTAGTTCATTTCTTATCCATCACTTCATTTCTCGAAACGCATTCCTTTTTAATAGGTTAAGGTATATTTATTTTTTAAACTTTTAACTTTGTTTATATATTAAGTTATATTTTTATTTTGTATATCCATGACTGCTAGCTTGTTGTGCGTAACGTTTAGTGTTTTGTTTTTCTTATTTTATAACCTTCTCTCGTGGGCCAAACATTGGTCTTTAAGTCACAAGCAACAGTATTCAGGAAATTAACGAAAGCAAATTCTCAAGCGGCAGTGGTAGCAAATGTCGGTGACACCTCGTCTTGTAAAATTAGAGCTGAGCAAGGACAAGATAGAGAATGTATATCTGGAAATCCTGAAGGAGAAGGATATTACCTCTGACCAGGCAGCCAGTTATATTTCCAAATACGAAGCGATAGTGAGAGATTATTACAAGATTTTAGCCATCAATAAGGACAAAATCTAACATCATTCGGTCCATTACTTCATCAGCACATACACCGCTTACATCTGTGCTGTCGAAAATTGAGCTCTCTAAATTCAGCTTAAAAGTGGAGAATTGGCCTTCATTCATCGCCATTTTCCGGAGCTTCACTGACCATATACCTACATTTTCTTACGAAGTAAAGTTGCATTACCTCATCGTGGGCGCGAGGCGTGTGACTATTTTGGCGTTATCCTTATACGCAGTAGCTAATGCGCAAAAGATGCACTCGATGATCTGATTGAACAAGGTGTGACGACGATTGATATTAAAAAATAATTAGGAACTGGTTTCAATAAAAACAGTATTTTTCACAACCAGAGATTATATTTATTAATCTAAACACTGCGCAGTGATTACTGTACTAATAACAAATAAAAAAGAAAACGATAAAAACACACAAGAATAAAAAATATATACATATATCAAGACACCAAAAAATGCTTAAAATAACGCTTAAAATTTATAAAATCTATTAACAAATAAAGCAAAAAATATTTGACAGATTTTAAAAATACATCTCTAATATTTTATTACAGCAGAGTATATTTGCAACTTTGATTTCTAGAATTTGTGTAGTTTATGAAAATTACTATCAAAGTATGAATGAATCTCATTGTACGCATTCACACTTCCTTGACTTTCTTCACAAAAGGCAGCGGCCTATCAAAGGTCCATGAGCGGCGGCAACACTTACCATCGGGTGTACTCTATATGATGAAGGAAGGTTTAAGTGTTTATGATAAAGCATTAAATTTTGTATTAGTCATTAACAGTTCTTTACAAATTAAAAATAATTAAAAAATAATAATCTAATAGCTCGACAACAAAGATTCCACAATAAGGTCCCCAAAGACTGCCCTGTGTTTTATCTTATAATTAATTTTATATTATTTTACTTGCTAAATTTTGAACGCAACTTGAACTGAAGATGCACCATAGTATGTAGCTCCAGAAAATAAATAGAGTAGTAATATGCAGATAATATATTCTGTAAAAGGGCAAGCATATTATCAATTTGATTAAAATAAAATTAGTTAAAATGACATTTAAAACTGGCAAATTTAGATCTTTTGATACAATTGCTTATCACTTATTTTTGCCTTTTATGGTCTAAATTAAAAATAAAACATTTTTTATTGCTGCATAAAGTATTTTAAATAAGTATTTGATACTTAATCATGTAAAAGACGTTTTGTCTTACCTCCAATAGAGTTTACGATGCTTAGGCAAGTCCTCATCTCTTTGCCTTAAAAGATATTTTCGAGCTCCTTTCATGAAGTTACAATAGTATTGATTTAGGTCCAACATTCTCAAGTCATAATTGAATGACTTCAAGTCTTCGTGCTAATAAAGATTTAGTTTACTATTAGGCGACGATTTTTCAATAAATTCAATAAAGACAATACAATTGAATAAAGCTAGTTGTTTTTATTTGCAACGATGGCAAACGAGCAAGCAGCACACTGATGGTAAGTGATACTGTCACACATGCACCTTCCCAATACCAGGGGCATAGCTAGGCCGTTGCGTACTGTGAAGAAAATACTCTTCTTAAATCTCGTTTAAAGAACATGTCATGTCTCGTTCGTGAAACACAGCATCAAGTAGTTCATTCCAGATCCTGCATGTACATGAGAGAATTGATCGTTGAAAACGTATAGTTGAAGACCATAACGTTTCGAGGTGAAATGGATGAACTCTGCCACGGTGGCAAGTGTTACGTTAGTAAAACGATGAGCCACGGTGGTGATAGTAACGCATATTCTTTATGGAGAGTATGTAGTTGATAAGCAGAAAAAATAACGTCGGGGACCACCGAGCCTTACGGCACACCAGCATTACGAGCCATAATATCGGAGCAGGAGCCATATACGATGACTTTTATACTCTGACCATTCACAAAGCTGGCCATCTAATTACTGCTAAGGACACAGAAGTGGTCAGAAGACCCAAGGGCTTCTGACGACGACGAAGGCGACGTGGGTACAGGTGGGTTGTGGGCCCGCGGGCCGTCCTTTCGTCGCCTCTGACGGAATGGACGGTGTGTACGCTGTCCATAGCCCACTCATAAAAAAAAATGCCAACATGTCGAAATAGTATAGTATACTAGAAAAATTTTCCTATAATAGTCGAGGAGACCCTTCGTCGTTGACTCAATCACTCCATCAGCACCGGCCGGAAAGCCTCGATGGTCCTAACACCGTACCGAGGTCTTTCCAGCCGGACTGTCCAACGGGCAATGACGTCTCGGCGAGTGTCGATCCGCCAAGCGACAATCTTCTTAATGGAAACAATGCCGCCTCCGGCTCGCGTCTCCCACATCCGCCGGTAAAGCTCGGCGGGAATTGCCGCCTCCAGGTCCCACGAGAGAGTGCCGGCTAAGAGGCACACTGCCTCCGTTGCCACCGTGCGATAGCCGCGTATGGCCCTGATCACCGTGGCCCTCTGTGGACGCCACAAGAAAGCCCTCAGACGGACGGTCAGGGACTCCGCCCACACCGGTGCGCCGTACAGCGCCATCGACCGCATGACCCCCGCGTACAGCCGTCGGCACGTATCGTTGGGTCTGCCCACATTCGGCATCAGCCAAGAAAGGGCGGAACAAGTCGACGGAAATGCTCTAGGAACCACCATGCCCGTCAAGCACCAGGCCCAAGTACTTCATGTGGGCCTGGATGCTAATGGTAGCCGAATCGAGCGCCGGTCGGAGGTCTGGAGGTATAAAACCCATGGAACAAGATGGCCTCCGTCTTGTCCAGGGCCACCCTCAATCCCAGCGCTTCGATCCGCCTGACAATCTCTTCAGTGGCGAGCTCTTCAGAGAGAGAGTTGTCAGGCGTGCCGCCTACTCTAGGGTCCCACCCCAAGCAGTGGCAAGCGTATCGTCAGTGTGGCAAATTACGCCCAGCCCAGGTGGGAGGCTTTCTCTCAACGCCCAGTCGTAGCCGATGTTCTACAGGGTCGGCCCCAGAACCAACCCCTGTGGGACACCGCACGTCATGGGCGTTCGCACAAAGTCCCCTACTCAGTTAGTGTAGAGGACGCTGCGCCCTTTCAAGTTACCTGCCACTAGCCGCCTCAGGTACACGGGCACTCCGTGATACTGGTGGGCACCCCGTGATACTAGTGGGCACCCCGTGATACTAGTGGGCACCCCGTGATACTGGTGGGCACCCCGTGATATCGGAGCGCCTCCCTTATGCAACCAGCTAAATGGCAGACTATTGAATGCGTTAGCGATGTCTAGGGACACACACAGCCTGGAGCTTGTTCAGCGTCGCGAGATAGGGGCGACCCCAGGGGTCACGTTCGTCCTATATCATGGGGTGCCTCCGTACCTTCGGAGGCTGTTGGAGGCGTATCTCGAGGGAAAGCACGTGCTCTGGGACGGTAACGACGGGCGCATACGTCATCACCGCGTGGAATGCGGAGTTCCACAGGGCTCGGTCCTCGGTCCGACCTTGTGGAACGTCGGATTTGACTGGCTTCTACGGGGTCAGCTCCTTTCCGGGATGGGGGTCATTTGTTACGTGGACGACACCCTCATCACGATGAGGAGGGCTGACTTCCGAGAAGCCAACAGGCTGGCAAGGGTTGGATTAGCGCTCGTCGTTGACCGAATTGGCAAGTTGGGCCTGAGGGTCACATTATAAAAGACAGAGGCCCTCCTCTTTTACGGCCCACGCCGAGGTATCCCCCGCAGAGCACAAATCAGTATGTCTGGGGTTGCCGTGCCAGTGCAGACTCGGATGAAGTATCTGGGTCTGCACCTAGACAATAAGTTGAACTTTGGGCCGCACTTTACCCAGCTCGTCCTCCGGCTCACCAAGGTAGCCGTGGCGCTAGGTAGGCTTCTGCCAAATACTGGAGGTCCTGGATCCTCCTGTTGGCGTTTATACACCAACATCTTGCGGTCTATGGAACTGTACGGTGCCCCCATCTGGGCGGAGTCCCTCACCGCCTCCAATAAGGCTTTTCTGCGAAAGGCGCAAAGAGCCATGGCAGTGAGAACTATAAAAAGATATCGTACTGTGTCCTGGACCGCAGCCACACTGCTGCCCAGCGATCCACCCTGGCCACTTCAGGCTAGGGCGCTTGCGGAAGACTACCGATTCCGCGCAGCGGCGCGCACCAGTGGCAAACCCAACGCAACGAGGGGACTGAGAAGGGCAAGAGAAACTTCCCAAAGGATAGTAATTCGGCGGTGGAGGGAGGAATTGGAGTCCCCTGTAGCAGGGCGGGGGACTGTCGAGGTGATTGCGCCCCACTTTCATGAATGATGAAGGATGAACCAAAGGCACGGCAACCTGACCTTTAGGATGACGCAGGTACTTACCGGACACGGGGTCTTCGGTAAGTGCCTGCACAGAATTGGACGAGAAGAGGTCCCTGGATGCCATGAGTATGGCGCGCCAAATGATGATGCGCGCCACACACTGAAAGTATGTCCCGCCTGGGGGCCTCATTGCCACGACCTGTCGGCGGTCATAGGAATAGACCTGTCGCTGTCGACCATCATCGCAGAGATGCTGGACGGCAACAGGTGCTGGACGTCGATGGCCTCTTTCTGCGAGGAAGTCATCACAAGGAAGGAGGCCGCACAGCGGGAACGCGAAGCACTTGCGTCCGCTCACTCGCTTCGCCGGTGGCGAGTAGGGACCACCACCGTCACCATTCTACCAACGTACCACTCGACATCGTAGCAGGGTTCATCCATTTCACCTGGAAACGTTATGGTTTTCAACTGTACGTTTCCAACGTTCATTTCTCCCACGTACGTGCAGGCTCTGGAATGAACTACCTGCTGCTCTGTTTCCCAAGCGCTATGACATGTCCTTCTTTAAACGAGGTTTAAGAAGAGTATTTCCTTCACGGTAGGCAACGGCCTAGCTGTGCCCCTGGTATTGCAAAGGTCCATGTGCGGCAGGATCACTTACCATCAGGTATGCTGCTTGCTCGTTTGCCACCGTTGGCAATAAAAAAAAAATAAAAAGGGAGAATAATATAATAATAATAATATAATCACGCCTCTTTCCCATAGGGGTAGGCAGAGACCACTTCCTTCCACTTGCTACGATCTTGACATATCACTTTCGCCTCCTCCACATTTATTAATCTCCTCATACATGTTCTTCGATTCAGGGTACTCCTAACCTGGCCTTTCTGAAGAACGTCCCGGATTTGATTGTGGAACGTCCGCCTCGGTCTTCCCCTTCCAACACTTCCGTTCACATTCGCCTTATAAATTCTCATTGTTAGTCTCCTTTCATTCATTATCTCTACATGGCCGAACCAACTTAACATACCTTTCTCAATCCTTGTCACTACATCTACATTCATTCCACAACGTTCCCTAATCACTCTATTTTTAATTCTATCACTCAATTTCACACCAATCATGCTCCTCAATGCTCTCATTTCCACAGCATTTATTCTACTTTTGTGCTTCTTCTGCCATAACCAGCTCTCACTTCCATACATTAGAGTTGGTACAAGCACTCCTCTATGCACAGCTAGGCGAGCCTTCTTAGACAGGCTGCGGCTACCCATAATGGTACGCAAAGCACCATTCACCATATTCACCATATTCACCTTACACACTCTTCTTTCAATATCACTTTTACATTTACCACCTCTCGCAAATGTAGATCCCAGATATACAAACTCTTACACTTGTTCTAATATTTCCTCTTCTATACGTATCTTGTATTCCGTCATAACTTCTTCCCTTACAAATACCATAACTGTCGTCTTCTTTACATTAATTTTCATTCCTTATCTTTCAAAAGCGTCATGTACTGCTGTTACCATCTATTGCAACTCATTCACCGACGAAGCAAGTAGAACTTGATCGTCAGCGTAGAGAAGATATTTAATTTTGATAAGTAACCCATTCATTCTCAGTTCATATTCATTCTCTTTTAAATCAGTCAAGCAGTTGTCCATGAATAGGTTGAACAGCCATGGTGACGCTACACATTCTTGTCTAACACCCTTTTGGATGCTAAACCATTCAGTGTATGCTCCCGCGATTCTGACACAGGCACTGGAGTTCTCATAGAGAGACTGCAATGCCGGTATCAGGTTGCCGTTCACCCCATGCAAAGATAATGCTGACCACAATTCATTCCTAACCACTCTATCATAGGCCTTTTCCAAATCCACGAAAGCGCAATAGACCTTCTGGTTCTTAGCCAAGAATTTTTCGTCTATGCAACGCAAGGAAAAGACCTGATCCGTACATCCCATTCCCTTTCTGAATCCTGCTTGCACATCCCAGATTCTTTCATCCGTCTCTTTTATAACTCTCTCTATCAGTACCTTAGCATACAGTTTGCTGACGACGCTGAGAAGGCTTATGCTGCGGTAATTGGCGCAGTCTTGTTGCGATCCTTTTCGCTTTTTTTAAGGGCACGATTACAGCCTTGCACCAATGTTCTGGTACTCGACCCTTCCTCCAACACAAGTTGAAAAGGTGGTGCAACTGACTCACCACTACCCCATCGCCAGCCTTCAGCGTTTCGACCGACACCCTATTACATCCCGCAGCCTTACCTACCTTCATATACTTCATCGCAGTCACGATCTCATCTGTACCTATCTCGCAATCACAGTCATAATCACTCTGCTCCTGTTCTGGCATCTGAATCAGTTCCTCGTCCTTATCAAATAAACTTTTAAATTATTCCTTCCTCCTTTTCAACACGTAATCTGGTTCTTTTATAATACATCCATTCTGAATTCTGATTTTAGTAAGCGCCGAGTTTGTAAAACACCCTCGAGCAATCCTTATGGATTTACAGAACAACTTTATGTTAGACCGGAAATCCTCAGAAAGCCTCCTGTCAAACTCATATTTTCGCTCATCTTTCTTTTTATTTGCTGCTTTCTTTACCATCTCTTTCAAATATTTATACTTCTCTTTTGCTTCGTCTACATCCTCATTTATCGCCTTTTGTATTCTTAAGTTAGCTTTTGTTGCTAACTAGTCCATCCATGCTTTCTTTTTCTTACCAATAACCACATGTCCATCTTTATCCATCCAGACCTTAATTATACTGCTTTCTTCCCCTTTTCCTTTTCGAAACACCACACACCTCAATAGCAACATTCACAACTCCCTCCTTAAACGTCTTCTACACTTCCTCTATCTCACAGACCTTCTCTACGTCTTTAAGTCTCTCATTTAACCTTTCGAAAAAGACTTCCTTTACAATCGTATCTTGTAAACTTTCCACTTTTATCCTTTCTAAATCATTCACAAAATTCTTTACCCGATGCCGCCAGCGTTTAAAGAGACCACTTATTCGGGATATCACCAGGATGTGGTCTGTGTCAATACTGACTCCGCGGTACGCTCGGGTATCTAAGACATTCTTCCTCAATCTTTCGTCAACAATCACAAAATCAATCATACTTCTTGCCCCACATTCTTCTCTCGTAAACGTGTGGATCCTCTTGTGAGCAAACATGGCATTTGTCACAAAAAGATTCCATCCCAAACAAACCTCCAGTAAACATTTGCCATTTTCATTCCCTCTATCATCGCCAAACTTACCAAGAACCTTTTCATATCCATCACGCTTCAGGCCTACCCATCCATTAAAATCTCCTAACATAATAATCCTTTCATTATCCTTACATTTCATCACAATATCTCTTATACTATCCCAGAACTCCACCTTTTCCTGCTTGGCTTCCGTGGATCCCCCCCGAGCCCAAGTCTGTTGATGCATAGGCACCTAGAATAAAGAGGCGGGTGAGACTGATTTTCAACCTCATCTATAGGAGCCTGGGATTCACATATTCATACTCAGACATACATTCAACCAATCTCGCAGAAAGTATTAAACCGACTCCTTATTTACCTCGGCTGGTGTTAGGTACCCCGGACCAATACGCCACATAGGGTCCATGACTCGTGCTATTACAACCTTTCCGCTTTGTCTCATTCACACACATAACAACAATCCCTCTTTCGTCCATCACCTGGCATACTTCATCTATTTTCCCATTTATTCCTCCTCTTACATTCAGCGTAGCAAAGCGGCTCTCTGTGGGCCACTTTTCGTGCCCCATGGGGCGATGGGGGTAAGGAGGAGGAGGCGCCGATATGCGCATCTCCTCTCACCGCTTTGATTGACGACAGGACGTGGCCAGACAGCCTTGCGTAGGGGTGTCGGGGATCGAATGTCATAAGACGACCTTGTCGGCACCC
This sequence comes from Lymantria dispar, assembly GCA_032191425.1. Taxonomy (NCBI): domain Eukaryota; kingdom Metazoa; phylum Arthropoda; class Insecta; order Lepidoptera; family Erebidae; genus Lymantria; species Lymantria dispar. Next base: position 1,031,676 of record CM063450.1, on the reverse strand, counting down.
CGTAAAAGCGCGGAAGGGACCGCTGTGGTTTTAGTGGGTATTCTGGAAGCATAAGCAGCCGACGAATCCCACACTCCCCCTCGTCTGTCACCGGCGAGGGATTTTTTTTTTTTTTTGAATGGGCTATGGTAAGCGCAAGCGCGGTCCACTCCGTCCGGGGCAGTGAAAAGACAGCGCGCGGGCCCATAACCCACCCGTACCCACGTCACCTCGTTGTTGGGCCGACCACCGGAGCAGATGTGACTTGTCGTCAGTGGTTGGCCCAACGGAATACCCTTTCGGGTAACCTCACCTCTCGACGTCGTGGGACGTCGGTCGCCGTCGCGCGGTCAGCCTCTCTGCGGGTGACGGACAATTCCCTGGTCCGATCACCCGCGGCCTCGGCTAGGGCGGCATTAGGCGCAGATACTCGCGCCTGCGCCGCCCGAGTCGCCGGCGGCGGAACGTGTCGCCGAATAGGAGCTCTACTCGCACACGATCCGCCGCCTCCTTCCGTGACATTACGGCCTCACAGAAGGCGGCGACCGCGTCCCAGTTCCTGACGCTGACGAGCATCTCCCTGGCGATGGTCGGCAGCGCCAGGTCGGCACCGATAATTGCGACGAGTTCACGGCGATCCCCCTCCCATGCAGCACACTCCTCGAGCGTGTGCTGCGCCGTGTCCTCGTCGCAACTGCAGTGGTGGCAGGACGGAGTGCTCTCCCTCCTGACAATCTTGTGCAGGTACTTCCCGAAGCAATCGTGCCCCGTCAGCACCTGCACCAGTCGGAAGGAAAGGTCACCGGCGAGGGATAGTGCGTAAATTGCATTTCCATAGCGAAAAAAAAATGGGGGTCATGTTCGAGACCCTCCAGCGGCCCGGCGAGCCGCGAACTCTCGGAACTACCAGGGGACCGTCCTCTTCGGGGTAACATATTGGCATAGGCTTTTGTTTAAAATTTTTCTTCTCTTAATAACATGTTATATGCATATAATATCCATTATTCGTCTATTACGATACCCGAGGATCAGTGGCGGCGGTGGATTATATTCGTACTTCGTAACCATATGACTTATCTTGTAGAATTAAAAGATTAAAGTAAAATTCATACCCTCTTTTACACCCTTAGGGGTAGGTAATATCATATGTCCTCTAAGGGATTGATTTGTAGAATAATTTCTCCTAAATGGAGTCTTTTTGTACAATTTTTAACGCAATAAAATCAAGTAAAATAGTTGATGCAAAACTTAATACCCTATGTTACCGTCTTAGGGGATGATAATTGGGGTGCGAGGCCGGGGCACCTCCACGTGGTGCACCCTAGAAACGTCCATTTGGACGGCCAAGATTCCGGCGGGAGGGGGGGTCTCCGCGTGCCGATTCTCAAGGCAGAGCGCACGGCGGATTTGACCCGGGGCCAATGGGGCGGATGTGTCTCATGGCACTCCGTCGCCAGGGACGGTTGCATCACGGCCCGGGGGCGTGACGGGTCGGTCGCTCCCGAGCGGCCAGACCCGGAAGGCCGAAACCGTAATCCTGAGTAGGGGGGTCATGACCGGGGGTCTGCGGACTGCGGGGAAGAAAAACCCTATAAAAAATTACCCCAATCTCAAGTTTAGCTACTCGGCGAGGAGATGTATGACTGGTGGGTTAAGAAGCGCGCGCGAAAAAAAAAAAGCGTCCAGTCGTTAGAGTAGGAGTAAAGGAGGACTTAAACTTCCAAATCGTCATGGTAGAGGTTAACAAACGTATAACTTCACCAGAGGGTCCCGGGCAGGCCGGGGAGTCCCTTGCTGTGCCTTGCTTGCGCGCGACGAGGAGTCGCGCCCAAGTTCGGGCACAGTCAGCTCCCAATCGTATGGGTGGGGAGCAACTTCTGCTGCAGCTGTGAGCCAGGTGAAACAAGAATCGGCTCTAGAGAGACCAAAAAGGAGGAGAAAGAAGGGGAAGCTGGATACGCGACATATGCGTAGGACGCGTAGGAGGTCCTGGCGGAGCGGGAGGTACTAGGAGATGCCACCGCTGCCGCGAGCGACGAGAGCGGTGCGACCGCAGCCACCGCAGGGCCGTCGCGGAACGTGGACGCCGGTGCTGCCCGGCCGTCGAAGAAAAAAGAGGAGAGCGACGAGGGCGGATCAGCCGCAGGGCCGTCGCGGGACGAGGGCGGGAAAGCCGCAGAGCCGTCCCGAAAGAAGCGTGGGAGATGTGACAGCTCGACGGGGCTGTCCAGAGACGAGGGCGGCACCGCCGCAGAGCCGTCGAAGGACGAGGGTGGCGGTGCTGCAGTGCCGTCCAAGAACGACAGCTCGACGGGGCTATCCGAGTAATCGGAGACCGACGTGGCCTAAGAGCTGTCCACGGATGAGGGCGGCAGTGCCGCAGGGCCATCTGTGGACGCCAGGTCGGTCTTGGAGATGTCGGCGGATGAGGGTGGTAACAAAGAGCCGTCCGCCGAGGAGATCAGTGGGCCGCAAGTCGGCCAAGGTGGGGACGAGGGCGGTGAAAGCGCTGCGGAGCCGTTTGGTCCGTCTGGGGTGACTGGAGGTAGGTCGTCCGGAATGGTCATCGGTAGGGTCTGCAGTGTGGTGTTGGATAGGGGGGCTGCCGAGAAAACTGAGCTGCATCCTGCGGCGAGCGCTTTCACGGCGGTCCTAAATGTTAGGAGGGAGAGGGAGGAGGCCCGTTCCCCCCTGAGGGATCGGAAGCGCCCCCTGCATAAGGGTGGCAGCTCCGCATCGGACTCGGAGGGTAGTGACGCTATCGGGCCTGCCCCCAAGGTCCCAACCGCGCGCCGGGGGCGTAGGGGTCGGGGGTGGTGCGGTGGCGGCGACGCCGGGTCTTGCTTCCCCTCGTCGTGATCCCTCCACCGGCCCGTGGCCGCGGGAGACCTCGGAAGGGGGAGGAGCCGCCGCCCGACGAGGTGCATGGCGTGTCGGAGTCGGCGATACGCGTCATCCTAGCCCGAGTAGGGCTAATGATGGATGCGCGTATCGAGGCGGTAGCGGCCAGACTCCCGCCTGAGCCGCCCCTCCGACCGCCGCTCGCCGCGGACGAGACGAGGCGGCCGCAAGCGTCGGCTCCAACCTCGCTGCCCTGTCAGGGTGGCCGCGTGGTAAGCTACGCTGCTGCCGCGGCGGGACCCAAAGGGGCCAAGAAGGCCGGCAAGGTGCCGGCTCCCGCCTAGGCCGGGCCGCGGCCGGCGCCAGCGATTGCACCGCAGGTGCCGACCGGCGAACCCGCGACTGCGCCTGCTGCGGTCAGCGCTGCTGCCAGGCTTGAACAGGGCTGGCAGGTGGCTGAGCGTAGCAGGAAGGCACGCGGCCAAAAGCGGAGAGCGGCGGCCAAGAGTACCGCTGTGACCGCCGCTCCCCAGGCGGGAGCCGGCGGAAAGGGGAAAAGGTCGCGCCTCAAGTCGCCAAAGATTGCTGCGGTGGTAATCACCGTACTGCCTGAGGCGGCTGAGAGGGGCCTGAACTATGAGGCCGTCCTAAGACGTGCCCGGCGGGAGCTGGGCGTCTCCGACATCGGGGGCGTCGAGGCGAGGACCCGCAAGGCCCGGACAGGGGCTCGAATACTCGAGTTCCCTGGGGCCGAGGGCGCGAAGACGGCCGATAGTTTGACACGATGCTGAGGGGGCTGTTCGGGCCGGAGAATGGAGTCCGAATCGCCAGGCCCGTCAAGTGCGCAGATATGCGCCTCACGGGTCTGGACGACTCCGTGGCGGTGGAGGACATCCGAGAGGCCATTATGGCGTGTACCGGGTGTGCTTCGGACACCGTCCGGATTGGCACCATCCCCCCTGGTCCGGGCGGCGTCGGTGCTGTCTGGGTGCAGTGCCCAGTGGAGTCAGTCAAGCAATTGGCCGACTCAGGCAGGCTCCTCGTGGGCTGGAGTTCGGCGCGGGTAACCGTGCTGGAGCACCGGCCCACGAGGTGTTATAAGTGCATGGCGGTCGGGCATACCCGACCGACATGCAGGAACTTCTTTGACTGCAGCGAGCTATGTTTCCGTTGCGGTCAAGCTGGACACCAGGCGGCATCGTGCTCTGCGGTGCCCCACTGCCCCGCGTGTGCGGCGGGCAATAAGCCTGCCAAGCACCGCATGGGCTCTGGGGACTGCAGACCCCCGGCATCGGCCCCAAAGGGGCGGGGCGGCCCATCGACCGTGCCAGTCCCCGCTCCGAGCGCGGCCCGATCGCCCGTAAGCGCGGAGGAGGTGACGATTGATACGGACCGTTAATGGACCCCGTATCCATTCGTCTCCTCCAGGCCAATCTCAACCACTCCGCCGGTGAGCAGAACGTGTTTCTACAAGCCATGGCGGAGTGGTTGATAGGAGTAGCCGCAGCCGCGGAGCCGTACGTGGTGCCCGACCGGACTAACTGGTTGGGTAGCACCGATGGCACCGTGCCAATCGTCGCCTCCACGTCGTGGCCTTCGTCGTCTCTGACCCTTAGGGACAGGGGCGTCGGATACGTCGCAGCAGACTGGGGGGAGATTACGCTCTTCGGAATATATCTCTCCCCTAATTGGAGTGTGACCGATTTCGAGGCCTCCCTCACCATCATGGAGGCCTCGTTACGGCGACTGGCATCGCGTCAGGTCTTCGTCCTGGGGGACTTTAACGCCAAGTCCGTGGCGTGGGGGTCCCTTAGGACGGATGACCGAGGACGGGCGATCGAGGAGTGGGCGGCGGTGCTGGGCCTCTGTTTGTTGAACAGGGGCTCGGTGCATACGTGCGTGCGACAACGGGGCGGGTCGATAGTGGACCTTTCGTTCGCTAGCCCCGGAGTCGCCGCACGCGTGGGGAGCTGGCGCGTGGTGGAGGAGGCTGAGACCTTGTCGGACCACCGGTATATCTGGATGGAGGTCTACCTGGCAATCCCGACGCCCAACAGGGGTCACGGGGCGAATAGGCGTCCTGCGTTCCCGCGATGGGCTGTGGGTCGCTTAGACCGGGACCAGCTGGCGGAGACAGCCATCGTATATTCGTGGCTGTCCTCTGCCCACCAGTCGGACGGGGTGGACGCCGAGGCTGGCCGCATCCGCAGTGCGTTGACGCAGATCTGCGATGCAGCCATGCCCCGGGTACGGCGTCTGCCCCCGAGGAGGGGGGTCCACTGGTGGTCCCGGGAGCTGGCGGATCTCCGGGCTGCGTGTATCCGCGCCCGGAGGGCCTACACCCGCAGCCGGCGGCGCCATCGCGACGCGGAGCGGGAGGCCCTGCTTTATGAGGGCTACCGCAATGCGCAGTCGGCCTTCAGGCTGGCCGTCCGCTCCGCCAAGGACGTCAGTCGGCAAGAGATGCTGGATGGTCTCGACCGTGACCCCTGGGGACGCCCCTATCGCGTGGTGCTGAATAGGCTACGCGCGCGGGGCCCTCCCCTCACCAAGACTCTCCACCCCGGCCTTCTCACCCGGGTCGTCGAGGACCTGTTCCCGCGGCGGGCGGAACACACGCCCCCTGTCATGGCTCCGCCAGACGCTGACCGGGAGGCCGATGACGACAGTGTTCCGCCCATCACGGAACCCGAGATGGGGGTGGCGGTGACGCGCATGCGCGCAAAGTCTACCGCCCCCGGGCCCGACGGTGTTCCCAACCGTGTGCTGGCCCTGGTCCTCGAACACCTGGTACCCCGCCTCAGGGGGCTGTTTGACGCGTGTTTAGCGTCCGGACGGTTCCCTGGGTGCTGGAAGGAGGGAAGGCTGGTGCTCCTGCCAAAGCCGGGACGGTCTCCGGAGTCGCCTTTGGCCTACAGGCCTATCGTGCTGCTCGATGACACGGGCAAGCTACTGGAGAGGGTAATAGCTGCCCGCATCGAGCGGCACCTCGTCGGCACGGGGCCCGATCTGTCGTACGCCCAGTTTGGGTTTAGGAGGGGTCGTTCGACGATCGCGGCTCTGTTGCGCCTGAGGGCCGTGGCGACTGAGGCCGTCATCGGCGAGTGAGTGCTGCTGGTGGTGTCCCTAGACATCGCCAACGCATTCAATAGTCTGCCATTCAGCTGCATCAGGGAGGCGCTCCGGTATCACGGGGTGCCAGTTTACCTGAAGCGGCTAGTGGCAGACTATTTGGAGGGGCGCAGCGTCCTCTGCACCGACCGAGCAGGGGACGTTGTGCGAACGCCCATGACGTGCAGTGTCCCGCAGGGGTCGGTCCTTGGACCCACCCTGTGAAACATCGGCTACGACTGGGCGTTGAGGGGGAGCCTCCCGCCCGGGCTGGGCGTGATTTGTTACGCCGACGACACGCTCGTCACAGCCCGCGGTGGGACTCTAGAAGAGGCGGTAAGCCTGGCGACCTCTGGTACCGAGGAGGTCGTCATGCCGATCGAGGCGCTGGGGTTGAGGGTCGCCCTGGACAAGACGGAGGCCCCCTTGTTCCATGGGCGCCATATGAGCCCTCCCATCGGCGTCTCGATCACCGTCCACTCAATCGACATCAGCATCCGGGCCCATATGAGGTACTTGGGCCTGGTGCTCGACGGGCGATGGTGGTTCCGGGAGCATTTCCGCAGGCTCGCTCCACGGCTCGTCGGCGCGGCGTCCGCCCTTTCGTGGCTTACGCCAAACGTGGGCGGACCGAGCGCTGCGTGCCGACGGCTGTACGCGGGGGTCATTCGGTCGATGGCCCTGTACGGCGCACCGGTGTGGGCGGGGTCCATGACCGTCTGACTTAGGGCCCATCTGTGGCGACCAAAGATGGTCATGGCGGTCAGGGCCATCCGCGGATACCGCACGGTGGCGACGGAGGCAGCGTGCCTATTGGCCGGGACTCCCCCGTGGGACCTGGAGGTGGAGATGCTCGCCGGACTATATCGGCGGGTGACGGGGGTGTGAGCGGAGGGCGGTTTGGTCTCGTTAAGGGATCTCACCGCCTGGCGCGTCGACGCCCGCCGAGACGTCATTGCCCGTTGGGCAGTCCGGCTGGAGAGGCCTTGGTTCGGGGTGCGAACCGTGGAGGCCTTCCGGCTGGTGCTGATGCAGTGGTTGGAAAGAGGGCACGGGGTGCTCTCCTTCCGACTGGTGCAGGTTTTGACGGGGCGTGGGTGCTTCGCCAAATACCTGCACAAGGTCGTTAAGAGGGAGAGTACACCATCCTGCCACCACTGCGATTGCGACGAGGACACGGCGCGCCATACGCTCGAGGCCTGCGCGACTTGGGCAGTGAAGCGCTGTGAACTCGTCGCAATCATCGTTACGGACCTGACGCTGCCGGCTATCGCTAGGGCGATGGTCGACAACGTCGGGAATTGGGACGCGGTCGCAGCCTTCTGCGAGACAGTGATCTCGCGGAAGGAGGCAGCGGATCGCCTGCGCGAGGAGCGCAGCCACAATGCGGAGATCCGCCGCCGGCGACTGGGGCGGCGTAGGCGCAACTATCTGCGCCTCATGCCGCCCTAGCCGAGGCCGCGGGTGACGTGACCGGGGATTAGTCCGTCACCCGCCGAGAGGCCGACCGCGTGAGGAAAGACTGACGTCCTCCCCGAGGGGGGGACGTCGGTCGATGGGAGGGTACCCCAATAGGGGGTATTCCGTCGGGCCGACCACTGACGAGAAGTTAACGCTGCTCCAGTGGTCGGCCCAACGACGAAGGCGACGTGGTTTTTGGGTGGGTCGCGGGAGTTGCGTGCTTAAGCCCCTCTGTCGCCCCGGACGGAGTGGTGCGGAGGCGCGCCGACCGCGACCCACCCACAAAAAAAAAAAAAGGGGGATGATAATTGAGAATTGCTGAAATGTGTATTTATTTATTTTTACCGAAGATTATTAGTGCAACATTTGAAGAAAATTGATGAATATTTTTCTCCCTATATAAATTCTGGTACTGCATTTTACCCCCTTGGGGGTTGATTCGTCGGTTCTCAAAATAAAACCACGGTCTTAATTTCATGTTTCTAGCTTCAGTAGTTTCAGCTAGGCGTTGATGAATCATTCAACCAAATTCTTTATACCTCCTTACACCCTTAGAGTGCGAAAATTTACAAATATGCCGTAATTAATAGTATCTAAAATGTTGACGGGGATGTAACCACTATGTAAAATTTCATCTGATTCCATCAACAGTTTCGAAAATTAGCCCGTACAAACAGACAAACAGACAGAGAACCAAAAACTTTGAAAAAATTTAGTTGTGTTCTATTTTGCTTCTAACATCCCCCAGACTCGGTTTTCAGCGGTTTTTTTTTTGTTCTATTTATAGATATTCGACCTCTACAGTTTTCTACACCAGCATAATTAAGTAAAAAAAGAAAAACAAAAATACCTTTAAAAAAGACGGCAGCAGGATAAAGTTTTTGTTTTCAAAACTCCATTCCTGGGTCGAATAGTATATCAGGGCCGTGAGAGCATTATAAATACGTCTTTGGACTTTCACCAGCCTGTGTACATAAGATTTGTATTTTAAAATTCATACATTTCACGCGTGACACGTCAAACGAGACCCATGGATGTCATAAGTATGGCGCATTAATTGTTGATGTGCATCACAAACTGAAAGCAGGTATATCTAATTTCGGGGCTTTGGCGTTACGTTTAGTAGGGGATTATAGGGATAGATCCATCATTGCTAACTATCATTTTAGACATGCTAGTTCCCCTTTGAAATGGGCTCATTATGGTAGCGGTATGGTGGAGCGTGGGGTGCTAAGAATCTTCGCCCGCGACTTAGGTACCAAAAAACTGCTCTTTGGCTCAAGTAACACACAATATTCGGACGCTTAATACCAACGTGAGAGTCTCGGCCATGCCCATGTACCAACAGGCCATGAGCGATATTTGCCTCCGAAGATGCCCACTTCCCCGAAGATGTCCCCTGGTGATCCCAAAAGCTGACGGATCTTTGGGTTGTCTGGAAATGCGCTTGGAGGTCCTACAGCCGCAGCCGACGATATCATCGCGATGGTTAGTGTGAGAACCAGCTGTACGAGGCTTATCGCAATGAGTGGTCTGCCTTCAGGCTAATCCACCACGCCAAAAACTTCAGTTGGCAGGAGATCCTGGACAGTCTCAAACGTAACTTCAGGGGTCGCCACTGTCGCGCGGTGCTGAATAAGCTCCGCACGTGGTGTCTCATTGAGACTCTGCAACCCAGCCTCCTTATCACTGTTAATACCTATTCCAACTCGATAATCTTCTCATCGTAATCGCCACGTTTGGCAGGCGGGTTGGCGATCGCAGTGAGATATCATACATTTCCCTGGAAAGAGCTGCTAACTGTCCTGATGAATCCATAGCCGGTTCTTACCACTCCTATAGACAAGCAACGGGGGGTGATAATCATATTCTTATCCCGTTATGTTAGCTGGGGGCATGGCAGTGTCCATACTGAGTCGCGCAAAAATCTAGCAAAAACGCAAAACTGCCGTTACATACTTTTCTCAATCCGATGCAGGCCATTTTCGATCCTATATAACTTCGTTGTGAATAAAAATTGAAGCCTCTTTTAGTAACTCAGCAGGCATTGTATACACACGGTATATTTCAAATTTCATTCAATTTAAATATTTTAAAAATTATTACTAGTCAGTTTTGCAGTTTTGTCACTCACTGGTTGACTGACCGATCATCAATATTATTGAGGTACTTCTAGCAGACAGAGAAGCTTCAAATTTAGAATACAATTAGTATTTAGTATATAAATGAAGTAAAAATTAAAAACCATTGCAATTTCGGTCCAGTTTTCTAGATCCATTAACTACATAATTAATTTTGTAATTCTATATAAATATATTGAATATAGAACTTAAAATTCAAATCAGAAGAAACAAAAACTAGAAAAGATATTATGAACTACGCCACGGAATTTTGTAAGGAATTGTATGCGAAATCTACTAATTGCACCACCACAATCGATACAGCAATATAAAAATTCTCACAACATGAATGTATTGCTACCAGTAGAAGAGAAGGAAGTCATCAAGTACATCAGGAAACTCAGAGCAGATAAGAGCCCTGGTCCCGATGGCATACAAAATAAAGCACTGAAAGCTGGAGCTACCCTACTAACTCATACACTTACGTACTTGCTCAACAAGGTTTTGAATACAGGGCAGGTACCGATGCAGTGGACAAGAAGGAAATCATCAAGCACACCAGCAAACTCAGAGCAGATAAGAGCCCTGGTCCCAATGGCATACAAATTGAAGTTCTGAAAGCTCCAGCTTTCAGTACTTCAATTTGTATGCCATCGGGTAACTCCAGTTACCCTACTAACTCACACACTTACGTACTTGTTCAACAAGGTTTTGAACACAGAGCAAGTACCGATGCAGTGGAAAAGATCTCATATGATCCTTTTATGCAAGAAAGGAGACCCTCAAGACATCTCTAACTACCGCCCGATTAGCCTTCTCTCAGGCGTATATAAACTGTTCACATCAATCTACAAAGCTGATTGAACCCGAAGATCGATTATTATCAGCCAGTGAAACAAGCAGGGTTACGTTCAGAATTTTCTGCAACGGATCATATACACGTACTGCAACAAATAATGGAGAAATATCCCCCTTGTGGGGAACGGACCTCGGCTCGGGACGTCGCTGAGAGCAAAGTGGGCGTGGCCAAGTTTAGGCTAATGACTTTTACGCGGCGCTGTTTTCGACCTCGACGGCGAGGCCGATACCGCGGAGTTTTATCTGTTATCGCTGCGCGAGCTGTGTAGATCCTTTCTTGGGCGATCATAATAGCGTCATCTTCTTCTTCAAGAAGATGACGAGGACGTCGGACCGCGGATATTTTTGAGGGGACGTAGTTTACCGCTCCAACCACTAGTGGATTGGGGTGAGTTGTGGCAGAGGCAAAATAGCGCTGGGAGCAACGCTTCATGTACTGCCTGATGGTGATCGTACTCTGTCCCTACATGGACATTTATATAGATTAATTGTAGGCATATTTCTATGTCCAACAGTGAACGTCGTTGGGCTAATGAATAAACGGATATATAAATATGTATAATGGGCAAGAGCACTCTCGTGATTACGGTATTTTTGTCCTTAAGCCTTTCCGAAGAGTAATTCTGAAAAGCCAACACCAACATTGGGAATCGATTGGCCAATAGATGGATATCTCAAGACTGATTTGACTTGCCGTGTAGTGACGGAGTAAGAATATAATTCATCACCCCCTATTTTACCCGTGACTGCGAACCCACGACTAAGGGCTATAATATATAACATCGGTGCAAGAGAAGGAAAACTTGACATGTATGACCTGTAACAACACGGCCGATCACCGTGGCGATTCCCCTCCGGCCACGGCCGATTCTCCTCCTGTTATGTAGAAGACACGAGCTCAACCGTATATAAGCTGAAATGGTGATTTGAATTAAATGCAAGACCGCAAGACTCTTGCAGGCCCAGTCTTGGTCTTGCCCAAGTCTTGCAGGGCCAGTCTTGGTCTTGGTCTTGCAAAAATTAAGCGGTCTTGGTCTTGGTCTCGGTCTCGCATTTCTCGCAAGACCAAGACTTTTTTGGGCAACACTACCATCAACTGATTTATATGCCTTTTACAAATTTGTGAGTTAGCCTGATCTTGTACTAAATAAACAACTCTTCCTATTTTTCTTATTATGACCCCCTTACCCCAAGTAAACTTAGTACCATTTACAAATTTCTTATAAAGGACAAATTCATTTTTCTTTAGACACTTCATTTTAATTTTCCTTTGATTTTTAGTTTGCAAGAACTGTTTGTTTTTAAAAGTGTTAGAGATAGGCGGTGACGAGGTTGTCGAGGGCTTTACATTAAGTCTAATCGCGTCCTTAACTTTTGACCGAATATTATTTGAGCAGGAGACAACCCAGTAGTCGTGTGAACCGAATTACGGTAATCCATAAAATATTTTAATAATTTAAGATTTGTCTCTTTCGCAGTTTGGCTGGATAAAAGACAAGATTTTATACCCTTTTTGATGATTTTCACACATATTTCTGCCTGACTGTTACTGGCAGGGTCATAGACAGGAGAAGTTAAGTGACAAATCTCGTTCGAAACACTAAACGATTGAAATTCGCGCGAAGAAAACGCTGTGCCATTGTTAATTACTATAGTTTTTGGAACGCCAAATCTTGACATAAAATCACATAATTTCCCAACTAGTGCCGTAGAAGTGGAAATAATATTCATATTGTATACTTCTACCCACTTTACGTACGCGTCTACGAGTAGTAAATATGTACAACCGCTAATTGGGCCTAAAAAATCAACATGTATTCTGATAAAAGAACCGTAGGGATATTGCCAACGAGCTACCGGGGCGCGCGAAGGCGAGGGGCGTAGATGTATACACACATCGCACGACCCTATCATTCTTTCTATAGCTTGATCGATGCCCGGAAACCAAAAACGTGACCGGGCCTCCGCTTTAGTTTTAACAATACCTAAATGTAAAGAATGTAATTCCTTCAATACAGGAGCATACAATTTTTTAGGTATAACAGCTTTGTATCCTCTCATGACGCAACCGTTTTCGTATGCCAATTGTGATCTACACAAATGGTATGGTTTTAACCGCACATCATCCATTTTTGGCGGCCACCAATTCAAAATAAAATGTACGACTTGCCTTAAGACAGCGTCATCGTGAGTCTCATTGCGTAAAATCTCCCGAGTGAGTGAAACAAACGTAAGTGGCGCGATCGTATGCCACCTCGCCGTCGCAACATCTACACTGTTCAGTACACGCGCACTCGTGAACTGTACGCGGCAAGCTCGCGCGCGACAAATAATCTGCGGTATTATTATTGCTGCGCACGTATTCTATGTTATAATTATAACTATTTAAAAACAAAGCGTACCGTTGCAATCTATTTGCTGACATTTCCGGTATCCCTTTATACGGCCCAAAAATAGACAATAACGGTTTATGATCAGTTCACAAGGTAAACGGTTTACACTTGCCGTATAAATACTGAGGAAACCGTCGCACGCCGTAAATAATAGCGGTAGCTTCTCTTTATATTTGAGCGTATCGCTTCTCCGCAGAATTCAGCGTGCGCGATACAAATGAAACCGGCGTCTCCACTCCGTCAGCTCCTACTTGTGATAGGACAGCGGTGACGCGTCTACCGTTAAAATTACTTTCGCGGTTGGATCGAAATGTGCGAGGACCTGATCTGACGTCATCACTTCCTTTATCTTAGTAAAGGCGGTATCGTGTATATCACTCCACTGCCATTTACTACCCTTCTTTAATAGTTCGTATAATGGACTAAGAATAGTGGCTGCGTTCGGCACAAAGTTCCTGTAATAATTAATTAATCCTAAAAATGATTGTAGTTCAGTAACGTTAGTGGGCACCGGCGCTCCCACCATTTAATTTTTTCTGGCGCCTTTTTTAATTCGTCTTTTGTGATTAGATATCCAAAGTAATTAATTTTTTCTTGGAAGAAACTGCATTTTTCTTTTTGCAAGGTTAATCCTGCATTCTCCAAACGCTCCATAACGGTGTGAAGCCTGGTCCAAATGGTCCTGTTTATTTTTAGCCGTTATTAATATATCGTCTAACAGACATAAGACACCGTCTATACCTGACAATACACTTTCGATCGCGCGTTGAAAAATAGACGGTGCACTAGCCAAGCCAAACACTAGACGTGTAAATCTGAATAGCCCACAGTGTGTATTGATGGTTGTTAGATTCCTCGATTCATCTTCTAAAACAAATTGTTGTACGCCATCGATAATTTAACTTTTTAAATTTTTAAAAAAATAAATTTAAATTTTTTCTAATTTATAAATTTTTACTTTTTAAATTTAAATTTTTTCTAATTTACTGAAGTGTTGGGCCCCGTGAATCTTCGAAAACAACTCATTTATTGTGGGAAGTGGATACTGTTCTATTAATAATTGGAACGAAGTGCCTTACGGCAGGCTTGGAGGAGATAGGGATTTTGCTGCGCGACCGAACTGAAAAAAATGTGATAGTAAAACCGTAAGAATAAAACCGTAAGAAAAAGTGCGTGGAATAAAATCGTTAAATGAGACGAAATTGTTTTGACCGCCGTATCTCAAAAACTATAAGTGCTAGACCATTTTTGATAGAAATTTTGACCCCCTTTGTACGCTACATTGCCGCCCGGACTATCCCTACCCCCCATTAGAAACTTCCCTCGCCCCCTTCTTTTGATGTGAAACATCGTTCAACCTACAATTGTTTTGACCGCCGTATCTCAAAAACTATAAGTGCTAGACCATTTTTGATAGAAATTTTGACCCCGCTTGCACCTTACATTGCCGTTCGAACTACCCCTACCCCCCATTAGAAACTTCCCTCTCCCCCTTTTTTGATGTGAAACATCGTTCAAACCCCAAACTGCCATAAATCAGTCATCTTTGACCGCAGGAACTCCGGATTTTTGACAAACCTCATAGAATTTCCAGTAGAACCGATTTAATACTAAAAACCTAAATTTCAAGAGACTACACCCAATAGTTTAGTCACAATAAATTTTATAATTAGAAACTAATAATGTTCGGAACAAGGACACCAAGTAAAAGAGCCCTCAATTTTGTTTTTTTTTTTGCAAATTGTGTCGATTCTACATTAGCCGAAGGAACTTCGTTCCTACCTGGTGTCCCACGACACCACATTTCTTTTTTGTTTATTTATGCTGATAGATTCATCCGCACATAACCTGACGGTCCCATTTCGCTTTAACACTGGAACTATCGGAGAAGCGTACTCTGCAATACTTATAGGTTATAAAATACCTAAATCCACTAACCTATCGATATCTTGGTTCACCTTCTCACGCAAAGCAAAAGCCACGGGCCGTGCCTTACAGAACACCGGCTTCCCATCGTCTTTTAATGATAATTTTATTTTGTATTTGTTAAAAGTGCCCAATTTATTTGAAAATAGCTTTGAATATTTAATTTGAAGATCCTTGACAAATATATCTGAATCTAAACAATAATTGACCGGCATTAATTGTAATCGAAACAGCCTTATAAAATTCCTATAGTCCATAAAATATAGCTTGATCTCTGTGACAGTTGTCCCTAGGGCTGTCACGCTTACGATAAAGTCCGTAGTTTTTTATCGATAAAACTCTTTATTTTTATAATTGTGATTTTCTATTATAATTAAAATACAATCAATGAAAATCTTATTGAATTTATTTCAAACAAAAAGTGTTTTTTGACTGTTTTAATTATTCAAAAGGAGTACAATCAAGGACTAAGTCACTATTATCGTCATCACTGGAGCGTTCCTGCTAGAATATGTATCATTTTTTGCCAAATGGGGACACTCGTTAGATCAATTAATCAATTACGACTGATTTATAAATAAATATGTCTAGTTTATTGATTATAATGCGCACATAGTATTATCATCTACTCTGAGACCAAAAGTAGTTTTTTAATGTTTAATTAATTCAATTTATGTATTTTATAATGTAACTGTCTGTTTTAATTGTAAAAAATATGTTGAAAGTTTTATATAGGTACTGTATTGCGTTTATTTCTTTTACGAATAATTTAATACAGATCGGTTATCGATTTACGTATATCGACTGTCCCATCTCTTTTTTATTTTCAGTCCAGTAAGACCTTGTACGTGTGTAAGCGTCATTTATGTATAAAATGATTACTAGGTATTTCAGTACTTATGAGGTACATTTTCGGCATGAATATTAATATTTTTATATTTATAATATATTGCAATTTAGTTGCAATAAAACTGGCACGAGAAGAATGAAAATATATTTGAGACAAAGTGAAATTGTAAACATGTCGCTCGTTCAAACTTACTTCGTTGGTTTCGTTGACATCTGTCACAGAGATCAAGCTATATTTTATGGACTATAGTCCATAAAATATAGGTATAATATAAATATAGGTTATAACCTAAAAGCGGCAGGCCGCCGCCGCCGTCGCGAATCACATATATATCGATAATAGCATCTTGCCCCGCGTAATGTATTGGTAAACGCAACGTACCTAAACATATTATTTTACCTCCGTTATATGTGCGATAATGGCACAGCTTTAAAACGAATGTCATAAAATCTCTCTGAAATTACCGTCACCGCGGAACCGCTGTCAATTTCGAAGGTAAACGGAATATTATTTAAAATAACGGTTTCAACCATGGGTTCTCCCCTAAACAAACGAATATTGCAAATCTTACCGTCGTCATCACCCTCGCCATCGCCATCTACCTCCACGTAATTCACTTTTGTGCACATTTTATGCAGGTGGCCTTTTACGTGACACTTCCTACAAGTATAATTCATAAATCTACATTCTGACGATTTATGATTTGTATAACCGCATACACTACAGTTTGTTTTTACTGCACTTTGATTATTTTCTTTATTTGAAATTTTGAAAACTTGTTCCGGCGGTGACACTGGCGCGGGTACTGACGCGAACACGCTTGCGTTCGACACGGCTGCAGCGCGCGCGACGCTGAGGTTCTCTGCCATCTCCACCACCTTAGCCAGTGTAAAGTCGGCTAAATCCTTTTCTCTTTTTCGTGTCCAGATCGCATTCCCGTGATAAATTTATCGCGAAGCGCTTCTTCTACATTCAGAAACCCGCACTTTTCTGACAATCCACGTAGCCTGGCAGCCCATTGTGAGTGAGTTTCACCTGATAACTGGACGGATGCGTAAAAATTATGACGTTCACCAAATCCAATACACTTCGGGGTAAAATGGTTATCTAGGAGTAAGAGTAAGTCTTCATAGGGTACATCAATGACGTTCTTAGGCAATGCCAGATCCGTTACTAACTTGTAGATACTCTCGGTGAGTGCGCTGAGAAGGATCGCCTTCCTTTTCCCGCCCACGGGATCTGTCATATTCGTAATATTATTTGCTATAAAATATTGCGATATACGACCTTTATACGTTTTCCACGTTTGCACATTGTGGTCGAATGTATGCAATATACCAAATTGCACGCCGGGATTAGACATTATTATTTTATACACTATTTCTAATTTCGGGTACTCGTCGCCACTGTTAGATATTGGGAATACAACTGAAACGATCGCTTGCTAGTTATGCACTGTTTAATGATGCACTGTATTGCATGTACATTGAGGGGCGCAGGGAGGGGGGCGCCACTACACATATACAACACGAGGGTAGCGTAAGTCAAGTCAAACTGGAGAAGCGTGATCCTGATATACCGATCTGTAGAGGAGTGAGACAGGGAGACCCCCTCACACCCAAGTTGTTCATAATGGTACTACAACACATTTTTGAGAATCTTAACTGGCAATCGGAAGGGATTAAAGTAAACAACGATCGACTTACACACAGATTTTTTTTTAAATTGCAAACTGTGGCAAACGAGCAAACAGTACACCTGATGGTAAGTATTGCTGCCGCTCATGGATTTGTACAAGGCCGCTGCCTACCGCGAAGAAAGTGAAGGGAGTGTGAATGAGTGCATTGAGGCTCGATGATACCAAGGGCACCATCAACACCCTCCACACGCAAACACCCTCAGAAAGTTGGGCTTCCGACTCTCTCGCTCACTGAACGAAGCGCAGTAACTAATTGCTACTACTCAGACGTTGATTTTCTGCGAGAGTGTGGTACTGCCCCGGACGGACCGGCCCGTGGCTGTAGACAGATAACTGTCAACAGTGTGGTCCTACCCCTCCTGCAGACGATATTTTCTTATTCGCCGAAACAAGCAAAGGATTGGAAAGAATGATATTATGTAGTTTGACTGAAGAAAGTGAAGAAACTTTATTGGTCTCAAAAACAGGTTATAATATTTTTTTCCACTATTAACGTCTGTGTGTTTATGTGTGTGTGCGTGCATGTATGCGTGTGCGTGTTTATGTGCGTGCGTGTGCAATCCGAGTGCGCGATGTGTGCACGCGTGCGCATGAGCGTGTGTGCGTATGTGCCTGTGCGCGTTGGGGCGGTTGCGTATATGTGTATTTTATTGAATTAGGTATGTGTAAGAGTTTTTTATTTTCCTCATAACTTAGTTTCTGTAAATATTCAGATAACTTTGCTTTGCATTTCGTTGTCGTTGGTGAGTAAATATCTATTAACTTATTAATTTTATTGTAGAGATAAGGATCAATGAAATCACAAAATTTTATACTGAATATAGTTTTTCATTGTGAATGGTTGTAACACACCATTTCTTCGTTTATTAAGTACTTCTGGATTGTACGATAGTTTGCTATGCTGTAGCAGGATGATTTTCAAAATTAACAATTGTCTTACGGTTAAGACTCCACAGGTTTCATACAAAAGTACGGTTGGTTTTGATATGCTAACCTTAAGAACAGCACGCTGGGCAACTTCTCAAGACTTAATTGTGGTCTTCGAGGTACCTCCCCAAGAAGTAATGAAGTAGGTTAGGAGTGACGGACACAATGCAAGATATATTTTCGTTTTATTAAATATTTTTCAGCAATGTACCTAGGCTTTTTGAATACAAAAATCAGCTGCCGCACCCTACCGCACAAGATTTTAATGTGTTCTTTAAAGTTCAGGCAGCTACCTAATGTTACACCTAGGTATTTTATTGCATCAACACGTTCTAGGGATGGGCAATAGGGAATATGCACGAAACTCCAAAATGAACAAATTATTTTTATTTGTAATCTTTATTGCTTAAAAAACATACCTATAAAATTATTTTTTAATGTTATCATTATTTAATAATTAAATTTAATTATCAAAAAGTGCCTTTTTTGAGATTAGTGCGCAAAATTTCTGAAACGCACCGCATTGGTTGGAGTACTATGATGTCACGTTTTGAACACGTGATACCCGAGTCTTCTAGTTAGGGCTGTCTATATTAAAAAAAAAACAGTTTTTCGATATATCGATATTTTTAAATATATCAATATCGGAGTTCAATATAACAAAAAAAATATCGATATTTCGATATTTTCCCCATGACCACTCTTTAACTTCGTTCATTGCGGGGTTGCCGTGCCGAGCTTTTTTTTATCAAATTCTAGGAGTAAGTGATAACTGATCATCAGTTTCATGCCAGCGCTTCTACAGTAGATTAAGTTTACGGTGATTTTGTAGAATAAATACTTTAGAAGAAAAGTTAAAACACCAAATTTATTCAAATAAATATCGACCCTCGATACGTACCTACTTTTTATTATCGTCCAAAACAAGTTCAGTATTAAGTATCGATATTTTTAAATAATTTTGACATATCGATATTTTATCAACAGCCCTCCTTGAACCTTGGATAGGAGGAGAACCTTGTGATATCAAGTTGCTCTTTGTATGTTTCTAGTGATTATTTTTAGGGATGTGAAAAAATAATCGATTTTTACAAAAAAATAATCGATTAATAATTAATTTTTACAATCGATTATCAAAATAATAATAGTCGATTATTAATCGATTTTTTATTATTCGAAATTCGATCAAAATTCATCATACTATGTTAGAAAATAAAGCTCACATTTCCTAAAAAAAAGCCATCATAATCCTGTTGGGAGAAAAAAATCGATTATTTTAGAATCGACTTTTTTTAATTAATCGATTATTTATAATCGTTTTTTTAATTAATCGAATATTTTATAATCGATTTTTTTTTAATTAATTGATTATTTTATCATCGATTTATTTTAAAGAACAAAAAATCGATTATTTTAAAATCGTTTTTTTTTAATTAATCGATTATTTTACAATCGATTTTTTTTAATTAATCGATTATTTTATAATCGATTTATTTTAAAGAACAAAAAAACGATAATTACAAAATCGATTTTTCCCTCCAAGTCACATCCCTAATTATTTTGTATTGTTACCCAGTTATTTCATAATAAGTTATTAGTTTTCTGTGTTCAAGTATTAATCTTGTGAATTAGTCTTATTACAATGACTGCAACCGGTTTCGTCAAAGTATAGTCAGATAATCTTCCTAAAATAGACGTGTATATGATGACAACATATTTCGCGTCTAATTCAGATTTAATGTCTGTTAAACTCGGAGGAATAAAAGCTGCAAGGTAAATAAGATATGATATATTTAATAATCGTAATAATAATAAAAAAATCGATATTTTTATCGATATATCGATATTTTTCCGATATAGCAAACCCCGATATTGATACATTGTAAAATATCGATATGTCGAAAAACGATATTTATAAAAATATCAACAGCCCTAGTTGGCAGCCCTAGCAACTTGTACGAGTGTCGAGTACTCTGACGTCACAGAATACGCGCGCCGAAGTAGTAGCGTTTTCATCGCCCATAAATAATGGCAATTTTTAAAAATTTTTTTTAGCGTAATGGTTTATATTTTGGATGTGTTATATTTATTTCTAGTAATCTAATAACTAGTAGAAACGTTTAAAAAAATAAAAAAATATCATGCATATTCCCTATTGCAGATACCTCTGGAGTAATATTCATGCGATGTAATATTATATTTAGTTTTATCTATATTTAAGGTTAGGATGTTATCCTGTAGCCAACTCCTAACTGTATCAAACCCATCTTGGGCAGCGTTAAAAACTTCATCCCACGTATTGCCGGTAAAAACTAGAGCTGTGGAACGCCGTGAGTGACTGGAAGGTATATACTTAAATTGATCCACTCGAACACATTGAAATCGCCCAGAGACATAGCTTTTTAACAGCTCAAGTTGCATTCCCCTAATGCCAAGTTTTTTGAGTTTTTTAGTATAATGGAGACAGAGATAGTATCAAATGCCTTAGGCGGGTCTTTTTTTATAGGGACTAATGCCACCACACATTCCCACAATTGTAACTTCTGGAAGCCAGGATCCACAATGGTCTCCACCATCCATCATAAATGACACCGAGATTTGACCCTCGGGCAGTCCCGGGATATGATTTTAATTGCCTTGGGACCCGCAACAAACTTAATTAGAAAACATTAAAGAGGAGGAGTTGGAAAGAGAGATTCCACTTCCCTTCTAGGCAAAGCGGGAGACAGGAAAACAAAATGACTAGTCAGCTAATAAGTAAAGAGGTATAGGTAGTAAAAAGGATAAGCGCAGCAGTACGGCACCACGGATACGGCAGAGCTTAACGTGGCCTATATGTGAGCGTTAAGATTGATTGCTACAGTAGGTATGGCAGAAACGCATGAACGCACGGAAATTTTCTCGATTTGCTACAAGGTCCGTATAGTATATATAGGCGCATATCGCCCTCTATCGACAATATTTGTAAATTGTTGATGTATGTGTTATCAATTATAGTTATTATCGTGTTTGAAATATTTGCAACTAATATTTAAATAATTATTTGTAGTAACAACACTGCTATTTATCATGCTATGATATTTAAAAGACACTTTTTGAATGTATTTCTAGATATATTTGATTTAGTTGTTTAAATATTTATATAGTTGATTAAATTAAAATCGATTAGAATTAATGTAATTATTTGTAACCATATTTAGTTGTTTTTACACAATAAATATTGCAATTTATTTCTAGTTACAGCGCCGTCTGTTGAACAATATATGAGAACAATATTTCCTTTAATTACATTAATGTAAATTGTGTAAAATTGACTATTTGGAATTATGTTAAATGCATTAGAATATTTATCATTATTATTTAGCTATATGCCGATAGTTATTTAATAGTTGTTTTATTTGTTTGTTATAAAAAGTAATTGTAGTTGCTAAGACTAGACCGTTTCATTGTAAAGCGGAGGTTATAAAAACATTGTAAGATTAGAATAGAGGACAGTTTTACTTCACTCACTTCTCCGGCAAGAACTCCTAGTAAATGACTTGCAAACTGTTTAACATAAGGTTACGCTCGTTTCGCCAGAGATCGCACTCCCAGAGAACGTGATGTGTCGATTGCACATACTCGTGGTCAGGTGTGGAACATTGACATTTTCTTTTTTTTCTTTTTTATGGGTGGGTTATGGTAAGCGCACACGCGGTCCAGTTCGTCCGGGGCGATGAAAGGATGGCGCGCGGGCCCATAACCCACCCGTACCCACGTCACCTCGTTGTTGGGCCGACCACCGGAGCAGATGTGACTTGTCGTCAGTGGTTGGCCCGACGGAATACCCTTTCGGGTAACTTCACCTCTCGACGTCCTGGAACGTCGGTCGCCGTCGCGCGGTCAGCCTCTCTGCGGGTGACGGACAATTCCCCGGTCTGATCACCCGCGGTCTCGGCTAGGGCGGCATTAGGCGCAGATACTCGCGCCTGCGCCGCCCGAGTCGCCGGCGGCGGAACGTGTCGCCGAATAGGAGCTCTGCTCGCACACGATCCGCCGCCTCCTTCCGTGAGATAACGGCCTCACAGAAGGCGGCGACCGCGTCCCAGTTCCTGACGCTGACGAGCATCTACCTGGCGATGGTCGGCAGCGACAGGTCGGCACCGATAATTGCGATGAGTTCACGGCGATCCCCCTCCCATGCAGCACACTCCTCGAGCGTGTGCTGGGCCGTGTCCTCGTCGGAACTGCAGTGGTGGCAGGATGGTGTGCTCTCCCTCCTGACAATCTTGTGCAGGTACTTCCCAAAGCAACCGTGCCCCGTCAGCACCTGCACCAGTCGGAAGGAAAGCACTCCGTGCGTCCGCTCCAACCACTCCATCAGCACCGGCCGGAGGGCCTCGACGGTTCTGCTACCATATCGAGGACTCTCCAGCCGGACTGCCCAACGGGCAATGACTTCTCGGCGGGCGTCGACCCACCAGGCGGTGATCTCTTTGATGGAGACCATGCCGCCGCGGGCGCGCGTCTCCAACACCCGCTGATAAATGTCGGCGAGCATCTCCGCCTCCAGGTCCCACGGGGGAGTTCCGGCCAGGAGGCACGCTGCCTCCGTCACCACCGTGCGGTAACCCCGTACGGCCCTGATCGCCATGACCCTCTGTGGTCGCCACAGGAGGGCCCTAAGACGGACGGTCAGGGACCCCGCCCACACCGGTGCGCCATACAGGGCCATCGACCGGATCAACCCCACGTACAGCTGTCGGCACGCAGCACTGGGTCCGCCCACATTCGGCATCAGCCGCGAAAGGGCGGACGCCGCGCCGACAAGCCGGAGAACAAGTCGATGGAGATGCTCCCGCAACCAAAAATGCCCGTCGAGCACCAGGCCCAAGTACTTCATGTGGGCCTGGATGCTGATGGTGACAGACTTCACGGTGATAGAAGCGCCGGCAGGAGGCATGGCGGTACGGAGGCCATGGAACAAAAGGGCCTCCGTCTTTTCCAGGGCTACCCTCAACCCCAGCGCTTCGATCCGCCTGACAATCTCCTCGGTGCCGAGAGTTGCCAGGCGTGACGCCTTCTCTAGCGTCCCACCTTGGGCTGTGACGAGTGTATCGTCGGCATAGCAAATTACGCCCAGCCCGGGTGGGAGGCTTCCTCTCAACGCCCAGTCGTAGCCGATGTTCCACAGGGTCGGACCCAGAACCGACCCCTGTGGGACACCGCATGTCATGGGCGTTCACACAACGTCCCCTACTCGGTCAACGTAGAGGACGCTGCGCCCCTCCAAGTAGTCTGCCACCAGCCGCCTGAGGTACACGGGCACCCCGCGGTACTTCAGCCCCTCCCTGATGCAGCTGAATGGCAGACTGTTGAAGGCGTTGGCAATGTCCAGGGACACCGCCAACAGGACTCCTCCGCCGGTGACGGCCTCCGCTACCACGGCCTTCAGGCGCAGTAGGGCCGCAATTGTCGAACGCCCCCACCGAAAACCAAACTGGGTGTCTGACAGATCGGGCCCGACCCCGACGAGGTGCCGCTCGATGCGAGCAGCCAACACCCTCTCCAGCAGTTTGCCCGCATCATCGTGCAGCTGGATGGGCCTGTAGGCCGAGGCCGACTCAGGAGACCGTCCCGGCTTCGGCAGGAGAACCAGCCTCCCCTCTTTCCAGCACCCAGGGAACTGCCCGGACGTCAAACAAGCGTCGAACAGTCCCCTGAGGCGTGGTCCCAGGTGCTCGAGGACCAGGGCCAGCACACGGTTCGGAATACCGTCGGGCCCGGGGGCGGTGGATTTGACTCGCATTCGTGCCACCGCCGCCCACATTTCCGGCTCCGTGATGGGCGGAGCACTTTCATCGTCGGCCTCCCGGTCACTGTCCGGCGAAGCCATGACCGGGGGCGTGTGCTCCGCCCGTCGTGGAAAGAGGTCCTCGACAACTGAGGAGGTGAGGAGGGTGGGCTGGAGAGTCTCGGTGAAAGGGGGGCCCCGCCCGCGGAGCTTGTTCAGCGCCACAAGGTAAGGGCGACCCCAGGGGTCACGCTCGAGACTGTCCAGCATCTCCCGCCGACTAACGTCCTTGTCGGTACGGACGGCCAGCCTAAAGGTAGACCGCACACTGCGGTAAGCCTCGTACAGCTGGCCCTCCCGCTCAGCGTCGCAGTGACGCGCTCGGCTGCGGGTGTAGGCCCTCCGGGCACGTATGCACGCGGCCCGAAGGTCCGCCAATTCTCGGGACCACCAAGGGACTCGGAGGATCCCGAGCTGCCACCCATATTCAAGGGGCGCTTCCGCTCCGTCGAGGGGAGGGCCTCCTCCCCAACCTCTAGGGCTGCCGCCAGGGCCGATGCTGGAGACTGGGATGACCCACCAACGGTCTCAACAGCCGACATGTCGGTGTCCGACGGCTCTGCGGCAGTACTGCCGCCCTCGTCAGCAGTCGGAGTGGCTGCAGCGGCCTCCCTAGCCAGTCGCTCCTGCCTGGCCAACTCGCGCCTCTTGACGCTAGTGGCCTTCCCCGTCCCCATGTTTTTGCGCTTTTTCCTCTTCTTTGGGGCCACTTGTGTCGCCGGGCTCTCGGCTGATCTTGGAGCCTCAAGTGCCGGACTAGCAGCAGAGCTGCAGTCGGACGAGGCATCTCCCTCCTCTGTGCCAGTTTTGCTGTAGCATGGCAAGGCTTTAATGTGGGAACTAGAATTCCCGTTCCTGTGGATGGTATTGGGCGTCTCACCCCTCCTATCTGCAACGTCGTTTGAGATACAAGTATCCATAACAGTTCCCACGAGTATGGAAGAAAAGAGGTCGACCCGGGCAGAGATCCTGATATTGGGCCACCAAGTGGTCAACCTCCAGCCATAACTTCTCCAGCCGCTCCCGGATGCATGAAAAAAGTTGATAACGATGACGGCCTTTCGATGATGAATGCCATCTTCCTTGCCATTCAGTTAAAAGCTCTTCATAGACAATGGATTGTGGTGCAAACAATCTAGAAATTTTATTTCAATCGCGCGTTAGAAGGAAATCTGTATTCATAGTTTCCTTTGTGGTGTAATATATTGATGCTCGTCTCTGAATCTTCAAATCAATCGGAAGTACACCCGCGAGTACTGGCAAGGCCTCGGTACCTACTAACCGTTCTATAGGCTTTACATAAGAATATTAGAGCCAATCGTTGGTTCTGTAGTAATTTAAGGCGAGCCGCCCCTATGGAGGTCCTATCGGCCCATACAGGTGCAGCGTAGCAAATACACCCCGAATATGTAGCCATGTATATGGTTTTAAGTGAATTAAAACGAAGGCCCCAAGTAGATGTGGATATTCTAGTAAGCGCGTAGAAATTCTGTTTCGTAATATGCTGAATAAATGATTTTTTTTTCCTAGACCAGGCCGAGATAGTAAACTGATTCATTCTTTTTGACAGTCATATTATTGAATTTTATACGCGGCACTGATTGTAAATTTAATTTTATTAAAAGATGATATGTCTTTTGTGGTGCGAAAGCAAGCCGGTTTCATGTATCCCAATCGAATATATCATTGAGATATGTTTCCGCTAATTTCTCTAAACCATCCCTAGTGTTCGATTGTAGGTATAAGTAAAAGACCGTCATCTGCATAGCCGATCAGCAGACAATTATTCGGTAGAGGTAACTCGAGAAAATCGTCAAAACCTAAATTCCATAGATATGGACTTAATATCGAACTTACCGAACCCTGAGGGCAGCACATAGTTAGTGGCTTCGACGCAGCATGGTTACCTTAGCAAGGTCTAGAAAAATTGTTAGACATGTTTTTGACGTGACAACGTCTTATAATTCGATGGAGCCGGCTGCACGCACGAAAAAACATGACGCATGCGGCGTTACCTCGCTCTGAGGCGTTCCATTTAAGGCTTGATCCATACAAAATATCTCTCAAACAAATAAAATTAAAATTTTCTTTTGAAAAATGAAACCATTCCATCAGTATTTTCTTATGACGTTGTCACGTTCAACCATCGTCAGTAAACCGACTTTACAGACAACCGATTTTTTTTATTTGACATACTTATACTTAAATAGCTTACGAGCCTGTTAACAGCTTGCTCAGTGCTCTTACCATGCCGAAAATGGTGTTGATTATCGGATAAGATTTCCTTGTTTTCTAGATAATTGCTTAGCCTTATATTAATATTTTTTCTAATATCTTCGAGATTGCCGGTAAGATAGATATAGGTCTATAATTACAGATACGAACTCTGTCCCTACTTTTATAAATAGGACTTACTTCTGACGTTTTAGTGCATCTGGAAATATCCCAGATTTAAGACAATCGTTAAAGATTTTAGTTATAGGTTGTACAAGAACTTGCTTGTATTTTTTCAGAAAATTGCAGCTAATTTTGTCAGCTCCTGGTGCACAATCTATCTTTAGACTGGTTATAACGTTGCCTACTTCATTTACATCTACGTCCAGCAGTACAAATTAGTTAAGATTGCATTAGATTTTATAGTGTGAGAGGTTTTTGAGTTCCTGTGTGTCTGTGATTTCTGTTGGTAAATTTTGCTTGCTAGTGAACTGCCCACATTAATGAAGTATTTATTAGCCTCCATTAGTGCCTGTTCGGGTGTAGTATTAGATGTTAGAAATTGTTTAACATGTCGTGTTGTTTGTGTAGTATTTACTACCTTTTTAATAATTTGCCATAATTCTTTATTATCTTTTGCAGATTTAATTTCAGCTCGTTCGTGTGTTTCTTTTACTTTTTTTTATTAAATTGTTACAGAAATTCCTGTACCGTTTATAGATGACATTTAATACTGCATTTTCTGGCTCTTTGATGTAATTTGTCCCTATTTTGTAAGCATCGTAGCAAACCTGGCGTTATCCACGGCTTTATAATATTTTTTGCATCGTGGAAGAGAATTTATTTAAGTGTTACTTTCTATTATATCTTGTAAAGTTTTTGTGAAATAGTTCAAGCTAGTATTTGGTTTCTCTGAGGAGAACATTTTACTGAAGTCAATTTCTGAAATATCTCGTATATGATTAATTTTAGTTATCGTCAAGGTACTAAAATAACGGGTATTTTTTTGTTTCATATTTTATAACATCGGATAATTGCGTGTGTGGCTAAAGTAACAGATGGGCAATTTGATTTTAGGAGAACGTGGTCTAGACACCTCGCACTTCTGGGTCGCGTGATTAAGCAGTGGGTAGGTAGAAGACCATGAGTGGCTGCTTTTAGAGTCGCTGGTATGATTTTATGACATACCTCTACTTCTACGGTTTGTAAATATGATACTGATACTTGATCTATATCATCTGAAAGTTTTATAATATCGAATATGTACAATAAGTATAATAACGAATCAGAATTACTGACCAATGTGTAGTTTGTATTATTTCAATTAGGTTTCCCATCTTAAGGCGGGAAGGGGCCCTCATGTTATTAACTTTATTTAAGTAATTATAACTGTGTTTAATGTGTGTGGTGTGCGTTATGTATTGAATTAAGTGTGGCTTTGAGATGTGGATGATTGAAAAGTTGACGTATGATTCTTTGTAGAGTAGTCTGTTATGGTGGTTTTCTGATTGCAATAAGGATAGTGTTAACTGTGTATTATTAGGTATGGCATATATTTAAATTAAACATGGAATAAACTTAATGTAGCAACAATGCCAATAACTAAAAACTTTGTATAATAAACTAACTAAATCCGAAGAATATTGTTTTCAAGTTTAGTAAGGCTTAATTCGTTATCGATACGATTTGCAGGCTCACCCTCAGTTTTACGCAGATATACTAAGCCACGCGTAGTCCAACAGTAGGCGTAATTATTCTCACGCGCAAATTAGCGAGCCGAGAAGAAAAATTTTTGAGTTTTGTGGCTTAGCTGCTCCGGGTATATTGAGATATCTAGTATTCAATTTCGGGGGAGCGGGAGGCGTCCGCCCGCGCCGCATAGTGGTACGTTTCGCACGACGTTGTTTACGCGATGAATTACTTCAAAGCGCACGCGTGCGCCGTGGCGCTACGTCTGCCGACCTTGGGTTTGCCACCCCCTCAAAATGCTTCTAT
The DNA here is from genome assembly GCA_032191425.1 of Lymantria dispar. Classification (NCBI taxonomy): domain Eukaryota; kingdom Metazoa; phylum Arthropoda; class Insecta; order Lepidoptera; family Erebidae; genus Lymantria; species Lymantria dispar. The sequence goes on along the minus strand of CM063450.1, from coordinate 1,003,469 downwards.
CTCAACGAGAGGCTTACTTACCTTAATCGTCAACTCTTCTATCGCGCACGTCAAGCTGCTGCACGTCTTGGATGGAGATACATATGGACCAGGCGTGGCAGAATACTAACTAAACAGGGAGACGGAAGGCCTACTTTCGTCATACGCTCAGAGTCAGATCTTCATCGTGTTTTTGGCAAGATCGTTCAAGAAAATAATAAAGAATAATTTTCAGAAATGTGTTTGTAATATCACAGGCATATTAACAATCTGTTTGTTGTATTCTGTGTACATATTTTTAGTTTATAATTGTTATATTTTTGTTATGAGTCTATATGATATAGTAACAATATTTAGTGGAGTAATGGTTACAATAAAATACGGACTGGGTAGACATGCGTATGCTGAATGCATGCAATATTATTTAATTTTTTTTAACTATATCATGTTTATTGATTTTTATGTATGGGAATACTTTAGTACTTTTTATATTTTCACCCTAAACGTTTATAACAGTGTCACACTTTATGTATTATTGATTAGATTGAACGATGAAAAAAGATAAGCTGCTTCGAGTAGGACTTTTCAATGCAGGATCTCTTGGCTCGCGTCAGGACGAATTCCTCTTGGCCATGGAGCAAGTTGCAGTAGACATCATGGCAATCAATGAAACCTGGCTTAGGGAGGGTGAAGAGGGCCGCGCTCCCGTGGTACCTAATTATCGATTACGTCACACCCCGCGATCGATGAGCGTGCGCGGTGGCCGCGGAGGTGGTGTTGGATTTTATATACGTCGGGACATTCGCGTGTGCACTGTACCACATCCTTCTTCACCTACAGTGGAGCAGTTATGGATTAAAGTTATAATAAATTCACAGTCAATAATTATTGGCACAGCCTATAGACCTCCTTGGATGGACGTAAATAATTTTCTGGATGCTATTACTGACACTATCACTTCCTTTTCTAAAGCAGACGGGATCATCCTCATGGGGGATTTTAACATAAATGTTTTAGACGAAAATGATAGCAAAACCAAGCTTTTGAACAATTTCCTACGTTGTATTAGTTTGCAAAACGTGGTTACTGAGCCCACACATTTCACTAATCATAGCGAAACACTTATAGACATAGTCTGCACAGATGCCCTTGTGTGTAATACTACTGTTTTATTTATACCAGAGCTAGGACAGCACGCTATAGTAGCAGTAGAAATAAATTATAGGATACAGAAACTTACACCCCGCTGGATTACTTACAGGCCCCTAAAAGATATTTTGCATGATATGTTTAATGAAGATTTAAATAAAATAGATTGGAACCAAATCACAAGTCTCGATGACATTAACGCCATGGTTTATACCTTTAACACATATATTTTGAATTTATTTAATCTTCACCCACCTCTCAAGAGAATTTTGGTTAGATCAAGTAACTGTCCTTGGATAACTGATACCGTTAAATACATGATCAAGCTGCGAAATAAATACCATCGCTGCGAAATAAATATCATCGCTGCGAAATAAATATCATCACCGCTACAAAATAAGTTGTTCCGAATCCCATCATAAATTATATAAAGATTTAAAATATTTAGTCACGGCTGCAATTGAAAGTGAGAAAAAGGCATATTTTACATACAAAATAAATAAAAACCTTAAAAACCCCAAAAAGCTGTGGAATAATATTAAATCTGTAATTAATCAAAAACACAATAAAGATTACGAACTTTCCCCTTTTTTTAATGATCCAACAACTATAAATAATCACTTTTTGGATGTCCCTGGCATTGATAGGATTACTATTTCGGATTTAACTTACTTTGAATTTAATACATTTACTCAAGACCGCTTTCATCTTCAGCCAACGAACGAGGAAAAAGTGCTGAAAATTATTCAAAATTTGAAAAGTAATGCGTTAGGGATTGATGACATTTCGCTTGATATGTTAATCATGACACTCCCACACTCTCACAGCTATCACAGAAATAATTAACAAATCAATCATCACCTCTTCTTTTCCCGATTTATGGAAAACAGCAATAGTTAAACCTATTCCAAAAAAATCGAATCCGACTTGTATTGGAGACCTACATCCTATTAGTCTCCTCCCGTGTTTATCGAAAATACTGGAAAAGGTGGTTTCTATTCAGCTTAGAAATTATATAGAATATATTAATATTTTACCGAAATATCAATCAGGATTTCGAGTAGGCCATAGTACTGCCACAGCCTTGATCGATGTTGTTGACAATTTATTGGAAGCCAAGGATAAAGGAATGGGTTCTTTACTGACTCTACTTGATTTTTCGCGCGCATTTGTTTCTATCAATATCACTCTTCTTCTTTCTAAGCTATCATATTACGCCTGTGATGCTAAAGCTGTACTCTGGTTTAGTAATTATTTGAGTAATCGTAAACAGTTCGTACAATTGTCGGAGAAAGATGGTAGTAGTTCAGTATCACCACCTCGGTCCATAGTTAGAAGCGTTCCACAGGGCTCCATACTCGGCCCTCTACTCTTTATTTTGTATACTGCAGATATAGCCAATAATTTAATCAATTGTAAATTTCACTTATACGCTGACGACCTTCAGATTTATACTTCTTTTTACCCACAAGATAGTTCCAAATTTGTACAGAATATAAACCAAGATCTGAGCAGAGTTGCAGATTGGGCCAAAAAAAACTCTCTAGAACTCAACCCTTCCAAATCTAAATTTCTAATCATTGGATCTGCACATATGATACGCAAAATTGAAAGTAGTAGCCCAAATATGGAAATCAATGAACAACCAATCAAACAGGTACCTGAAACTCGTAATCTTGGGATAATTGTTGACGGTTTATTACGATTTGAAACTCACATAACTGAAGCCGTACGCAATTGTTTCTACCGTGTCAAGCTTCTATACCGAATTCGACCACACATTAATTTAGAATTACGTATCTTACTGTGTGAATCTCTTGTGTTGTCCAAGCTTAACTATGGGGACGTTGTTTATGGACCTTGTCTCCTAAGTAGAACTGACAGGCTCATTCAACGGGTACAAAACGCTTGTGCTCGATTCTGTTTTGTAATTCCACCGCGTTCCCAAGTCACGCCATTTTTAAATACAGGACAGATGTTGAAGATGACATCCCGGAGAAAGCTTCAGCTAGCGAACTTATTATTTGACGTTATTTTATCCCAAAGATCAACATATCTTTATGAGAAACTTTCTTGGTCTACCGATTTTCATAAATATAAAACCTCGAGTTTTTCTTTATATCTTTTAAATATCCCCAGACATCGCACTTTTTGCTGCCTTTCGAGGTAGTTTCAAATTCTCTGCTACCCACTGTTGGAATGATTTGCCCCCACCCTTGCAAACCCTAAAATCATCAGCGGTTTTCAGGAAAAAATTTAAACAGCATTTGCTTAACGCTCAAATTCAGGTTCAAAATTTATTTTAGAGATAAGGATTTAATTTGTAATAACACCGTTATACTTTTATATATATATATATATATTAATGTATATATATATGTGTGTATATTTTGTATGTATGTCTGTATACAGTCTTATGTTATATAGACTTATGTACAGGGTAATTAAATATGTACGTTTCATTCTTGTAATTTTCACATTCTTGTAATAATATGCACGCAGTTATCTAGATTTAAGTAATTAAAAGTATTTGATTGTGACTGTCCGTCCGTCCACTCTAGGTCTTAGCAGAATATCAGCGTTGCTTCTACACAATGAAGTAACACTAGCTGAGCTAAGATCCTGTTTTGTCTCTCAGCATATATTATGCTAAATTGGTTTTTTGTTATTTATGAAATGTATGAGAGCAAAATAAATGATTTTTCTTTCTTTCTTTCTTCTTTTCTTTCTTTCTTTCTTTCAATTCATCGATAGAAACTATTTAGTAGTATGTAGGGTTGACATGTTGCTTGTGAGGTATGCTTGAATCAACATCTGATGCTGCTGTGCTAATGGTGACGCTAAAGAACTCCTTAACGGTTAGGAGTTAGGGGATAGTATTGCAATTGGTCGATGGAAACTAGGTATGTAGGGCTAAAGTGATACTTGTTCACCGACTTCAAAATTTTTTGGAGGTTTCTCAATTCAATCGTATATATGCTTTTGTTATGTTTGTTCGCGGATAACTTTGTCGTTTAAGAACCGATTTTGATGATTGTTTTTTTTGTTGAAAAGAAGATATTTCAAAGTTGGTTCCATGATAAGGAAATCAGTGTTTGATGATGGCAGACCAGAGAGATCAAAGGAAACTTTCAAACATCGTAGGGGCGATTACTGCGTTTGAAAGTAGTAAATCTGATGATGGAGAGCATAGACAGTTGGGAGAATTCCTCAACGATTTACAGCATTAAATGAATCAAACTGAACTGGTGAACACGGGTTTCTTCGGTTCATTTGATAATCGCTCACGAATCAAAGAATCAAAAGAACGATCTTCTTGACTTTCGTTAGTTAATCTATTTGATATATAAGCTCTCATAGCCGACAATCTATTATTGCACTCCTATGGCGTTTCATTTATTCTCTTGTTATTAGCTTTTTTTTTTAATTTTGTCTAATCATTTTCGTCTATCATCTTCCGTCTCAAGTAAACGACGTCTCCTCGTTGGAGAAGCATCCTTGCTCGGTCTACCCATCACTTAAAATCGTAAAATAAAATAATTTTTAACAAAAAATAAACCGACTTCAAACAGTAAACTAAAAAGCAAAAAATAAATTTACTTCGCACAAAGTATGTATTTTAATTTAATTAAATAGAAATGATTAAATATTTATTTTATAATTTTGAAGTCGGTGCCAAGTAAATGCTACAACAACTTTACTACAATATCAAATCATTTAAGTAAACACAATATTATTAAAAATATCAAAGCAACTACAAAACAATAACAGTATTAGAAAAATATATGAATCGGTACCTAGTAGTACTTAGTAGCATTTACTTGGCACCGACTTCAAAATTATAAAATGAATATTTAATCATTTCTATTTAATTAAATTAAGATACATATGACTTTGTGCGAAGTAAATTTATTTTTTGCTTTTTAGTTTACTGTTTGAAGTCCGTTTATTTTTTGTTAAAAATTATTTTATTTTTTCAATATTTTCAGTTTACAGATGATATATATATAGTAGTAAATAAAAATAACATTAATAAATACATTCTGGATATTTAATTGTATTAGAATGTAACGAGCTATATTAAAATAATATTGATATAAATTAATTTTCTATTTTATTGTTTTGACAAACACGACTATTCTTCAGTGTTGTAAGATCATTGTTATTATTATTTAAATATATAGGATTACAAAGTTGCCTATGCCGTAAATGAATCAGTATACCTGTATATGCATGTATAAGATAACGGAATAAGAATACCGTTGTAGCCACCCCTTGCTTGCCTGTGGGAGTCTCAAAAACTGGCTAACGGTTCACCAGGAAAGTGGGCAGCAGCTTTTGCCGAGGTATGATATCTCACTGCGATCGCCAACCCGTCTGCCAAATGCGACGATTACGGCATTATCTTCTCATTTGGCGAACAGAAATGAGCCCTAGTTACGACAGCTCTGCTACCCTACGGCATCATTTCCGGTAACTATCCAAATAGAATGACTGTTGGCTCTGATAATGCACAACATTTGGACCATCAAGACTGATGACAGGATCATCGAGCTGGAAGAGGAATTGAGCAAGAGCCGAAAGGACATTGCAGGACTACCAGAAATGCGAAGAAAGGGCGAGCGCACTTTAGCCCCCTGGTCTGGACACTCGCTCTTCGACGTTGGGGCGGTCGACGAGTAATCGCCTCATGGCGGTATAAGATTTAGTCAGGTTTAGGCGGTATAAGGTTAAGGTAACATGTATAAAGTTTTATATAATCTTTATAAAATATAATCCCTCTTTCTTGGCCGTAGATGTTGTGAAAGACGATTAAGGGATTAAATCATCATCATCATTTCAGCCTATCGCCGTCCACTGCTGGACGTAGGCCTCCCTCATGTTGCGCCACAATGAGCGGTCCTGTGCCGCCTGCATCCAACGATGCCCAGCCACCTTCACTAGGTCATCGGTCCACCTAGTGGAGGGGCGTCCTACACTGCGTCGTCCGATACGTGGTCGCCACTCGAGAACCTTTCTTCCCCAGCGGTTGTCGGTTCGTCGAACGATGTCGCCTGCCCATTGCCACTTCAGCGTGCTAATTCTTCGTACTATGTCGGTTACACCCGTTCTTCTGCGGATTTCCGTATTCCGGATTCTATCTCGCAGAGAAATCCCGAGCATAGCCCGCTCCATAGCACGCTGAGCGACTTTGAGCCTTGATATGAGGCCTACATTTAGGGACCACGTTTCCGTGCCGTAAGTCATCACTGGTAACACACACTGGTCAAAGACCTGTGTTTTCAGACACTGAGGTATGTTGGACGAGAAGATCTTAAGTTTCCCGAACGCTGCCCAACCGAGTTGGATTCGTCGGCTGATCTCTTTCTCAAAATTGGATCTACCTAACTGGACTGTTTGTCGTAGGTAAACATAGTGATCGACAACTTCAAGAATCGCATTAAATCGGATTAAATATGCAAATTAAATCCTTGCAAAAGAAGGAAAACTTAAAACGAAACCCTATATCAACACGTCTGACCAGTGTTGTGAAGTGACTCAATTTCTTTATTATTGTGGAGGAGGCTTTAGCTCAACAATGGGACGTATAGGAGCTGGAATGGTGAATTAATAGTGAAATCTATTTCTATAGAATATAAAATTCTATAAAATTATAGGTTAAATAATTTATTACAAGAATTGAATGCGCTAGTGAGTGCCGTACAAGTTAATCCTCTGTTAAGCTTGAAGTTGTAATTTTCTTTTAGATACATTGATTGACAGTCTCGAATGCCATAAACGCGTCTAAAAGCCACTTCACCGTGGTCATGGCAGACTTGAAGACGCGAAATTGGGCAAAAGGAGTGGTGATGAGTTGAGAGTGGGGCAACATAGATGTGGACAGAGAAGTTAGAGAGACCAGAAACCGACTGATTTTCTGGAGAAGGAGAGCCTCTTTATGATGAATTCCTTCTTCGGGAAGTAGCCACAAAGAATAAAAATTTGATGTTTCTATATCTGCTAGAAGTGCCTCAATAATAATAATTTTGATGATTAGTCAGTCAGTGAATGACAAAATTACGAAATTTTGACCAGTAATAATTCTTAAACTATTAGTTTAAATGAAATAAAATTTTATTTACAACGTAGTTATAGGACTCGAAAATGACCTCGATTATTTTGAGAAAAATATGTTACGGCAGTTTTGTGATTTTGCTTGAATTGGCGAGATTTTTGCGATATTATTGCTGATATTAATAGAACTTAAATTGATAAGAAATATATTTAGTGACACGACCATGAAATTCCGAGAATATATTTACAGAAAAGGACTAAATCACTAACAAGTAAGATGAATTATAGATTTTGAAAAGATGAGATGCGTAAAGTAGTTTCTATAGTGTTACAATAATAAAAAATCAAAACCTAAAAGTTGCATATGTCATAGTAAATTTAGAATGTCTATCAGTGTAATGCTTACATAGGTTTACGTCCCATCGCCTTTAAAAGTAAATCAATAATGGTAGCGGGCAGCATTTGGAGTAGTATCACCTGCAAAATAAAAAGGTTTTAAATATTTTTATAAATAAATGCATCTCCTACTTGACTCAAATTAAAATTTCAAAGACAAGGAAAGCTCTAACGCTGACAATATAAAAAAACCATTCTGTTAAATGCTGTTGTGTGATTTAGATCAATTTGTCTTCTATTGTGGAGGGTAGCCAAAAAAATAAGAATAGGTAGAAAAATACAGTACTTTTAAGATAGGCAGCACTTTCGTTCAGCCCCAAGTACCCAGGTATGGGAGACAGATGTCGTTTAATTTAAAGTGACAATATGGGTCAAGCTATCATTGTTGAAGAGTTTCATTGTTGAATAGTGAGATTTATATGGGATAAAATTAAAAATGTAATACGGAAGAATAATACATATACCTACCAAAACATAGTTAATAAATTTGGAAGTATTAATTTGTGTATAAGGATGCCATAAACTTGGACCCAATGGTATTTCAGGTAGAATATGAAAACCAGTGCTAATCATCTCCGCTATGCTAATAGGTATTAAATTTCCACTGCAACAGTTGTAAACGGGAATGTCGTCTGTAGACTCTAAACTGAAATAAAGAATTATTTATAAATATTGTAAATAAAACTATTTTACGGATTTTATCGCGTTTGTATTTAATTATTGATTGCCCGACGTTTCGAAATGCAGCGTTCATGGTCACGGGTGGACTAAAATGTCTCACGCCCAACAAATCGTTATCGTTATTATAGTGATTGTATAATTATCTACCCACTACAGAAATTAGTTATTAAAGTTTGTCCCACATTCTGATACAATGTTTTGGTATAAAGGATATGGCCAAGATTTGCCCCGGGTGTACGAAAATATTTAATATTAGAATTAAAATATTTACAGATTTGATTTATCTTTATAAAAACACAATTTGTATTTTCTGTTGTTAACCATTTTTCATTTTCTTGCTAAACTAGCAGGAACTATTCTTGCAATAAAAATGATAGTCAATTATTCATTTTACCTTAATGACCATTTTCTTTGCTTCTATCGATTCAAAAATGCAATTATGAACATTTCGATATCAGAACGTATTGTTAAGGTTTTGCATTTACCTACTAAATGCAATTGGTATAAACTTAAGCTTAATTATTTTTATATTCACGCTAGATATATTTTTGTCTTACAAGTAATTTAAGCTCACAAAAACAATCGGTCAACGTGTTCGTTAGTTAGGTAGCTAAAATAAGCTCAATTGATTGCGTAATTATGTACGTCAAGCAAAAAATTTAACCATTGAACCGATACTCTTATATTTATTATATTGTTTGAATTGATCACTACTATCCTATAGAATAGAATTCTAGAACAAAAATCGTATAGTATTCTATACTATTTTCTAAATATCATATTGTGTTTCATATCTAGATAATATTTTAGGACAACTTTATTTTTATTATTTTACTAATAAAGATGCCATAAATCAGAATAAACTAATTAAAAGTGTCATGAATTCTTAGTCTTCATACTACAAAACTTTTCAGAAATAATAGTCTCAAAACGGTTTTATTACTATTTATTATTAAGTTTATTTTCCACTGACACTATGTTTGTACGAAAAAAAAAAAAACAAACCAATAAAATATTTATATATATATATACATCTATGCAAAGAAAAAACATATGTGACGTAGCAGGGGTAGCGCCGCGTTGTTTTTAACAAGCACTGACGCCAGCATGGCTAACGTCATCTACCTCACTACAATGTTGATATTGTTGATGGTGTTCCATGATAAACGTAATAAAATAAAGTTGAAACAGTACTCGTGTTATTGAATTCTAGTTTAAAACCAAGTGGAGTCTAGAGCTCCGCACTGTTCGGGTGGTAGCGATCGAATGAATGTCGTACTTTTTTTTTTTTTTTTTTTTTTTTTTTTTTTTGTGTGTACAGCTGTTGGCCGCAGATGGCCTTGACAGCTTGACGCGGACTATGGGTGAGCGCTGAGGGCTCTCAACCCGGAGAAGAGTATGCTAAGCGACATCGCCCAAGGGCTCCCCCTGTGGGGAACGGACCTCGGCTTGGGGCGTCGCTGGAGGCAAAGTGGGCGTGCCCACGTTTTTAGTAGTGACTTTTGCGCGGCGCGGTTTCGCACCTCGACGGCGAGGGCGGAACCGCGGATATTTATTTGTTAAGGCCTCGCGGGCCGTGTAGGCTCTTTGTTGAGCGAGTGTGATATTGTCGTCCTCTTCGTCGAGGACGTGACGAGGACGTCGGATGGAGGAGATTTTGGAGGGTCTATAGGAAGCCGCCCCAACCACTAGTTGGTTGGGGTGTGTCATGGCAGAGTCAAAGTAGCTCTGAGAGCACCGTTTCATAAACTGCTTGATGGTCGGCAGTTCGAGGTCGATGTGGAGGTCGACGTTTCGTATGAACCACGGTGCTCCCGTAGCTCGGCGCATGAAACGATTTTGAAGTGTCTGTAGCCTGTGGATCCTGTGTGGCTTAACATGCGCGAACACCACGCTGGCATAGGTCATGATAGGCCGTATGCAGGTGGTGTATAGTCGGATTTTGCTACTCAGGGGCATACGCGACCTAGAGTTGAGTAGACAGTGGAGACGGCCCATCACAAAGGCTGCCCGTGCGCGGACTTGCTTTATGTGAGGGGCGAAGCTGAGTCGATCGTCAAGGGTCACACCCAAGTATTTGGCCTGCCTGGTCCAAGTGACCGGCTTGTTGAAAATTTTAAGGGAGGGAATGCTGTCGATAGAGTAGGAACGGGCAGTTCGTCTAGTGAACATGACCGCCTGACTCTTCTCGGGGTTGATTTCTAATCTCCATTTCCTAAACCAATTGACTAGGGCGGTAACCGCTGTTTGGAGAGTCTTGGCTACTGTTGTCGGGGATCTACCAGCACAAAAGAGTGCGGTGTCATCAGCGTAAAGCGCTTTATGTACCCGGTTGAATTTGGGCATATCGCTAGTGTATAGCGTGAAGAGAAATGGGGAGAGGACCGACCCCTGAGGGACGCCGGCCTTGATAGGGTGGGAGGTCGACAACGTCCCTTCCACCCTGTAGCGAAAGCTGCGATGACTTAAGTAGTCATGTATAATGAGAATTAAGTAGTGAGGGATCTTGAGGAGATAGAGTTTGTAGATTAGGCCTTCATGCCAAACCTTGTCGAAAGCTTTCGCTACGTCTAGGAATAATACACCCGTATATCTGTTCATATGAATGTCGTACCAGAAAATGGTCGTATTTATAGTAAGGCCGAGAGCGGGGAACTCCCGATGACAATTTAAAACTGTTTTATGATAACATGTGTTGTACTATCTATCTTAAGTATAGCAACTAATTATTTTGAACTAAACCTAATTGGTTTAACTGTAATTATAATTCAAGTTTATAAAATAATAAATCGTGCGCCGATACGGCCGTTCTGGCCGGCGGTGCGCGCTCTGCACCAGCCGTGTTGTAGACATTTCTGCAAAGAGCTTGCCCAGATTTTCTACCTGTAATCAAAGAGGCAATTTCTTTTGAGAATGGTATCTGTGTACCTTTCTTCTACATTTTTGACTCGTAGAAATTTGATGTAGTTTATATTGACGTACTCTGTGGTACTTGTGTTGGGCGTACTCTGTGGTACTTGTGTTGGGCGTACTCTGTGGTACTTGTGTTGGGCGTACTCTGTGGCACGGAGTTTGGCGTGTTCTGTGATGTATTTAGTACTTACTAAAATAAATACAACCTTGATTTTTAATCCTCTGGTTCTTGCGTCTGTTGTTCGGCTACGCTGGCTTATGAGGTCGACGATATGGGCTCAATGCCCAATTCTGGAGAGTTGTATTCCGCCGATACGGTTATCTGTTCTCCATAAAACAGAGGCTCGAGATTCGTTGAGTCTGTATGTTTCGATGGCTTTGTCGGTGTGTTGACACCATTCACGTATTCCTCCGGAATCGTTGCTCGAAAGTGTTCGGACAGGATTTATCAGTTGGGCAAAGCCAAATGACTAAGCTGAAGACCGATGACGGCACTGTCAGTTCATTCCAATGTGAGATCTTGGGAGAGGTCGAAAGTGTCTATAAATTATCCCGAAATCCTGTTGTCCGCTTAGTCCAAGATCCTAGATCCAAGCTAACGCGGCACTATACCGAAGAAATTCCGGACATCAGCTTGCAGAAGTTCAGAATGGCTCTGAAACTACTTCTACATAGAAAACCAGTCGTGCAGCCACAGCCGGCTTCGTGTAGCCGCTGCATGTGTTGCCTGCAGCAGAGTTTGTAATAGCACGTTTTGGCACCAGGAGATGACGGAACCACGGCAGAGCCTCTAAAGGCAGGCGACAAGCCGGTCTTAAAAGCTCTTCAAAAGCTATTCAGCTCGGTCATCCCTGAGAGATGAAGTTCCAGAGTCGTGGACCAGAAGCGCGGTGGTGCTGCAGTCCCTTCAGCGGTGCCAAATCGACCATCGCTATGTCGAAGTGCTGAAATTTGTATAGAAACGCCACAATGTCAGTCCGTTTCCGGGATAAGAGTTCGAAACCTATCCAGTTGCAGAAAGGCGTGAGATAGGGAGACTTCATCTCTTCGATGATGATCACCACTGCACTTCGATTTGCAGACGATATTGTCGTTATGGCAGAATCCATGGAGGACCTTGGAACCATGCTCAATGATCTCAGCAGTGTATACTGTTCATTGGGCTTTTGAACCAGTTTGATTCTAGCTGCTTCTATTGCAACAAAGTGGCATCTTAGTAAATACCATGGTGTTTACTTCCTGGTTCAGTTCCGTTGCAGCGTCAGGTTGTTGAGCGGAAGTGGTGAGCAATCCCACTTCTGATGACGTCAGCATGACTAACGTCATCTACCTCACTACAATGTTGATGGTGTTCCATGATAAACGTAATTGAAACAATAAAGTTGAAACAGTACTCGTGTTATTGAATTCTAGTTTAAAACTACGTGGAGTCTAGAGCTCCGCACTGTTCGGGTACTAGCGATCGAATGAATGTCGTACTTTTTTTTTTTTTTTTTTTTTTTTTTTTTCTTTTTTTTTTGTGTGTGTACAGCTGTTGGCCGCAGATGGCCTTGACAGCTTGACGCGGACTATGGGTGAGCGCTGAGGGCTCTCAACCCGGAGAAAAGTATGCTAAGCGACATCGCCCAAGGGCTCCCCCTGTGGAGAACGGACCTCGGCATGGGGCGTCGCTGGAGGCAAAGTGGGCGTGCCCACGTTTTTAGCAGTGACTTTTGCGCGGCGCGGTTTCGCACCTCGACGGCGAGGGCGGAACCGCGGATATTTATTTGTTAAGGCCTCGCGGGCCGTGTAGGCTCTTTGTTGAGCGAGTGTGATATTGTCGTCCTCTTCGTCGAGGACGTGACGAGGACGTCGGATGGAGAATGTCGTACCAGCAAATGGTCGTATTTATAGTAAGGCCGAGAGCGGGGAACTCCCGATGACAATCTATAAAAACTGTTTTATGATAACATGTGTTGTACTATCTATCTTAAGTATGGCAACTAATTATTTTGAACTAAACCTAATTGTTTTAACTGTAATTATAATTCAAGTTTATAAAATAATAAATCGTGCACCGATATATGCTATATCTATGGAGTGAATTCTATGCATCGATGTTTAGTATGTTTTCTTATTGACAACACTGACAAGGTACTTTCCGTAAGTTGTTTCAGCAGCTAGTTACGAAAAGTTAAATCGTTTGATAAATAAATCAAAGTTTTATTGTATAAGTATCTGTAAGTACTATTACAATACAAAAATGATGAGGTGTGTTAATTGCGGTATAACTGTTGTTCGCATGAGGCGTCACTCGATATCATCATTATCAGCGGCTCATCAACATACATTAGCGTAATGCCTGTCTGAAATTCAGGTACGTTTCACATCACCATCACCATCCTTATTTGTTTATCCTTGATAGATTCCAACACTACATTTAGTCCACGTTAGTATAACCTGGTAGACTCAGGTAATGAGATCTAAGTATTAAAAACAATGTTTGTATTTTTCAGCTACTTGATAGTGCAACTATTTGTCATGAATGCTTCAGACTGTTGCAAGTACATGGACAAACCAATACTCAGTTAAGACAAGTTGGTCACAAAATGGTCTGCTTAAACTGCGGCCATACATTATTACCTACAGGGCTAAGAAGGCACACGCTTGTATTTAATAGCCCTTTATGTAAAATTATCTCATCATGGAATCCTGAGCATCTGATATGTATCAGCTCTAAAAGGGACAAGAAACTTTTTAGTAGTTATTGCAATATATGTATATATTTACAATGTGGAAAACATAATTTAAATGGAATTTACATGATGGTGTATAAGGAATTATACAGATATAATTATATGTACATATATAAATAAATATTTATTCTTTAAATAAACAAAATAATATATTTGTATATATGCGAAGTAGTAGTGGGTCATCGACGATTTTAAAGTCGACGCAACGAGACCGTTTATCGTCGATGATAAACTAGTTGAAAAAACAGTCTAATTTTCGACTAGTTTATGTCATAGACGCTTAGACGTTTAGTTTATACTAGCAACCCGCCCTCGCTTCGCTTCGGTTTTAGTCGTTTTACTCGCGTAGTTCCCCTTCCTGGAGGAATACCGGAATAAAATATAGCCTAGTTTATGCCCTGATATTATATTGGTGAAAGAATTTTTGAAATCGGTCCAGCCGTTTTGAAGATTACCCGTAACAAACAGACAGACAGACAAAAAAAAATATGAAGTGATTTTTAGCCATGTGTATAGTGCAAATAACCGTGTGAGCATGAAAAAAGGCTATTAAACGTATAGATTGTTATTTTCCTCGCTAGAGAGCTCCGATAATACACGCGTCCGATCGCTGCTAAATTCAAAGTGCTATAAGGACAAGGAGAACCGCGGTTTGCCGCAAACGCTACATCCCGCAATTTTGATGTGAAACATCTATAGGCGAGGGTGACCGTGATCGTCGCGTGGCGTTTTTGTAACGAAACCATGGTGCGATTTAAAATTTTGTACAACGCCATCTAGTGAACTCATAGTAAATTGTTACTTATAATGTATATTAATGAAAATAAATGTTTATTGAATAAAACTCATCATTTTTTGGAAAAAAATCGCGATATTTTATTAATACTTTATGCCTTAGTTTTATCGTATTAGTTCCTGTCGTAATCTAATGTTCTTTTTTTTAGGCATATATACTTGTTTTATAAATTACTATAAAATTCTTTAACTTAGTAATATAAATATATCAGTAGGTATGGTATTTAGTTTACTTTCAGCTACGAAAACTGGAGAACCGTTTTTTATAGGCTTTTATTAGTTTCGGGTGTATAATTATATATTTATTTCTTTGTATATTACCGACTTCATAGGAATTGGATTTTGGCTCACTTTAAACAGTCAAATTTCATTTAAAAGTTGAAAATTTAAGGAGGACCAATGACGTTAAAATTATTTAGATAGCTTGTCTTATTATCATTATAGGATTAAAAATTTCTTTATTAAATATATTGAAGCTGAGAGTTGGTCGTTAGCTCGATAAATGCCGCCATTTCTGTTTCCTAAATCACACTCTTCGTGCGGAAAGAATGTCTGTGAACGGATGAAAGCATTTCATTTTTTATAGGCTTTTATTAGTTTCAGCTGTGTATTTCTTTGTTTGTATGTCACCAACTCCTTAAGAATTGGATTTTGACTCACTTTAAACAGCTTGTCTTATTATCATTACAGGATTAGAGAGTTCTTTATAAAATATATTGTAGCTTAGAGTTGGTTGTTTGCTCGATAGATGGCGCTATTTCTGGTTTATAAATCGCAAATTATTTCAAGCTATGTTTTAGAAGGTTCATTTCGTTTGTACTAAATGACGTTACCATAAATATGAGTCGTAAAGTCAATTTAAAAATGGGATAATTTATTCGATACGATACCTATCAAAAAGTAC
Source organism: Lymantria dispar (assembly GCA_032191425.1). NCBI lineage: Eukaryota > Metazoa > Arthropoda > Insecta > Lepidoptera > Erebidae > Lymantria > Lymantria dispar. The sequence continues at coordinate 987,863 of CM063450.1, read as the reverse complement.
TTATTAACTAAAATATCGAATACAAAAGTATCGGTATCGAAAGAAAAGTACTCGATACCTAAAGATAAAGTAAATAAAAGTATTCGATATTTTAAACAGTACGTTACTTATCTTTTGATACTATTCATGAGTTCAGTATCGATACTTTATATACCGTGTCTCTACTCGTACAAAATAGTTTCGATGTTTCACATCTGCCAGGCGTCCTGAGCGGCGGCTCACTTTTTTTTAAATCTGTAATAACTTCGAAAATATTCATTTAAATCATATGCTGTAAGGGGCCATATAGATTTATATTAAATCAACAATGTATTTAAGGTATTTAATTGGATTATTATTCATCATCATGAATAATATGAAGGATTAATATTGTTTTGGTTAAAATCGCTTCGAAAATTAGCCATTATTTGTCGTAAAAAGTAAATGACAAAAAATGTTATTGTGGGATATCCATAAGAGATAGACATATACCATCGCGGAGTTTTCTGTAGACCTTTTCAATGTGTACAATACTTAGTACATTATTTTGATAAATCTCGTAGGGTTCAGCCTGCGTTTGCAATGTAAGCGGAAAAATGTAATTATTTACGACATCACATTAGAAATCTCAAAAAAACAGTACTTTTCCACTATTTAACACTTTCGCGGACACAACGTAATAGTACGTGATGACTTGAGACTTAGATACGGCACAACGTATGATGACGTTCAAAAACAAAATATTAAATTCGGCAGGGCGTTGATACCCGATCAATTTTAATACAAAAACTAGTTATATAGTACCTTGTGTCACAACATATCGAAAGCTCAAAACTTTACTGTCACGTGAACTTTGTTTTTAATCGTTTCCAAAATGTACGGTTACGTGACGGTGGCGATACTACACACACACGCACACCGTGTATATACGCCTCCCGCGCCTCACCTCGTCCCTACATTCAGTGCGGCTTTGTCACGGGAGCGGTGTCTGCGCATTCCATCGGCGCGGGAGTGTCGAATCGCAATATTTGCTGACAAATAAACATCGTAAGTATATAAATAATGCTATTATTTTATTATCACTAAGTTGTAAACGAGTTCAATTATAACCATATATACAATATGGTAAATTGTATTTTATGATTTATTTTGTTTCTTTTAGATGGATAAACGCAAGAGAAACCTAATGAGAATTTTTGAAGATTCTGATGAATCTACCGAGGCGGACCCATTCCAGGATTGTGATGGCGACTTTGGATCTGATAAAGATTTTGACCCTCAAGGAGAAAAATCAGGTAGTGACAGCTCTTGTATATTTTACCGCCAGAAATCGTCAAAACCCCGAAGTTAATTCAAAATTTTTTGGGATCTCAACTAGACAACCTAACACCGATTTTAGTTCATCTAGTGATGATGACAGCGATACACCATCAACTAAAAGTAACTGTACCCAACGTTCTATAGACACGCCATCACCTCAAACTACTACCCAATCTCGAATTCAAGAGGCGGATATAGACTATGACTCGAGTTCCTCCGACCAAATTTTTCCGTTAGCTAAACGATTAAAACTATCAAAAGCTCCAACAGTAACTGAAAGCCATGATGAAATCATTCAAGAAATACCAGGATGCTCTGCTGCACAAAACTCGTTCCAAAATATAGAATTGAATACATCAAACACACATTAGAGTAACACCGAAAGTGACAGAACTTTACTGCACGTTCGACGTATAATGACGTTGTGACGCTACTACTAATCATCTATACTATACGGCTTGCTAGAACGTACGGATATATGATATGACGGATATATGGATATATGATAACACGGTTGTGTCATATTGTCTTATAAACATCTAATGCCATAGAACACAACGTAATTAAACGCCAAATATATTTGTATGGCAATTTATTGTGTCATTCTAGAACACAATTTAAACTGAGACTGTCCACGAACGTGTTAATGGATGTTATTATACATATAAACCTTCCTCTTTAATCAATTTATCTATTAAAAAAAACCGCATCAAAATCTGTTGCGTAGTTTTAAAGATTTAAGCATACATAGGGACATGGGGACAGAGAAAGCGACTTTGTTTTGTACTATGTAGTGATTATGACGTACGTTGATTGTCCATTAGTAGGTAAAGGACAACGAAACTTCAACGAATTTTATTAGACAACAATATTTAATATTAACGAGCATGTTAAAATAAACCCCTTCATACTTTTTCCAGGCTTAGAACTGGCAGGTTTCTCTAACACAATAAAAAATATATGACACAATTTAACAATTCGAGTTTGCGATACTCTTTTGTGCAGTCACCTTTGACCTGCGCTGCGCGTAACGCATTCGAATGAAACTAAAAAAATAATGTAAACAAAATTTCAATTTGTAGCCCAATACTTTTTTTATAATAAATGCACCACAAAATAATATATTTACACAAATCAAAATAGAGTCTATTTTGATCTAGCAATAAGCTCAGTGCAAGTATTAAAACTAATAATGTTTCATTGTACATTGACGCTTCAATATGTAATGATAGTCCCATCACATGATAGCAGAGTTCAATGAATTGCAATCAATCTATCTAGGCAGTGAGGTTTGCGGGGCGGGTAAAGAGCGTAGCGAGCCGTGCGAGCGCGCGCGCATCGCGTCGTCGAAGTTCGGGCCGATTCGGGAGCTTTCGAACACTCGGAAGTCGTCGTTGCGTTCGTTTCATTCGTTGATACGACGACCGATTCACAAAGCCGTTCATAGTTCATACATAAACATGTTTATCAATCAACTATAAACTAGTTTATTAGTTCACGGCAAAGAAACAGTCGAAAAATCTGTTCGTTTATTCAACGACCACCACTAATGCGAAGCATGATGATTGTGACATTACACCCTTTTGGTGAGGATTATGTCCAACAGTGGATATCGATATATACTAATGGATGACTGGATGGATTATAAATACACGTAAACCTTGCGACTTGCAGCGCCAGGTCGCGCAGCTGTCGAAGACTGCGCCACGGATAGGCGCCAGCCTTGCCGCCGAACCCGCTGAACCCGCCGTCCCCGTTACGCCGACTCACGCTGCAGCAAGTTCCCAGAGGGTCCAGCTGGCTGAAGCCGTTCTGCTGCCTACAGTGGACAGTCGAAGTCTTCGGCAAGATTCTTGACGCGCGCATGGCGGCTGTGGAGGCGAAACTACCTCCGGAGCCCCGTCTTCGACCGCCGCTTGCTGTGGACAGGCCGAAGGCCGTGCCGTCAACCCCTGCCGCAATACCCTGCCAGGGCGTGCGCGTAGGGAGCTACGCTGAGGCCGTTGCTGAACCGAAGCCAAAGGGGCCCTCCGCAAAGAAGAAGGCGGCACCGGCTCCTGCCAAGGCCGGATCCCAGCCGCTGCCGGCAACTGCACTGCCGGCGGCGGCCAACGCGGCCGCGACTGCTGTGCCCGGCACCCCAGCTGCGTCCAAACAGGGCTAGCAGACAGCCGAGCGCAGCCGGTAAAGTCGCGGCCAGAAGAGGATAGTGGGGGCCAAGAGCGCCGCTAAAACCTCCGCTCCAAAGGCAGGAGGCTCCGGCCACCAAAATCAGCCGCGGTGGTGATCACCGTCTGAGGCGGCGAGGAGGGCCTCAGTTACGAGGCCGTCTTGCGTCGCGTCTCGTAGATACCGTCCGGGTTGGCGCCATCCACCCTGGTCCGGGCGGCATCGATGCTGCCTGAGTGCAGTGCCCGGTGGCGTAGGCCAAGCAATTGACCAGCTTAGGCAGGCACCTCGTGGGTTGGAGCTTGGCGCGGTTGACTGTGTTGGATTCCCGGCCTGCGAGGTGCTACAAGTGCATGGCAGTCGAACACACTCGGCCGACATGCACTAACTGCTTCGACTGCAGCGATCTTTGTTTTCATTGCGCCGCCACTGCCCACTGTTCCGCTTGTGCGGCGGGCAATAGACTCGCCAAACACTGCATGGGGGGAAGGGAGTGCAGAACCCGGCTTCGGCCCCAAAGGGGCGGCGCGGCCTGACGACCCCGGCCGCTCCCACCCCTAGTGCGACCGAATCGCCCGCCAGCACGGAGGAGGTGATGGACACGGCCTAGTAATAGCGACTGAGTCCGTTCACATCCTGCAGGCCAACCTCAATCACTCCACCGGCGCGCAGGACGTTTTCCTACAAGCCTTGGTGGAGTGGTTGATCGGTGTTACCGTAGCCGCGGAGCCGTATTGCGTGCCTGACCGACCCAATTGGCTGGGAAGCACTGACGGCTCTGTGGCAATAGTCACCTTCACGTCGTGGCAGTTCCCGCCCTTGCTGCGCAAGGACAGCGGCGATGGGTACGTCGCGGCGTGTTTACTGAACAGGGACTCAGTGCATACGTGCGTGCGGCAGCTGGGCGGGTCGATAGTGGACTTGTCGTTCGCTAGCCCCAATGTTCCTATCCGACTACAGGTGCATTCAAATAGAGGTCTCCCGGAACCAGCCCAGCAGGGGTCATGGGGCGGACGGAGTTCCCACTTTTCCGTGGTGGGCTGTGGGTCGTGTGGATCGGGACCTATTGGTGGAGGCAGCCATCGTTTATTCATGGCTGTTTTCAACGCCCCAGGTGGACGAGGTGGACGCCGAGGCTGACCGCATTCGCCGTGCGTTAACGCAGATTTGCGATGCGGCCATGCCCCGTGTGGGGTGTCTACCCCCGAAGAGAGCTGTCCCCTAGTGGTCTCGAGAGTTGGCGGATCTCGCGTGCATACGTGCCTTGAGAGCCTACACCCGCAGTCGGCGGTACCACCGCGATCCAGAGCGGGCGGCCCAGCTATATGAGGGCTACTACAGTGCGCGGTCTGCCGTCAGGCTGGCCGTTCGTCGTGCCAAAGACGTCAGCCGGCAGGAGATGCTGGACAGTGTCGATCGTGACCCAGGGGTCGCCCCTATGGCGCGGCGTTGAGCAAGTTCCGCGCTCTCGCTTCCCGCTTGTTTAGCATCTGGGTAGTACCCTGGGTGCTGGAAAGAGGGGAGGCTGGTGCTTCTGCCGAAGCCAAGACGGTCTCTCGAGTCGGCCTCGGCCTACAGGCCCATCGTGCTGCTCGATGATGCGGGCAAGCTGATCCGATCTGTCGGACGCCCAGTTTGGGTGCAGGAGGGGTTGTTTGACGATCGCGGCCCTGCTACGCCTGAGGGCCGTGGCTACAGATAATGTCACCGGCGGAGGAGTGCTGTTGGCGGTGTCCCTAGACATCGCCAACGCATTCAATAGTCTGCCATTCATCTGCATCAGGGAGGCGCTCTATTATAACGGGGTGCCTGTTTACCTAAAGCGGCTGGTGGCAGACTATTTGGAGGGGCGCAGCGTCCTCTACACTAACCGACTAGGGGACGTTGTGCGAACGCCCATGACGTGCGGTGTCACACAGGGGTCGGTCCTCGGTCCCACACTGTGAACATCGGCTACGACAAAGCGTTGAGAGGGAGCCTCCCGCCCGGGCTAGGCGTGAACTGTTACGCCGACGACACGCTCGTCACAGCCCGTGGTGCGACGCTGGAGGAGGCGGCAAGCCTAGCGACTCTCGGCACCGAGGAGATTGTCAGGCGATTCGAGGCGCTGGGGTTCAGGGTGGCCCTGGACAAGACGGAGGCCCGGGCCTGTGAAACAAGAGTTCCACAGGCCCCGTATGGATTCTCCCATCAGCATCTCAATCACCATCAATTCGGTTGACATCAGTATCCGGGCCCATATGAAGTAAAACTGTTAAATTTACAAAGAAACCAATTGAAGAAAATGACGATAAAAATCGCTCAGTTCATTACCGTCTTACACGTAGTGGCCATACTGTCAAGCCCCCGGTACGTTTCGCTGAATAAGTAGAGACACAGTAAAACTATATTATTTGCACATTATTGCATTTAAGTATTTCGTAAGACAAATGAAAGTAAAACAAATAAATAATAATAATAATAATAATAATCAATCAATCGATCAACATCTAAAGAGGCTCACGTTAGATTGCGGGTCTGATGCAGAAGGCGGTCTTACTGGACACGGCGCGCATCGTGAGAAAGTTCCTCTCTTTGGAGCCCTAACCACCGACAGCTTGGTCCTTGTACTCGCTGCCGGTGTGTCATCACGCTTTTTATATTTTTAAATATTTTATTTTTTTTATATCATATTTAAAAATGTATAAGGTAGTTAGTAAATTAAATAAATGTCATAATAATAATAATAATAATAACAACCCCAAGCCACTTGCACCAATGTTGGCCTCCTGTTGTCCGTATGGCCTGTGTGCCTGTGGCGACCGTTTGGGGGGGCCCATTCAGTGAGTTGGCGAGTCACCGTCTGCCAAAGTTCAAGACGATAAAGGTATTGAAGGCAGACGACAGTTTTTCAATCAATAGTTTCATTTAATCCAATCTATCAAACCTTACAACCCCATAATCTGGTTTTAGATATCATAAAACCCTCTGGGCCAGTCGTTATCTCACCATGAGACTAACGCAAAACTCGGAGGAACATTATATGGCTCTCGAAATTCTTTTGATATAAAAGAAAAAATGTATCACAAGATTTATAGGAAAGCCAATAAACCGCAGGGCAGCTTGTGGCGTGCTGAATGTGAGTGGCGACACTGCGGTCCTGAGTGCCCCAGAGAGTCGGCCAGGGCCTCGTATCCAGCTGGCCTTTATTGGCTGGCTGGAGTAGTAACGGAAAAGTGCCCGCAGGATTCTCAACTCTGGCTTGCCTTAAACGGCTGGTCAGAGGGGGGTCGCCAGAGCTATATGCTCGGGGGTGGAAGTGTCATTTTCAAGGGCATAACTACGGGGAAACCACTGTGATGGTGAAACCGGCGCCGCACCGCTCGACACCCCAAGCCACTTGCACCAATGTTGCCCTCCTGTTGACCGTATGGCCTGTGTGCCTGTGGCGACCGTTTGTGGGGGGCCATGCAGTGAGTTGGCGAGTCACCGTCTGCCAAAGTTCAAGACAATAAAGGTATTGAAGGCAGACGACAATTTTTCAATCAATAGTTTCATTTAATCTAATCCATCAAACCTTACAACCCCATAATCTGGTTTTAGATATCATAATTGCACAATAGTTTTATACCTACCGTTGGCAGTCCACGAGTGTTGTCTGCAAACGTGGAGTGTCATCGGTAGACGTCCCATCCGATTTTAACATTAAATTTCTCCAAAGGCCTCTGCGTGTTGGATCCATATCCCCATGTAAGCCTTTCAAAGGACCGGGTATCTTCCCTTTTTTAATATTTTAAACAATATGGAAGATAGTCGTGAAACTGGGAGACATAATATAATAATAATAATAGTAAAACCTCTGGGCCAGTCGTTATCTCAGCATGAGACTAACGCAAACCTCGGAGGAACATTATATGGCTCTCGAAATTCTTTTGATATAAAAGAAAAAATGTATCACAAGATTTATAGGAAAGCCAATAAACCGCAAGGCAACTTGTGGCGTGCTGAATGTGAGTGGTGACACTGCGGTCCTGAGTGCCCCAGAGAGTCGGCCAGGGCCTCGTATCCAGCTCGCCTTTATTGGCTGGCTGGAGTGGAAACCGAAGAGTGCCCGCAGGATTCTCAACTCTGGCTTGCCTTAAACGGCTGGTCAGAGAGGGGTCGCCAGAGCTATATGCTCGGGGGTGGAAGTGTCATTTTCAAGGCCATAACTACGGGGAAACCATTGCGATGGTGAAACCGGCGCCGCACCGTTCGACACCCCAAGCCACTTGCACCAATGTTGCCCCCCTGTTGCCCGTATGGCCTGAGTGTCTGTGGCGACCGTTTGGAGGGGCCCATTCAGTGAGTTGGCGAGTCACCGTCTGCCACCGTTCAATACGATGCAAGGGATTGAAGGCAGACGACAGGTCAAAATCAATAGTTTGAAGTAAAATAGTCCATCAAACCTCACAACCCCATAACCAGGTTTTAGATATCATCATTGTACAATAGTTTTACACCTACCGTTGGCAGTCCACGAGTGTTATGTGCAAACATGGAGTGTCATCGGTAGATGTCCCATCCCATTTTAACATTCAATTTCTCCAAAGGCCTCTGCGTGTTGGATCCATATCCCCATGTAAGCCTACCAAAGGACCGGGTATCTTCCTTTGTAAGATACCCGTGACACTGAGATACATGAAAATAATAATAATAATCTTTATTTTGAAAATATACTTAGTACAAGTTATAATGTGAACTTAGGCTAACATATGTATTAGAATCGATCGACTTGAGCTGCTGTAGCCAAACTAAGCTTTTGCCTGTGCTTTGGCTATCAGTGCCAAAACCTCCATTTTTATACACTGAGAAGCCCTATGTGTACAACTATGAATGTACTGTGGGAGATATGAGGACTTATGTACTGAGAAGATAAGAGCCATTTGTAATAATAAATGTAATTAATAATTATTGATAACAGCTTACTAAGGTTATTTCGCAAAAAAAAATATAAATTTTAATATAAATAGTAATTATTGGTAATTGCATACGAAGGAAGTCATTGACACTTCAAGTAAGTTACCAAGCTGGAAATTGTGTAGAATAAGCATTTATGTTATGTGCATGCTAGTATTAGTTTCCATCCATCAGCCTACAGACGTCCACTGCTGGACATAGGCTTCCCCACGAGAATGCCACTTGGAATGGTCCTGCGCCACTTGCATCCAACGGTTCCCTGCGACTTTGAGAGTGTCGTCAGTCCACCTAGTGGGGGGTCGTCCTACGCTGCGCTGTCCGATTCGTGGTCGCCACTCAAGAACCTTTCTTCCCCATCGGTTGTCGGTTCGACGAGCGATGTGGCTTGACCATTGCCATTTCAACGTGCTAATTCTGCGGGCTATGTCGGTTACACCCGTTATTCTACGGATTTCCGTGTTCCGGATTATATCACGTAGAGAAATACCGAGCATAGCCCTGTCCATAGCACGCTGAGCGACTCTGAGCTTTTTTATGAGGCCGATATTTAGAGACCACGTTTCAGTGCCGTAAGTCATCGCTGGTAACACACACTGGTTATAAACCTTTGTTTTCAGACACTGCGGAATATTGGACGAGAAGATCCTCTTAAGTTTCCCAAACGCTGCCCAGCCGAGGTGGATTCGATGAAGTCTATCTAGTTTTTAGTGGAACCATCGGGGCTAATCCAGGTCCACTTCCTTTGTGACCGCTTTTTGAAGAAGGAATTCATCATAAAGAGGCCTTCCTTCTCCAATAAATCGGCCAGTTTTTGGCCCTTTTGGTTTCTCTGTACAAATCCATATTGCCCTACTCTCAGCTTTTTTTTTTTTTTTTTTTTTTTTTATTGCAAACGGTGGCAAACGAGCAAACAGTACACCTGATGGTAAGTGTTGCTGCCGCTCATGGACCTTTACAAGGCCGTTGCCTACCGCGAAGAAAGCGAAGGGAGTGTGAATGCGTGCATTGAGGCTCGGTGATACCAAGGGCACCACCAAAACCCTCCACACGCAATCACCCTCAGAAAGTTGGGCTTCCGGCTCTCTCGCTCACCGAACGAAGCGCAGTAACAAATTGCTACTACTCAGACGTCGATCTTCTGCGAGAGCATGGTACTGCCCCGGACGGACCAGCCCGCGGCTGCAGACAGATGACTGTCGACAGTGTGGTCCTACCACTCATAAATCATCGTCTGTCCTTTTGCCTAGTTTCGCGTTGAAGTCTCCCATAACTACCGTGAAGTGGGTTTTGGATGTGTGGATGGCTTTCGAGATGTCTTCGTATAAGGCCTCCACATCGTCGTCGGAGTATGTCGAGATCGGCGCGTAAACCTCTATAATCTTCAGCGAATACCGTTTGGTAATTCTGAGTATCACGTACGCTACCCTTGTCAACACACTCTCGATCCTTTCCACGTTGTTCACGAGAGACTTTCGAACGATAAACCCTACACCGCCTTGGGACGGGTGATCTTCCTCCTGGTAGAAGAGCAGATTTCCAGACTGGAGGATTATCGTGCCCTCGCCCTCTCTTCCCACTTCTGATAATCCTACAACGTCCCAACGGATTTTGTTCAATTCCTCTTCCAGCTCGATGACCCTCTCGTCGGTCCTAAGTGTCCAAATATTGTGTGTTTGGGCCAAAGATCGATTTTTTGGTAGCCGTATCACGACCGGGGATTCTTAGCACCCCCTCCTCCGCCATCCATGGGCCCGCTACCAAAATGAACCCGTGGAGAGGCGGAACTGCCGTGACTGGGGGCCGTAATTTTTATTGCATCCATTTTTATTTTTAGGAAAAATTTAAAAAGAGGGAGTCTAGGATAATCTATAATACGCCCTTCTAGCGTATGGAATTTCCGTAACGATTGGATCAACAGGGGAAGAGTTTTTCGTTGTCAAAAAGTTGATGAATTACATTTCTGATTTAAGTCGAGAAGTTTTTGTAGTAATGGATGATACTTCGTACCTATAAGTTTGGACAAGAAACGAGTGGCTAAACATTGCCTTCTTAAAGCTAGAGGTGGCTCTCCACATTCAATCTGTAGCCCATTGATAGGGGAGGACTTCATACAGCCCGAAATAATTCGGAGACACTTTGTTTGTATCTTGTCCAATCTTGCAAGTGCCCCTTTGCTACAGGGAATTAACAAAAATGAACCATAATCTATCTTGCTTCGGATTAAGGCATTGTACACCAGCTTCATAGTAAATGGATGAGCTTCCCATCAAACACCAGCCACGGCTTTTAAAATGTTGATTGTTTGCTCACTTTTTTGGACTAGATGGTTGATGTGTTGGGTTCCACTCAATTTGGAATCCAAATACACACCAAGAAGCTTTACTTTAGTCATAATAGGGACATTATGGCCAAGGATATTAATGTCAATTTGAGGGATTGATCTTTTTCGAGTAAAAATAACCACCGAACACTTTGGAATAGAGAGTGACATACCATGAGCCAGCAGCCACTGGTATGGAGAATTCAATGAGAGCTCCAGAGATGAAGCAGCATGATTGATTGAAGGGTCCTTAACAAACAACGCCAGATCATCGGCATATTGTAACATGTGGCAGTTAATATTAAGACATGAGCCAATGTCTGCTGTATATAAATTATATAATAAAGGACTCAGAACTGATCCTTGGGGAAGCCCTTTCCATGTGGTTCTTTTTACCATAGGGGAATACTGTGTCCTCAGAACTAGTGATCGAAACATTAAAATTTCGCAAATGAATTGGACCATCTTGCCTGGTAGTCTCAGCTGGTGCAATTTTGCCTGAGAGTGGGAAGAAGGACACAATCATAAGCAGAGGATATGTCAAGAAAAGCAGCAGATTCCTGATCAGTTAAAGCTATTTGAATGCTCGTAATAAGGGTTGCCACACTATCCATTGTACTGAGGCCTTTTCTGAATCCAAATTAAGAGCTAGGTAGTAGGTCATGAGATTCTGTAAACCACTCAAGATGGTTTTTTAAAAGGTGCTCCAGGAGCTTTAATAATACTGAGGATAAGGCAATAGGTGTAAAACTGTTTGGGTCCTCTGAAGGTTTGCCTGGTTTTAGGATAGGAATTATGATTTGGATTTTCCAATTACTGGGAATCTAACCGGTTTCATAGAAGTAGTTTAATATATTAAGAAAGTATTTTCTAGCATTTGTACTAGCATGGACTATAAAGGAATAAGGAATTCCATCAATGCCGGGTGCTGAGTCCTTTACGTAATTAAGTACCATTTCAAATTCCTTCATGGAGAAAGAATCCTCCATCGAATTATTCAAGGTGGATATACTAGATAGATAAGGGTGAAGAATCTCTGAAGAGGAGGGAACGTAGGGAGGAGCTAAATTATCAAAAAATAGTTCAGCAGTTTGCTGGGACATTATTGAAGAAGTTGTTGGAGAGCAGGCTGATCTGAATTTATTAATGCTTTTCCATAGTAAAGATAGCGGTGTAGAAGGGGATAATAAAGAACAAAAGTGAAGCCTACTTGTGCGCTTTTTTTTAACAGTCGTCGTGCAAAATCAGCACAGACCTGTTTATATATGAGAAGATTGTCGATACTCATACTTCTGTTGTACCTCCTCTCTGCTTCTTTCCTTTCTTTAATCGCTGTAATGCATTCATGGTCCCACCATGGAGGTGATTTAATTCTTCCATAAGCACTGTTTTTCACAGGGAAGCATTTTTCTGCACACTCATATAACGACTCAAAAAACTTTTGGCAGCAGTACTGAGCATGGTCATGGTCCGATTGATTATTAACAGCAGGAAGTGAGTTAATTTTATTTTCTAGGGCTAAAGAGAATTTAGACCAGTCTGAGTTTGAGAGATTGAATTTAAGAAGTGGTGGCAAGGACCTTTCCAGGTACGTTTTTTCCGTCAGGGTTATAATAATGAGGTAGTGGTCACTGCCGTGTGATAGAGATGTGCAATACCAGTGTGCAGATTCAGCTAAACTAGGGGAGCAGAAAGTGAGACCTACACAACTCTTCTGCTGTCCGGGGAGAATTCTGCGTGTTGAACATCCATCATTCAATATACAAAGCCCAAGGTCGTCTAAGACATCGACTAGGCCTATCCCAAAGGCATCGTACCGGTTAGAACCCCATCTAAAATGATGACAGTTGAAGTCACCCATGACTAAAACAGGACCACTAATATTTTCTAACAATCGTTTTAGACTTAGTAGAAAATTGATTTGGGGGTGGGCAACATATATAGAGAGCACTGTGATACCCTCAACTTTTATAGCAGTGATGTTAATATTTGCGTGAAGTGGGGGTATATTTAAAGAAACGGCAGGTACTTGATTATTTGTTAAAAGAGTAGATCCACCGTAGCCATCTGCCCTATCGCAACGAATAATATTATAAAGAGAAACGTGGAAGCTGAGGCTTGGTTTTAACCACGTCTCAGCTATAGCACAAGCTAGTGGTTTGTGTTTGTGTAAGAGGAATGTAAGATCATGCTTATCCTGAAGCATACTCCTCACATTCCATTGGAGGAATACCTGACAGGGAGCCATTTTTATAGTTTAAGAGTAGATGTATAAGTTTTTCGGCATCGTTGGACGGTAAATGAGGAGTATTTGTCGATTTACAAGAAGATTGTGGAGAATTCAATACGTAAGAAGTCAGAAGTTGGAAAAGTAATTGGATTATGGGAGATAAATTATCAGAGGGTTGCGCTTTATTGGGAGCGCAACCATTGAATTGCGAAGATTAAGGTATAGAGATAATATTATAATAGCTCGTCTTGTTGTATGAAGGAGAAAGAGGTTTGTGTGTTTTGGGTTTCAGGAAAACTGTTTTTTTATATGATTGAGTTGACATCGGGCTTGTTTGTGAAGAGAAAGTTTTAGTGGCTTGTGCATAGCTGCGAGAAATCGGTGGCAATGATTTACTGGCTTCTGTGTAGGGGATTACCTTCTCTGCCATCAATGTTTTTATTGCTCTTTGCCGATCATACTCCGGGTATACTCTGTCATTGGCAAAGTGGTTACCGGAACATAAAACACAAAGCGCTTCACTCTCCAAGACCTCACAGCCATTACCAGGGTGATCTTGTGCACATTTAAAGCAGCGAGGTTTAGACCTGCAAATGGATTCTACATGGCCGAATCTGCAACACTTGCGACATTGGATAGTGGGGTATATGTATTGAGCTACGGGGAGAGATGTTTAGCAACAGAATACCCTCTTCGGTAGTATTTATCCGTCGAAGGTTAATACACATGTTTCAGTAGGTTTCCATTCGGGTGCTTCCGCTTTGAATATTTTTCTATTGATACGCCTTACCTTAAGGATTTTACCACAGCCAATGGGGGTAGTAATGTAATTTAAAGCTTCTTCTTCGGTCATGTCCGCGGGAACACCACTAACGACTCCCATCTGGGTAATGTGGAATGTAGAAATTGTAGCAACATACTTGTGGTGGCTCAGCAGATTATTGATAAGAAACGAGTTAGCATCTTGATAAGTTAAGAATTCGACTGATACCCGATTTCTACCTACTTTTTTTATACCATCAGAAATTATATTTGAAATATTGTTTTTTAATAGAAAAATGCCAAAAGAAACAGGATGAAGAGTTGTACCGGCACTAGGGTTGGGTTCAATACGTGACACATGAATAATATACGGGGCTTTGTCATCTATGGTATATTTCGCCAAATACCTGCACAGGGTCGTTAGGAGGGAGAGTACACCGTCCTGCCACCACTGCGATTGCGACGAGGACACGGCGCGCCATACGCTCGAGGCCTGCGCGGCTTGGGCAGTGCAGCGCTGTGAACTCGTCACAATCATCGGTACAGACCTGACGCTGGCGGCTATCGCTAGGGTGATGGTCGACAGCGTCGGGAATTGGGACGCGGTCGCAGCCTTCTGCGAGACGAGTGATCTCGCGGAAGGAGGCGGCGGATCGCCTGCGCGAGGAGCGCAGCCTCGATGAGGAGATCCGCCACCGGCGACTGGGGCGGCGAAGGCGCAACTACCTGCGCCTCATGCCGCCCTAGCCGAGGCCGCGGGTGACGTGACCGGGGATTAGTCCGTCACCCGCCGAGAGGCCGACCGCGTGAGGAAAGACCGACGTCCTCCCCGAGGGGGGACGTCGGTCGATGGGAGGGTACCCCAATAGGGGGTATTCCGTCGGGCCGATCACTGATGTCAAGTAACCCTGCTCCGGTGGTCGGCCCAACGACGAAGGCGACGTGGTTTTCGGGTGGGTTGCGGGAGTTGCGTGCTTAAGCTCCTCTGTCGCCCCAGACGGAGTGGTGCGGAGGCGCGCCGACCGCAGCTCACCCACAAAAAAAAAATCTATGGTATATTTATCGCGAACTATTGTGGTATTTCTAGGTTTGTTGCTCTATCGGTGATATTTATGTCGATGACTGGGCATTTACGAGACGCGGCTTGAGCAGGGTTGGGCTCTCTTAAATTACAAGCTACTTCAGCTAATTGAGAGAGTGGATCCTTAGAGGATACATCGGGAAAGGTGGGAGGAGTAGAGAAGATTATAGTGGTCGGGTAAGAAATGTCCGGAGGATCAGGCGGTTTTGTTTTATCCATCGCGGATAAACACGGTTAGAGCAGTACAAACCTTATACCAAGTAACTAAGACAACACACAGACAGTAATCACTAAAATGAATCACAAATATAAAAAAATTACCATCAAGCTGGGATCCTGTTATAAACATAATTAAAAATAAATCCAAAAAGACCACCACAAGACTGCATGACACTGTGAACACTTATTGTATAGATTTGACCCACAATAATAATAGTTAAAGATAATTTTATAAATCAAAAAACCTTTTAGTAAAACAAAGTAAGCGGCATCTAAAAATAAAAATCAATATTAATTTAGCATTATGTCCCCTGAGTTTTCTTGCCGGATCTTTCTCAGTGTGGCCGCGTTCCGATCCGGTGGTAGTATATTAGTTTTTGTGCGGGACGGGCCTCCAGACAAATGTGTTGTAGTCGGCTGACGTCCCGGTTGGTCGCTGGTTCGGTGGTTTATGTGGACTGTATGTGTGGACTGTATTTTCAGGTTCGGTTCCCTACTGGCGGGCTTCGGCGAAGAAATAAAACGATCGATTTTGAAGTAACTTGCACATCGGACGAATATTACACCGTTGCTGCCTAGCCCCTGAATGTTAATGCTTGAAGTTCGCTATTTCTTCATACTATTTCTTCATATCATTACTTCATACTATGGTTTCAAGCTTCCATCGCGCGCCGCTAGGTGTCGTCGGTAGTCTATGCTACGATGTGTTCATTAAACGAAAAGCTTAAGTACCTTGAAGTTATACCGTAACGTGAGCCGCGAGGCTTTGGCGTAAACGGTTGTCGCATTCGTCCGATTTGTGCTATGATTTTATTGAACAATTACTTATAACGCTAAGACTATTACAGATATGCTTACATTCTATATACTCTTCTATTTATCTAAAATACATCTATCTGTTTCAGTAGTGGCCGCGACCCTAGGTAGTAAAATAGACTTTATACAAGCACTAAAAACTATTATTTTATACTATCAGCATTGTTTTTCTATCTTTATTAGGCTATATCTCGCAAGTTATAATACCTAGGATGTTGGTTTTTACTGCGTTCGATAGGTCCTAGCGTATATTTCAATATAATACCAAGAATATTTATTGCAAATTTGACACTATAAACAACAAAAATTATAACGTAACTAAGTACAATTATGTTTTTACATAAATTAAGAAAAACAAACAGTTATAAGCTATTTTAACACAATTTTTACTACAATATAACGTATAATTAATCTACTTTAATGTTCATTACACACATTACACGTACACATTTTTTCGTAGTGTTTACATCTTACGATTTTTACTATGTATTTGGAGTGCCCTGATTGGTCGATATTCGTTACGCACTCCTATCTGTCGATACACTTTGAGTTAGTTAATTTTCGCGGCACTCTTATCATTATACTTTTTCAAAATTCATTATTATGTTACAGTTCGGTTTTTAAGCACTATCACGGTATTCTTCACTAGTCGCGAATAGTTTTGTTTAGTTTAAATTAACCAATTGTAATAATAATTGCTTTAAATTTAATAATTAATCATTACTAACAATATAATCTAATTTTCTGTATCGGGTAGATAATTATAAATGTCTGTAAAAACGATGACGCTAATTTAAGGGTATTTATGATATGTATTGTGTGTGGATGATTGTAAATAATATTTAATAATAAGTTACAGATTACTTGTGTTTTCCAGGTGCATCATGACATCGATACGATAATTTAATTAAATGTCTCCCAGCTAATCAGTTTTTTACTATGATATAATTTTAATCTTTTTTCTAATTTCTACGTACCCCTTTGTGCCTCTCATCCAAGCAGCAATTATTATACTCTTAATTGAAACATCCACGGGTACGTAGTCACCCTTTACACTAGGATCCATATACGCAGACCTGAGTACACCTGAAATAAAATTACTTTTATCTTCCATCCATTCATTAGCTTATAGACGTCCACTTTAGGACTCGAGCATGATCCTCTCTACGAGAAGGCTACTCAAAATGGTTCTGTGCCACTTGCATCCAATGACTCCCCATGAATTTAAAAAATTTGAAAATAGGCCTCTGGAAATATGAGTCCTTAAATATTAATATTAAGGATGTCCGCAACGCATTTTTCGATTTACCATAAGAATAACACAGGATTTTTTTTTTCTTCTGAATTTGTAACTAATATATATATATATATATATATATATATATATATATATATATATATATATATATATATATATATATATATATAAAATTGAATTTCGGAAACGGCTCCAATGATTTACATGAAATTTAGCATTCTAGACATTTCGGGGCCAAAAAATCGATCTAGCAAGGTTTTATTTATAGAAAATATTGTTTTTTTTTTTTTTTTTTTTTAATGCCAACGGTGGCAAACGAGCAAACAGTACACCTGATGGTAAGTGTTGCTGCCGCTCATGGACCTTTACAAGGCCGTTGCCTACCGCGAAGAAAGTGAAGGGAGTGTGAAGGCGTGCATTGAGGCTCGGTAATACCAAGGGCACCACCAAAACCCTCCACACGCAAACACCCTCAGAAAGTTGGGCTTCCGGCTCTCTCGCTCACCGAACGAAGCGCAGTAACAAATCGCTACTACTCAGACGTCGATTTTCTGCGAGAGTGTGGTACTGCCCCGGACGGACCGGCCCGCAGCTGTAGACAGATAACTGTCGACAGTGTGGTCCAACCACTCTGTTTCGTCGATGTTTTTAGCTAATCAATACAATGATATACAATTTCAATAGAATGGAAATTCAAATTTCACCGTCGCCGTCAAGAGTGATAATAGCTTAATTGTTGTTCTCTTTTTGTAATTTTTGATATTTTTTTCATTATTTTACCATTTTCATTTTTTACTAATATATATCTAAATAAGTTCGACAAAAATACAAAAAAAAAATATAGAGCAAACTCGGACAACCAGATATATATTAGAATAAGTTTATCAAAAATGACTAAAATATTCCACATATGTTTTTTATTACTTTAACGGTCTTCGGGTCAGAATTAACCCCAAGCGCACAGGGAATCTGTTATCGTCCGAATTGTTTATGTATTATGTAACTTTCAAAAAAATATCAAGGATGATTAGGTTTGACAATAAAGAAACTCGATCCGAGCGGTGATTGCTGGATAAATTTACTGCAATTCGAGATCAGTGGAATCAGTGGTCAGGTTGGCCTTTTGTCAAAATTTTAATGAAAACGTTACAGTAGATGAGCAGCTTGTGGCATACAGAGGGAGATGCCCATTTCGACAGTACATGCAATCGAAATCAGCTAAATATGGCATAATATTTTGGGTTCCTTGTGATTCTGCCACAAGTTACGTTTGAAATATCCAACCCTACACGGGCAAAGAAAGAGGAGGTGTACCTGAAAAAAACAAAGGCATGCCTGTAGTCCTTGATTTAACTCGCGGTCTAAAAGGCCATAATCTCATTAAATACACCACACCTCAATTACCTCACAAGTAAAACATATCATATTAAATTAGATAGTTTAGAACGATTGCCAAATCAATCTATTTATTTAAAACATAAATTAGCTTAGCTAATAATTACGTAATAACTTAAGACAGAGGGTCCTTTAAGTAGAGACTGAATAAATTAACCGACTTGGTATTACATGAATCTCACAACTTTTTACGGTAGAAGAACTGAGTTGCGAGACTTGGTTTTTTTATAAGTTATATTTTTGATGGCTGTTGTGGCGTAGTGGACTGTAGGGGGTTTATGCCAGCAACATATTGACATGAATGTTCTCGAAGGACCAGTGGGAAGCCAATCCCACAAGTGGGACCGAGTCCCACAAAAGGATGGTGAAACAGGAAAGCTATGGGAAGTAGCTGGAGAACTTACCTAGCTTCTCTGGTGTTCACGGAGCTGATAATTTACTGGGCTGATGGTGTTTTCCATTGAGATGTCTGAAGGTGTACCCGACGAGCTGGTATAATCAATTGGACCGAACCCGAGCACTGAATTTATTGTCTGTTACACTATACACATTTTCCGTGTGGTGACGAAGTAAGAATACAATTCATCACTCCCTCTCTTACCCGTGGGTCTCGTAAAAGACGACTAAGGGATATAGTACGCATATGACACCTATGCAAGAGAAGAAAAACTCGAAATAAAACACTATACCAACCTGTCTGACCATCATGGTATAGTAAGGTCAATTTCCCTCCTATTATGGAGGAGGCTCGAGACCAGCAGTGGGACGTATTTGAGCCGAAATGATGATGATGATGACACTATACACTATGACGCTACAGATTCACGGTACACGTATGAGCGCGATGGGGTAATCGATCACAATATAGAACGTCTTCGGTGCTTAAATGGAGGTTTTTCGGTGATGCGTGCGCCGCAAGATAGGTACGTCACGATAATGTATCAAAGTAGTCGGCAGAGTCTCAACAGTGAGGGCGCACGTTGAAATCATCCGAATCTAGACGGACTTAGACGAATGTCACTCGTCGTGGTTATTGGCGCGAACATCCTGGGCCAGCGCAGTAGAAGAAGGGGTGTCCTGTGGTGTTGAATCCAAAGGTAGCCTGGCGAGCTTGAACACAGGCCTCCGCAAACTTCCATATGCCGTTTCTAGGTCCACAACACGTAGGACTCCATCCTTCCCAGGTAATGTGCGGGTGATTCTTCCAAGTCGCCATTGTAGCGGGTGCAGAGTGTCCTCTTTTATGAGTACCAGTTCTCCAACTTGAGGAGGGGAGGAAGGAGGGAGCCATTAGGAGCAGGTTTGAAGTGTATGCAGGTAGGATCTGGTCCATAACGTCCAAAAGCGCCGAGAAATACCCTGGATGAGGTGAAATCGCCTAAGAGCAGAAAATGGTCGATCATCTAAGGATGGTTCTGGGAGAGCAGTGAGCGGACGGCCTATCAAGAAATGGCCGGAAATTAACGGCTCGTAGTCAGACGGTTCTGATGAAAGAGGGCAGAGATTGAGATGCAAATCCGCCGTGAGCGCAGGGTTTGAATGTGTGCGGAATCGAAAACATCGTATATAATAGGTCTTTACCTATGTAATTGCCGTTCTGCAGTACTGGCCATTTCAAATCAAAATAATTTTGTTTGGCTAAGAATTCTAATTTCAAATTAATTTTATTTTAAAACATGGAATTCATTTTCCAAAAGTAGTCATTTGTTTATTGATTAGTGTTACGTTTTCATCGCATTTCAATCTTTTTCGTCATCATGGATACGTTAAAAATTCGAGTAATTATGGAATATGAGTATCGTCGTGGCAGCAACGCGGCACAAGCGGCACGCAACATCAACGACGTTTACGGAGCTAACACTACAAACCAAAGCACCGCCCATTATTGGTTTGCTCGCTTCTGTTCTGGAAATTTCGACCTGAAAAATGAACGGTCGACAATAACGAATTAAAGGCGATTGTGGAAGCCGATGATACACAATCTACGGCTGAATTAGCAACTTTCGACGTTAGCGTCAAAACAATATTGGTCCATTTGCTTCAAATTGGCAAGGTAAGAAAGCTTGACAAATGAGTGCCCCACGGACTCAATGATCGCCAGCGCGAAGTACGCGTCGAGACATGCCTTGCATTGCTCAACAGACACACAAATGAAGGAATTTTGAAACGCATTATTACTTGCGATGAAAAATGGATTCTGTTTGATAACCGCAAGTGCTCAGCAAGTTGTTTGGATCCTGGTTCAGCACCTAAACAATGCCCTAAACGAAAACTTACCCCTAGAAAAGTGATGGTCACTGTTTGATGGTCTAACGCCCGTGTGATTCATCACAGCTTCTTACCAAACGGGATGAGCATTACTGCAGATATGTACTGTGAAGAACTGAACACAATGATGGAGAAGCTGGCACATCTCCAACCAGCATTGGTCAATCGCTCGTCTCCGCTGCTCCTGCACGACAATGCGCGACTTCATACTGCACAGCAGATGGTCTCCAAGTTGCAAGAACTGTGGTTGGAAGCTCTCCGTCATCCGTTATACTCACCAGACCTTACCTACAGACTACTTCTTTTTCCAGAATTTGGATAACTTTTTAGCGGGAAAGAAATTCAATACCCGAGAGGCAATACAAAATGCCTTTGAAGAATTTGTTGCCTCCCGTCCAGTTAATTTCTTTAAGAAGATTCCCCATCAATAAACTGCCGCTGCGTTGGCAAAAATGCATTGATTGCATGGGTGATTACTTCGATTAATACAAATAAAAAATACATGAAAAAAGACGTTTAATTTTTTTCATACATAACGGCAAGTTCATAGGTAAAGATCTAAGATTTATAAACACGATGTCGTATAATGCGTCCAGTTGAGAGTATCCAACATTGTTGGCGAAGTATAGCATGCAGTGTATCAACGCCGGGGTAACGAAGTATTTTGTGATAATGATCGATAATGACTCGATTTGTGATAATGATTCAACAAGCGGGCTTGAGCTATGTAGTATCAGTGGGTGCTGAGCATCATATCTGATGAAAGAATGAGAGAGTTCAAAATGCGAGCCATGCGTGCCGTGATTAGTGTTATCATACTGCCCGTATCTAACAAGGCTCGTGCCCTTTGGAAACGACCATGTACGTCTGCTATTTTTAGCGAGACAGTGGGCAATAGAACAGCGTTATTTATGAAGGGCCGACACTGTTCTAGTTGAGAACAGGTGACGTGTTGTAACTTGCTGCTCACTGGCAGCACGTTTATCGCGGAGTTGGAGTGCGTAGTTGATGTGTATGGAGCGGAGTTATTGTTTAGCTGATAATATGCGGAGTGATGAGTGAGCTGGCTGTGTGTCTCCTTATCACGTTCTGTTGTATTCATTCGTTGGGATTGGGCCTTGATATACCATGCGAACGTGAAGGCCGAGATGGTGATGTCGTATATGACGACTGAGGTGGTTCATCTCGAGGTTGAGACACCCTTTGGGAGTGTCTAGAAGTGGGCTCAGGACGACGTGCGGGGCGCTGCCTAGGCTGTTCCCGTAAATACTCGGAAAGGCGGGGAGTAGAAAAGTGGAGGCGGGGACGGTGCTCTGGGGCGATGAAAAGCTGTGTGGAGTAGTGGACTGATTTAGGCTGACTGGATTTGAGCTGGACTACTCTGTCTCTACGCAGCGTGCGTGGTCTAAAGAGATTAAATCTGTAAATGTGGTCAGAGTTGTACTCGAACCATATTTGCGCTCGAACAGCGTGCGAAGTTCCCCTTTTAATTTTCGCACCACTATGTATACGAAAACATAATCACTACCCTTCTTGGGCAGATCTAGATTGAGCAGAGCTGATTGGACTGAAATCAAAAAAATTATGAAAATCGGCTTGCAGTCGGGTTGAGCTATAACCAGCATCTACTGCTAAGGCGATCTCTACCAATTGGGCAATTATTTTTGTTGACTCCCTAAACACTGCTGCTTGTGACATGGAGGGGATTATTGGGTCGACTGCACAAATTTAAAAAAGAAGGAAAAAACAAAACACTGAACTTTATGCACCTCTGCCTAAGCCTCAACAAGTGAACAGTCTTAAAGTTACAAAAAAAAACACAACTCAATCATGTAAACAAAGTTAGTTAAATTAATTTTTTTTTTTTTTTGTGGGTGGGCCGCGGTCGGCGCGCCTCCGCACCACTCCGTCCGGGGCGACAGAGGGGCTTAAGCACGCAACTCCCGCGACCCACCCGAAAACCACGTCGCCTTCGTCGTTGGGCCAACCACTGGAGCAGCGTTAACTTATCGTCAGTGGTCGGCCCGACGGAATACCCCCTATTGGGGTACCCTCCCATCGACCGACGTGCCCCCCTCGGGGAGGACGTCGGTCTTGCCTCACGCGGTTGGCCTCTTGGCGGGTGACGGACTAATCCCCGGTCACGTCACCCGCGGCCTCGGCTAGGGCGGCATGAGGCGCAGATAGTTGCGCCTGCGCCGCCCCAGTCGCCGGCGGCGGATCCCCTCATCGAGGCTGCGCTCCTCACGCAGGCGATCCGCCGCCTCCTTCCGCGAGATCACTGTCTCGCAGAAGGCTGCGACCGCGTCCCAATTCCCGACGCTGTCGACCATCGCCCTAGCGATAGCCGGCAGCGTCAGGTCCGTACCGATGATTGCGACGAGTTCACAGCGCTGCACTGCTCAAGCCCCGCAGGCCTCGAGCGTATGGCGCGTCGTGTCCTCGTCGCAATCGCAGTGGTGGCAGGACGGTGTACTCTCCCTCCTAACGACCTTGTGCAGGTATTTGGCGAAGCACCCATATCCCGTCAAAACCTGCACCAGTCGGAAGGAGAGCACCCCGTGCCGCCTCTCCAACCACTGCATCAGCACCGGCCGGAAGGCCTCCACGGTTCGCACCCCGAACCGAGGCCTCTCCAGCCGGACTGCCCAACGGGCGATGACGTCTCGGCGGGCGTCGACGCGCCAGGCGGTGAGATCCCTTAACGAAACCACACCGCCCTCCGCTCGCAACCCCGTCACCCGCCGATATAGTCCGGCGAGCATCTCCGCCTCCAGGTCCCACGGGGGAGTCCGGGCCAATAGGCACGCTGCCTCCGTCGCCACCGTGCGGTATCCGCGGATGGCCCTGACCGCCGTGACCCTCTGTGGTCGCCACAGAAGGGCCCTAAGTCGGGCGGTCATGGACCCCGCCCACACCGGTGCGCCGTACAGGGCCATCGACCGGATGACCCCCGCGTACAGCCGTCGGCACGCAGCGCTCGGTCCGCCCACGTTCGGCATAAGCCACGATAGGGCGGACGCCGGGCCGACGAGCCGCGGAGCGAGCCTGCGGAAATGCTCCCGGAACCACCATCGCCCGTCGAGCACCAGGCCCAAGTACCTCATATGGGCCCGGATGCTGATGTCGACCGAGTGGACGGTGATCGAGACGCCGATAGGAGGGCTCATAGTGCGCCCATGGAACAAGAGGGTCTTCGTCTTGTCCAGGACGACCCTCAACCCCAGCGCCTCGATCCGTCTGACGACCTCCTCGGTACCCGAGGTCGCCAAGCTTACCGCCTCTTCTAGCGTCCCACCGCGGGCTGTGACGAGCGTGTCGTCGGCGTAACAAATCACGCCCAGCCCGGGCGGGAGGCTCCCCCTCAACGCCCAGTCGTAGCTGATGTTCCACAGGGTGGGTCCGAGGACCCACCCTGTGGAACTCCTGTGGGACACCGCACGTCATGGGCGTTCGCACGACGTCCCCTGCTCGGTCGGTGCAGAGGACGCTGCGCCCCTCCAAATAGTCTGCCACTAGCCGCCTCAGGTAAACTGGCACCCCGTGATACCGGAGCGCCTCCCTGATGCAGCTGAATGGCAGACTATTGAATGCGTTGGCGATGTCTAGGGACACCAACAACAGCACTCCCCCGCCGAGTTAAATTTAATTATAAAAATGTTGAATGTTCAAATACCCTTGACCTAGTAAAGGACCACAGTATCGACAGCCTTTGTGTCTGCAGTCGTTTTGCAGACATTTGAGTAGTAGCAATTCGTTGCTGCATTTCGTTCGGTGAGCGAGAGAGCCGGAAGCCCAACTTTCTGGATATGTTTGTGGGTGGCGGGTTTTGGTGTGGCCTGAAAGTTGCGGTGGTGAGGTCTTGGTCGGGGTATTAATCGTGAGGAGCTGGCATGGTGTACAGGGAGACCCGATGGGAATAGTCACCGCCAGCCACCTGCAGGTTAGGAGGGGACCCGAACCCAGGATCATCCTCCCTGGGAGGCTGTCCCTCGAACCGGAGAAAATCCTGTTGGGTAGTCGTCAGTCTGGGAAACCGGAGTGGACCTCGGCGGCTACGCACGAGGGGTCATCGGGGGCCCTTCTGTGTTTCGTGTCACCTCCTCATAAAACTCACTCCTCGACCATGCACTAAGAGAAGGTTTTATATGGCGGTCCCCTTATCCACATTTGATGTGGATTTTTGCAATATCAGGTGTTTAGAAGCGTCTTTGCTTCACCTCTAGGGATCCTGACGTCTGTGCGGACTGCGTTACCAAAACGGTTATTACGGGGATGGAATTATTCATCCCCAACACCAAAATACCCGTCGGTGGCCGCAACCGACTCTGATTTAACCAAACCTGCAGGATGGTTGCACGCCAGAAACAGTCCGCATATCGAAGAAGAAGCGAAGCCCGACATATGCCGGGCTACTGCCGTATTGGCGATGGATCTTCCACCTAGCTGTACCTCATTAAGACTGGTACCTTTCACGCCACATGAAGTGACAAAAATAATTAATAAGTACATATCCCCCAAAACGAGTTCTGATATATACGGTCTGTCTGCCAGCCTATTGAGAATAATATCAGAACCATTAGCCTTCATATTATGCCGACTTTACAACCACTGCATGAAACAGGGTACATATCCAGCAGTTCTAAAAAGAGTAAAAATATGTCCTCTTTTCAAAGGTAGTGGTAATAAATGTTATATTATGTCATACCGCCCTATATCACTGGTCCCTACTCTGAGTAAGGTTCTTGAGGTCGGCATTAACGTCAGACTGCTGTCGTATATCTCAGGTCTCGGTAGCCTATCCAATAGGCAGTATGTGTATAGGCCTGGGCGCGGCACCACGGACATGGTCCGCGAGGTGGTGTGCGCCGTGGTACGCGCGCGCGAGTGCGGTCTGCGCGTTGCACTCGTGTGCTGTGATTTTTCGCGTGCCTTCGATACCGCGCGCCACTCTATTATCGCAAGCAAACTCGACTTTTACGGAGTCCGGGGACAGTCGCTATCTATAATTTCCTCCTTTATGTCTGAACGCACCCAAACAGTAGTGGGAGACAATGATCTTGTATCCTCACGGGAACTAGACAATACGATAGGAGTTCCCTAGGGATCGTGCCTCTCTAATACGCTCTTTAGCGTATTGTTGAACGATCTACCTGCTGCTATTCAGAAGGCGGATATATATATATGTACGCAGACGACGTGGCCGCGATTGTACCTGCGGCTTCCAACAGTCATCTCGAACAGAAATTAAACAGTGTGGTTGGTCACCT
This sequence comes from Lymantria dispar, assembly GCA_032191425.1. NCBI lineage: Eukaryota > Metazoa > Arthropoda > Insecta > Lepidoptera > Erebidae > Lymantria > Lymantria dispar. Next base: position 961,838 of record CM063450.1, on the reverse strand, counting down.
AGACTCCTGGTTCCGGTCCAACGGGCTTGCGCTAAACAAGGACAAAACGTGTTTCATGGCCTTCGATCTGAACGTCAGACTGCAGTTGCCCCTCAAAGTAATAGTGGATGATACCGTACTAAAACAGAAGGAGAGTGTAACACTATTAGGCTTTCACCTGGATAGATGTCTCGCGTGGGATGTACACATTGACAACTTATGTGTGAGGCTGGGCAGGCCTTGTTTTGCGTTACGTAGGCTGACGCATACCGCGACGCGTAACGTGGTGCGCTCGTGTTATTTCGTGACAGTACACAGTACGCTTACGTACGGCGCTGAACTGTGGCACGCGCAGCTGACACCAATCGTGTATTTGTTCTGCAAAAACGTGCCGTGCGCGCCATTATGGGACTCACCGACGACGTGTCGTGCAGAGAGTACTTCCGAAGCCTCGGTATACTGCCCCTACCATGTGAGCGTCTATATCGGGTGGCTATTTTTGTATACATCAATTTTGACCTCTTCCAACAAAGAGGGATAAATACTACACATGCCTTGCGTAGTAACAAATTTCCATACAGACTCATTACCCAGCCGCATCATGGGACCATCTGTGTACAACAGACTGCCTGCGGATATCGTCGACGCAACTACAATATATGGTTTTAAACGTAAACTAAAGGCCTGGTTATTGGAGCAAAGTTTTTATAGTACTGACGAATTTTACATGTTGCCTGAAATATAATATGCCTACTCTGTGCGACGTATTTATTAATGACATGGAGTATTTAAAAATGTAATGTATTCTAAATTTATGCACATATAATATAATTTTCTATAATTGTAAATGTATTATTGAATTTAAAATGTTTTTTTTTTTTATTATTATTTATTATTATATTGTAATTTAAATTAAATGTAAATGGATATTTATGTAACACAGCACTGTCTTGTAACTTTGTTATAAATAAAAAATACTATACTACTACTATACTATACTATCAGGCCTGGAATAGGTCCAAAAAATGTCAGGACCAGAACGCTAAAGCGGTGAAGCGGAAATTTAATGCCGCTTCTAGATCTAGTAAGAAAGCTATTTCCAGAGTCAAGGCGGCACATGTTGCCAGAATTGGGGAGCGATTGCAAAGCTATCCCGCCGGGAGTCGTGCATTCTGGTCGCTCGCCAAGGCTGCCCAAGGCAACTTCTGCCAGCCCAATCACCACTACAGAAACACGATGGTAGTCTAGCCTACAGTGCAAAGGAGAAGAATCTTCTAGCTCAATTCTTTGCCTCTAACTCGACTTTGGATGCCGGAGCTGCCACACCCCCTACCATCCCACGATGTGAAAGCTCGCTGCCCGAAATCTGCATCACGCAGCGAGCGGTTAGGCGGAAGCTGCGGCTTTTAGACGTCCATAAGTCGAACGATCCGGATGCTATCCGGACCAAGTGTATAGTTGATGTGTATGGAGCGGAGGAATGCACAAGACTAAAAGAGTGAAAGGGACAGTGAAGAAGAAGATTTTTGGAGGAACGAAGAGTTCGGTCATGAGTGGTGAAGAGAAATTGAAACTGATAACCGCTAAACTGGCGTGCCACCAGATTCTGTGTATAGCATTTTTTTTTAGATAAAAGCATTTTAATAGCAATTGACCCATAGTGCGCCCGCCTGTCGTCATACTGCTGCCAGATGTGACATTTTGTGCAAGATGGCGGTGCCAATTGAGCGGATAATACCAGTTATTATTTAATAATTTAACCAGTAATAATTTATCTACATAATAACATATCTATTTAGCCCACTCGAGTCGTATAATACCAGTAATTTAGTTACATATTAACATATCTTTTATACTATTCAAATTATATCAGTAACTTCTACCTACATATAAAAATAATAATTAAAAATTAGACATATCTTTCAAATATATTTGTTATAATTAATGTTAATTTTTCTTCTATAATTACGTTTTATTTCAGCTGTTTACACCTATTTTGAACGATAAAGTAACTGTCTTCTGTTCATAGATTTTGTGTTAGCGATAATTATACAAGTACCTACCTACTTATTTGAGAGTTATACGTACGAAAAAGTGCCTACATAATTTCTGCCCATTACCACTTAAGTGTCATATTTTAATAAGTACATCGCTATCATTACAATAATTAACAGTTATGTACTTAGCTCAAAACATAAAAAATACCTTTATACTCTAAATATATTCTAACTGTATACTCAGGTTCCATTTCGGTGTAGAAATATAATCTATACCAATAAATAAAATTGGAGTGTCTGTTTGTAATGTCAAAATAATAGGCTTTTTTCATGCTCACACGGTTATTTGCACGACATCTATGCCTAAAATAGCAATTAAAAAATTTTTGTCTGTCTGTCTGTTTATTCCGGGTAATCTTCAAAACGGCTGGACCGATTTCAAAAATTCTTTCACCAATAGAAAGCTATAATATCAGGGCGTAAACTAGGCTATATTTTATCCCGGTATTCCCACGAGAACGGAAACTATGCGGGTAAAACGACCATAACCTATAACCGAAGCGCAGCGAGGGCGGGTTGCTAGTAAATAAATATTAACATTACTTACCTACATTGTAACATAATAGAATTATAAATTGTCGGCGCCCGAAGCATAGGTACTTATAAAATACGTCGCAGGTGGTCTCCCGGCTCACGCGCATTAGCGATTAGCGACCTAATTACTCAGCACATAAAGATATTTATTAAGGTATAAGTTTTATGTTATATAGTTCATTTCTTATCAACATTTCTCGGAAACACATTCTTTCGTATTAAGTAGGTCTAGGCTATTTGAATATTAACATTATTATATTATAATTTAACTAACCTTGTTAACATATTGAGTTGTGTTTTTATTTTTTGGAACATTACGACTGTTAATTTGTTGAGGGGCAGGCAAAGGTGCATAAAGTTCAGTGTTTTGTTTTTTCTTCCTTTTTAAATTTGTTCAGTCTGCCCAACAATGTCCTCCAAGTCACAAGCAGCAGTGTTTAGGGAGTCAACAAAAACAATTACCCAATTAGCAGAAATTGCCTTGGCCATGGATGCAGGTTTACCCCGTCCGCTCGCCGACTTTAACGCTTGCCTCGCAAAATTAGAGGAAGCTAAGGCGAAGCTAGAAAATATTTATCTAGAAATCCTGGAGGATAAACATATCACCCCCGACCAAGAAGCCACTTACACTTCCAAATACGAAGCGATAGTGGGAGACTATTATAAGATTTTAAATATCAATGACGCCACGCGGCTACAATCAATCCCCACTTAGTCAGCACATACACCGCCTACGTCTGTTCTGCCCAAAATTCATCGCCATCTTCTGGAGCCTCACAGACCACATGCCTACACTTTCTGATGCAGTAAAGCTGGATTACCTCATCTCCTTGCTTGATCGGTGAGGCGCTCAGTATTGTGTCTCACCTTCAAATAACTGATGCGAAGTACTCTGTTGCCATGGATATTCTCGCAAGACGATATGAGAATCGGCGCGTGCTCATCGACCGTTTTGTAACCATCATATTGAGTCTGCCGTTTATTCACGCCCGCTCGGACATACGTGCACTCTTTCTCACCCTTTGATTTCAGCCCAATCAGCTCTGCTCAACCTGGATCTGCTATGAAGGATAGTGATTATGTTTTCGTATCCATAGTGGTACGAAAACTAAAAAACTTCGCACACTATTTGAGCGCAAATATGGTTCGAGTACTACTCTGCCCACGCTTACCGACTTAATCACCTTTTTAGAAGAGCACGCACGCTGCGTAGAGACAGAGTGGTCTAGCTCAAATCCATTCAGCCCAAACCTATCCACTACTCCGCCTAGCACTTCACGCAGGCACTCTCCTGCATTCACACTTGGGCGCAATCAACGTTCACCCACCTCTAACCACTTCTGGCCAATTGCTCCAGTCCATTCTCGCGTAACGTATCCGCCTTCACCCTCTGCTCAATGGCGGCAAGTTTTCTCCGCACAACCATCACAGACCAAGACTGTCACTTGGTACTGCCCTTACTGCCGCTCAAGGGACCACAAGCTAATAGCATGTCCCCAATTTAACAATCAGACAGTTCAAGGTCGTTGGGACTTTATACATTCTCGCGACCGCTGCCGACGTTGCCTTGGGCCACACTATGAGAACGAGTGCAGGTCCATGGGTGCTTGTCGGGAGTGTGGTAGTGCCCGATGTCGGATTTACGAATGTTACAACTAACACAATTTTTCACAAATTTTCGAAAAAGTTTTGACATACCTATATAAAATGAAATGAAAGCTAATAACGATGCATTATAATATCATCATCAGCACAGCTCATCTATGTGTCACTACTGGACTCGAGCCTCTATCTTAATGACATGGCAACTGACGCTGGTCAAACGGGTTGGGATACGGTTTTATTTCGAGTATTCATTCTGTACGGACTGCCGCTTTGTACAATCTTTTGATTTGATAGATGATAAGAACAAAACGATAAGTTGTCACAGTTCCGTATACTCGCGATAATAAACTAATGATTTAATGCTAATATGATTCGTGACACGTCGCCTTCGTCGTTGGGCCGACCACCGGTACAGGTAACTTGTCCTCAGTGGTCGGCCCGATGGAATACCCTGGTCGGGGGATACCCTCTCCTTTCGACGTTCCCCCTCGGGGACGTCGCAAGAAAAGGGGTATCCCGCCGCGCACCCTTCTGCGAGGCAGTAGTCCCGCGGAATAAGGTGGCGAAGTGCGTGCGTGAGGAGAGTCTTCTCGACGACGTGAACCGGCACAGGCGCGACTACCTGCGCTTAATGCCGCCCTAGCCGACGCCGTGGGTGACTGGATCGGGGAGTTAGTCCGTCACCCGCTGAGAGGCTCACCGCGCGAGGAAAGGCCAACGTCCTCCCCAAGGGGGAGGGGGACGTTGGTCGAGAAGAGGGTACTCTACAAGGGGTATTCCGTCGCGCCGGCCACTATCGACAAGTCACCCTGCTCTGATGGTCGGCCCAACGACGAAGGCAACGTGTCACGGGTGGGTTACGAGTGTGCGTGCTTACGACCCTCTGTCGCCCCCGATGGAACGGAGCGAGGAGTGCGACAGAGTACCGCACTTTGTGGTGAAACATGAGGGAGGCCTACATTCAGCAGTGGACGACACTAGCCTGAATGATGAATGAATTAACAAATGTAGATAGATACCTAGATACAATTATGTTTAAAGGTAACTTGTAAAATGATCAATCGACGGAATGAAAAAGCAAGAATGAAATCTGTCTTATGAAGCACTACCAAAAGCTCCCAAAGTATTAAGAAATTAAATTGCCCGAAATTGACATGAAAGAAGAACACTAATAATCATAAGGCTCGGTTGCCACCCAACGGAGAGAAGACTGTGAGGAGATGTGTTTGAATAAACCAATCAGATTTTGTTATTGCCACATCTCTCCACTTAGCTTTGGTAGAAATGAATCAAGCGAATAGTTGAGATGATTTTTCAGAGAGTGGGCTTTAAGAAAATCTGTTGTTGGTATTCAAGAAGTAGATGTTACTGGAAGAGAAAATAAGTAGGACTATCTACAAAAAGAAATGATGCTATTGTTCGCGCCAATAACCGCGACGAGTGACATTCGTCTAAGTCCGTCTAGATTCGAGGGATTTCAACGTGCACCCGCGCTGCTGAGACTCTGCCCGCCATTTTGATACATTATCGTGACGTACCTATCTCGTGGCGCACGCATCACCGAAAAACCTCCGCTTAAGTACCGAAGGCATTCTATATTCTGATCGGTTACCCCGTCGCGCTCACACGTGTACCGTGAATCTGCACCGTTATAGTGTAACACACAATCAATTCAGTGCTCGCGTTCGGCCCAATTGATTATACCAGCTCGTCAAGTACACCTTCAGCACATCGCGAAGGGAAACATCATCAGCCCAGCAAATTATCAACTCCGTGAACTCTGGTGTTCTCAGCTCGTCGGGTACACCTTCAGACATCTCAATGGGAAACACCATCAGCTCAGTAAATTATTAGCTCCATGAACACCAGAGAAGCTAGGTAAGTTCTCCAGCTACTTCCCATGGCTTTCCTGTCTCACCCTCATTTTGTGGGAATCAGTCCCACTTGTGGGATTGGCTTCCCACTGGTCCTTTGAGGACACCCACATCGATATGTTGCTGTCATAAATCTCCTACAGTCTACTACACCACAACATATCCTTTCGTCCATTCGAGTCAGATAATACCAGTAACTTTTTAAATAAAACTACTTTACGGATTTTATCGCGTTTGTATTTGATTTTTGATTACCCGACGTTTCGAACACTTTACAGCGTTCATGATCACGGGTGGACTGAGATGTCTCACGTCCAACAAGTCATCGTTACTGCAGAAAATTTATAATTATCTACCCGATACAGAAATTAATTATTAAATATTGACCCACATTTTGATACAAAATTTATTGCCAGTGTAAGAAGAAAATGATTCTATATGAAAAAATTATATTGTTTATGGTTAGTAATAATTAAATATTAAAATTAATAGTAATTATTTTTAAAAACTAACTAATAATCTAGTATACTACCACCGGATCGGAACACGGTTACACTGAGAAAGATCCGGCAAGAAAACTCAGGTAACATGATGCTAAATTAAAGTAAATTTTGAAGGCGGCTTACTTTATGTTACTAAAAGGTTTTAATTTATAAAATTATCTTTAGTTATTATTATTGTGGGTCAAATCTATACAATATGAGCTCACGGTGTCTTGCAGTCTTGTGGTGGTCTTTTTGGATTTGTTTTCAATAATATTTATAACAGGATCCCAGCTTGATGGTAACACCCAGCCATCCTCTCTATTGAAATTTTTGTGTTTTTTAATCTCAATAGCCTCGCGTACCATTCTAGGCAGGTATCGGTGTTCTTTTGCGAGGATTTGTGGTTTATCAAACCTGATGTTATGGTGGGCGCGGTCCTGACTATGTTCACAGACTGCAGACCTAGTGTCCCGGCGGTGCTTCACATCGGCTATGTGTTCTTTGATCCGAGTTCTTATGGATCTCTTTGTTTGTCCAATGTAAGAGAGACCACAGTCACAGTCAAGTTTATATACTCCTGCATCTTGTAAAGGGATCTGGCACTTGACAGGTGGTAAGAATTGGCTAATCTTCTTCAGTTTCTTAAAATAAGTTTTAATGGAAGAGCGTTTCAGGATGTAGCCAATCTTGTCAGTGACTCCTTTGACATAAGGTAGTATTGCAGGAAGGCGCTCAACTGTGGGTGGTTTCACTCGGTCTCTGCGACGGGGGCGAGGAACTGGCAGCTTGTTTGCACGTAACACCTGCTTGACATGCTGCAGCTCCCCAGCCAGGTGTTCATCGTCACAGATTCCTCGTGCTCTCTGCAACAAAGATTTATACACGGTAGCTAACTGTGAAGGGGGATGATGAGAATCACCGTTCAAGTATCTGTCTGTATGTGTTGCCTTACGATACACTGTATGACTCAAGGTGTTATTAGGGTTACGTATAACCAAAATGTCTAAGAAGGCTAAAGAGTTATTTGACTCCAGTTCCATAGTGAATTGAATTTTTGGATTAATGGAGTAAAGATGGTTTAGGAATATGGTTATTTTGTCTGTGGGTAATATTGTGAAAGTGTCATCTACGTACCGCTTGTAGAACCTGGGTGTGACAGGTGAGCTTGATAAGGCCGTCTCCTCGAAGTCCTCCATGAATATATCGGCAACGACAGGGGAGACCGGCGAGCCCATAGCCACTCCATCTACTTGCTTGTAGAAGTCATCATTCCACATTAAATAGCCAGTTGTTAGGCATTGACGTAACAGTTCCGCATATCCCAATGGCATATTATTGTCAGATAGCTTCTTAGATATGGTTTTGATGCAATCCTCCACAGGTAGAGAGGTGAAGAGTGATGTGACATCAAAACTGACCATAGTTTCATTGTCAGCGAGATATAGATCTTTAATTTCACTGACAAAATGGTAAGAGTCTTTCACAAATGCACTAGTGTGTCCCCGGAGTTGGGAGAGGACTTTCGCAACCTTCTGTGCTAATTTATAAGTCCGCGTGTCGATCTGACTTACTATTGGTCGCAGTGGTGCATTTGATTTGTGTATCTTGGGCAACCCATATAATTTAGGTGGTTTGACGCATGGTGGTATTAGATTTTTCACGTCTAGACGTAATGTATCGGAGTACTTTATTATTAGTTTCTTTGTGTTCTTTAGAACGACATTGGTGGGGTCTGTTTTGACCTTCTTGTACGTTGTTTTAAAGAACTTTGTTCTTTCTTTCTTTTTTCTTTTTTCTTTCTTTCTTTGTTCTTTCTTTCTTTGTTCTTACTTTCACAATATTACCCACAGACAAAATAACCATATTCCTAAACCATCTTAACTCCATTAATCCAAAAATTCAATTCACTATGGAACTGGAGTCAAATAACTCTTTAGCCTTCTTAGACATTTTGGTTATACGTAACCCTAATAACACCTTGAGTCATACAGTGTATCGTAAGGCAACACATACAGACAGATACTTGAACGGTGATTCTCATCATCCCCCTTCACAGTTAGCTACCGTGTATAAATCTTTGTTGCAGAGAGCACGAGGAATCTGTGACGATGAACACCTGGCTGGGGAGCTGCAGCATGTCAAGCAGGTGTTACGTGCAAACAAGCTGCCAGTTCCTCGCCCCCGTCGCAGAGACCGAGTGAAACCACCCACAGTTGAGCGCCTTCCTGCAATACTACCTTATGTCAAAGGAGTCACTGACAAGATTGGCTACATCCTGAAACGCTCTTCCATTAAAACTTATTTTAAGCCACTGAAGAAGATTAGCCAATTCTTACCACCTGTCAAGTGCCAGATCCCTTTACAAGATGCAGGAGTATATAAACTTGACTGTGACTGTGGTCTCTCTTACATTGGACAAACAAAGAGATCCATAAGAACTCGGATCAAAGAACACATAGCCGATGTGAAGCACCGCCGGGACACTAGGTCTGCAGTCTGTGAACATAGTCAGGACCGCGCCCACCATAACATCAGGTTTGATAAACCACAAATCCTCGCAAAAGAACACCGATACCTGCCTAGAATGGTACGCGAGGCTATTGAGATTAAAAAACACAAAAATTTCAATAGAGAGGATGGCTGGGTGTTACCATCAAGCTGGGATCCTGTTATAAATATTATTGAAAACAAATCCAAAAAGACCACCACAAGACTGCAAGACACCGTGAGCTCATATTGTATAGATTTGACCCACAATAATAATAACTAAAGATAATTTTATAAATTAAAACCTTTTAGTAACATAAAGTAAGCCGCCTTCAAAATTTACTTTAATTTAGCATCATGTTACCTGAGTTTTCTTGCCGGATCTTTCTCAGTGTAACCGTGTTCCGATCCGGTGGTAGTATACTAGATTATTAGTTAGTTTTTAAAAATAATTACTATTAATTTTAATATTTAATTATTACTAACCATAAACAATATAATTTTTTCATATAGAATCATTTTCTTCTTACACTGGCAATAAATTTTGTATCAAAATGTGGGTCAATATTTAATAATTAATTTCTGTATCGGGTAGATAATTATAAATTTTCTGCAGTAACGATGACTTGTTGGACGTGAGACATCTCAGTCCACCCGTGATCATGAACGCTGTAAAGTGTTCGAAACGTCGGGTAATCAAAAATCAAATACAAACGCGATAAAATCCGTAAAGTAGTTTTATTTAAAAAGTTACTGGTATTATCTGACTCGAATGGACGAAAGGATATGTTGTGGTGTAGTAGACTGTAGGAGATTTATGACAGCAACATATCGATGTGGGTGTCCTCAAAGGACCAGTGGGAAGCCAATCCCACAAGTGGGACTGATTCCCACAAAATGAGGGTGAGACAGGAAAGCCATGGGAAGTAGCTGGAGAACTTACCTAGCTTCTCTGGTGTTCATGGAGCTAATAATTTACTGAGCTGATGGTGTTTCCCATTGAGATGTCTGAAGGTGTACCCGACGAGCTGAGAACACCAGAGTTCACGGAGTTGATAATTTGCTGGGCTGATGATGTTTCCCTTCGCGATGTGCTGAAGGTGTACTTGACGAGCTGGTATAATCAATTGGGCCGAACGCGAGCACTGAATTGATTGTGTGTTACACTATAACGGTGCAGATTCACGGTACACGTGTGAGCGCGACGGGGTAACCGATCAGAATATAGAATGCCTTCGGTACTTAAGCGGAGGTTTTTCGGTGATGCGTGCGCCACGAGATAGGTACGTCACGATAATGTATCAAAATGGCGGGCAGAGTCTCAGCAGCGCGGGTGCACGTTGAAATCCCTCGAATCTAGACGGACTTAGACGAATGTCACTCGTCGCGGTTATTGGCGCGAACAATAGCATCATTTCTTTTTGTAGATAGTCCTACTTATTTTCTCTTCCAGTAACATCTACTTCTTGAATACCAACAACAGATTTTCTTAAAGCCCACTCTCTGAAAAATCATCTCAACTATTCGCTTGATTCATTTCTACCAAAGCTAAGTGGAGAGATGTGGCAATAACAAAATCTGATTGGTTTATTCAAACACATCTCCTCACAGTCTTCTCTCCGTTGGGTGGCAACCGAGCCTTATGATTATTAGTGTTCTTCTTTCATGTCAATTTCGGGCAATTTAATTTCTTAATACTTTGGGAGCTTTTGGTAGTGCTTCATAAGACAGATTTCATTCTTGCTTTTTCATTCCGTCGATTGATCATTTTACAAGTTACCTTTAAACATAATTGTATCTAGGTATCTATCTACATTTGTTAATTCATTCATCATTCAGGCTAGTGTCGTCCACTGCTGAATGTAGGCCTCCCTCATGTTTCACCACAAAGTGCGGTACTCTGTCGCACTCCTCGCTCCGTTCCATCGGGGGCGACAGAGGGTCGTAAGCACGCACACTCGTAACCCACCCGTGACACGTTGCCTTCGTCGTTGGGCCGACCATCAGAGCAGGGTGACTTGTCGATAGTGGCCGGCGCGACGGAATACCCCTTGTAGAGTACCCTCTTCTCGACCAACGTCCCCCTCCCCCTTGGGGAGGACGTTGGCCTTTCCTCGCGCGGTGAGCCTCTCAGCGGGTGACGGACTAACTCCCCGATCCAGTCACCCACGGCGTCGGCTAGGGCGGCATTAAGCGCAGGTAGTCGCGCCTGTGCCGGTTCACGTCGTCGAGAAGACTCTCCTCACGCACGCACTTCGCCACCTTATTCCGCGGGACTACTGCCTCGCAGAAGGGTGCGCGGCGGGATACCCCTTTTCTTGCGACGTCCCCGAGGGGGAACGTCGAAAGGAGAGGGTATCCCCCGACCAGGGTATTCCATCGGGCCGACCACTGAGGACAAGTTACCTGTACCGGTGGTCGGCCCAACGACGAAGGCGACGTGTCACGAATCATATTAGCATTAAATCATTAGTTTATTATCGCGAGTATACGGAACTGTGACAACTTATCGTTTTGTTCTTATCATCTATCAAATCAAAAGATTGTACAAAGCGGCAGTCCGTACAGAATGAATACTCGAAATAAAACCGTATCCCAACCCGTTTGACCAGCGTCAGTTGCCATGTCATTAAGATAGAGGCTCGAGTCCAGTAGTGACACATAGATGAGCTGTGCTGATGATGATATTATAATGCATCGTTATTAGCTTTCATTTCATTTTATATAGGTATGTCAAAACTTTTTCGAAAATTTGTGAAAAATTGTGTTAGTTGTAACATTCGTAAATCCGACATCGGGCGTTAAACGATTGACTTTACACCCAATCTATAAAATTGCAATATAATTTTCATACTGTGTACGCTGACATTACGGGCTGTATTAATGGCAGATGTGATCGGGCAGAATACGCGCAGAATATGTCTTTATACAGTAGTAGTAGTTTACACTAACGACCGCACGTCACAATCGGCTATCAGGTCTTTTCGTAAACTTGTAACTATATTTGGAACTCCTCCCGTCTTATAATAATAAATAAATACGGTATTGAATATACCTTGTGGCTAAGGGAACTAATAGAGCAAATGGTCAAGTGGGACGAATTGTGAAAATGATCAAAGATGTCTGTATGTCTGTAGTTTAGTTTGATAAACCATGCCACAGTGCTATTTGCGATTTCCCATTGGCTATAAACTGTGCAATATGGGAGTATTGTACGAAAAATATTGACCGCCGCTTTTTAAGATTTTGCAGGTAAATGACGACGAACGAACAAAAGATTTAACGTCTCTAAGAAGAGGATGGATGAGCGATCTTTTCGAGTTAATTGATTTGACAAAGGTAAAGCCAAAATAAATGTATTTAAATTTGACACCTTTGTTCTCATGCATCTCCATGATCGACGCACTCTCTTCGAGGGTCCCATAGCACTTTAGGAGGTATTGCCTAATGTCCGATACATATTGAAGCATAATTATCTCCACGGATGTGGTGTAAATATCGCTAGCCATGACTTTTTATGACCAGCGCCTGTTGCAAAGACTGATTTTTTTTATCAAAGCCATGCCGTATGGACCGGTGAATACTAATTTTGAAACAAATGCTTTTTATTTTTCCTAACCAAAACATCCTTCCTAAAGCGCTGGCTGGCCACCATGCGTATCTTTAAACCTGGTCTTGTGTTGGCTAGATCCCAGTATGGGTGATGCCTTGTGGTTGGCTAGATCCCTTGGTGGGTGATGCCTTATGGTTGGCTAGATCCCAGGATGGGTGATGCCTTGTGGTTGGCTAGATCCCGTGGTGGGTGATGCCTTATGGTTGGCTAGATCCCGTGGTGGGTGATGCCTTGTGGTTGGCTAGATCCCGTGGTGGGTGATGCCTTGTGGTTTGCTAGATCCCGTGGTGGGTGATGCCTTGTGGTTGGCTAGATCCCGTGGTGGGTGATGCCTTGTGGTTGGCTAGATCCCGTGGTGGGTGATGCCTTATGGTTGGCTAGATCCCTTGGTGGGTGACGCCTTAATAGCGCAAGGGACGCGCTGGAGTCAGTATGGCCGTATGGGCGCATATCGCCCTCTATCGGCAATATTTGTAAATTTAGATGTATATGTTATCAATTATAGTTTAAAAGATTATTATAAACATGTTTGAAAAATTTGTAACAAATATTTAAATAATTATTTGTAGTAACAACACTGCTATTTACTGTGCTATCTTATCTTATCTTATATCTTTAAACGAGCAATTCTTGAATATATATATTCAGGATCTCGCAAACGGCTCCAACGATTTTGTTGAAACTTAGCATACTAGAGGATTCGGGTCCAAAAAATCGATCTAGCTAGGTTTTATTTATAGAAAATGTTATTATGTCCGTGTTTTTAGCTAATCAATACAATGACATAAAATATCAATAGAATATGCATTCAAATTTCACCGTCAACGTCATGAGTTACGATAGCTCAGTGTCGAACTCGACAGTTTTTCTTTTAGTAGGTATTGTTTTGGCATTGAAACAGCAGCGGATCGTATCTCTGTGTTATTATTTTTCTCTTTTTGTAATTTTTTATATATTTTTCATTATTTATTTTTTATTTCTTATTAATATATATCTAAATAAATTCTACAAAAATATTCCGAGCGAAGCTCGGTCAACCTGATATTGATATTTAAAAGACACTTTTTGAATGTATTTCTAGAAATATTTGATTTAGTTGTTTAAATATTTATATAAATGATCAAATTAAAATCGATTAGAATTAATGTAATTACTTGTAATCATTGATATAAAGCAAGACATAAACCAATGTAATTTGGTTTTATTCCAATAAAATTATTGTAGTATAATGACAGTTGTCTAATTACTTTTTAAGTATTTAAATTCTATAGTTAAGCAAGAAGTATTTACACCACATTCACCCCCCCGTGAGAGTTAAATACGCTAACTACAATTTTGGAAGCGTATTGGGGGATGCCTAATTCTAGATGAACGTCGAAGTACCGGTGATTCATGATTTGTAACTGGAGTGTTTTTAGGCTCTGAAGAATCTCCAGACTGAGCTGAGATATCATCCTTTTTACCTTGGATTGCAACTGGAATGTTATTGGGCTCAGACGATTCTGCTGAAATATCATCGCTTTCACCTTCGGCATCTTGAAATTCATCTTCTAACTCGTTTAAAGGCAGAGGCGCTAAGTGTCTGTTTGACACGGTAGTTTCACGGCCATCTTGTAGTCTAACGTACGAATAGGATGGATTGGCTTCTAATAGCTCAACTTCTTCTATGTCAGCATCATACTTCGAGCGTTTGTTACAATTTTTCATTAAAATAGGACCTGGCTCCATGAGCCATACCGGCAATGATTCTCCGTTTGCAGTTCGACGTGGATGATTAAAGAATCTCTCATGAGGTGTTGCATTAGTGGCAGTACACAATAAGGATCGAATCGAATGGAGAGCAGATGGCAACACTTGTTCCCAATAAACATTGTCCAATTCTCGAGCACGCAAGAATAATCGAATCGTTTTCCAAAGTGTTCCATTAAGTCGTTCTGCTTGGCCATTTCCTTGTGGATTGTATGGAGTAGTTCTACTACAAGCAACTCCGTTAGAAAGTAAGAATTGTTTAAGATCGTTCGACTTAAAAGCAGTACCCCGATCCGTGTGAATATATTGCGGAGCACTATAGGTCGCAAATAAATCAGTTAAGCATTTGATTACGGAGCCTGTGGACAAATCTTTACAAGGATATGCAAAAGGGAAACGTGAATATTCATCTATTATAGTTAGTATATAAGCGTTACGCGTATTAGTTGGAAGAGGTCCTTTAAAGTCCATGTTAAGTCTCTCCCATGGTGCCAACGCTTTAATAACTTTGCCTTGCGTTTTTAAAAATCTTGGTTTGACTTCAGCACAGACACGACAACGTGCCGTCATAGAATTTATTTGGTCTAATGAATAGGGTAAATTTTTCGATCGAATCCAATGTGACATTCGTATGATACCAGGATGGCCCATTATATTGTGCAATTCGTTCAGTCTATCAATAGTATGTGTGGCAGAACAAACTCGTGACAAAGTATCAGCAGTAACGTTTTCTTTCCCAGGGCGATAAATTATGTCATATTTAAAACTCGACAATTCAAGACGCCACCTTTAAATTTTCTCGTTTTTTATCTTACTGTTGTGATGTTGGTTGAACATGAATGAAACGGAACGTTGATCTGTTATTAATAGAAAGCGACGTGAAATAAGATAATGTCGCCATTTTCTTAAAGACTCAACAATGGCACTTGCTTCCTTCTCAATGGATGAGTGTCGTCATTCAGAATCGTTTAGAGACCTTGAGATAAAGGCTACAGGTCGACCATTCTGCGAAAGAGAAGCTGCAATAGAGTGTTCCGATGCATCGGTTTCTACTGTAAATGTCTCATGTGTATCAATTACAGTCAAGGCTGATTTTGCGATATCAGACTTTATCTGTTGAAAACAGTCCACCTCATATTTGTTAAGTGGAAATTTAGACACTGTCGTGAGAGGATAAATCTTCTCTGAGAAATATTTTATCCATTTGGCATAATGTGCAAACATACCCAGAACTCTTTTGAGAGATTGAGAGTCAACTGGAATTGGCAGATTTATTAGAGGGTTGAGACGATCTTCATCTGGTTGTATGGAATTGTTTTCAATTCTGTAACCAAGTAATTTAATAGACCTTTGTTTGTATATACATTTTTCTTCGTTAAGTGTTAGATTATATTTAACAACAGCTTCCTTAAACCGTTTCAAGTTTTGGTCATGCTCGTCATCTGTTTTTCCACATATTGTGACGTCATCAAGGTAGGCGTAGGTGCCCTTTAGTCCTTCTCTAGCTATTATGTAATGTAAGGTTCTCTGAAAAGCAGCTACTCCGTTAGTTACCCCAAAAGGTATACGAGTAAATTGGTATAAATTACCACATGCTTCAAATGCAGTATAAATTCTCTCATTTTTTAAAATCGACACCTGGTGGTAAGCACTACGTAAATCAATTTGACTGAATACGTTGTGTTTTGCTACTTTCATTACAATTGATTCTATGTTAGGTAATGGATACGCATCTAATTCGGTAAATCTGTTTATAGTTAGCGAGTAATCTACAACAAGACGTTTGCGATGTGTTGTACTCTTAGTAACCAAAACCTGGGCTCGCCATGGGGAATTGCTAGGTTCAATAACTTTGTCTTGTAGAAGTTTGCCAATCTCTTCTTGAATAAATTGAGAATCAGTTTCAGAGTATTTTCTTGATTTGATAGCAATCGGCCTTACATTGCTAGTTAAATTTGTAAATAATGAAACAGCAGGTACAGATGAGGCCAAAACATTGCATATTTTAAGGGGCTTCATATGACCACCGAATTTTAATTCAACTGACGAGTGACAATTCAAGATGTCGTGGCCAATGATAATATCTGCACAAAGTGAATCCATTATATATAAAGGTTTACGATTATAAATGTGTTCGTCAATCTGTATAGTGGCATAACAAATTGCAGTTACTGATGAGATATTATTTTTAGAAGCTAAAGTTACATTTTCATTGCAAGGATAGCCCTTTAATTTTATTAGATGGGCGAAATTTTTATCAATAAAACTAGTAGAGCTTCCACTATCAATCAGAGCGTCAGCTTTATAATTGTTGATAATGATAGAAATCGTAGCTTTCTGTAAACTAGCAGGAGATGCCGCTAATATTGCTCCCAGTTGTTGATTTGCCGGTTCCGATATAGCGTTGGTAGTATATTTGTTCTTTTGATCTTCACCTCTACAAACTTTAGCAAAGTGACCTTTTTTGTTACAGTTTTGACAAGTTGTGTGAAATGCAGGACATTTAAGTCGTTGGTGAACATTTCCACCGCAGAAGAAACATCGCCGACGGGCTGGCGTTGGTGTTAGGTTAGATGACTCACGTGTCGAGATCGCAGTTAAAGTAGAAGAACCTTGTTTTTGAACATCAATTTGATTAAGCTCCATGGAGTGTGACTTATTAGTATAATCTTTAGAATTATTTTTTGCCATTTCAAGAGAAATTGCTTGATTTACGGCCTGTTCCAAGGTTATTTCAAAATTTTCTAATAACCGTTGCCGAATTTCTTGAGAAAATAACCCAGCTATAAATGCGTCTCGAATATATCCTTTTTTGTGCTCATTAGCATTGACTGCACTGAAGCTACAATCATGTGATAATAATTCTAATTTGCGTACATACTCGCCAATAGTTTCATTAGGATTCTGTTTTGTGGATATTAATAAAAACCTGTCATGAACCTCATTTCTTTGTTTCAGATAAAGTTTATCCAACATATGTAAGGCTGTTGAATAATCTTTCGCTTCCCTTACATATGCGAATAAAGTTGCAGATATATTGTTCAACAGTACCTTTAACTTGACATCGTCCTCAATTCCAGAAGTATTCTCCGTAATATAATTATCTAATATGACCTTCCAGTGTTGGTAGCTTAGGTCTGCTTTAGGTGAGTCGGGATCGGCTGCAAGTCTCTCCGGACGTAGTAAGCGCGTTATAGAATCCATATTTGGATACGATACAATTATTGGAATAAATTGATATAAAGAAAGACATAAACCAATGTAATTTGGTTTTATTCCAATAAAATTATTGTAGTTTATTGACAGTTGTCTAATTACTTTTTAAGTATATAAATTCTATAGTTAAGCAAGAAGTATTTACACCACAATCATATTTAGTTGTTTTTACGCAATAAACATTGCAATTTATTTCTAGTTACAGCGCCATCTGTTGAACAATATATGAGAATAATATTTCCTTAAATTACATTAATGTAAATTGCGTAAAGTTGACTATTTGGAATTATGTTAAATGCATTAGAATATTTATCATTATTATTTAGCTACATTCCGATAGTTATTTTATAGTTATTTTATTTGTTTCTTATAAAAAGTAATTTTAGTTACTAAGACTAGACCATTTCATTGTAAAGCCGAGGTTATAAAAAGTATTGTAAGATTAAAATAGAACACAGTTTTACTTCACTCACTTCTCCGGCAATAACTCCTAATAAATACAGTGATTACATTTTCAGTATTTTACTATGGACGACCAAATTTCTGGCGCAACGCCGACATGAAGGTAATTGCTTCTACTTCAAGTGGGATTATGCATAAAGATTACACAGCGGCGAAAATTTTAGATATGTTCGCCGATTTGGATGATGGCTAACAAGTGTAATATTTAAAAATTTATTTTTGTGCTTTTTAAGATATTTTTGTCTTTGAATATAACTATTACAATCTACTTCATTGCTCATTAACATATTATTATCCAGCAGTACTATAGCAGCACTAACATATTATGTCCAGCATTGGACGTCTGTAGGCTGATGGATGGATGGATGGATATTATTATAGTAATTTATTTAATATCTACCTATAGATTTATATAAAAAAATCGATAATTAAGAGTGCCAATAATTGGTATTAATTATGTCAATAATTAGGATTCTAAGTGCCAATAATTGGTGTTTCTACTATAACGTACACAATCTTTTTTTTTTATTTTACCTGATAAAATAAGTTCGTTTTTGTACATGGACTTCAATTAAAATTATATGCAGAATACTAAAAAGAAATAAACATCGACTGAAGTACTGTAAATACATCACTATATTATTTTGTTTGTCATCCATGTCTTAAAGTGCCAATATATGGGTCGTTTACAACGTGGAAAGGATCGAGAGTACGTCAACAAGCGTGGCGTACCAGAATTACCTAGAAATATTCTCTAAAGGTCATACAGGTTTACCCACCGACCTCTGCATATTCCGACGACGAGGTGAAGACGTTTTACGAGGACATCTCGAAAACCATCACACGCGTCTAAAACTCATTTCACGGTGGTTATATAAGACTTTAACGCGAAATTGGACGGGAGTGATGAGGAGTTGAGGGTGGGGCACCATAAATATATGTGGTCAGAGAAAACAGAGGGTCATAAACTGGGTGATTTTCTGGAGAAGCAAAGCCTCTTCATAATGAATTTCTTCTTCAAGAAGTAGCCACAAAGGACCTGGATTAGCCCCAATGGTTCCACAAAAAAACGATATAGACATCATCATATCGGATAAACGACAGATATTCAATAACCTTTGAGTGTTCAGCAGGATTAAAACTAGAAGTGATCAGAGCATAGTACAACACGCATTGAATATCCACCCAAAAGTCACCGATCACGCTTAATGAAGTCTACTTTTCGACTTGCACCTGTCCAATACCTTGAAAGCTTTCAACTCGAGCTACACAGTCGCCCCCAATGTCTGGACGAGTGCGAATCTCCGAACGATATGGACAACAGGTTCGTGAAAACTTGCTTGACGAACCGGCAACTGTTAAGTAAGAAAGATTCTCGAGTGGGGACCGCGTATCAGACGATGCAATGTACGACTCCCCAGACAACAGAATGAAAAAGCAAGAATGGGACATATTTTATGAAGTTGTACCAAAATCGTCCAAAGTATTTAGCCCACTAAATTGTCTGAAATTGACATGAAAGAAAGAACACCATCATAACGCTCGATGGCCACCAAAGCGGAGAGGAGAGGAGACGAGAGGAGATGTGTTTGAATAAACCAATCAAATTTCATTGTTTCCACATCTCTCCGCTTAGCTTTGGTGGAAATGACTCAAGCGGAAATGAGAGATGTCCGACTTTTCAGAGAGTGAGCTTTAAGAAAATCCCTTGATTGTGTTCAAGAAGTAGAAGGTACTGGAAGAGAAAATAAGTAGGACTATCTAAAAAAAGAAACGAGATGCCATCAAAAACAAAACCCCTAAAAAAACCAAGTTTCGCAACTCAGTTCTTCTACCATCAAAAGTTGTAAGATCCATGTACTATCAAGTCGGTTAATTTATTCAGACTCTACTTAAGGGACCATTTGTCTTAAGTTATTGCGTAATTAATTAACCTAACGACTTCTTATACTGACCATATTTATACTAAAGATTTTTATTTTTAAATAAACAGATTGACTTGGCAATCGCACTAAACAATCTAAATTAATATAAAATGTAGTACTTGTGAGGTAAAAAGTTTTGTTTTTATACTGCAGACTGGGTTTTTTACAAGTTTTGTTTTTAATGGCATTTTATTATCAAATATAAAGCTTGTAACTCACCGGTTGCACTGGCACATATTAATCCCATTGGTCCGTTGAAATTATCAATCCAACCTGGAAATGGTTCTTCAATACTGGGTACGACTGTCAAAAATCACAACATAATTTATTTATTTTTACTTTATTGCACACTTAAGTTAATACATTTATAATAATAATTGTAAGTTGAGATAGTACAATGGACGGCCTTATCGCTAAAAGCGATTTCTACCAGGCAACCTTTGGATGGCAACATGTAAGGAAAGAGCGGTAGTTGTAGGTGTATATATATATATACACAGTGTGACTGGTAAAAGATTGTACATATTGAAGGAGGCTACTGAGTATTCGATTCTGTTACCGAATATATAAAAAATTTGTACTTAATTTTAAACTAATCTATATATATATATATATATATATATATATATATATATATATATATATATATATATATAAAAATGAATCACCGAAATGTATGTACGCGCATAACTTCCGGTCAAATGCACCAATTTAGAAAATTCTTCTTTAACACGCTTTTATTAGCTTCACCTGTATGTTTATTTGTAACGTCCACCTTTGAGCTCGATTTACCCTACTTTGAGTCATCAGATTTTCTTTAAACTTTGCTCATCTATCAAAGACCGATGACAATGCAATAATACCCTTTTTTTTGGGGTAGGGTTACGGTCGGCACACACCTCTTCCGCTCCGTCCGGGGCGACAGAGGGACGTAAGCGCGCACATCAGTAACCCACCCGCGCGACACGTTGTCTTCATCGTTGGGCTGACCACCGGAGCAGGTGACTTGACGTCAGTGGTCGGATGCAATAATCAACTTAAAAAAAAAATGAATGCGATTATCCCAATTAGAATCGCCAGGATTCATCAACTTCTTTCCGCATCCTTTGCATGAGAGTAAGTGTGCGGGACGGGCCTCCAGACAAATGTGTTGTAGTCGGCTGGCGTCCCGGTTGCTGGTTCGGTGGTTTATGTGGACTGTATGTGTGGACTGTATCTTCAGGTTCGGTTCTCTACTGGCGGGCTTCGGCGAAGAAATAAAACGATCGATTTTGAAGTAACTTGCACATCGGACGAATATTACACCGTTGCTGCCTAGCCCCTGAATGTTAATGCTTGAAGTTCGCTATTTCTTCATACTATTTCTTCATATCATTACTTCATATTATGGTTTCATGCTTCCATCGGGCGCCGCTAGGTGTCTTCGGTAGTCTATGCTACGATGTGTTCATTAAACGAAGAGAAAGGTACTTAACCTTGGAGTTATACCGTAACGTGAGCCGCGAGGCTCCAGCGTAAACGGTTGTCGCATTCGTCCGATTTGTGCTATGTTTTTATTGAATAATTACTTATAACGCTAAGACTATTACAGATATGCTTACATTCTATATACTCTTCTATTTATCTAAAATACATCTATCTGTTTCAGTAGTGGCCGCAACCCTAGGTAGTAAAATAGGCTTTATACAAGCACTAAAAACTATTATTTTATACTATCAGCATTGTTTTTCTATCTTTATTAGGCTATATCTCGCAAGTTATAATACCTAGGGTGTTGGTTCTTACTGCGTTCGATAGGTCTTAGCGTATATTTCAATATAATACCAAGAATATTTATTGCAAATTTGACACTATAAACAACAAAAATTATAACGTAACTAAGTACAATTATGTTTTTACATAAATTAAGAAAAACAAACAGTTATAAGCTATTTTAACACAATTTTTACTATAATATAACGTATAATTAATCTACTTTAATGTTCATTACTCACATTGTTTATTTAGCACTGTACACATTTTTTCGTAGTGTTCACGTCTTAGGATTTTCGCTATGTATTTGGAGCGCCCTGATTGGTCGATATTCGTTACGCACTCTTATCTGTCGATACACTTTGAGTTAGTTAATTTTCACGACACTCTTATCACTATACTTTTTTCAAAATTCACTATTATGTTACAGTTCGTTTTTTAAGCACTATCACGGTATTCTACACTTGTCGCGAACAGTAAGAGAGATAGAGCTAGTTGGGTACTTAGCATAATACAATCGCGTAGAGACTTTCCTATGGTAATAATTGCGTCTTGAGTCGTATATATTCATCGATATACCGACTAATCTAATACGTATACTAATTACATTCCGATGGCTATTCACTAAAAAGTGGAAAATAAATATAGTTAAAAAAAACTAAAAAAACATTGTAAATAAAACTACTTTTACGGATTATATCGCGTTTGTATTTGATTTATGATTGCCCGACGTTTCGAACACTTTGCAGCATTCATGGTCACGGGCGGACTAAGGTGTCTCACGTCCAACAAGTAATCGTTATTGCAGACATTTACAATTATCTACCCGATACAGAAAATAGTTATAAATTTATTAAATTGTTACCCATATTTTAGTACAAATTTATTGCCAGTGTAAGAAGAAAATGAATCTATATGAAAAAATTATATTGTTTATGGTTAGTAATTATTAATTATTAAATTTGTAGCAATTGTTATTACAAATTGTTGATTTAAAACTAACAAAACTAATATACTACCACCGGATGGGAACGCGGCCACACTGCGATCATAAATCAAATACAAACGCGATATAATCCGTAAAAGTAGTTTTATTTACAATGTGTAGTGCTCGCGTAAACATCAGATATCATTAAAAAAACATGCTTTCATAGTATATCAAACTAAAAAGTATAAAATAATTTTTAATATAGGCAGAAAATAATAATGAACGAAATATATTAATATTATTGTGAAAAAAGTACTTCGTCGTCTTTTACGTCATCTAAGGGCAAGAAAGGGAGTGGAGAATTCAATGCTTTAATTAGATAGTGACATATAACCAAATGTGTCACTTTTTTGATAATATTACCATTCAACATAAATCAACCTTTACTATCATGTGCCGGTGCTGGTGCAGTGGCTGGAGCAGCGGCACGGAGTGCTTTCCTTCCGACTGGTGCAGGTGTTGACGGGGCATGGATGCTTCGCCAAATACCTGCACACGGTCGTGAGGAGGGAGAGCACACCGTCCTGCCACCACTGCGATTGCGACGAGGACACGGCGCAGCACACACTCGAGGTGTGTGCGGCGTGGGCGGAGGAGCGCCATGAACTCGTCGCAATCATTGGTGCCGACCTGACGCTGCCGGCCATCCCTAGGGAGATGGTCGCCAGCGTCAGGAACTGGGGCGCCATTGCCGCCTTCTGCGAGGCTGTCATCTCGCAGAAGGAGGCGGCGGACCGTGTGCGGGCGGAAAAACTTCACGCGGACACGGTCCTCCGCCGGCGATTGAGGCGGCGCAGGCGCGAGTACCTGCGCCTGATGCCGCCCTAGCAGAGGCTGTGGGTGACCGGACTGGGGATTTAGTCCGGGCACCCGCAGAGAGGTTAGCCTCGCGACGGCGATCGGCGTCCCAGTAGGGGACCTGGAAGGGAGAGAGTACTTCCTCGGGGTATTCCGTCGGGCCGATCACTGACGTCAAGTTACCCTGCTCTGGTGGTCGGCCCAACGACGAAGGTAACGTGTCGCGGGTGGGTTACGGGTGTGCGTGCTTACGCCCTTCTGTCGCTCCGGATGGAGTGGTGCGAGGAGTGCGCCAAGCGTAACCTACCCCAAAAAATAAATGGTACCTATTGAAGAAATTTTGGTATCGTACTTGTTGTTTTGATTTACTTAAAGAACGTGGTATTTGGAGTTGTGAAGGTATCAAACCAAATAAGTAATAAAAACAAATAGGTAATAGAAATAAATATTTCGTGATTGATTTATATTCAAATAAAAAGTTTGTATAATAAAGGAACTAAAACGAAATGTTGCTATTTCATAACTAAAAATCATGTATTTACGATGATTTTTTGCAGATTATGACACTTTTTACGTTAGTTCTCTAATAACATTTTTATATGTGCATTATTTATTATAATTGCAATACATTATATTTAATGTGGCATTATTTTATTTGCAATGAGTCTCTTAATTTAATTAATTGTTGTGACAGAAAACATTCAAGACTTTACAATATTGAGTTACTTTTTTTGCAATGTATAATCGACTAGGTTTTTAAAAACATGAAAATGAATATCACTTCTAATGAAAATGAAATACCTGTAGTTGGTCGTTTCGAAATAAATGTGAATTTGAAACAATAATAATTTTAACGAATTATCCATCGAAGAACATGACTTTTATTCAGATCTTGGGATCTTGGGAGAGGTCAAAAGAATCTATGTACAGTTATATAAATCACCCCAAAATCCTGTTGAAGGCTTGGTCCGAGATCCCAAATCCAAGCTAACTCGGCACTATATCGAAAAAATCTCGGACATCAGCTTATACGAAATCAGAATGGCTCTCAAACAACTACTAA
The DNA here is from genome assembly GCA_032191425.1 of Lymantria dispar. Taxonomy (NCBI): domain Eukaryota; kingdom Metazoa; phylum Arthropoda; class Insecta; order Lepidoptera; family Erebidae; genus Lymantria; species Lymantria dispar. The sequence goes on along the minus strand of CM063450.1, from coordinate 937,251 downwards.
ACGGTAAGGCACCGGGAGATGACGGAATCACTGCAGAGCTCCTGAAGGCAGGTGGCAAGCCGGTCTTAAAAGCCCTTCAGAAGCTCTTTAATTCCGTTATCCCAGGGGGCGATGTTCCAGAGTCGTGGACCAGGAGTGTGGTGGTGCTGTTCTTTAAGAAGGGCGACAAAGCTCTTCTAAAGAACTATAGACCCATCATACTCTTGAGCCACGTCTACAAGTTGTTTTCGAGGGTAGTTTCGACTCACGCGCAAGCTCAATGACTGCCAACCGCTCAAACAAGCCAGCACCATAGACCACATTCTCACGCTTCGGCAGATTATCCAAAAGATCGAGGAGTTTATTCGGCCTCCGAGTTTAGCGTTTGTGGACTATGAGAAAGCCTTTGATTCAGTTAAAAATTTGACGGTGCTGCAGTCCCTTCAGCGGTGCCAAATCGACCGTCGTTATTTTGAAGTGCTGCAGTATTTGTATAGGAACGCTACAATATCATTCCGTATCCAGCATAAGAGTACGAAACCGATCCAGTCGCAGAAAGACGTGAGACAGGGAGATGTCATTTCTGTGAAAGTGTTTATCACTGAACTGGAACAAGTCTTCAAGCTCTTAGACTGAACCGGACTTGGCATCAACATCAACAGACGATATCGTCGTTATGGCAGAATCCATGGTGGACCTAGGCCCCTAGGTACGATGCTCAATAATCTCAGCAGGGTATCCCAACTAGTGGGTTTATGAATAAACATGGACAAGACGAAAGTCATGTCAAATGCCCATGCCATTCATAAATCGGCCCTAGTTGACGATGCGATTTTTGATGTTTTCGATCATTACAGTCACAAATTATTGCTTTGCCCAAAAAGACCAAACCTTTATGCTTCGCTGACTATCGTCCGGTGTCTATCTTACCTTTCCTTTCCAAATCTCTAGAACGTCTCATACACACTCAACTTAGCTCTTTTCTCTATTCAAACCAACTTCTAAGCCCCTTTCAATCTGGATTTCGACCAGGTCATAGTAATACTTCGGCACTTGTTCACATCACAGACGATCTCAGATCAGGTATGGAAATGGCCATTTAATGGTTTTATGTCTTTTAGATTTTTCCAGTGCATTCAATAATGTTGACTATGACATTTTACTTAGTTTATTACGCTCAATTAACTTATCCTCATCGGTGATTGACTGGTTTCGAAGTTACCTATTTCGCCGCTGGCAACGCATACATATCAAAGATTCCTTCTCATATTGGTGTAATACCTATGCAGGTGTGTCACAGAGTGGCGTTTTAGCCCTTCTGCTCTTTACAATATTCATCAATTCAATTGCTAATCAATTTGTGTCAGCTACCACCTTTATGCAGATGATCTTCAAATTTATAGGCAAGCTCCTTACGATAAACTCACAGACGCAATTACAACTATTAATATAGACTTAGCGCAAATAGCCAAGTGGAGTAGTAGGTATGGACTTACGGTAAATCCTGCGAAGACCCAAGTTATAGTTGTTTTCCTGCCTAGTCGCGTCCTGGCGCACCGCCGCTGCTCTCCCAGCATGGATGACCTCCAGGTCGGCCGGCAGTACCCCACCGATGACCGGCAGGGCAGCCGTACTGGTCGTGCGATATGCCTTGGTGAGCAGAACGAGCGCAGCCCTCTGCGAGCGTAACAACGCGCTCTTAACCGCGTAGAGACCGGCTCTATGGAACCATACATCCGCAGCATACGCAATCGTTGCCATATATGTCCCGTGGTACAGGGTCTTAAGGGCCCTGTAGCGAACGCCCCACGAAGACGCCGAAATGCGGGCCACCTTACCAAAGCACTTGGCCGCTCGCTCGCCAATCGAGTGTGCATGCTGCGTGAAAGACAGACCCACGTCCAGCACCACCCCCAGAACAGTAGTCCACTTGACGTCCCTGACAGAGCTCCCCCCAAGACGTATTGTGGGAGGCCTCTGGAAACGCCCCCTCAGCGTCATACTCGCTGACTTACCCGGGGAGAAGTCCAGCCTATTCCGGGCCCCCCACTCTCCAACAGCCTGTAAAACGGCCGCCGCGTTGGCCTCAATGCCAGCCCTGGAGTTTGCCCCAATCAGGACCGTCAGGTCGTCGGCGTATGCTACCATTCTGGTCCCCCCCCCCGGAAGCGGTAGCCGAAGCAGGTCATCCATGAGCAGGTTTCACAGAGCCGGCCCCAAGACGGAGCCCTGCGGACATCCCATAGTAGAGATCTTCCACACCACCTGGTCGCCCGCACCCATAACCACGCGCCGACCAGCGAAGTACCCAGACAACATCCGATAGATATTGCCCGGGCATCCCCTGGCCTTCGCCTTCAGCAACATCATGGGCCACCAGGCGTTATCGAATGCCCCCGAGATGTCCAGGAAGATAGCCTGCAGGTATTTAGTATCTGCAGAGTTAACCGCGCCCATAATGCTCAGCAAAGCCGAAGACGTAGATCTCCCCAGCGTAAAACCATGCTGTGACGTCGAGATTCCCCTAGTAATCTCCGGTGCACACTTTAACATTACGCGTTCCAACAATTTACCCAGCACAGGTAACATCGTAATAGGGCGGTAAGCCTTAGGATCGGATAGAGGCCTGCCATTGCCCTTAGGCAGTACGAGTAACCTACCAACCTTCCAGATGGCTGGGAAGGTACCTTCGCATACGCATTTACCCATTATCAACGTCAACTCGGACGACGCTGCGCACCAAATGTGACGCAGCATGCGTGCGGTGATCCCATCAGCACCCGGTGCAGTGTTGGGCAGCGCTCTAACTATTCCTCCCAATGCAGCCTTCGCAGGCGGCAGTGCATCCCTCCCGGACGGCACATATATAGCCGCAACCCTGACCTGCCGGTGTTACGCAGTGTCCCGTGACAGTATGTTGTCAGGACACAGAGCCATCACCAAGTCTGTGATGGCACCCCGTAGGTCATCCTGTTGACGACCCGCATACGCGATCCCATGAACCACATTGGGAGGCGGCCTCGTTCGGCCAGTAGCTTCACGATAGGCCGCGCCCCAAGGGTTCTCATTCGCGGAGTCCGCAAGGCTCCTGAAATGCTCGATTTCCGCACGCTTCATCGCAATCCTGTAGCTGCGGCGGGCCCTACACATATCAGCTCTGGCTGATATCGCGGCAAAGCCATCGGTGGCTCCGCAACCCCTATACTGCGGCGACTGCGAGAGTAGGCCTTCCAGAGCCTGTCCAGCTCTGGGGTCCACCATTCATAGCCCCGATCCTGGGTGTTACCCGCAATACCCAGGGTAGACTTCGCCACCCGTAAAACCATAGCCTGAAAGGACGCGCAAAGGGCGTCCGCGGGTTCCCCAAATTTAAGGCCCCCCACACTCTTGTGGATACCCGCGCGAAACCTGGCCCAACCCACCCTACGGTCCCGGAACCTCGTTGACTCCACCGACAGTCCTGCGCACGAGATAGTCGGGCTCCCCCGTCCTCCTCCCACTGTGAAGGCGATCAGCTACGCTAACGTCCTCCAGGACGCGCCAGTCCGAGATGGATACGCTACGGGTGGCTAGCGTGATGTCCACATTTGACTCCCCGTTCGAAGTGGAAAAGATCCACGGCTGGCCCTCTCGATTGTGGATCACGAGGTCGCGTGCCAGGATGAAATCTTCTTTTTGGTGGCGCTTGCGGGCGACCTCGTGACCACGGCCGACGTAATGGCGCTCCTCACAAAACCACAACGACAACGGGCAATGACGTCTCGGCGGGTGTCGACGCGCCAGGCGGTGAGCTCCCTCAAGGAAACAACACCGCCCTCCCCGCGCACCCCCGACAGCCGCCGATACAGGTCGCCGAGCATTTCCGCCTCCAGGTCCCACGGGGGAGGCCCGGCCAATAGGCACGCTGCCTCCGTCGCCACCGTGCGGTATCCGCCGATGGCCCTGACCGCCATGGCCCTCTGTGGTCGCCACAGAAGAGCCCTAAGTCGGACGGTCATGGACCCCGCCCACGCTGGTGCGCCGTACAGGGTCATTGACCGGATGACCTCCGCGTACAGCCGTCGGCACGTAGCGCTCGGTCAGCCCACGTTCGGCATAAGCCACGATAGGGCGGACGCCGCGCTGACGAGCCGTGGAGCGAGCCTGCGGAAATGCTCCCCGAACCATTATTGCCCGTCGAGCATCAGGGCCAAGTACCTCATATGGACCTGGATGCTGATCTCAACCGAATGGACGGTGATCGAGACGCCGATGGGAGAGCTCATACGGTGCCCATGGAACAAGAGGGCCTCTGTCTTGTCCAGGGCGACTCTCAACCCCAGCGCCTCGATCCGCCTGACGATCTCTTCGGTGCCTAGAGTCGCCAGGCTTGCCGCCTCTTCTAGCGTCCCACTGCGGGGCTGTGACGAGCGTGTCGTCGGCGTAACAAATCACGCACAGCCCGGGCGGGAGGCTCCCCCCCTTTGGGGCCGATGCCGGGGGTCTGCAGCCCCCGGATCCCATGCGGTGTTTTGCAGGCCTATTGCCTGCCGCACACGCGGGGCAGTGGGGCACCGCAGAGCACGATGCCGCCTGGTGTCCAGTCTGACCGCAACGGAAACATAGCCCGCTGCAGTCAAAGCAGTTGCGACACGTCGGTCGGGTATGCCCGACCGCCATGCATTTGTAACACCTCGCGGACCGGGGCTCCAGCACGGTTACCCGCGCTGAGCCCACGAAAAGCCTGCCTGAGTCGGCCAATTGAAAGAAAGAAAGAAAGAAAAACATATTTATTCGATGCTGAGCCACAACCACAATATACATCATTATACATACGTGTGATAAACATAACTTAACAATTAAAAAAAGAAAAAATAATAAAACAAATAATAAAAGGACAAATCAAAACAATAGGCAGATACTTAGGCGCTATTCCTAATGAGTTGAAGCGCGGCAATAATCGTGTACGAATGCGGCCGATACCACCCGTCCGCCTGCAAAACAGTTACTAGTTAGATTAGTTAGTCGGCTAGTGAACTGCGATAATAACAGTCGTTGTGTCGCGTTATAATATTATACTGCGTGAGGAATAAATCGTAAAAGTGATCGCCGCTCACACGCTAATATGATTAGAACATTGATGGGTACATACAATTTACCAGAATAAAATATAGAAAGCGCTGAGAACTACATACGTTCATAATATTTATATTTTGACAGTTATTTGCTAATTAATGTTCCCATCAGTCTTTTCGACCGATCGCGGCCTGAGACGTACGCGGGGTAGGGGTACGAGCAGCTGAGTGCAATAATTGAAACACCATGCGTTTGCAAAAATTAGGACATTTTCTAGTTGTTGATTAATGATTAAAATGATACCTATCGTGGTAAATGAACTGCAGATATCTTTGTAACGAATTCAACTCTAATGAATTCAATTATGTTATGTTCATTACAGTTCATCAATTTGCCCCCAATCTTTAGACAGCGCAAATTATATTCAGAATAGCACCTAGTACAATCACCTTTTATATATTTATAACCTATGAATACATAAAACTTTACTAGCAGACTCGGCGTGGCACACTGCATCGAAAAGGCTACAGCTCAGCATGTGCTGCATATAATACAGCGCTGATTTTCAGCTGCAACCTAGATGGGCGGCAACAGATAGTGTTAACATTTCACAAGAACATTTTTGAGTCAGAAAAAAAAATATGTATATAGAAATCAATAAAATACAAACGGTAGATTAAAACAATAATAATCACAATAATTCCATAGAAATAAAGTAGCTACAAAACAATACAAAATATAAAAAAAGAATGAAATATTTAAACTAGTAAAAATTAACAAATATACAGATATTATAAAATTATAAAAATTATAGTGCATCGCTTGTCTACGGATTATTCAGTCATTATATAGATTCCAATTATTCAATTTCTTTGTTGGGTGCTGGAAATTTGCGCCTCAAAGTACAATCGTTTCAATGTAATACCAAATGTATTTACGGTATGGATACGATGTAATGGTGGCGGCAAGTCGTTCCAGCACTTAGTAGCTGCGAACCTGAAACTGCCCCGGAAAGCTGTCGTTCGATGTTGTGGAAACTTTAACGCGTAAGCCGAAGCTCGAGTGGGGTACCGACTATTCTCCGAGAGCCATATTAATTTTGAGAATAGGTACATCGGCGTTTCGGTTTTGATAATGCCGAATAGTAGTTTGGCAAGATGTAGCTGTCTCCTATACTGCATCTTTAAGATATTGTTTGCGTTCAGGAAAGGAGTGATATGACTTCTAGGAGGTATATTGAAACAGAAACGCGCGTAGAAGTCTTAGCCAAGATTCTGGGTCCATAAACAGCATCCACATAATTAAACTTGGATAAGATTAGTGATTCGACTAATTGAACACGCAATTCAGTACTAAGATGGGTTCTTAGTTTATACAGTATTTGTAGTCTATAAAAGGAATTTCTAGTAACTTCGGATACATGTTTTTCAAATCTTAGATCCTCATCAATTAAAAAACCGAGATTTCTACTTTCACGAACTCTTTCAACTGGTGTATTATCTACAATAATCAGTGGATCTTTGCAAGTTAATAATTTAACCTGATTTTTAGATCCTAGAATCATATACTTTGTTTTAGAGCCGTTAAGTACAAGTGAATTGTGCTGCGCCCAATCAGATATGTTATTAAGGTCTTCATTTATCATATTAACTGCATCGTGGACCTCATTAGGCTTAAAAGATAAGAATATTTGGATATCATCTGCATATATGTGGTAGTTACAATACTTAATTTTAGTTATTATATCTGCGCAATACAACATAAATAAAAGGGGCCCCAAAACTGATCCTTGTGGCACGCCTCTAACTAAGACACTTGTTGACATTTAAACAGCGTCGGTTCGAATCTCGGTGTTATTATTATTCTCTTTTTGTAATTTTTTATATAAATTTCATTATTTATTTTTTATTAATATACTCGTATATCTAAATAAATTCAATAAAAATATCCCGAGCGAAGCTCGGTCAACCAGATATTAGAATAGAAGATATCAACGATCACTCTTTTTTGTTTTATTAAAACTATTCACCTGAAAAAAGTGTATTTTTTAGATATGTCACTATAAAATTAAAGCAGCCAATTGTATTCTTACTCTGTCGCCACACATAGTTAATTAATTATTCAATCAATTAGGTAAAATACATTACTGTTATAAAATAGAGGGAATGAAGGGAGACCCACTACTTTCCCACGTTTATTCAATATATACATACATATACAAAACAGATGTGCGTATAAATGTATTTGTTATGTGTGTTAGATAGATCATACGTGAATATTTTATTATTGTAGTTAAGTTTTGAAAAATAAAAACTGCTGCAAATGCATTTAATATAGATTTAGAAAAGTAAGTTGATAACATTGTATAACTTGATAGAGGTATTTACTGTTTACATTTGTTTATTGTACGTGTAATTTAATCGTAAGAAACTTTGTTCTTGACGAAGGTCCCTCGATTGCAAATTGTTTTTTTGTTTTATTTAATAATCTTTAACCCTTGTTGTTGATGAAATCTATACAACAAGTGTTCACGGTGTTGCAGCCTTGTGTCTTCTAATCTTTAACCCTTGTTGTTGATGAAATCTATACAACAAGTGTTCACGGTGTTGCAGCCTTGTGTCTTCTAATCTTTAACCCTTGTTGTTGATGAAATCTATACAACAAGTGTTCACGGTGTTGCAGCCTTGTGTCGTGTTAGTTTTATTGGTTTTATTTTTAGTTATGTTTATAACAGGTTTTCTGCTAAATGGTAATACCAGTCATCTTCTCTATTGAAATTTTTATGTTTTTGAATCTTAAGGATTTAGAGACGGTAGTGTCTAAATCTTTGTTACAGAGCGTATGAGGCATGTATGATGATCATATGGCTGGGGAACTGCAGCTTGTCAAGGGTTCTACGTGCAAACAAGTTGCAAGTTCTTAGCCCCCCTCTCGCAGAGACTGTATGAGGCCACCCTCAGTTGAACGTTTCCCTGCAATACTACCTACCTATGTGAAAAGAGTCACTGACAAGAATGGCTACATCTTGAAACGTGCTTCCAGTGTGACTGTGGTTTCTCTTGAATTGGCCAAGCAAAGAGATCCATAAGAACTTGGATCAAAAAACACATAGCTGATGTGAAGCACCGCCGTCACATTCGGTCTGCAAATTGTGAACATAGCTAGGATATAACATCAGGTTTGATAAACTACAAATCCTTGCAAAAGAACGCCGATACCTGCCTAGAATAGTACGCGAGGCTATTGAGATAAAAACATGAAAACTTCAATAGAGAAGATGGCTGGTATTACCATCAAGCTGTTATAAACATAATTAAAGATATACGTTGTTGTTTCAAAATTTTTAATTGTTTTAGTTAAGTCTAAATATGTTTTTACACACAACTCACCAATAGAAGGTCGGATGATAACAGCGGGCAGCTTCCCCTCCGTTTCGTATACCACATATTCAGCCAACTGTTTAGAGAAAGCATATGTATTGGGGATTTCACCTATATATCTGGAAATCAAATAATTTATATTACTTTCAAGAAGTCTTTCCTAATAGCAAAGTAATTATTTCTATACGCAAGTATAAGATATAAAAGCAAGATTCATGGATGTTTCTATCAAATTCAGAATCAATTCATGTGTGAGCCTTATACGGCGTACTTACATATTGTCAATTTTATATATTACTTCTTGCTATTTTATCTTATATCTATTTATTGTTTTTTTTACATATAAAACATTGTATGTTGCATGTTTTAAAACTATTAGCTTCAGGAATCAGCTGATGTTCATCAAACCGCAATTTATTTTTTGCAAAATATAATGCAAAAAATTGTGGTTAAACGAAATAGAGAAATTTCACTACCCGAATTGTCGAGGATGTAAGTATACTACTTCTACCACCACTACTGCGTTTATTCTTCAGAAAACTTTTTAGTGACATCCTCAAAGATGCTCTCTGATAATAATTAACACCTTAGTATAAATATTTTCATGCGTTAATTTCAAATTACATGAAAGCCGTTGAAAACTTTTCTGGAAAATTGGTATCTACCTAGGTCACAATGTCATGTAGATTACTAGATCCTCTAGAAACTTAAGTTTTGACAATATGCATATCAGGTATGACAATATTTAGTGTACCTAATTTTTTTTGCCAGAATTCATTCAAATTCATATAGAGATATTCTCCTCTTCCAGATACTGTGTGTATGGACGTGTGCACAATACGAGTATTTTATTAGGTTCTTTTTACGGATAATATTAAATTAAAAAAAGTATGGTTGCAAAAATACAAGTGGATTGAACGAGCGTAGTTAAACATACGACAGTTGGAACAGGCCGTATTATAAATGGAATGGTATGGTTACAGCTTTTGAGACACATCCGTATGCTCAACTTACTGCAAAAAAGGACTTGGTATTTCTCTATGTAATAAAATCAGGAATGCAGAAATCCGCAGAAGAACTGGGTGTAACTCATATACTCCGAAGAATGGGCACGTTGAAATGGCAATGGGCTACATCGCTCGTTGAACCGGAAACCGTTGGGAAGAGTTCTCGAATGGCGATCATGAATTGGATGAGCCAGCGTATGACTACCGTTTTCTAAGTGGACTGACAACATCTTTTAGGTCGCAAGGAAGCATGAGATTTGCAAGTGGCAAAGGACCATCCCAAGTAGAATTCTTGTGGCCACACATATGTGACATAGGCCTCAATGTCCAACAGCGGACGTCTATGGGCTAATGGGTGGATAGATGATCTAATGTGGATAGGAGTTATGCTGTAGAAACCTTACTTTTATATGATTTTAGTTCATTAAACACCTACTTCGGAGTAAGAACATTGAGAGTATCCTCATCAACTTGCTCACAAATAGCGAGAGTGTCATTTACGTTGGCATGCGGAGGATAAATTACTTCTCCTATGGGATTTCTGTCAGTATTCGTGTAGGCCGTAGATATGTGAATAAAAGCCTGAAAAATAAAAAAGGAAAATTACGAAATGCCAAATGCATTAAACTATATATTAAATATAATGTATATTTTCATCATCATCTTAATTATCATCATCGCAGCCCACACTCGTCCCACTGTTGGGCTCAAGCCTCCTCCATAATGGGAGGGAATTTAACGTACTATACCATGCTGGTCAGACATATTGGTATAGGGTTTCCTTTCGAGTTTTCCTTCTCTTACACAGATGTTATGTGCATATTATATCCCATAGTCGTCTTGTACGACATCCACAGGCAAGATAGGGAGTGGTATATTGTATTCTTACTCCGTCACCACACGGAAATTTTGATGTATATTTTGTAATTTGGATGTATATTTTAAAATAAGTAATTTAGGCATGCATCCTTGTAGTTATGTACCAAGGATATAACATGTCAAAAGTAATTCCTTTGAAGTAAATATTTTAAAAGTGTTATAAAAAACTAAAAAAACACGCTTACAAGTTATAAGTCAATTGGTACTAGTAGTTTACTTTCATCTTACAAGTTTTGAACGCAACTACCTTAAGATAGTCTTGGCTGCATTGTGCTAAGCTGATAGTCCGAATCATAGAAGTTTCGAATTTTGCACATGCGTAGTTCGCACACTAACTCTATCTCTCTTGCTTTTATGCAAAGGATACGATTAGAAATCTCTAAATCCTGGCAAATCTAATTAGGATATTTGGCTATTTTGATTGAATTATTGCATTGTCATGGACCTTTGATGAGTGTGCAAAGGAGAATGCCCAAAACCAGACCCTTTTCATTTGGCAATGGGCCTAAACCAAATACTAACCTAAATTCACATCTTATTTTTATACTTTCTCAGAATTAATTTTAGGATAACTTATACCCTTTTTTTTTCTTTTTTTGTGGTTGGGTCGCGGTCGGCGCGCCTCCGCACCACTCCGTCCGGGGCGACAGAGGGGCTTAAGCGCGCAACTCCCGCGACCCACCCAAAAACCACGTCGCCTTCGTCGTTGGGCCGACCACTGGAGCAGCGTTAACTTGTCATCAGTGGTCGGCCCGACGGAATACCCCTAATCGGGGTACCCTCCCATCGACCGACGTCCCCCCCTCGGGGAGGACGTCGGTCTTTCCTCACGCGGTCGGCCTCTCAGCGGGTGACGGACTAATCCCCGGTCACGTCACCCGCGGCCTCGGCTAGGGCGGCATGAGGCGCAGATAGTTGCGCCTACGCCGCCCCAGTCGCCGGCGGCGGATCTCCTCATCGAGGCTGCGCTCCTCGCGCAGGCGATCCGCCGCTTCCTTCCGCGAGATCACTGTCTCGCAGAAGGCTGCGACCGCGTCCCAATTCCCGACGCTGTCGACCATCGCCCTAGCGATAGCCGGCAGCGTCAGGTCCGTACCGATGATTGCGACGAGTTCACAGCGCTGCACTGCTCAAGCGTATGGCGCGCCGTGTCCTCGTCGCAATCGCAGTGGTGGCAGGACGGTGTACTCTCCCTCCCAACGACCTTGCAGGTATTTGGCGAAGCACCCATGCCCCGTCAAAACCCGCACCAGTCGGAAGGAGAGCACCCCGTGCCGCCTTTCCAATCACTGCATCAGCACCGGCCGGAAGGCCTCCATGGTTCGCACCCCGAACCGAGGGCTCTCCAGCCGGACTGCCCAACGGGCAATGACGTCTCGGCGGGCGTCGACACGCCAGGCGGTGAGATCCCTTAACGAGACCACACCGCCCCTCGCTCGCACCCCTGTCACCCGCCGATATAGTCCGCCGAGCATCTCCGCCTCCAGGTCCCACGCGGGAGTCCCGGCCAATAACTTATACCCTAGCATTAAAAAAATAATAATAAATAGTCATACAAATGAACTTAGGTATCTATGATATGTATAGAGCGGAGTGGAACGTGTGTGTTGTTAGGTCGAGCCAAAATGTTTTATCAAAATATATTGATACGTTCTTATCGATTATGAGGGTGAATCAGCCATCAGAAATTATTAGACAAATCATTAGTTAAAAAACTAACATATTTAATTATGTCTGTATCTCAACTTTATTTTTTTAGGTTTTAAAAATTACAAATCGATATTGGGTGGTATTTTATTGAAAATAGTATTAGCAGCAATAATTACAACATACAACAAGGTTATTCAATCAGCATCATTTCGAACGCTGCCTAGCTGAGTTGGATTTTTCGTCGAAACTCTTTCTTGAAATTGGATCTACATGTTTGTCCTAGAAAAAAACCATGATCAATAACTTCAAGAGTCTCATTGCATTCTAGGACTGGTACTAGAATGACTGGGCAATTGACATGACTTTCGTCTTATTCATGTTCATTCGTAAACACACTTTTGGTTGGGTTACCCTGCTGAGATCGTTGAGCTAAGATTTATTAAATAAAAATAATATAAAGAATAGCTGCAAAATGTGTTTTTTTTTTGTCATGTAAAATCGAATTTTGCAGTTATGTAATTCGCAAAATTAATGTTTATTTCTTATATTACAAGCAATAAACCGATAATAACATGATACCAAAACTTAATATATTTTATTTTATTAAAATCGATTATCGATTAATCGATTCAACAAAATAAATAATTAAAGGTATTTAGTTTTAGTGACACAAAACACTATCGCGCCGTGTCGTTTACGATTTGGCATTTACGAGATATACGTTGAGTTGAATGAAAGGATAAAAAGAGAAAAACAATCCGGGCAAGAGCGTTTTAATAGAACTTCAACACGTTCTATGTTTGAATTTAGGATCTTATGCTTTATTTTAGTCTATTTTTTATAGTTTCTATTAAATAAATTCAATCCACCTATTGTAGACGAGTAAAGTAGTGTTATTACATTTAAATACTTTTTTACAATTTAAATACAGTTAATTATTTGTCAACTTTTATACAAAGGGAAAATATTAAAAAGCGACGTAATATTTTTCTAAGTATAGACACATTAAACATTTTTTTCTGAATGTATCTAAGTTATTTACGATGGTGATATCTTAGTATGGGGAGCATATAAGGGTAATTTATTTTTCTGTATAGGAGAAAGTGACGAAATGGAAGTGAATTTATTTACCTATTTCCGGTATTCAATTAGCAATATATTGCAGTTGTTGCCAGGGGCGAACCGTTCCCCAGAATTATGACTTGACCACATACCTAAATCACATCAATTGATAGGTCACGCCTATTTTTATGACACAGGATCATATCTTAAACTTATGATAAATGCATCACATTATGACTTTATAAACATAATTGTTTAAGCTAACGCCTGAATTAAAATGACCCGCAAGAATTCACCGTACATACTTCGGGCGCTACAACTATTTAGGATATAATGAAAACTTTTATATTTCACTCTCATTGTCGGTAATGTGCTGTACAGTCGCAATATACTCAACAGAACTTACAAAGCTTTTTATTTTAATACTACAAACTTAAAGACTCCAACATATGGTCCAGCGATCCGAATTAATTATCTATACCAATAAATAAAATTGGAGTGTCTGTAATGTCAAAATAATAGGCTTTTTTCATGCTCACACGGTTATGCGCACGACACCTATGCCTAAAATAGCAATTAAAAAATTTTTGTCTGTCTGTCTGTCTGTCTGTCTGTCTGTCTGTTTGTTCCGGGTAATCTTCAAAACGGCTGGACCGATTTCAAAAATTCTTTCACCAATGGAAAGCATCAGGGCGTAAACTGGGCTATATTTTATCTCGGTATTCCCACGGGAACGGGAACTACGCGGGTAAAACGACTATAACCTATAACCGAAACGAAGCGAGGGCGGGTTGCTAGTAGTATAATATATGAAGACAAGCGAATAATCAAGATTATTAACAATTGTTGGCATTTTCTGTAAGTTAACTGAAACGTAACGAAGTTACCAGTAGCCGTTGAAAAGTGGTTTGGCCATTGGATAACATTAAATTTAACTCGAAAATAATCCAACATTCTTTAAAGTTTGTATTTATAGCTTTAAGTTCTTAATAAGGTCAGTATATACACTTTTGTAATTAACTGTGAGCCATAGTGTCTTTCTGCAAGTGACGGTTAAGTTAAATAAAAATTTATGTGTTTTAGTTACTTTTTGCAATTATTATTGCTGTTAATTTAATTTGTATTTATTACAGTTGTATTTAGGCAACATAAATTAGTAAGTAACACTATTTTATTACGTCTTTGCTCATTTATATCTCGACAAACAGGCCCATGTAGGTAATTGTTAATTACCATTAAGTATTTGAAATTAACGAATCTTATTATATTAATTGAGTTATTGCACTGTGTTATTAATTATTTAACGTAGATAAATTTATTATATAATTATTTAATTGTAATAGTTTCGAATTCAATTTAATTATACGATAGGTATCTGATAAATATATAATTACAGTGTAATTGGTAGTAATTTGTTGCTATATACAATTCCAGGATATACCAGTCTCCCATAATGTCTACAAAGGATGATTTGCTATGGAAAGCGCCAAAGAAATTAATGATCTCACTAAAAAACGCAGTACCTTCAAAGGTCGTATTACAATATTTACTGGTTTTTTAAATTCACAAAATATTTCGTCTTTGTCTTCTAAGGATGTAAGCGAATTAGAGTTACGTATTAGGAAGCTGGAATCATTGTATGCTCAATTCGACGAGGTACAAACTCGATTGGAGTGTCTATCTGATAATCTTGAGGCTCAAAAGACTCCAACAATAATACTTATATTTATTTTTATTCGACGTAATTTCTAACCTCAAAAACAGTTCACTAAAAATAAGATTTCGCTTAAACCTGGGTACGGAAATAAAAACTAACTACTAAATATAAAACTAGAATAATTATCCTACAAAATAGAAAAGAAATTATGAAGGCCCATCGACTTTCATATTGAAACTAACTCTTGATTAAAATGGGCATTCTCCTTTTAAATAAAATCTGTTCCGCCAAGGACGCCAGTCGGCGGGAGATGCTGGAAAGTCTCGACCGTGACCCCTGAGGTCGCCCCTATGGCGCGGCGCTGAGTAAGCGCCGCACATGGGGCCCTCCCCTCACCGAGAAACTCCAGCCCAGCCTCCTCACCCGGGTCGTCGAGGACCTGTTCCCACGATGGGCGGAACACACGCCCCCGGTCATGGCGCCGCCAGACAATGACTGGGAGGGCAATGGTGGCAGTGTTCCGCCCATCACGGAATCGGAGATGGGGGCGGCGGTAGCGCGCATGCGCGGAAAATCCACCGCCCCCGGGCCCGACGGTATACCAAACCGTGTGCTGGCCCTGGTCCTCGACCATCTGGGTCCCCGCTTCAGGGAGCTGTTTGACGCGTGTTTAGCGTCCGGGAAGTTCCCTGGGTGTTGGAAGGAGGGGAGGCTGGTTCTCCTGCCGAAGCCGGGACGGCCTCCTGAGTCGCCATCGGCCTACAGGCCTATCGTGCTGCTCGATGATATGGGCAAGCTACTGGAGAGTGTAGTAGCTACCCGCATCGAGCGGCACCTCGTCGGCACGGGGCCCGATCTGTCGGACGCCCAATTTTGGTATAGGAGGGGTCGTGCGACGATGAAGGCCCTGTTGCGCTTGAGGGCCGTGGCGACTGAGGCTGACACCGGCGGGGGAGTGCTGTTTGTGGTGTCCCTAGACATCGCCAACGCATTCAATAGTCTACCATTCAGCTGCGTCAGGGAGGCGCGCCGTTACCACG
Organism: Lymantria dispar; assembly: GCA_032191425.1. NCBI lineage: Eukaryota > Metazoa > Arthropoda > Insecta > Lepidoptera > Erebidae > Lymantria > Lymantria dispar. The sequence continues at coordinate 921,542 of CM063450.1, read as the reverse complement.
GAGTGCCAGCTTACGCCAGGCGGCTGGTGGCAGACTATTTGGAGGGGCACAGCGTCCTCTACGCCAACCGAGTAGGGGACGTTGTGCGAACGCCCATGACGTGTGGTGTTCCACAGGGGTCGGTCCTCGGACCCACCCTGTGGAACATCGGCTACGACTGGGCGTTGCGGGGGAGCCTACCACCCGGGCTGGGCGTGATCTGTTACGCCGACGACATGCTCGTCACAGCCCGCAGTGGGACGCTACAAGAGGCGGTAAGCCTGGCGACCTCAGGCACCGAAGAGGTCGGCAGGCGGATCGAGGCGCTGGGGTTGAGGGTGGCCCTGGACATGACAGAGGCCCTCTTGTTCCATGGGCCTCGTATGGACCCTCCCATGGGCGTCTCGATCACCGTCAATTCGGTTGGGATCAGCATCCAGGCCCATATGAAGTACTTGGGCCTGGTGCTCGACGGGCGATTGTGGTTTCGGGAGCATTGCCGCAGGCTCGTCCCTCGGCTCATCGGCGTGGCATCCGCCATACAATGGCTGATGCCAAATGTGGGCGGACCGAGCGCGGCATGTCGACAGCTGTACGCGGGGGGTCATCCGGTCGATGGCCCTGTACGGCGCACTGGTGTGGGCGGGATCCATGACCGCCCTACTTAGGGCCCTTCTGTGGCGTCCACAGAAGGTCATGGCGGTCAGGATCATCCGCGGGTACCGCACGGTAGCGACGGAGGCGGCGTGCCTATTAGCCGGGCTTCCCCGTGGGACCGTGGAGGCCTTCCGGCCGGTGCTGATGCAATGGTTGGAAAGACGGCACGGGGGGCTCTCCTTCCAACTCGTACAGGTCTTGACGGGGCATGGATGCTTCGGCAAGTACCTGAACAGGGTCGCTAGGAGGGAGAGAACTCCGTCCTGCCACCACTGCGATTGCGACGAGGACACGACGCAGCATACGCTCGAGGTCTGTGCCGCTTGGGCAGAGCCGCGTCGTGAACTCATCGCAATCATCGGTGCCGACCTGACACTGCCAACCATCGCTAGGGAGATGCTCGGCAGCATCAGGAATTGGGACGCGGTCGCAGCCTTCTGCGAGGCAGTTATCTCGCAGAAGGAGGCGGCGGGTCGCGAGCGCGAGGAGTACAGCCTCGACGATGCGACCCGCCGCCGGCGACTGGGGCCGCGCAGGCGCGACTACCTGCGTGCCATGCCGCCCTAGCCGAGGCCGCGGGTGACGTGACCGGGGATTAGTCCGTCACCCGCCGAGAGGCCGACCGCGTGAGGAAAGACCGACGTCCTCCCCGAGGGGGGGACGTCAGTGGATGGGAGGGTACCCCACGTAGGGGGTATTCCGTCGGGTCGACCACTGATGATAAGTAACCCTGGTCCGGTGGTCGGTCCAACGACGACGGCGACGTGGTGTTCGGGTAGGTTGCGGGTGTTGCGTGCTTAAGCCCCTCCACTCTGTCGCCCCGGTCAGAGTGGTGCGGAAGTGCGTCGACCGCAGCCCACCCCAAACAAAAAAAGACAACACCTTGTACGATCCACAAATTGTTGTTCTGAATCTGAATGTAATTTGTGTCGGTTAATTATGTGTTCTTTCCGTATGGTGACGAAGTAAGAATACAATTCACCACTCTCGTTGCCCCATCTTGCCCGTGGATGTCGTATAAAACGACTATGGGATATAATATGTACATACCATCTGTGCAAGAGAAGGAAAACTCGAAATGAAACCCTAAATCAATATGTCTGACCAGTATGGTATAGTGGGTCAAATTCTCTCCCATTGTGGAGGACGCCCGAGCCCAACGGTGAGACATGTGAGGGCTACGATGATGATGATGCGATGATGAATTATATGTTTGTAAAGTCCCCCACAATATAAGAATTATTATTCCCTTAGTGCAAGGCGTTGTCATTTAAAAAAATAGATTCAACAGGTAGGAGAGTGGGCATCAGCTCTCACCGGGGAAATGTATGATATCTCACTGCGAAACCAACGCCTCTATCAAACGTGGCGAAGACGTCATTATTCCTCATTTGGCGAAGAAAACTGAGCTCTAGTCATGGCAACTCTGTTACCCTTGAGCGTCGTTGGATGCAGGTGCCACAGTACCGCACTTTATGGTGAAGCATGAGGGGGATCTATGTTCTACAGTGGACGGCAATAGGCTGAATGATGATTGGCATAATAAGTGTGGACAGATACCTAGATATAATTATGAATGGTAACTTGTAAAATGGTCAATCAACTTAATGAAAAAGTAAGGGTGGGACATGTCTTATGAAATTGTAGCAAAATCTCTCAAAGTATTAAGAAAATTAAATTGCCTGAAATTTACCTGAAAGAAAGAACGCCATCATTAGGCTCGATTGCCATCAAAGCGGAGAGGAGACTAGAGGAGATGTGTTTCAAAAAACCAATCAAATTTCTTTATTTCCACATCTCTCCGCTTAGTTTAGGTAGAAGTGATTCAGACGGAAAGGAGAGATGTCTCATTTTTTAGGGATTGGGCTCTAAGAAAATCCGTTGTTGTTATTCAAGAAGTAGAAGATACCGGAAAGGAAAATAAGTAGTTCTATCTACAAAAAGAAATGAGATACCATCAAAAACAAAACTTGTAAAAAAAAAGCCAAGCTTCGCAACTGAGTTCTTCTACCATAAAAAGTTGTGAGATCTATGTTATACCAAGTTGGTTAACTCAATCAGTCCCTGCTTAAGGGACCTTTCTTCTTAAGTTAATACGTAAATAGCTAACCTAACAACTTCTTATAGTGACTATATCAATATTAAAGATCTTTTATGTTTTAAATACATAGATTGACTTGGCAATCGCACTATATTTAGTACAATTTAATATAACATGTATTACTTGTGAAGTACCATTGTCTTTTCATGCGATTTAGTACTCTATCAGCATCCATTGAGTTTCCCCAAATAATTATACCGTACCTAAACACAGATGCGATGTAAGCATGGTATGCGGTTAGGGCAGTGGCTACATTAACTGTTTGTCATATTTTTTTGTGACATATACAAATCGATCTATTTTATTAAGCATTTTTTCTATGTGCGGTTTCCAGTTACATTACTGTAACTATCTAGAGTAATACCCAAAAATGCGTAATCGCTGACACTGTTTATTTGTGATCCGTTTGAGGTTCGCATTGCCAACTAGGACTGGCACAGGAATGTCATGGGCATTTGACATGATTTTCGTCTTGTCCATGTTAAACCTTGCTGCTGGGATACCCTGACACCCTATATATATATATATTAGTGATGTAACGAATGTTCGCATTCGCATTCGTGTTTGCGAATATTCGCATATGTTTTTGACATTCGCAATCGCATTCGCAAGGAACGATGCGAATGTTTGGCGAATATATGTCACAAACTAAAATGAAAATATATATGTAATTATGGAATGGAATGATAATATTTATAACTGATAATATTTGTTTATTTTATTTACTCACTAGCAACCCGCCCTCGCTTCGCTTCGGTTATAGTCGTTTTACCCGCGTAGTTCCCGTTCCGTGGGAATACCGGGATAAAATATATCCTAGTTTACGTCCTAATATTATTTATATATATTATATTATATTATATATATATTATTATTATTATAGCTTTCCATTGGTGAAAGAATTTTTGAAATTGGTTCAGCCGTTTTGAAGATTACCCGGAACAAACAAACAGACAGACAGACAAAAATTTTTTAATCGCTATTTTAGGCATAGGTGTCGTGCAAATAACCGTGTGAGCATGAAAAAAGCCTATTGAGACATTACAAACAGACACTCCAATTTTATTTAATGGTATTTTTTTTTTTTTTGTGGGTGTGTCGCGGTCTGCGCGCCTCCGCACCACTCCGTCCAGGGCGACAGAGGGGCTTAAGCACGCAACTCCCGCGACCCACCCAAAAACCACGTCGCCTTCGTCGTTGGGCCGACCACTGGAGCAGCGTTAACTTGTCGTCAGTGGTCGGCCCGACGGAATACCCCTAATTGGGGTACCCTCCCATCGACCGACGTCCCCCCCTCGGGGAGGACTAATCCCCGGTCACGTCACCCGCGGCCTCGGCTAGGGCGGCATGAGGCGCAGATAGTTGCGCCTACGCCGCCCCAGTCGCCGGCGGCGGACCTCCCCATCGAGGCTGCGCTCCTCGCGCAGGCGATCCGCCACCTTCTTCCGCGAGATCACCGTCTCGCAGAAGGCTGCGACCGCGTCCCAATTCCCGACGCTGTCAACCATCGCCCTAGCGATAGCCGGCAGCGTCAGGTCCGTACCGATGATTGCGACGAGTTCACAGCGCTGCACTGCCCAAGCCCCGCAGGCCTCGAGCGTGTGGCTCGCCGTGTCCTCGTCGCAATCGCAGTGGTGGCAGGACGGTGTACTCTCCCTCCTAACGACCTTGTGCAGGTATTTGGCGAAACACCCATGCCCCGTCAAAACCTGCACCAGTCGGAAGGTGAGCACCTCGTGCCGCCTTTCCAACCACTGCATCAGCACCGGCCGGAAGGCCTCCACGGTTCGCACCCCGAACCGAGGCCTCTCCAGCCGGACTGCCCAACGGGCGATGACGTCTCGGCGGGCGTCGACGCGCCAGGCGGTGAGATCCCTTAACGAGACCGCACCGCCCTCCGCTCGCACCCCCGTCACCCGACGATATAGTCCGGCGAGCATCTCCGCCTCCAGGTCCCACGGGGGAGTCCCGGCCAATAGGCACGCTGCCTCCGTCTTATTTAATGGTGTAGATAATATTTGAATAAAACAATATTATGAAACACTCAGGTCGGCAACTAAATTAGAAATACTGTCTCCCTTGTTCTTGTCAGTCAAATATATACTAATAAATGGGAGGGGGGCGTTTTTTGTTTATACTGCGAAAACCACTGAAACGATCAGAATAATATTTACACCATAAGATGTAGCATGTTTCGGAGAAAGATTTAGTATATGATATGTTGGTGAATACTTATCCGGAATTTATATTTGTTTTTTATGTTAGAAATAATGAATTTTTATTGTAACTGAATTCATTCTATTTGATAGTTTTAATTCTATTACTTATGTTTATTTATTAATTCGACATTTGGTGAATTGAGAACTGCTAAGAATTATTTATAATTATGAAGTTATTTATTTGTCATAATTGTCGTTTAAAAAATTACAATTGCAGTCAAGCGGGCGGGAGATAGCTAGTTAAAATATAAACTATATCACAAAAAACGAAAAACATTTTTTACAAAAATATCATTTCTATTGTTTTCGCCAGTATTACACGTTGTTAATAAAACTAATTTTCCGGATTTTATCGCGTTTGTATTTGATTTTAGATTGCCCAATTTTTCGAACACTTTACAGGCTTCATGGTCACGGGCGGACTAAGATGTCTCGCGTCCAACAAGTCATGCTTATTACGGAGATTTATATCTACCCGCTAGAGAATTAGTGAATTTTGACCCACATTGTTATACAAAGTAATTGCCAGTAAAAAAGAACATGGTTCTATATGAAAAAATTACATTGTATTAAATTTGTGACATACCATGCATTTAATACTCTCAGTGTCACAAATTATGAAATAAGTCCACACTTCAGTATTATGTGCTTTACTCATGTTTGTAAATTTGACAAATACAATAATAATAAACTAATCTAGAAATTACAACGAATATTTTCGAACCTGACTAGTTTCATTCGTTCAACTTGTCACGGTTAACCTTGGCTATATTTGGCTTAAACGTGGCTGGTACGAAATGTCAAACCCGGGTGATTTTTTGCACGCGCTTTATTTAAAAATAAACATTCGTATTCGCATTCGCGCAATATTGGAGATGAATATTCGCACTCGCGAATGTCTCAATCCTAACATTCGTTACATCACTAATATATAGTAGATGAGATGATTTTGTGAAATTCCACTCCTAAAGGAGTGAAACGCAACGGCAGTCTGTATGGAAAGAAAAAACCTTTAGCTACTGTATTCAAATTAAGCGCACGCTTTAATAAAAATAAATAAACATGAAATGTGTTTAAGTGTTTGTCCATTTTTATCCTCTGAGGGTGTAGAATATGTAGAAAGATGTCAGTTTACTGACACTCGAAATAAGAATCAAATATTCAAACATTAAAATTCAACATTCTAACATTCGTTTATCACAGAGCCGAATCTACATAAGCATGAAATTTTGACAGTAGTTTCCTTGCGTGACGTAAAAACCCGGTAAGAAAGGATTTTCTAAAATTCAACCTCTTTTTTTTATTTTATTTTCTTTTTTTTGGGGGTGGGTTGCGGTCGGCATGTTCCTCGCACCACTCCGTCCGGGACGACAGAGGGGCGTAAGCTCGAACGATGCACACGTCGCCTTCGTCGTTGGGCCGACCACCGGAGCAGGGCTAACTTGTCATCAGTGGTCGGCTCAACGGAATACCCCCATTTGGGCTACCCTCCCATCGACAGACGTCCCCCCGAAAATTCAACCTCTAAAGGGTTAAACCGCAGTAGCAAAGATTGTATAACGAGAAAAAAATCCTCATCGATTTTCATTAAATTCTAAACAAATACTCTGTAATAAAAATAAATAAGCACGTGTTTCAGCATTTTTTAATATTTTCAACCCATAAGGGTGTAATCTACACTAATATTATTAATAGAAAACGTTTTATGTTTGTTACGAATAAACTCAAAAACTACTGGACGGATTTCGATAATTCTCTCACCATTGGAATGTTACAGTATCCCTGAGTGACATCGGCTATATTTTATCCCGGTATTCCCACAGGAATGGGAACTACGCAGGTAAGGCGACTGAAACCTAAGCGAAGCGACGGCGGGTTGAGTTATAAATCATGAATGACTTCCACAATCTAATAAGGCACGAACTCGCTTAGTTTTATGTATTGTAGAAGTAGAAACTTCAATTAAAGCAGTAGATAAAATTATGTGTATATAATTTTGAGTAGTAGGCTAGCAATGAACGCGCTAATATCGAGAACTATCCGTTTTTAAAAATTCATTTAAAGTTAGAAAGCCCATTTATCGAGATGAATTAAAAAAATAACCCAATAGTAATTTCCAGCGTTCATTTAAACAGACAAGTAAGAACAGATATACTTGAGGCTTTTATAACACTCGTTGAAGAGCTAGATGGAGCCATGCTAACATGTGGTAACAATGACAAAAATGTAGGTAATATTCATATTCATATAGACGTCAACTATCTATATCTATCTTCTATATCTATCTTCTATATCTATACATATAATAAAACTGTAGAGGTCGAAATTCTGTACATTGAAAAAAATCACTAAAAATCGAGTCAGGGGGGTATTAGAAGTGAAATAGAACACATCCAGATTGTTTTCAATTTTTTGTTTCTCTGTCTGTTTGTCTGTTTATCTGTTTGTACGGGCTAATCTCGGCAGTTATTGGACCGATTTAAATGAAATTTTACATGGTGGTACCTTACATCCCCGGTCAACATTTAGGATATTTTTAATCCTGGAAAATTAAAGAGTTCCCGTGGGATAGGTAAAAACTATAGTTAACTTATATAGCTCAGTACACAACCTACTTAATTGGAAATCGATATAAAAAGATTAATTATAAATGGAAACTATTCTGAAAATCCACCCCTCAGAGGATATATTCTTTTTTAAGGGTGTAAAATAGGGAAGGAATTGCTTTGATATTATTCACTCTCATACACAAGTAATAAATTCATACAACCTCAATGAATAATTAAATGCACTGATAGCATAGTGGTTAAGATATCAACTTACCAAGTCAGTGTCACGGATTCAATTTCAACGCCGGTCAATTATTTGTGTGATCAACAAATTGTTGCTGGGTAGAGTAGACTAGATAGTAGTAAATTGAGTCTAATTTGTGTCTGTCACTTATATTTTTGTGAGGTTCCTTAGTAGAGGGTGTAGCGGGCGAAATTCATAGTTTGAAGAATAACCAATGACAATGACAGCGAAGTTTTAGTAATAAGGTCCCGTTTTCATCCCTTGGGTACAAAACCCTAAAAAAGAGGGCTGTGCAGGGTCACTCAAATACCATTTTTTGACCCCAGGCAGCAAATTATGTTATAGTGGTATCACCCGTGCGCAGTCATTGTTGACAAACGAGCAAACAGCACACCTAATGGTAAGTGATACTGTGCATGAACTTTTGCCAGGTCGCCGCCTATCGTGAAGAAAATGAAGGAAGTGTAAATGCGTGCAATGAGGTTTGGTAATATTGGTATCACCAAAACCCACCACATGCAAACACGGTCTGAAAGTTTGGGTTCCGGCACTCTCTCTCTGAACGGACCAGCTCGCGACGTTAGATGGACGACTGTCGAGAGTGTGATTCTATCACGTAAAGATAGTAAAGCGCAAGTAGGTACTTGGGCTAGCCCCCACCTGACACGACAGCTTGGAAGTTTTTCCTCCTGACTCGCTCCGCCGAGTTCTTATGCGAGATAATTGCCAAGCTGAAAATGGCGACCTCATATGGTCTATGGACTATGGTCTAAGTAATGGTCGGTAGATTTGGCAGTGAGGCTTGCGATGAATTCACGACGCTGCTCTACTCCGGCTACACAGATCTTTTCTTTTTTCATTGCAAACGAACAAAGAGTACACATGTTGGTAAGTGTTGCTGCCGCTCATGAATCTTTGCAATACCAGGTGCACAGCTAGACCGCTGCCAACGATGAAGAAAGTAAAGGGATTGTGAATATTTTTTTATTGCAAACGGTGGCAAACAAGCAAACAGTACACGTGATGGTAAGTGTTGCTGCCGGTTATGGACGTTTGCTAACCTGCAGTGAAGAAAGATAAGGCAGTGCCGCTGCCTGCAGTGAACAAAGATAAGGCAGTGTGAATGCATGCCATACGTAAACGCCCTCAGAAAGTTGGGCTGCCGCCTCTTTCACTCACCGAACGAAGCGCTGTATCAAATTGCTACTACTCGGACGTAGATTTTTTGCGAGAGTATGGTAATATCCCGGACGGACTTACCCGCGGCTGTAGACACACAACTGTCAACAGTGTGGTCCTACCACTATTTAATAATAAAAAATACGATCTCAAAAGTATGCCTGCTGTATCTTAGCTGGAACTACAATTGTGGGAGGGCTCCGTGTACTTCCACATACAAGTCTCACGGGAGGGTTCCGCCCAAAGCGCATGCTGCCTCGGTCAACATACTACGGTATCTGCGTGTAGCATAAGCACCACGCCTTTCTGCGAATGCCAGAAGAAAGTTTTAAGACAAGTGCTCAGAACTCATTAACACAGATGCACCGTACAGGGCCATTGATCAAACCAGCCTCGCATACAGCCGTCAACATGTAACACCGCTCAACGAGCCGGGGAGTAGTTTGATAAATATGCTCCTAAAAGCACCGTCACCCGTCGAGTACTAAGCCCAAATATTTTATCTGATCCTCGATTGAGTGCGACCGAATTGACAGTGATTGCTGTGCTGATGGGTGTATAGTTACAAAGTCTATGAAACAGCAAATAATTCGTTTTATATAGAGCTACTCATTGAATCATCTAGGTACTAATTATGGCCAAATGTATCGCTTATTTAAATTAAGCTCAGCCCAAAGTGAGTCCAATCTCAGCTACTAAACCATACTGTCACCCGCACGAACTACCTCAGCTGGGAGCAGAACAAAATAGGCGTTAGCTCAAAGTCCTCTGCGCGCTTCACGCAGAGACCACTTCGCCACTTCAAATAATCTGGAATCAGCCGCTTAAGTATAGAAGCACCCCCTGATAATAGCACCTCCCTTATATACCAGATTGGTAAACTATTAAATGACTTGACGACGTCTAAATACACCGCCAACAGCACCCCTCCACCAGTGAGCGCCTTAATGACAACGAGCCACAAACATAGAAAGGCTGCAATCGTCTGCCAGAAAGAGTTGGTCTGATCGAGACAACCTCGCTAACGTGCTGGCTGATGCGGGCAATCAAGATTCTCTACACTAGCTTGCCATCCAGAGCAACACGGTGGGCGTGTAGAACCCTGAACACACTACATAGTTATCTGTGATTGCCCCTGCTACATATGATTTCTACGCGGACGAAGTCGCGGGATTAAGCTAGTTTAGTAATATATTTTCAAGTATGTAAAATCTGAAAATGCACAATGTGTACATACCGACCTAACATATACTTAAATATGTTCCTTATTTAGAAATTAATTAATCGCTTCAGTAACGCTGGTTAAAATGGGCTTTCCTAATTTGGCAATAGGTACTGAGCATACCCATTATAGACTAGTGATACTAAACGGGACCATTTTTTACCGCCTTTTTGTTAGTCACCCTGGATGAACAGATGATCGGATAGATGCATACTTATTGGTTCAATCGGAGCAAGAAGGTGTTACCTATTAGTGGAACATTCAAGATTGACAATCATTGTCTTTAGTTAAGTGTAATTGATTGCAGAAGTAAGTAGGTCGGAATTTTGCGCAAAAATGGATAAGTTATTAAAGTAAGTACCTACATTTATATCGTATTATAGCTATTTAGTCATTTTATTACTATTATATGTTCTTTATAGGTGCTATGATTGTGTGATTTAGTTGGTTTAGGCCAGTTCATAACTATATCGAAAATATTGTTTGTTAAAGTTGCTGGTACCATATGGTACCTCTAGCCATTCACCATATCTTCTTAATATTTTTTTACTTTTGAGATATTAGTTTTATAAAATGATATAATACTGTAGTTATTTTTATAATATCATTGTAAGTATGTAACAATAAGCATAATGTGAATAATCTTCGAAGTAAATGTATATTTTATTGTTTTTTACGTGCAATATACATGAAGCATTAGCTATTTTGTAAGAAGATGAGTAGCTTGAAACTCGACAAATATTTATGGCACTCCCTATGTCAATAACCTCAGTGGTCGGCAGCTTAGTGCGCTTTGTGAGCTTATATTGAAGAAAAATAACTCACTACCTCACCGTGAATAGCGTGAGAAACCACGTAACATATTTTCACCTCAAATACAATCTCGCTCTAAGAAATCAGAACGTCACCCTTTTAGAGATTGGGGACGTGGACATATTAGCTAACATTTTACTGGACAGGAAGGCACCAAATCAAAATCATGGAACTCTAGTTCCTCCGGTGATGATTCAGATAGTTCACACATTGATGAACCTGCCCAAACAAATAATCAAAACTACCGGCGCGTACCTGGGTAAAAGAATATCTATCGAAAAAGCTGCCTGCACTTACTGATGGAAATTACTCTACGTACAGGGGAAAATCTTCTTTAGAAATATTTGAGTTATTTTGGGGAGAAATAGTCATCAATTTGTAAGAAGATTGTATTGCATGTAGTGTGATGTAGGGCTATGTGTTGCCTGTAATTACCAATTTCGTACCTCTTCTTTTTAATATTGTTTTAAATATAATAAAAAATACATTTTATTCCTTGTATTGTATATTTGATTTTCATTCTTATGGAATATACTAACTTATTTTGTAATATAAACGTCAAAGTTATACTTCGAATATATTTATGGTAACAGACTAGCGATACCATATGGTACCAGCACCTTCTGTGTAAATTAAGCCTTAGATTAATTTTTAAATGATCCTTTAACGTTAATTAAGCCATACTCAAAAACATACTAAGAAAAAATAAAAATGAGATACCTCGGAAAAACTCAGTCTATAATGGGTTAGCAAATTAGGAAATAAAATTTTGTTTTTATTGCCATAAATCGTCGAAATATAGGTATTGCATGATTCGCGGTGAAAAATAAAGTTAATACACTTTTTATGTTCTTCAAATGTGTTACAGCACCATTTAAATGCACAAGCCGTAATAATTGGCCCGTCAAGTGCGCAGATATGCGCCTCACGGGTCTGGACGACTCCGTGGCGGTGGAGGACATCCGGGAGGCCATTATGGCGCGTACCGGGTGTGCCTCGGACACCGTCCGGATTGGCACCATCCGCCCTGGTCCGGGCGGCGTCGGTGCTGTCTGGGTGCAGTGCCCAGTGGAGTCGGTCAAGCAATTGGCCGACTCAGGCAGGCTCCTCGTGGGCTGGAGTTCGGCGCGGGTAACCGTGCTGGAGCCCCGGCCTGCGAGGTGTTATAAATGCATGGCGGTCGGGCATACCCGACCGACATGCAGAAACTGCTTTGACTGCAGCGGGCTATGTTTCCGTTGCGGTCAGGCTGGACACCAGGCGGCATCGTGCTCTGCGGTGCCCCACTGCCCCGCGTGTGCGGCGGGCAATAGGCCTGCCAAACACCGCATGGGCTCTGGGGACTGCAGACCCCCGGCATCGGCCCCGAAGGGGCGGGGCGGCCCATCGACCGGGCCAGGCCCCGCTCCGAGCGCGGCCCGATCGCCCGTTAGCGCGGAGGAGGTGACGATGGATACGGACCGTTAATGGACCCCGTATCCATTCGTCTCCTCCAGGCCAATCTCAACCACTCCGCCGGTGCGCAGGACGTGTTCCTGCAAGCCATGGCGGAGTGGTTGATAGGAGTAGCCGTAGTCGCGGAGCCGTACGTGGTGCCCGACCGGATTAACTGGTTGGGTAGCGCCGATGGCACCGTGGCAATCGTCGCCTCCACGTCGTGGCCTTCGTCGTCTCTGACCCTTAGGGACAGGGGCGTCGGATACGTCGCGGCGGACTGGGGGGAGATTACGCTCTTCGGAGTTTATCTCTCCCCTAACTGGAGTGTGACCGATTTCGAGGCCTTCCTCACCATCATAGAGGCCTCGTTACGGCGACTGGCATCGCGCCAGGTCTTCGTCCTGGGGGACTTTAACGCCAAGTCCGTGGCGTGGGGGTCCTCTAGGACGGATGACCGAGGACGGGCGATCGAGGAGTGGGCGGCGGCACTGGGCCTCTATTTGCTGAACAGGGGCTCGGTGCATACGTGCGTGCGACAACGGGGCGGGTCGATAGTGGACCTTTCGTTCGCTAGCCCCGAGGTCGCCGCACGCGTGGGGAGCTGGCGCGTCGTGGAGGAGGTGGAGACCTTGTCGGACCACCGGTATATCCGGATGGAGGTCTCCCCTGCAATCCCGACGCCCAGCAGGGGTCACGGGGCGGATGGGCGTCCTGCGTTCCCGCGATGGGCTGTGGGTCGCTTAGACCGGGACCAGCTGGCGGAGACAGCCATCGTATACTCGTGGCTGTCCTCTGCCCACCAGTCGGACGGGGTGGACGCCGAGGCTGGCCGCATCCGCAGTGCGTTGACGCAGATCTGCGATGCGGCCATGCCTCGGGTACGGCGTCTGCCCCCGAGGAGGGGTGTCCACTGGTGGTCCCGGGAGCTGGCGGATCTCCGGGCTGCGTGTATCCGCGCTCGGAGGGCCTACACCCGCAGCCGGCGGCGCCATCGCGACGCGGAGCGGGAGGCCGTGCTTTACGAGGGTTACCGCAATGCGCGGTCGGCCTTCAGGCTGGCCGTCCGCTCCGCCAAGGACGTCAGTCGGCAGGAGATGCTGGACGGTCTCGACCGTGACCCCTGGGGACGCCCCTATCGCGCGGTGCTGAATAGGCTGCGCGCGCGGGGCCCTCCCCTCACCGAGACTCTCCAGCCCGGCCTTCTCACCCGGGTCATCGAGGACCTGTTCCCGCGGCGGGCGGAACACACGCCCCCGGTCATGGCTCCGCCAGACACTGACCGGGAGGCCGACGACGACAGTGTTCCGCCCATCACGGAACCCGAGATGGGGGTGGCGGTGACGCGCATGCGCGCAAAGTCTACCGCCCCCGGGCCCGACGGTGTTCCTAACCGCGTGCTGGCCCTGGTCCTCGAACACCTGGGACCCCGCCTCAGGGAGCTGTTCGACGCGTGTTTAGCGTCCGGACGGTTCCCTGGGTGCTGGAAGGAGGGAAGGCTGGTGCTCCTGCCGAAGCCGGGACGGTCTCCGGAGTCGCCTTCGGCCTACAGGCCTATCGTGCTGCTCGATGACACGGGCAAGCTACTGGAGAGGGTGGTAGCTGCCCGCATCGAGCGGCACCTCGTCGGCACGGGGCCCGATCTGTCGGACGCCCAGTTTGGGTTTAGGAGGGGTCGTTCGACGATCGCGGCTCTGTTGCGCCTGAGGGCCGTGGCGACTGAGGCCGTCACCGGCGGGGGAGTGCTGTTGGTGGTGTCCCTAGACATCGCCAACGCATTCAATAGTCTGCCATTCAGCTTCATCAGGGAGGCGCTCCGGTATCACGGGGTGCCAGTTTACCTGAGGCGGCTAGTGGCAGACTATTTGGAGGGGCGCAGCGTCCTCTGCACCGACCGAGCAGGGGACGTTGTGCGGACGCCCATGACGTGCGGTGTCCCACAGGGGTCGGTCCTCGGACCCACCCTGTGGAACATCGGCTACGACTGGGCGTTGAGGGGGAGCCTCCCGCCCGGGCTGGGCGTGATTTGTTACGCCGACGACACGCTTGTCACAGCCCGCGGTGGGACGCTAGAAGAGGCGGTAAGCCTGGCGACCTCGGGTACCGAGGAGGTCGTCAGACGGATCGAGGCGCTGGGGTTGAGGGTCGCCCTGGACAAGACGGAGGCCCTCTTGTTCCATGGGCGCACTATGAGCCCTCCCATCGGCGTCTCGATCACCGTCCACTCGGTCGACATCAGCATCCGGGCCCATATGAGGTACTTGGGCCTGGTGCTCGACGGGCGATGGTGGTTCCGGGAGCATTTCCGTAGGCTCGCTCCGCGGCTCGTCGGCACGGCGTCCGCCCTATCGTGGCTTATGCCGAACGTGGGCGGACCGGCTGTACGCGGGGGTCATCCGGTCGATGGCCCTGTACGGCGCACCGGTGTGGGCGGGGTCCATGACCGCCCGACTTAGGGCCCTTCTGTGGCGACCACAGAGGGTCATGGCGGTCAGGGCCATCCGCGGATACCGCACGGTGGCGACGGAGGCAGCGTGCCTGTTGGCCGGGACTCTCCCGTGGGACCTGGAGGCGGAGATGCTCGCCGGACTATATCGGCGGGTGACGGGGGTGCGAGCGGAGGGCGGTGTGGTCTCGTTAAGGGATCTCACCGCCTGGCGCGTCGACGCCCGCCGAGACGTCATCGCCCGTTGGGCAGTCCGGCTGGAGAGGCCTCGGTTCGGAGTGCGAACCGTGGAGGCCTTCCGGCCGGTGCTGATGCAGTGGTTGGAGAGGCGGCACGGGGTGCTCTCATTCCGACTGGTGCAGGTTTTGACGGGGCATGGGTGCTTCGCCAAATACCTGCACAAGGTCGTTAGGAGGGAGAGTACACCGTCCTGCCACCACTGCGATTGCGACGAGGACACGGCGCGCCATACGCTCGAGGCCTGCGGGGCTTGGGCAGTGCAGCGCTGTGAACTCGTCGCAATCATCGGTACGGACCTGACGCTGTCGGCTATCGCTAGGGCGATGGTCGACAGCGTCAGGAATTGGGACGCGGTCGCAGCCTTCTGCGAGACAGTGATCTCGCGGAAGGAGGCAGCGGATCGCCTGCGTGAGGAGCGCAGCCTCGATGAGGAGATCCGCCGCCGGCGACTGGGGCGGCGCAGGCGCAACTATCTGCGCCTCATGCCGCCCTAGCCGAGGCCGCGGGTGACGTGACCGGGGATTAGTCCGTCACCCGCCGAGAGGCCGACCGCGTGAGGTAAGACCGACGTCCTCCCCGAGGGGGGGACGTCAGTCGATGGGAGGGTACCCCAACAGGGGGTATTCCGTCGGGCCGACCACTGACGACAAGTTAACGCTGCTCCAGTGGTCGGCCCAACGACGAAGGCGACGTGGTTTTCGGGTGGGTCGCGGGAGTTGCGTGCTTAAGCCCCTCTGTCGCCCCGGACGGAGTGGTGCGGAGGCGCGACGACCGCGGCCCACCCACAAAAAAAAAAAAAAAAAGCCGTAATAATTATTCATTAGGTCTTTACCTATGAAATTGCCGTTATGTATGAAAAAAATTAAACGATTTTTTTTCATGCATTTTTTAATTCTATTAATCGAAGTAATCACCCATGCAATCAATGCATCTTTTCCAACGCAGCGGCAGTTTATTGATGCCCTTCTTAAAGAAATCAGCTGGACGGGAGGCAACAAATTCTTCAAAGACATTTTGTACTGCCTCTCGGGTATTGAATTTCTATCCCGCCAAGAAATTATCCTAATTCTGGAAAAAAAGTAGTCTGTAGGCGCAAGGTCTGGTGAGTATAACGGATGACGGAGAGCTTCCAACCACAGTTCTTGCAACTTGGAGACCGTCTACTGTGCAGTATGTGGTCGCGCATTGTCGTGCAGGAGCAACGGAGACGAGCGATTGACCAACGCTGGTTGGAGAAGTGCCAGCTTCTCCATCATTGTGTTCAGTTATTCACAGTATACATCTGCAGTAATGCTTACCCCGTTTGGTAAGAGGCTGTGATGAATCACACCGGCGCTAGACCACCAAACAGTGACCATCACTTTTCTAGGGGTAAGTTTTCGTTTAGGGTATTGTTTAGGTGCTGAACCAGGATCCAATTAACTTGCTGAGCGCTTGCGGTTATCAAACAGAATCCATTTTTCATCGCAAGTAACAATGCGTTTCAAATTCCTTAATTTGTGTGTCTGTTGAGCAATGCAAGGCATGTCTCGACGCGTACTTTGCGCTGGCGATCATTGAGTTCGTGGGCACCCATTTGTGAAGCTTTCTTACCTTACCAATTTGACGCAAATGGACCAATATTGTTTTGACGCTAACGTCGAAAGCTGCTGCTAATTCAGCCGTAGATTGTGTATCATCGGCTTCCACAATCGCCTTTAATTCGTCATTGTCGACCAAAGTCTTCGGACGACCGCGAGGTTCATTTTTCAGGTCGAAATTTCCAGAACGGAAGCGAGCAAACCAATAACAGGCGGTGCGTTGGTTTGTAGTGTTAGCTCCGTAAACGTCGTTGATGTTGCATGCCGCTTGTGCCGCGTTGCTGCCACGACGATACTCATATTCCAAAATTACTCGAATTTTTAACGTATCCATGATGACGAAAAAGATTGAAATGCGATAAAAACGTAACACTAATCAATAAACAAATGACTACTTTTGCAAAACGAATTCCATGTTTTAAAATAAAATTAACTTGAAATTAGAATTCTTAGCCAAACAAAAATTAATTTGATTTGAAATGGCCAGTACTGCAGAACGGCAATTACATAGGTAAAGAACTATTATTTTCGAACAATTGCATTCACTTCGCAGTGACCTTGTACATTACCTAACGATCCGGTGTAAGAAACCATTTCCGACTCTAATTTAAATGCTTCAAATTTGTGCACGAATTTAGCTTCTCTGAGTCCTTCTAAGATCGTTACATATATTCAATAAAATATATTTTTATGTCTGTCATCTAGTTTTACAAATTTCTTATATGTATTGACAACATTTTTTTTTAACCGAAGTTTTAAAAAAGTACGGTCGTTCTACTGGAGAGTTTTATATAAACTCTACTCTACTACTCTACTTATATTATGTGCCACAAAGTTACACTTGTTTTGAAAGAAAAAGCTTAGGGAAAAATAATGAGAGTAAATTTTTACCATTGTGTTTATTTATATTTTATAATATTTAAACTCCAAAATGATTAAAAGCACATCAAACGCCAAGAAAGCTTTGTGACCAGATTGATTTTACTAGTTGTTACTTTTTATCACTATTGTTCTCATGTTAGAGACCTGTATCTTTTTGAGAATAAATTTCTTAAACCTAAATGAGCGCGCACACCGTTACGAAAACTCGACACCCTGACATTAGCTAGTTAACATTGATTACAATATGCGCGCACACCGTCACAAATGTCAACTAGAAGGATGACTTTTAGATTTTTTTTATCTTGTTACGCCAAAGCCTAAATGCATACATAAGTACTAAAACAAACACTTCTAATAATAATAATGAGTATAGTAGCAATTTTTCAAGGTGATAAATATGAGAAAAAACTCACACAAAGATTTCTCATGTCATTAGCCAGTTCCAATAGTTCCTTTATTCCGTTAACGTTCATCCTGACAGAGTATTTTAGAGAATCATTGAACCTAAAAGATAATAAAACAATTTTTGATAATGTATGTACTAGTACCTAGAAATTATAATAAATACAATTGATTGAAGAAACGCAAAAGAAAAAGGCTCCGTGTGGTAATGGATTAAAAATACAAGACATCACCCTTTATTAATAGAAGGAAAACTTGTAATAAAACTCTACACCAACCCGTCTGACCACCATGGTATAGAAGGTCCATTTCGCATTTATTGTAGATGAGGCTTGAACCCAACTGTGGGAGGTTTATAAATTCAAATAATTTATTATGCATCTCCACGGATGCACTTATATATATTGCCATTTTTTATATTTTGTCTCAAATTACCAGTGGATCGAAATGCAACCACACTGAGAAGACATTTTTTTAAATAAGATTATATACAACAACATGTCTATTATTAATAGTGCCAATGTGATGCCCTTTGAACCATGATATAATACGATTTCCGAATGTAAAGAAAAATATTGGCTCGCAAGATCAGATCGCAAACGGCACCCGATCACGAGTTAACTACTAGAGCGGCTATCACTCTCGTTAACCATAATGGAGGGAAAGGGCTTTAGAGGCAAATAAAACTATTTTGCGGATTTTATTGCGTTTGTATTTCATTTTTTATTTTGAACACTTTGCAGCATTCATGGCTATGGGCTGACTAAGGTGTCTTACGTCCAACGAGACATCGTTATTACATTGATTTATATTTACTTACCCGATACAGAAATTAATTGTTAAACTTTGACCCACATTTTGGTAAAAATTTGCTGCCAGTACAAGAAGAAAATGATTTTATATGTAAAAAAACATATGGTTTATGGTTAGTAATTATTAAACATTAAATTTGTAGTAATTATTATGAAAATTTATTAAATTTAAACCTTGCAAATATAATATTAGTATACTAGATTTTACCGGATCAGAACGAGGCCACACTGAGAACGATCCGGCAAGAAAACTCAGAGCGCTCGATGCTAAATTATTATTAATTTTTATAGGCGGCTTGTCGTATCTTACTAAAAGGTTTTAATTTATAAAATAATCTTAACTGTTATTATTGTGGGTCAAATCGTTTTACGCATTTTTTTATTATAAAAGCAACAGTAGCAAAGTTTCTTTGGATCTGGTTCATATATTCTTAATATTGTCACGTAAAAAACGCCTCAAAACTTCAAAGTACGAGTCACTTTTGCATCCATGGTGTGGTCAAGTCCGAGTTGAGGTTTTTTATGAAACTTTTTAATAATTATTCTTTGTTAGTAAGCTTTTTGTGACAGTAAATTATGTACGGAACGAACGATACGAATTCACAAGGGCCATAATACGAATACCGTAAATAATTTTTTTTTTTTTTTTTTTTATGCAAACGGTGGCAAACGAGCAAACAGTACACCTGATGGTAAGTGTTGCTGCCGCTCATGGACCTTTACAAGGCCGCTGCCTACCACGAAGAAAGTGAAGGGAGTGTGAATGCGTGCATTGAGGCTCGGTGATACTAAAGGCACCATCAAACCCTCCACACGCAAACATCCTCAGAAAGTTGGGCTTCCGGCTCTCTCGCTCACCGAAGGAAGCGCAGTAACAAATTGCTACTACTCAGACGTCGATTTCTGCGAGAGCGTGGTACTGCCCCGGACGGACCGGCCCGTGGCTGTAGACAGATAACTGTCGACAGTGTGGTCCTACCACTTAAGTATAAACAGAAGCAATCTCATAGAGAGTTTATAATACTAACTGCAATGGACAACTCCTCAAACAACAATAGCAATTATAGCATTAGGGCCCATCTCCTATTTATGTCTTACAGTATCTCATGGTGGATGGAAAGATGACTGATTGGAGCTCATTGTAGAGTAGATATAGCTAGTAAGAGCTTTAGAGTGTAATTAATTTCAGATATCCCAAACTTTGTCACTGTAACAATTTCTCACAGAGACAGATCGATTGTTAGAAAAATTAAATATTACCTCACGCTAGCTGCCGTATGAAAAACAATGTTCACATGGTTAATAAGCAATGTTCTGTGTTCTTCAGATATACCTGTCAAAGAATGAGAAAATGTATAATTATAAATTCCTTTGGGTAGAGTTAATAAGTTCCTGTAAATTAAAATACCGAGCAATTCAAATCTAGTAAATATTTTTAACTTAATCAAATAAAAAAATAGCTACTTTACGTATGATTGTAGTCCATTTGACCACCCCGTCATTATTAGCTGGTGCTTCACCGACGGCAATAGCATTTCAGCAGATGACATAAAAAATGAACAAGAGAAGATAAAGTTGACATAAAAACCTGTATCAATCCATCAAGTTAGCCCGGGTTTAAAAGTGTAACATGTATAGGCAGATAAATGAACTATTTTCATTCCTTTATTGTATTATAGGTATATGATGAACTTATTAAGAAACCCAGCAGTAGTAGACCCAATATCGTAAAGAGATAGAGCAAGATGTCATTTCTGTAAATATGTATTTGATTTTCTCTAATAAGAAATAACCCTGGTAATGCGAAGAGCCTTAAGCAGTAGTTAACAGTTACGATCAGGTTTGCTGTTTGCTAATCAGCTATTTTTGGAACGAAGTTTCTTACGGCAGGCTTGGAGGAGATAGGGATTTTGCTGCGTGACCGAACTGAAAAAAATGTGATAGTAAAACCGTAAGAATAAAACCGTAAGAAAAAGTGCGTGGAATAAAACCGTTAAATGAGACGAAATTGTTTTGACCCCCGTATCTCAAAAACTATAAGTGCTAGACCATTTTTGATAGAAATTTTGGCCCCGCTTGCACTCTACATTGCCGCCCGGACTACCCCTACCCCCCATTAGAAACTTCCCTCCCCCCCTTCTTTTGATGTGAAACATCGTTCAACCTACAATTGTTTTGACCGCCGTATCTCAAAAACTATAAGTGCGAGACCATTTTTGATAGAAATTTTGACCCCTCTTGCACTCTACATTGCCGCTTGGACTACCCCTACCCCCCATTAGAAACTTCCCTCTCCCCCTTTTTTGATGTGAAACATCGTTCAAACCCCAAACTGCCATAAATCAGTCATCTTTGACCGCAGGAACTCCGGATTTTTGACAAACCTCATAGAATTTCCAGTAGAACCGATTTAATACTAAAAACCTAAATTTCAAGAGCCTACACCCAATAGTTTAGTCACAATAAATTTTATAATTAGAAACTAACAATGTTCGAAACAAGGACACCAACTAAAAGAGCCCTGAATTTTGATTTCTTTTGCAAATTGTGTCGATTCTACATTAGCCGAAGGAACTTCGTTCCTACCTGGTGTCCCACGACACCACATTTTTTTTTATTTTTTTTATTGCCAACAGTGCAAACGAGCAAGCAGCACACCTGATGGTAAGTGAAACTGCTGCACATGGACCTTTGCAATACCAGGGGCACAGCCAGGCCGCTGCCTACCGTGAAGGAAATACTCTTCTTAAACCTCGTTTAAAGAAGGACATGTCATAGCGCTCGGGAAACACAGCAGCAGGTAGTTCATTCCAGAGCTTGCACGTACGTGGGAGAAATGATCACTGGAAACGCACAGTTGAAGACCATAACGTTTCCAGGTGAAATGGATGAACTCTGCTACGATGTTGAGTGATACGTTGGTAGAATGGTGACGGTGGTACCAAGTCAAACAGTTCCTCGGAGCACTCCCGTGAAAGAGTCGGTAGAGTACACAGAGTGACCCAAAGTCTCTCCGCTGCTCCAGCGACTCCAATCTGTCCGTAAGATTGGGATCCCCAACGATTCGAACAGCCCGTCTTTGCAGGGAGTCAAGTGAGTCCAGCTGATATTTGGGCGTACCTGCCCAGAGATGTGAGCAGTGCTCCACATGAGGATGAACTTTGTATAGCACAAGACGCTGTCTCGGTGTGAAGTACCGCCTGGCTCTGTTCAGGACGCCCAACTTTTTGCTTGCCAATTTGGCTTTGTCCTTCAAATGACTCCCAAACTGGACTTTGCTCGATATTTTGACGCCGAGAATCCCAATACTCTCAGAAATTGGGAGAGTTACTCTTTGGAACTGTGGCGCCATGACAAACGGGTCCTTCTTTGCAGTGAACGCGCAAACTTGTGTCTTTGTGGGGTCGAACTGGACTAGGTTCCGTTCACCCCATTCCGAGGCCCGCCCCAGAGAGCGCTCGACTTCAGACACAAGTTGAACCCTTCTTTCCTGAGTACTCCGAGGGATATTCGGTTGCTCAGTGTACCGCTCATCACCCGTACTGTCATCCGCATAGCAACGCATACTCTCGATAGAGAGCATGTCATTGATATGCAGGATAAACAACATCGGGGAGAGCACCGAGCCTTGTGGTACACCAGCATTAATGGTCATGGTATCGGAGCAGGAGCCATCTACGACGACTTTTATACTCCGACCATCCAAAAAGCTGGCAATCCAATTACAGAGTCCCTTGGGGATTCCGTATGATGGTAGCTTCGATAGAAGTGCCCTATGCCAGACCCTATCGAACGCCTTTGCGATATCTAGGCTGAACGCCAGCGCCTCACCCTTGCCCTCCAAGGCCTCTGCCCAACGGTGTGTGAGGTACACAAGAAGATCAACAGCCGACCGACCATGACGAAAGCCGTATTGGCGATCACTGATAAGCTGGCGATCCTCAAGGTACTGCAGAAGCTGGCGGTTTATAACCTTCTTCATTATCTTGGAGAGCAAGGATGTTATCGCAATTGGCCTGTAATTCGATGGGTCAGACCGGTCTCCCTTTATAGGGATCGGGTGGACATAAGCTACCTTCCACGAAGACGGAACCCTATTAGTAGCGTAGGAAAGTCGCTATAGGCGCGTGAGGATGGGAGTCAATTCAGGGGCGCACGTCTTTAGTAGCACTGCAGGGATGCCATCCGGCCCACTCGATTTATGGACGTCTAAAAGCCGCAGCTTCCGCCTAACCGCTCGCTGCGTGATGCGGATTTCGGGCAGTGAGCTTTCACGCCGTGGGATGGTAGGTGGTGTGGCAGCTCCGGCATCCAAAGTCGAGTTACAGGCAAAGAATTGACCTAGAAGATCGGCCTTCTCCTTTGCGCTGTGGGCCAGACTACCATCATGTTTCTGCAGTTGTGGGAGATTGGGCTGGCAGAAGTTGCCTTGGGCAGCCTTGGCGAGCGACCAAAATGCACGACTCCCAGCAGGATAGCTTTGCAATCGCTCGCCAATTCTGGCAACATGTTCCGCCTTGGCTCTGGCAATAGCTTTCTTACTAGATCTGGAAGCGGCGTTAAATTGCCGCTTCACCTCTTTGGCGTTCGGATCCTAGCATTTTTTGGCAATATTCCAAGCCTGATATGCGGACTGTTTCTGGCATGCAGCCGTCCTGCAGGTTTTGTTATACCAGGGTCGGCTGCGGCCACCGACGGGTAATTTGGGGTTGGAGATGAATCATTCCATCCTCGTAATAACCGTTTCGGTAACGCAGTCCGCACAGACGCCAGGGTCCCCAGAGGCGAAGCAAAGCCGCTTCCATGGGTAGGATGCGTAAAACTCGCGTAGTCCATCTCAATCTGCTGACTTATATTGCCAGACCCTGCGAGTCCCAGTCGCCTTAGAACGTCTAGGCCTTATCATATCAGGGGCACTGCTACGAACCAAGCAGTGGTCAGAAGATCCAAGAGGGGCTTCAACCACTACCTGATATCCGTGCTGGTGTGTAGTCAGCAGAAGATCCAGTAAAAAAGACTCATGGCTCTCAATATCTGGGATACGGGTGGGCTGTGTCACCAGTTGTGAGAGTCCATAGGCCGAGACCATATTGAAGAGATGTCGACCCTGGAGGTCAGTGGTTCGAGACCCCAGTCACTCTTTATGATGAGCGTTGAAGTCTCCAAGAACCACCACCTCCGCTGATGGACACTGCTCCAATATTTCGTCAATCCCCCATTGGACGTTCTCAAATAATTGAATTGACCCCGGATCACTGCCATGGGACCTGTAGAGGCATGCGTAGATGCGGGTAAGGCCTCCATAGTCTACGCGTAGCCACAGGATTGACAAGTCACCATGTTCGAGGGCCCGAAGGCGGTGACAGCAGATATCACCTCGGATGAATACGCACACCCCGGCTTTAGGACGCAAGGTATGCTCCAACTCGTAGCCGGGGTAATTTAGGTACGAAATGTCATCCGGAGCACCTATCTGTGTTTCCGTTAAAAAGAGTAAGGCAGGCCGTGCCGTCTCCAGGTGATTGTGGACGGCGTCGAGATTGCTATGTAAACACCTGATATTGCAAAAATCCACATCAAATGTGGATAAGGGAACCGCCGTAGAAAATCGTCTCTTTTTGACTTTCTTGGCCATGATTTTTAATTTAATAAGAGGAGGAAGGGAGTGTGAATGTGTATAACGAAGTTCGGTGATACCTAAAAAAAAAGGTGGGGCATAGTGCATGGTCGAGGAGTGAGTTTTGTGAGGAGTTGACACGAAGCACGGAGGGGCCCCCGATGCCCCCCCGTGCGTAGCCGCCGAGGTCCACTCCGGTTTCCCACACCGGCACGACGACTACCCAACGGGATTTTCGCCGGTTGGTGGGACAGCCTCCCAGGGAGGATGATCCTGGGTTCGGGTCCCCTGCTGACCGGCAGGTGGCCGGCGGTGACCATTCCCATCGGGTCTCCCTGTACACCATGCCAGCCTCTCACGCTCAATACCCCGACCAAGACCTCACCACCGCAGGTTTCAGGCCTCACCAAAACCCGCCACACACAAACACACCCAGAAAGTTGGGCTCCCGGCTGTCACGCTCACCGAACAAAGTGCAGCAGCAAATTACTACTATTCAAACGTCGATCTTCTGCAAGAGTGTGGTACTGCCCCGGACGGACCGGCCCGCGACTGCAGACAAAAGACTGTCTACAGTATGGTCCTACCACCAGTAAATACCCACAGCTATAAAAAATAATAAAAGAAATATTATTAAGTACAGAATATAGTATCTATTTGTGCGGGACAACACAATCGTAGAATAAGTCGTAGAATGTAATTAAAATTCACCAATCCAGCATCCCGTACACTATTAATGCAGCTCTTTGTTGCATAGTAAGGACTTAACACGTTGAAGTGTCAATAAGCAGGCTACATTGGTTTCTAAATTGTCAAGTCTTGACAATAAAAGAATTCGAGTGAGTAGCCAAATGAGACAGCAGAAGAGGTCTTCAAATAAAATGTACAAGTAAAAATTATATGAAAACCCTGGATGCAGATGAGATGAGAGCGTTTTAAACTATAAAGTCTGATGGATGCTTATGCTGATGGGTGTTGATATTATGGTATCTGCTATTAATTAACTACCCCTGAATAGAGGATCTAAATAAGTGCTTCACTCACCCAAACCGTTTTTCATAATATCTCCAGGTATAATACAAACTTTGGACTTGAAAATATTCGCTTTATCATTCCTTAATCTGTCGAAACACTGCAAAAAAAAAATCACACTCAAAACTTGAATGTTAAATCTTTAGTAAACTACATTTTTTTTTTAAATTTAGCATAATATTAACTAAATATTTTAAACCAAATCCAGTACACTTTTTTCTTTGGTGGCCGACCATGGTTCATCGCGCACCATCCGATCCATTCAGGGCGACGAGAGGGGGGTGAATGAGCCCATAGCCCGTTGATTGCAAAGAAATTCGCAGAGCAACGACGACGTCACAAGTTCATGGTGAAGACCGCGTGCCGGTGGAATCGCTCGAAGTTTGGAACTATTTATTGGGAAGAAAAATATAAACGATCATTGACGAGAAACACGCTATATCGACGAGTCTCAGGTTCTCATCAGATGGATTACATGGGATTGCGCCGTTTAGTGGCGATGACTGTACATACTCATCAAGTAAATAGGCGCAAGACATCGAGGACAATGCCGAAATATTTCAATGGACGCCGCAACAAACGCTGGTTATCGCACGCAGGACGCTCACAGGAACGGGGCGGCGCTATGGCTAAGGTCGGAAAAACCTATAAAACATATGATGACCTAAAAGCGGCCCTAGTGAAGAAATTCCCCTATTCTATGAATATAAAGGAAATACATGAACTAATGTCTACCCGTAAGAAACTAAAAAACCGAAACATATTTCCAATACATGTTAACAATGAAGGAATTAGCACGGCGAGCGAAGTTCCCGGATTATAGTGCCATTCAGTACATCGTGGATGGAATAGATGATTACGAAATGAACAAATCTATACTATACGGCATCACAACGTTCGGGACCCTAAAAGATAAGCTGGCAATTTACGAAAAAATTAAGAGTAAAGCTAGCGAGCGTGCGAAGAAAACCGACCGCGATCGACCGAAAAGTAATCATACAGTGTCGGCGTCGCCATCGGTTATACAGAGACGGTGTTATATCTGTGGAAACATAAGTCATGAAGCAGGTGCATGTCAAAACGGTGTAACGTGTTTCGGGTGCAATAAATTCGAACATATTCGTCCACAGTGTACGGAGAGTCCCATAAAGACAGTTGCAGAAAAAACCAATGTCAAGATGGCGGTGGACGCAGGAGTCGGAGCACGAGTCACGGCAGGAAGCGTGTTGGATAAAATTTTATAATTTATTTTAGGCTGTATATGCTATGTGTCGTTTGCCTATTTTACTTTCGTATTGTAACGCCAGATAGCGCTTTCTATCTCTGTTGGCGTCGTTTAAAACTTTTACTGTGCATTTTGTTAACTGGCTAATAAAATAAACGTTTATTAAGTTCAAACTCAAAGAAATCTTGTTTATCATCCTAATCTCAATAGGTTGTGGGCCCAGGTCCACGTAAACTAATAATTGGCGATAAACAAAGAGCAGAGAAAACAGAAAAGTTATTAGAAATTTTCGATCGTAGAACCGCGTGCTCTCTACAACTTAAAATGGAGGCCGGCAAGACAAATCTAGAAAAATTCGATGGAACGAATTTTAAACAGTGGAAATTTCAAATTAAATGTGCCCTGCGTGCCAAAGGGTTAAAAATCAACACGGCAAAACCAGATGGAAATGCAATTCAATGGAATAAAGATGATGGCATGGCAATGTTTGTAATAACGTCTGCTATGGATTTAAATCAAATAGCACTCATCGAAAATTGCGAATCAGCGCTGGAAGTGATGACCAAGCTTGAGTCCATTTATGAACAAAAATCTGAGATGTCTAAAATGATGATCCATGAGGGTTTCTATAAATATAAAATGTCACCAGCAGACAGCATAGCTCAGCATATAGCTAGAGTAGAAAGTTTGGCTAAGCAACTTAAAGAAAGTGGAGAAGTTATTAGTGAAACTGCAATTATAACTAAAATCTTAAGTACACTACCGCCCAAGTACAGATCTGTTCGCCAGGCTTGGATGTCGCTTGATCTGAAGAATCAAACTGTAATTAATCTGACAGCTCGTCTGCTAGATGAGGAGGCCAGTTTGAGTGTAGAAGAAGATAATGAAACTGCTTTAATAGTAGCAAAACAAAATATGAAAAAGATAACTGTCCCAGTAAAGAAAATAAACAAAGAATTAAATGAAAAGTTAAACGAAGGGTCACCTGAAAGGTCACATCGCTTTATATGTTACAACTGTGGGAAACGTGGTCATTATGCAAGAGAATGCCGTGCCCCAAAACAAAAACATAAACAACAAGGAGAAAAGAATATGTTAGCATTCAATATAGCAAATATAGATTTGAAAAATAATGATGATTTAAAATGGATATTAGACAGTGGTGCCTCAGCTCACATGTGTTACAAACGTGAAAATTTTGCTGAATTGTATGAGTATGCAGGATCTCCTCTAAAACTTGGTAACTAAGAAGCTATAGAAGTAGTTGGTCAAGGAAATGTATTGATAGACAAGTGTGTCAATGGACAGTGGGAGACATGTATCTTAAAAAATGTTCTTTATGTACCAAAGTTGAGAAGAAACCTATTTTCTGAAGGAGTAGTAACAAGACAAGGTTATAATATTATAAAGAAACATACAGAAACGTTAATATATAAGGAAAATAAAATAGTGATGTGTGCATCTTTACAAAGTAATAATCTATATGAGTTAAAAGTGAAAACGCTTCATGATCCAGTATGTAATACAGTGCAAAAGTTAGACCTTAAAACGTGGCATGAACGTCTAGGACATTTAAATGTCAAAGAAATACAGAAAATGTGTAAAAACAATGTTATTACTGGTGTGGACTTATCAAACTGTGACAAGTTTGTGTGTGAGGGTTGTGCTTATGGTAAGCATGCTTGTCAACCATTCAAGAAATCAAACATAAGACCACAGCAACCAGGTGATGTTATATACAGTGATGTCTGAGGACCATTCAGTGTGCCTTCTGTACAAGGTATGAAATACATTGTTATTTTTAAAGATGCTGCTACAAGTTTTAGGTATGTGTACTTTTTAAAGAATAAATGTGATCTGTTTCAAGAAATATAATTCAATGATTAAAAACAAGTTTTCACATAGTGTACGCATATTGCACACCGACAATGGTGGAGAGTACACGAGCAAAGACTTTAAAGAGTATCTTGACTGTGAGGGTATTTCTCATGAGCTTACTGCCCCTTACATGCCTGAGCAAAATGGCCGGGCAGAACGAGAAATGAGGACAATTGTTGAAAGTGCTCGATCTATGCTTTATGCCCGTAAGGTACCACTCAATCTTTGGGCAGAAGCGGTAAATTGTGCTGTTTAATTGTTAAATCGCACATCTTCAAGTCAGACACCAAATATTACCCCTATGGAGTTGTGGAGTGGTGTTAAACCTAGTCTAGATCACGTCAGAGTGTTTGAATGTGAAGGATATGTCCATGTGCCAGATCAGTTGAGAAAGAAGCTTGATAGTAAAAGTTGTAAGATGATGTTAGTTGGATATGATAATTTAAACTACAAAATGTATGATCCAAGGACAAAAAGAATTACAATCTCAAGAAATGTTATTTTCAATGAACAGAAATGTCCTGAAATAAAACAGAATGAATCTCAAATTTTTATATGGGATGAAAATGAACAAAACGTGGAAGAGGAGATGGATAACACTGAGTTGACTGAAAGTGATGACAGCTCACATACTGCCATTGATGAAAATGATGAGACCTATGAACCTTCACAAGAAATTGAGCTCACAGATGTGGATCGTTCAAATATTACTTTACGACCACGTAGAAATAATGTTTTTGAGGCAAATTTAATGGAATTGGATGTACCTATGAGTTACAATGATGCAATTAATAGTAAAGAGAGTGAGTTATGGCTAGAGGCCATAAATGAAGAATTAGACGCTCATCGTACCAGTAACACATGGAGTTTAGTGGATTATGAAAACCAGAGAACTATAACTTCGAAATGGGTTTTCAATATTAAAAAAACCAAAGATGGTAAAATAGAGAAATATAAAGCTTGACTTTGCGCCCGTGGTTTCACACAAATTAAAGGTATTGATTATAATGAAATCTTTTCACCTACCACAAGATATGAATCTATAAGAATACTGTTATCTATCTCTGCTGAATATAATTGGAATCTAAGACAATTAGATGTCAAGACAGCTTTTTTATATGGAGAGTTAGAAGAGGATATTTTTATGGTAATTCCAGATGGAGTACAAGCACCAGCAAATAAAATATGTAAATTGAATAAATCCCTTTATGGCCTAAAACAGGCATCTCGTTGCTGGAATCAGAAGTTTACTAATTTTCTATTAAAGTTTGGTTTTGTTCAGTCACAAGCAGACAATTGTGTATTTGTTGGTAACTTTAATAGTATTAAAGCTTTGTTAATATTGTATGTCGATGATGCTCTAATAATGTCACAGTCAAATTCAATATTAGATCATATTGTTAGTTATTTAAAACAGGGATTTAATATCAAAGAGTTAAGTTTAAATAGGTTTGTTGGTTTGGAAATCTTAAAAGATGATAATTCTGTTTGTATCAGTCAAAGACAATATATTGAACACTTAATAAGCAAATTTAATATGAGTACTGCACATTCATGCAGTACACCAATTGATGTAAATGTTCAGATAAGTAAAAATATTGATAATAAGCAGATAGATTTTCCTTACAGAGAAGCCATAGGGTCATTACTGTTTTTATCTATGGCAACTAGGCCAGATATTTCATATGGAGTAAATTTGTTAAGTAGATATATAAATAATCCTAGTATACATCATGTTAATCAGCTTAAGAGAATTATTAGATATCTTATAAAAACTAAAAATGTATGTATAAAGTATAAAGTAAGTTTAATTGGATATTCAGATTCAGATTTTGCTGGGGACTTAGATACAAGAAAATCAACCAGTGGTTATATTTTTATGTTAAATGGTGTACCTATATCTTGGTCTAGTCAAAAACAACCCTTTGTTGCCTTATCAACAACTGAAGCTGAATTTGTGGCCAGTTGTGAAGCTGCTAAGAATCTTTTATGGTTAAGACAGTTTTTCAAAGAAATTGATATAGTTCAAAATTGTACAACTCTGTGTATTGATAATCAAAGTGCAATCAAGCTTATAAATAATCCTGTTTATCATAAAAAGACAAAACACATTGATGTTAAATTCCATTTCATTAGAGAAAAAGTCAAAAGAAAATTAATTGTTATTAAGTATGTGCAAAGTTCAGATCAGCTGGCTGATATTTTTACTAAGGCTCTACCTACTGTTAAATTTGAACATATAAGAGATGAAATATTGTCAGTTATGTAAGTTAAGTGTATTTTCTATTAAAAGTAGGCAAACATAAGAGAATTTTGTTTATAAAATTTAGTGGGAGTGTTGGATAAAATTTTATAATTTATTTTAGGCTGTATATGCTATGTGTCGTTTGCCTATTTTACTTTCGTATTGTAACGCCAGATAGCGCTTTCTCTCTCTGTTGGCGTCGTTTAAAACTTTTACTGTGCATTTTGTGAACTGGCTAATAAAATAAACGTTTATTAAGTTCAAACTCAAAGAAGTCTTGTTTATCATCCTAATCTCAATAAAGCGGACACTTCGGAGCTCGGCTACCATCGGCTATGTTCGGGATTACGAATAAAGTCGACAACCAGAGACAATTCGCTGATGACAACGCCGGTAATTTATCGAAGACTGGTATGAACGGAGTGAATGCAGCGAACGAAACGCTGACTTTGACAACTGTCAAGTTGACACAGAGTGAAGATGTCGTGGAGATCGTTAACAAAGGTGTTTTATGTAATAAAAAGCCGGTTAAGTGTATTAAATTAAACGATATTAGTGTAAACGCTCTTATAGATTCCAGTAGCAATGTGAATTTAGTATCTATGTCGTTGTTACCCAAGAGAGCTACAGAAATTGTAACTGATAACTTAATATTGTCGGGGTTAGGTCAAAGTAAAATTAAATCTAGGGGTAAAACCTTAGTCGAACGACAGATGGATGATCAGTGTTATAATAAAGTAGTTTCTTTTTTTTCATATTGTACCTCAAGAGGTAATAATGCCTTATAATGTAATAATTTCTCAAGAGTTTTTGAATTGTGTAGCCGTGTTAATAAGTGAGAGGAATATAACCTTTTTACCTGAGGGTTGTGACTGGGTGGATAAAATTGAATGTTTCACAGGGCATATTGACGTTGAATTAGATCATGTATGGGATCCAGAGGTTAAGGCCCAACTTTCTGAGGGTGTTTGCATGTGGAGGGTTTGGTGGTGCCTTTGGTATCACCGAGCCTCAATGCACGCATTCAAACTCCCTTCACTTTCTTCGCGGGAGGCAACGGCCTTGTAAAGGTCCATGAGCGGCAGCAACACTTATCATCACGTGTACTGTTTGCTCGTTTGCCACCGTTTGCAATAAAAAAAAAGACGAAGTTATGGAGTGTGTTCAGGAGTACAAGCCGCTGCAACAGAGGAAGCACACTGCTGAACCCGCTCTCTACAGAGCGGCGGGAAAAACTAAAAAAAAAGCGTGGGTCAGTGGACGGCCTCCAGTCGATGCTCAGCCTTGGTAGAACACACAAGTCTCAAGCAAGAAACACCGTCCAGACCTGCACTGCACGCGAAGCTATCCCGCGCTGGTATCTAAGGCGGCGTTTACATCATCGTGCACATCAGGGCAGATCACGGAGCCACGCTGCGATCATCATCGCCTTCAGCGATTTTGGGTCACGATTGGCTGGGCCTCACAGCGTCCGTCTGCAACACACTAAACTACTGTTATCGCTGGCAGGGAACAGTCTTGGAAGCGTTATAACCGCACCATTGTAACCGCCATCACCGCAATCGCCCCAATCGCCATTGGCGAAAATGAAGAAAGTCGCTTCTCAGGGCCATTAAAAGTTATACTCTGCGTCTGAGGGCAACCACCACGCGAAGAAACGCCACTCAACATCGCCGGGGTACGAATTGCAATCGCAATCGCCAGCGCAATCGCAATCGCCTGGCATTGCTGTAGTCCAGTGAACTTCATCCCTTGACGCGTCATTCGAGGGTGAAGACCTAACGTCGCCGAAACCCTCAGCCTCGCGCACGCCCATGGACAACGCAGCCAACGCTGTCAAGCGGGCGGCCCTCGCTACAGCAAGTCGTAGGGCGACCTAGTGGGTATTGCGCTGAACCGCACATGGCGCCCGTGGCGACCACGAGCCGCCCCACGCCCTCGACCAGTGCGACTCGCATCGCGCCCCCGCTCCCCCTCACTTCTGCACCACCCCGCAACCGGCAAGTGCGTCGGATGGTCCGTGCCCGCAGCTCCCACGCCAAGCTCAGCGCGGTTTATCCCCCTCGCGCTTCACAACCAGCCAGTGTGGAAAGAGCCGCCAAATGGGAAGCTTCCCAACAAAGAACGCCCGCTATCTACAAACGTACTCAAGGGCATATATCGAACAGTCCCAAAACGAGTATCTCCAAAGAGTCCAGAAGCTGTGGAAGAACCCCGAGGGATTATGCCATGGATTCTCCGGCGCCCTAAGCCTCTGCACCGTTTGAATGGGGAAAGAAACAGATTCATCCTCGGGAGCGTACAGTGAAGCCAGACGCCCCTCGATGTCGTCTGATACCGACACCCTCCCTCTTGACGTGCGTGTCAAATCGATTTATTATAACAAGCGAATGGCTAAAACTAAGAAGAAATCGCCACCAAAAGGAAAGACTGCCATTACACAAAGACGACCTCGAAGTCCCGAAGATTCCGAGGGCTCAGTAGCTAAACGTTACTACGGAGAAGAGGACACTGATTCGGCTATTCTATGGGCTTCATACTTTCGATTGGTATAGAATTTGTCTATTAATCAAACCGGTGCAATGTTCAAAAAAAAATTTTTTTTGTTTTATTTTTTATTAATCATACTCTGGACTAAAATTTGTTAGGCAACTCATATGCAATATATTTATTGATTATTAAATTAATTAAAAAATAAGTTTCATCAAATAAACATCTCGATGAAGGTTGTTTTATAGCGGGATCCTATACTAATAGTACATTTGTTTTCTTATCGATCAGCACGCTCAAAAAGTGTAACTTGAATTAATATCAAAGAAAAAAAAAAACTGCGTAAATAAAAAATTAATAAATAATTATAACTGCATAAGTTGATAAAAAATGCTATAGCTTTACCGCGGCAGTCCCCGAGTGCCACACTTTTTTTATTTTAATCTTAGTTCTATTTTATAGTGTACGTAGACAGTTGTGGTGTGAGTGAAAATGAGCATATATATATATATATATATAGACTATATTAAAAAGATAATAACAAAACTTTTCAAAATAAAGTTGATATAAATTGGCGGGATCGCCAAGGCCCTCTAAATATTTTTTGAAGTGTGGAAAACAAAAAGAAAATGGTTTTCTTTGCAAGTACACCTACAAACGCATTACATACGCATATGTAATGCGTTCAAAAATAATAAAAAAATAAAGTTATTTATGTAAATTGTTGTTCCATTGCAATTTCTGATCTTAATACTTAGTGAGCAAGTAAAGTGCACCACCACGTTGATGACCCACCAGCCGCTACTGGCTACCCATACTTCTATCTGCTGGGATCGAGCTTTCATAACAATGAGAGAAAAATTGACCCACTATACGGTAATCAGTAGGGTTTACCAACCCTAGTGTTTTATTTACGAATTTTGCTCCTATTTGCAGTAATTTTATCTGTTTACGTCCTTTTGTCTTTTACGATCACTGACAAGAAAAATATATGTGGTGATTATAAACTTAAGCGGTAATAGTCTAACAAGAATAGCTACCTGGTCTAGAGATAATTCTTTAATGCTAAATCCAGCTAAAACTAAATTCATCATTCTTGGCAGTAAACATCAACTTGCTAGGGTCAACCCATCGGTGGAAGTCACACTGTTGGACGAACCCATTGAGCGTGTATATGAAGTGCATAATTTAGGTCTACACATAGATAATGAACTGCGGTACGAAAAGCATGTGACTAATTGTATAAAGAACTGCTTCTACAAGCCCAAGTTACTTTATAGGATGAGGCCCTATCTAACAGAAAGTTTACGAATTCGGTTAACTGAAACATTGGTGCTGTCTAGGCTTAATTATATGAACACTGTATTCGGTTCTAGGTTATTAGTTAAAACGCGGCAATTGGTACAACATGTTCAAAATGCTTGTGCCAGATTTTGCTTTAATATTCCTTTAAGATCATATGTGACTTCATTTCTTAATAAGAATCGGCTATTGAAAATGATGCATCGTCGCGAGCTGCACTTGGCGTGTTTACTTTTTGGAGTCATAAAGAATCGAACTCCTTTTTACCTTTATGGCAAACTGTCATGGTTATCGGGTCATGAAATTCCCGACAATGTTCGTTGCAACTGACCACTGAGGGACATTGCTCAGCTGCTTTTCGAGGTAGTTTTCGTTATGCTGTGTCTAAGTGTTGGAACAACATCCCTCCACCGATAAGGAAATGCCTGATTTGCACGTTTTCAAAAAAAATTACACATTTTATTTATGCACATCAGAAAAACGAGGAACTACTCATACTTGACACCAGTGCTTTTTAGATGTTTTTTACTGTTTTTAGTTTTATGATTTTTAATTTTAGGGACCCATAAATTTTACTGGTCTCTGATTATATATGTATAAGTTTATTATTTTTAAAATTACGTTTTATTATTAATCTGAATAAGGATAAGGCGTATTTATAAGTTACAAAAGTACTGCAGCATTTCGTGGCCTATTAACAAGTATAGTCAAGCAGATCTTTTATATATTATATTCACTACTTGTAAATAGATTTAAATAAGAATGTACATTTTTACTGATTGATGTTGTCACTAGATTTTTAAATGGAGCGCATGTGCGTGATGTTTCCTCCCGGTAACAACGGAAGATCAGCGCTAGTAATGTTGCGGCCAGCATTATGCTGAGTTGAGACCGGTTTGTGACAAACATTTTTTTTTAATTATTTTTATACTTTTGTTTTTCATGTGTTGTGTCTGTCATAAATAAATAAATCATTAATCTATATGATATTCTGAGTACTTAATCCAACCGGTAAAATCATTGAATTATACTATGAGTACTTAAATCCAAGCGAAACCATTACTGCAGCCCTTGAACACATTTGATGAGATTAGGCCGAGCTCTTAAGGAAAAACACGCAAATTACTATTTCACGACTTCGCGACGAAATTATTCCCCTACTTGATAGTGCTCGTCTGAATGTTGCAGTTTCATTCAAAAACTATTTCATTTTATTCATCTATCACAGCTCATATACGTTATTCCCCAGACATTGTTAATTTAAATTTAGTTTGGAATTATTTTAATCTACCACTGGATTGTAACACATCCACAAACTGAGAAGACTTGGCAGGTAATTCAGCGGCCTTCTCATTATTAAATTGTATCTGTTAAATAAAATTGTATCTAAACAAAACGTAGTATTAGCTTCTATATATATTAGGGATGCCATTCGAAACGTTTACTTCTCCAAATATAATATAAAAAGTAAAAGAAAGAAATTCCATGGCTGCTTCAGATTCTAAAGCGGCACCCGATCACCATTACCTAATAGAACAGCCATCACTTTTCTCATCATTGGAGGAAAGGGACCGTCCCGCTTTATCTAATATAATAGTGTAATAGCTCTTATCTAAGGGAGCACCTCCTTTATTCTGATACATTGATTATTGGCAAAACAACGGTTTTCGTGCATTTATCAGCTAATTAAGCGTATCTTAGACAAAATGTAGATAAAAATGTATCCTTGTGGCAAATATTCCCCTTCTTTATTGGGTAATTTCAAAATTCACTAACAAAAACATCATCACTCCCTAGTGAAAAAGTCAAGGAAATCTGCACTGGTGGTCGGACCAACGACGAAGACGACGTGCTATATGGGTGTGTTACGGGGAAGCGCGCCGTCCCTCTGTCGCCCCGACGGAGCTGGGCGGCGGGTACGCTGACCGTAGCCCATCCCAAAAAAAAAACCTAGTGAAAAATCGCAAGGCAGATAAGACTCTTGTCTTTGTATTTATTAAAACAGTGATGATATTGACACATAGAACTGGTTTATGATTTATCCATTTTCGATTTTCCAAAAGATTCTGAAACCCTTTTCAGAGCGGTGTGATACAAGAATATTCATTACAATTTATTCGCAATAAGTTGGACATCATGCAAGATTTAAATATTGGCCAAGATTAAGTCATAGTATCTGACTGCACAGATGGCGTAGTGTTTAAGATACCGACCTACATTGCCAGTATCGAGGGTTCGAATCCTACACAGGACAACACTTTTTTTTTCGGGGTGGGCTGCGGTCGGCGCGCTGCACGCATCAATCCGT
The DNA here is from genome assembly GCA_032191425.1 of Lymantria dispar. Classification (NCBI taxonomy): domain Eukaryota; kingdom Metazoa; phylum Arthropoda; class Insecta; order Lepidoptera; family Erebidae; genus Lymantria; species Lymantria dispar. The sequence goes on along the minus strand of CM063450.1, from coordinate 884,686 downwards.
CCGGGGCGACAGAGGGGCGTTTAGCACGCAACACCCGCAACCCACCCGAACACCACGTCGCCTTCGTCGTTGGGCCGACCACCGGAGCAGGGTTACTTGTCATCAGTGGTCGGCCCGACGGAATACCCCCTACCTGGGCTACCCTTACTTCGACCGACGTCCCCCCCTCGGGGAGGACGTCGGTCTTTCCTCACGCGGTCGACCTCTCGGCGGGTGACGGACTAATCCCTGGTCACGTCACCCGCGGCTTCGGCTAGGGCGGCATGGCACGCAGGTAGTCTCGCCTGCGCCGCCCCAGTCGCTGGCGGCGGGTCACTTCGTCGAGGCTGTGCACCTCGCGCGCGCGACCTGCCGCCTCCTTCTGCAAGATCACTGCCTCGCAGAAGGCTGTGACCGTGTCCAAATTCCTGATGCTGCCGAGCATCTCCCTAGCGATGGTTGGCAGCGTCAGGTCGGCACCGATGATTGCGACGAGTTCACGGCGCTGCGTGGCCCAAGCGGCGCAGGCCTCGAGCGTATGCTGCACCGTGTCCTCGTCGCAATCGCAGTGGTGGCAGGACGGTGTACTCTCCCTCCTTACGACCTAGTAGAGTAGTAGTAGACCTATTGTTGTTCTGAGTCTGAATGTAATTTGTGCCTCTTAACCCGCTATATAAATATTATTGCCTTAGTGCAGAGTGTTGTGCGTAAAAAAAAAATGGGTATCTATGTCTGTATTTGGAGATAGAACAAATTGGGCCGGATGATCTGTCGTCGACTCTCTTGCAGTGATTTGATGATTAAAACTCATTACTAGTGGATTCCACTAGAATGCAAGAGCAAACTGTACTACTTAATACAGTTAACAGATATTAACAAATATTACAGGATCACTTACAGCAGAAGAGTATATCTTTTCCAGTCTGTTTTCTGAATCAACACCTCTCTTGGTTCTTATAAGGAGGTAGATCATTTGCAGCTCTGAGCAGGAGTACAGCAATTTTTCAATCAACACCTTGCCCATTAAACCTTAAAAATTTTAAATATTGACTTTTAAATAAAAAAAAAATTAAATATTGACATGATTAATCATTCTTATACATCCATCCATTCATGCATCAGCCCATAGACGTCCACTATTGGATATATGCCTCTCCCCAGTATGCCAATCAGAACAACCCTGTGCCACTGGAATACTACCGAACTAATAGGTAGTTGGACTGGGTTGAACTAAGCTGGTTCAGGGAATACAAGTGGAATGTACTAAATAAAACCACTGTATTTTGATCTACCGTTGATCTGATTCTAAGGAGTAATCCTCGACACCCTGCCCTTCGCTCTTTATTAATTTCTTTTTTTTTTTTGTGTGTGTACAGCTGTTGGCCGCAGATGGCCTTGACAGCTTGACGCGGACTATGGGTGAGCACTGAGGGCTCTCAACCCGGAGAAAAGTATGCTAAACGAAATCGCCCAAGGGCTCCCCCTGTGGGGAATGGACCCCGGCTTTTTCTTTTTTGGGGTGGGCTGCGGTCGGCGCGCTCCTCGCACCCTCCGTTCGGGGTGACAGAGGGGCGTAAGCACGCAACACCCGCAACCCACCCGAACACCACGTCGCCTTCGTCGTTGGGCCGACCACTGGAGCAGGGGGTTACTTATCATCAGTGGTCGGCCCGATGGAATACCCCCTACTTGGGGTACCCTCCAAACGGACCTCGGCTTGGGGCGACGCTGGAGGTAAAGTGGGCGTGCCCACGTTTTGATTCATGACTTTTGCGCGACGCGGTTTCGCACCTTGACGGCGTGGGTGGAACCGCGGATATTTATGTGCTAAGGCCTCGCAGGCCGTGTAGGCTCTACGTTCAGCGAGTGTGATGTTGTCGTCCTCTTCGTCGAGGACGTGACGAGGACGTCGGATGGAGGAGATTTTGGAGGGTCTATACGAAGCCGCCCCAATCACTAGTTGGTTGAGGTGTGTCATGGCAGAGTCAAAGTAGCTCTGAGAACACCGCTTCATAATCGGCCTGAGGTCGACGTGAAGGTCGACGTTTCGTATGAACCACGGTGCTCCCGTAGCTCGGCGTATGAATCGATTTTGTAGTGTCTGTAGCCTGTGGATCCTGTGTGGCTTAACATGCGCGAACACCACGCTGGCATAGGTCATGATACGCCGTATGCAGGTGGTGTAAAGTCGGACTTTGCTACTCAGGGATATACGCGACCTAGAGTTGAGTAGACAGTGGAGACGGCCAAAGGCTGCTCGCGCGCGGACTTGCTTTATGTGAGGGGCGAAGCTGAGTCGGTCGTCAAGGGTCACACCCAGATATTTGACCTGCCTGGTCCAAGTGACAGGCTTGTTGAAAATTTTAAAGGGGGGAATGCTATCGATAGAGTAGGAACGGGCAGTCGTCTAGTGAACATGACCGCCTGACTCTTCTCGGGGTTGATTTCTAATCTCCATTTCCTAAACCAATTGGCTAGGGCGGTAACCGCTGTTTGGAGAGTCTTGGCTACTGTTGTCGGGGATCTACCAGCACAAAAGAGTGCGGTGTCATCAGCGTAAAGCGCTTTATGTACCCGGTTGAATTTGGGCATATCGCAAGTATATAGCGTGAAGAGAAATGGGGAGAGGACCGACCCCTGAGGGAAGCCGGCCTTGATAGGGTGGGAGGTCGACAACGTCCCTTCTACCCTGTAGCGAAAGCTGCGATGACTTAAGTAGTCATGTATAATGAGAATTAAATAATGAGGGATCTTGAGGAGATAGTTTGTAGATTAGGCCTTCATGCCAAACCTTGACGAATGTTTTCGCTACGTCTAGGAATATTACACCCATATATCTGTTCATGATGAACTGACTACTTGTGTATTCTACCAAACGGTGAACTTATTGTACGCAGCTGTGTTTAGCTCGGAAGCTAAACTGTGCGTCGGGAACGAGGTTGTTAGCCTCAGCGAATATACGTAGTCTACTGAGAACTATTCGTTCGTAGATCTTACCTAGACCTTTTAGTAGACTAATCGGGCGGTAACTACTGGGTTCGGTACAGCGCTTGCCGTGTTTGTGGATTCCTATTACCACGGCCTCTTTTCATTGCGCGGGGAAGATGTTATTATTTAGTGCTGCATTGAAGATGCAGCACAATAGGGCTATCAAGTGGGCGGGGAATAATTTAATGACTTTATTTGAGATTCCGTCTAAACCTGGGGCTTTCCTGGTTTTGAGACCCCTGACTAACGATTCGACCTCATCGGTGGTCACTGCTGGGATAGGCTGATCGGAGCTGTCGTTTCCTAACGAGCGCGAGAGAGTGGTACGACGTTCCACTTCGTCGGCGATGAAGCGGTGATTCGCGGCGTCGGGGTGTAGTGTACTCGACGTACACTGAAGCTCCAAGTAGTCGGCCAGGCATTCTGACTTTTCATCATCCATGAACGACGGAGGCTGGTTGGTTCTGGTGAGAGGAGGGAGAATAGACACGATATCTTTTTTGAATGACGGGAAAGCTGCCAAAAGGCTGTGTGAGAGGGCTCTAGCTCTTCGATCATGGTGTCCCATTTGCTCTGTCTCAGTTCTTTAATTGCTTGTTTAACCTCCCTCTGGAGTGACCGTAGGCGGGTACGGTTGTCCTCCGTGGGGTAGCGGTCATAAGCGCGTGTCGCGGCGTTTTGCCGTCTCTACTAATCATGGACGTCGTCTGGCAGGTGCCATTTACGATCGCTCGTATCTGGTACCGGCCGCAAGCAGTCGTCCATTATCGACTGCACGTGACTTGTGAGCGAGTCGATCGCCTGAGAGGTATCTTCCTTAGACGTAATGTCTTTGGGAATTTGATCTTTGGTCTTTGGGGATTTAATGTCTTTGGGAGGTGGACCGACGAGGTTGACTTGAGATTTTTCTCTAGCCGTGCTCAGTCAGTCGCTATCTTGGTCCTTTCGTTGTTGTGACCTGAGGGGCCAGGGGTGCGGGAGGCTAATTCCAGAGTCACCGGGCGGTGATCTGAGTCTAACTCGTGTTGAACTTCTATTGAACATAAACGAAGGTTTATGTTTTTGAGAAGAAAAATATCGAGTATGTCCGGCCTATGCGAAACGTTAAAGGGGAAGTGTGTCGGCTCTAAAGGCGCTATGACATCAAATCCCAGTCTGTCAGCGAATACCTTTAAAGAGTATTGCCCCTTTTATTGGAACTTTGACAGCTTCAGGAGGTATTCTTGGCGTTAAGGTCACCGCCAATGATGACGGCGCCTCCCAATACTAGCAAGGCTTTTAAATCTTTTTCGACTAACTGTTTCGAATGTTCTCTATTGGGAGAGAGATATGCCAATACAAGGGTGATAGGCTGATGGCCTGAGAGGGCTAGCCTGCAAATTGAAGCTTCAATGTACATTAGAGGGGGCGGATCCACAGGTGTGCAATGCAGCGACCTTTTATAGTAAATAAGCGTTCCACCCATTGGTGAGGTTGTCCTATCGTTGCGAACTATATTATAGTTCGCGACTTTAGGATCCTTGTTAAATGGTTTTAGGAACATTCCTTGTACTAGCAAGATGTTGAGCTGGTGTTTCCGAAGGAATGTGCCTACTTCATCCCTCTATTGGGTAAGGCTATTGGCATTGAATGTCCCTACTTTGAGGTGTCTGGGTTTAACTCTGCCAGGAGTGTACCTATCCATTTTATTTGAATTTGAGTGAGCCTAGACGCTCTAACGTGGGGGCGAATTTAATCGCAGTATTGAGGAGGGCGAGGTTGTTTCCCTCGTTCTTTCTTAGTTCGGCTGCAATTTCGCGGATTGCCGCGAAATTGATTTGAGCCGCGAAGCATGCCACTAGGGCTAGATCTGGATCTAGTCCTTGGGGGGCTTTTGAGGGCGGGCTTTTAGCGACGTTGATGGGAAGGGGGGCGCCCTGAGGGGGTTTGAAATTACCACCGGTGGGCTGGTTTGGCACCGTTGTTGGTAGTTTGGGCTGAAATGGTGCGGGTGGGGTAGCGGGCTGCTTGTTGGGCAGGGTTGGGCAAGCCTCCTTGCTAGTTAGCAGGGGGCGAGCCCACGCATTGTGGGTTGATAAGGGGAACGAAGGTCTTGTTATAATACAAGGCCTTGCCGTTTGAGTTGGGCTGGCGGACTAGCCTTCTCGGCGCTCTTGGGCAGCCGCGATAGTTAGCCGGGTGGCCGTATTCCCCACAGAGAACACACGCTGGTGGCTCTTTGCAGAGGGAGATGTCTTTTGGCCGTTCACACTGAGAGGTGTGATGGTCACCTAGGCACTTGACGCATCTAAGACGGGCAAAACAGTTCTTGGACGAGTGTCCATACATTTGGCACTTGTGGCACTGTGCCAAGTTGCCATTTTTGTGTGGGGTCTCTACCGAGACCCTGGATAGACCACATATGGTATTGATTTTGAAAATGCATTTACCCTTAGGTGTATTTGCTAGGCAGACTAATATTATATTCTCAATATCGGTAACGGGTAACGATCCTTGCCGCGGATCATCCGATGTACTTCTACAACCGGCAGATCCTGGGCTTTGAGAGATTCTAAGATCTTTTTGGTGTCGATTTCCCTCGGGACATTGCGTATCACTGCACGCAGAAGTTTGGTTTCGGGGAGGGTGTATGTATGATAGGGAATCTGTTGATTCCCTAGCATGCTTGACACGGTGCGGTGGTCAGCTGACGAGTGAAGGTCCACTCGTATGCCTTGGGGGGTGGATTTTGAAGATTTGTACGAAATCCTGTTGGTGTTTAGCCACGCGGAGATGGCTAGCCACTTCTCCTTGTCCCTAATGTATAGGGGCGGCGGAGCCAGTGGTTTTTTGACCGTCTGTGGGGCGACGGTGTTGCTATCCCTAGTGGATGGGACAGAGATTGGGGCTGTCTGCGAGACGACCGGGGGGGCCGAGGCGGTCGTAGCGGTCGTTTCAGACGGGATTGTTGCTGGAGTTATGGCCGATTCAGTTGGCTTGATTTTAGGGGCCTTAGAGGGGGCCTCTTTGTTGGCTTTTGCCTTCTTAGTACGCTTACGGGAGCGAACTTCGATGACGGAGCCCTCATTGGGCGAATCTTCCGACTCGGAGAAAGATGAAGCTGAGGCTGAGGGCACCGATTCCGTATCCATCGCCGTGCCGGTGGCCGGTAATTCCGGTTCGAGCGGCAGGACGGTGGAATGAGCGCGTAGGGGTTGCGGTGGGAGAATAGTTATCGCTCCAAAGTGATGAGCGATGTAAGCTTGGATTTCGGGGATCGCCAGAAGGGCGTCAATGGTGATAGTTATTTCCGCCATCGTGGGCTGGTGGAAAAAAAAAACGTTCCCGGGAAAAGTGTGAAACCTAGCGCCCTGGGTGGGGTGAACCCTGGGTTGTGTGTGGTGCGTGTCCCTCCCAACCGGGTGCAGGTCGGGAGGATGTGTGCTTAACTAGTGTGCCCTAAGCTTGTAATCCTTCGCCAATCTTAATGTGCGATAGGTTCCTAGCTGCTCGGGCCGTTAGGCCTTCGCAGAAAAATGATGAAAACCGTAGATCCGACTAGGAGATCCTCCAAGGCCGGATGCTCTAACCCCTTCCGATTGTTAGCTCTGCCCTGAAGGGGCTTGGCAGGCAAATCGGGGCCTTGCCTCACCCGGCTTCGTTGACACCATGAGGTTTCCACCGGGGACCAAACAATATGGTTTTCTGCCCTGAGGGGGCCAAAATGGGTCGACTTTTATCTATCTACGGTAGAAATCTGTACTCGACGTCTTGAGAAAGTCGTTTCGTGCAGTTGGGATCCGGCAACACCTGCGTCTAAACAGCGGAACTGACATAGACAACCGTATACACGGCCACCCGGAGCGGGCCACTGAACGGCCATAGACATCAACAAAATGGCGGTGCGACGTGAGGTACGCTGCGAGAGCGAGCAAGACAGAGCGAGATTGCACGACCGCAGGGGGCGGGTGCGGAGAGAGTGCGGTGAAATGGAGAGCAACGAGGCGCACGTCCGTACGCTACGAGTCTCCGACGCGGAATGTTGAAAACCAAAACATTACATATTATGTATGCTGCAACGCAACCATATCGCGATCTAATTTGACGACAGCGCTTCTATCGAGTGCATCGACATGATGCAAATGGTTCATATCTTCGTCGTGAACACTACTTACATCCCATGGCTCCCTGCGTCTTTCAAGATGTCATTACTTCCCCTGGTCATCCTACGCTGCGTCGTCCGATTCGTGGTTGCCACTCCAGAACCTTTTTCCCTAACAGTTGTAGGTTCGTGATCGATGTGACCTGTCTATTGCCATTCCAACATGCTAATTCTTCAGGCTACGTTGATTACACCTTTCTTCTACGGATTTCCCTATTTTGGATTTTAAAACGGAGAGAAATACCGAGCATGAATAGCACCTTAAGGGACTATGGGCCTTTTTATGAAGGCGACATTTATGGCCTAGCCACGACTTTGGTCTTACCGGCGCGCGGCGCGGCATGCGGGCCGGCATCGGTGAGCGGTGCGTTTTGTACGCCATGTACCCTCAGTAGCGGTTTGTTGAAGCGGCGGCAGTAGACGTATTTAGGTAGTCAAGATGTGTTCAAAATCATGGCTTTATCAAAATTATCCCATCTATGTTTAGAAAGCAGTGCATTTTTAAAACAAGACATTCTTAATATGAGAGAAGGAGTATACTAACTATATAAAGATCGGTATTTAAATGGCGAATTTCGTGACCTATACGAAGGTTTTTATATTTATGTTAGAGATCTTTTCACTTACGTGCAACCGCTATTCGCGATAAGTACATAAATTATTTCGTAAATAATCCAATAGGCATATATGTTAGTTAAACTTGTCCACTATCTAGGTACATTATTTAAATATATTAGTAATTATGTTTATTGTCTCTGTAAGTACCTACTTACAGAGATAAACTTTAAAAACATGTCAACTACTTATATATGGTATAAGACATACTAGTAGTTTCGTGTGTAGTTACATATCTACAAACGAAACCACCGATATGTTTACTAAGTGTTTTGCTAATTAGGTATCTACTATCTACCTATTGACAGAGAACAAAATAAACTTTCAAAACTTGTCAACTATCTACCTATATTACGTAAACATACCAGTAGTTTTGTCAAAATATTAGTAGCTTAGTTTAATCCCACTGTTGGGCTCGGACCTCCTCCACAATGGGAGGGAATTGGACCTACTATACCATGCTGGTGAAACGTGTTGGTATAGGGTTTCATTTCGAGTTTTCCTTCTCTTGCACAGATGTTACGTGCATATTATTATTCCTTAGTCGTCTTATACCCACGGGCAGAATAGGGAGTGGTGAATTGTATTCTTATTCCGTCACCACACGAAAATTGTGTTATCAATTTAAGTTAAACTTACCATTAAATAATAATATATTCTTACACTACTATATATATAATAAAGTAAGCAATAAATGCCTCGGTATCCATTACCGCCACAAAATTGTCAAAAGTTTTTTGTTTTAATCTACGCCGCTGAGTACGTCACTCCTACGCCGCTGTCCACGCCGCTCTGTTTCGTGGCGTTGCACACATTCACTCATACTTTTGTTCGTGCCACTCACCGCACCGCGCACCGCTGTAGCAATTAGCTCGAATAAAACTGCGCGCGTTTTCGCTATAAGCGGCGTCTCGTGGCGTGCTTCAAACATTTTCATACTTTTGATTTTACCGCTCGCCGCCCCGCGCTTAGCTGCCGCTCACAGTGGCAAAGTCGTGAACGGGCCGTTAGGGACCACGTCTCAGTGCAGTCGTATGTCATCGCTGGTAAAACACACTGGTTATAAATCTTTATTTTAGGCACTGCGGAATAATGGATGAGAAGATCCTCTTAGATTTTCCGAACGCTAGCCCTGCCAAGTTGGATTCGGCTGACTTTTTTCGAAATTTTATCTACCAAACTGTTTGTCCTAAGTAAACATAGTGGATCACAAATGCGAAAATCGCATTCTCAACTATGATCAGTACAAGAATTCGGAATGACATGACATGGGCATTAGACATCACTTTCCTCTTCGACCCACTAGTTGAGAAACCCTGATTACATCCTTGTGGACAGTGCTAAGTTCCTTCTCTAGTATATGTATGTTCTTTTTCTCAAAGCGTAAAATATAAATAGCAGTTTATGAAACTTACCTGAACCACCGGTAATGAAAATAGATTTATCTTTGTAAAATTCTGGAATCGTTGGCACACTAGTGAAGTCACGATCTTCTAAGAAGCCCATTTTCGTATTAAAATGATTTAAAAGCTATTTGTAATATCTTTACAGGTGTAAATTATAATAAATGTAAGTTATACTTTACAACATTTAAAGCAATAGATGTAGCAGAGCAATATATTTGTTTAACAAGATCTGTAGTAGTATTACGAATATCATGTAACGTTTATTAAGCTGCTACGGTCGTTTAAATAGCACATGTTTAGAAAACAAATTATTCCATTCCAAATTAACCTTTTAATGAGTAAGGCAAAAAAAGCATTTTGCTAAATGTTTTAGTATATTTAGATTATTTAATCTGTATGAATATAAAAAAGGGAGCCGTCGCTCAAGGCGCCTGGTAGGTGTATGTGTATATATTCATAAAAGGACAGATTACGACAGGAACTACTATGGCATAAAGGAATACCGTTTTTTTTCCAGAAAAACGTTATGGTTTCGTTACACAAATGAACATGTCGCAGCGTCACTACCTCTGGTGCCATATCTTAATAGTTTTTAAGAATCAATCGATTACGGAAACGTCAAGTATTATACTTGGGTGTTTTTGATACAACGTTGGCAATGATTTTTGATGTTTGTCGTTTGACCGTTAACGTTTGAAATATTACCGAGCTTTCTTTATTGAGAGCGGTCCGTTGAATACTCAGTTGGAAACGAGACACGAGAGCGATCGGTCGTTATTGCTGCCGTGTTGTATCAAATTCACCGCGTTTCCTTAACTTGTAAGTTAACTGTCGGTATCCATGTAATTGTGGTTATGATAGAAAAGTGTTAACGCTAATTGTTGAATACAGTTAAAAAGTAGCCATCCGAAGTGTTATTTTATCCCCTCGCAATGTGTGACCGACCTGATAGTGATACAGCACGGCGCCGACCTCAAGCCTCGATATACATATCCAAACGTGGCGTTAACCCCACGCCAACGATCAGATTCACTCTCGCCTGTAGATGTTTCACATCAAAAATATAAAAAAGAATATTTATATTCATAAGGTAAATAACATATTCATCATCATTATCATCTTAGCCCATAACATCCCACTGTTGGGCTCGGGCCTCCTCAACTATGGGAGGGCAATTGACCTACTATACCACGCAAGTTGGACGTGTTGGCATAGGGTTTTGTTTCGAGTTTTCTTTCTCTTTCATAGATGTTGTATGCATATTATAATCCCTTAGTCATCTTTTATGACACCCACGGGTAAGAGAGGAGGCGGTGAATTGTATTCTTACTTCGTTACCACACAGAAAGTACACGGAAATAACATACTATGTTAAAAATACTCAATATTGTTCAACAGTGTAAAACTTACATATAATTATTTATGTTAAATATTTTCAACACTATCCAGTTCATGATGATAATGGAAATAGAATTAAAGAAGGAATAGAAAAGAAAAATATTTATTTCAGGGCATGATAAACATAAAAACAGTTTCTCTTTGCAACTAGGCACAATCTTAAATCCATCCATCCATCCATCAGCCTACAGACGTCCACTGCTGGACATAGGCCTCCCCACGAGAATGCCACTCGGAACGGTCCTGCACCACTTGCATCCAACAGTTCCCTGCGACTTTGAGAATGTCGCCAGTCCACCTGGTGGGGAATCGTCCTACGCTGCGCCGTCCGATTCGTGGTCGCCACTCAAGGACTGCGACGTGCTAATTCTGCGGGCTATGTCGGTTACACCCGTTCTTCTACGGATTTCCGTGTTCCGGATTTTATCACGTAGAGAAATACCGAGCATAGCCCTCTCCATAGCACGCTGAGCGACTTTGAGCTTTTTTATGAGGCCGACATTTAGAGACCACGTTTCAGTGCCGTAAGTCATCGCTGGTAACACACACTGGTTATAAACCTTTGTTTTCAGACACTGCGGAATATTGGACGAGAAGATCCTCTTAAGTTGCCCGAACGCTGCCCAGCCGAGTTGGATTCGTCGGCTGACCTCTTTCTCGAAATTGGATCTACTTAACTGGACTGCTTGTCCTAGGTAAACATAATGATCCACAACTTCGAGAAACGCATTCCCAACTAGCACCGGTACAGGAATGACATGGGCATTAGACATGACTTTCATCTTGTCCATGTTCATTTGTAGACCCACTAGTTGGGATACTCTGCTGAGGTCATTGAGCATAGTGCCAAGGTCCTCCATGGATTCTGCCATGACTACGATATCGTCAGCAAATCGAAGGTGAGTGATGTATTCGCCGTTGATGTTGATGCCGAGTCCGGTCCAGTCGAGCTTGAAGACATCTTCCAGCGCAGTGGTGAACAGTTTCGGAGAGATGACGTCTCCCTGTCTCACACCTCTCTGCAACTGGATCGGTTTCGTACTCTTATTCTGGATGCGGACTGACATAGTGGCATTTCTATACAAACACTTCAACACTTCGATGTATCGATAGTCAATTTGGCACCGCTGAAGGGACTGCAGCACTGCCCAAGTTTAGACAGAATCAAAGGCTTCCTCATAGTCCACAAACGCTAGACACAAAGGCCGATTATACTCCTCGGTCTTCTGTATAATCTGGCGTAGCGTGTGGATGTGGTCTATGGTAATATAACCTCTTCAGAAGCCGGCTTGTTCGGGCGGCTGGAAGTCGTCGAGCTTGCACGCGAGTCGGTTCGTAATGACTCTTGAGAACAACTTGTAGACGTGGCTCAAGAGTGAGACGGGTCTGTAGTTCCATAAGAGCATTTTATCGCCCTTCTTGAAAAACAATACCACCACACTCCTGGTCCACGACTCTGGAACGTCGCCCCCGAGACAGAATTAAACAACCTCTGTAGGGCTTTTAGAACTGGCCTACCGCCTGCCCTCAGGAGTTCTGTGGTAATTCCGTCATCTCCCGGTGCCTTCCCGTTCTTTAATTGTTTCAGAGCCATTTTAAATAAAACTACTTTACGGATTTTATCGCGTTTGTATTTGATTTTTGATTACCCGACGTTTCGAACACTTTACAGCGTTCATGGTCACGGGTGGACTAAGATGTCTCACGTCCAACAAGTCATCGTTACTGCAGAAAATTTATAATTATCTACCCGATACAGAAATTAGTTATTAAATATTGACCCACATTTTGATACAAAATTTATTGCCAGTGTAAGAAGAAAATGATTCTATATGAAAAAATTATATTGTTTATGGTTAGTAATAATTAAACATTAAAATTAATATATAATTACTAACTAATAATCTAGTATACTAGTAGTCTACTATATAATAGTAGTACTAGTAGTAGGTCTCCCCTGTCGTTGCCAATATATTCATGGAGGACTTCGAGGAGACGGCCTTATCAAGCTCACCTGTCACACCCAGGTTCTACAAGCGGTACGTAGACGACACTTTCACAATATTACCCACAGACAAAATAACCATATTCCTAAACCATCTTAACTCCATTAATCCAAAAATTCAATTCACTATGGAACTGGAGTCAAATAACTCTTTAGCCTTCTTAGACATTTTGGTTATACGTAACCCTAATAACACCTTGAGTCATACAGTGTATCGTAAGGCAACACATACAGACAGATACTTGAACGGTGATTCTCATCATCCCCCTTCACAGTTAGCTACCGTGTGTAAATCTTTGTTGCAGAGAGCACGAGGAATCTGTGACGATGAACACCTGGCTGGGGAGCTGCAGCATGTCAAGCAGGTGCTACGTGCAAACAAGCTGCCAGTTCCTCGCCCCCGTTGCAGAGACCGAGTGAAACCACCCACAGTTGAGCGCCTTCCTGCAATACTACCTTATGTCAAAGGAGTCACTGACAAGATTGGCTACATCCTGAAACGCTCTTCCATTAAAACTTATTTTAAGCCACTGAAGAGGATGAGCAAATTCTTACCACCTGTCAAGTGCTAGATCCCTTTACAAGATGCAGGAGTATATAAACTTGACTGTGACTGTGGTCTCTCTTACATTGGACAAACAAAGAGATCCATAAGAACTCGGATCAAAGAACACATAACCGATGTGAAGCACCGCCGTGACACTAGGTCTGCAGTCTGTGAACATAGTCAGGACTGCGCCCACCATAACATCAGGTTTGATAAACCACAAATCCTCGCAAAAGAACACCGATACCTGCCTAGAATGGTACACGAGGCCCATCAAGCTGGGATCCTGTTATAAACATTATTAAAAACGAATCCAAAAAGACCACCACAAGACTGCAAGACACCGTGAGCTCATATTGTATAGATTTGACCCACAATAATAATAACTAAAGATAATTTTATAAATTAAAACCTATTAGTAAAATAAAGTAAGCCGCCTTCAAAATTAACTTTAATTTAGCATCATGTTACCTGATTTTTCTTGCCGGATCTTTCTCAGTGTGACCGTGTTCCGATCCGGTGGTAGTATACTAGATTATTAGTTAGTTTTTAAATATACTATTAATTTTAATGTTTAATTATTACTAACCATAAACAATATAATTTTTTCATATAGAATTATTTTCTTCTTACACTGGCAATAAATTTTGTATCAAAATGTGGGTCAATATTTAATAACTAATTTCTGTATCGGGTAGATAATTATAAATTTTCTGCAGTAACGATGACTTGTTGGACGTGAGACATCTTAGTTCACCCGTGACCATGAACGCTGTAAAGTGTTCGAAACGTCGGGTAATCAAAAATCAAATACAAACGCGATAAAATCCGTAAAGTAGTTTTATTTAAAATGTATAATACTCGCGTAAACATCAGAAATTATTATGTTTCAGAGCCATTCTGATCTCGTACAAGCTGACGTCCGGGATTTCCTCGGTGTGATGCAGAGTTAGCTTGGATCTGGGATCTTGGACCAAGCCGGCAACAGGGTTCTGGGATGATCTATACATCCACCCATAGAACCTTTCGACCTCTCCCAAGATCTCACCCTGGGATGAAATAATAGTGCCGTCATCGGTCTTCAACTTGGTCATTTGGCTGTGCCCGATAGACAAATCACGTGCGAACACTTTAGAGCCATGGTTGCGCTCTATTGCCTCTTCAATGCGCTGCGTATTGAATCGGCGAACGTCGCGTCGCACGGACTTTGAGATTTGTCTATTTAGCTGCCTATGTGTGGACCAGTCAGCTGAAGACTGCACCGTTATTTCCTTTCTCCGCTCCATGAGCTTGAGAGTCTGGTCTGAAAGTTTACTTGGTCTATTTGCGCGAAGGGTCTTAAAAAACAATCTTAAATAACAATTAGTATTTTCTATGTTCGAAAATCCATTTTTGCAATACTTGCACCTACCTTAGGATCATCATCATCATCGCAACCCACATACGTCCCACTGTTGGGCTCGGGTCTCCTCCACAATGGAAGGAAATTTGACCTACTATACCATGCTGGTCAGACATGTTGGTATAGGGTTTCATTTCGAGTTTTCCTTCTCTTGCACAGATATTATGTGCACATTATATCCCATAGTCGTCTTATACGATATCCACGGGCAAGATAGGGAGTGGTGAATTGTATTCTTACTCTGTCACCACACGGAAAAAATACCGTTTTTTTTATTGCAAGCAGTGGCAAACGAGCAAACAGTACACCTCAAATTCAAATTCAAATTCAAATTATTTTATTATGCATAAACCCTGAGAGGGCACTTACATATTGTCAGGTTTACAATTTCCAAAAAAAATGTACTACCACCGGATCGGAACGCGACCGCTACTGAGAAGATCCGGCAAGAAACTCAGCGGGCTTGTCATTATTTTTAATTTTTTTTTTTTTTCTTCTTACTAGTTATACAATTGTGTACATGTTTTGTAAGAACAAGCTCCAGTGTGATGCCCTTCGAACCGCAAGACAATATAATTTAAACGATTATGGCTGGACCAGATCCCACAAGCGGCACCCGATCACGAGTTAACTACTAGAGCAGCCATCACTCCCCTCAACCACTATGGAGGGAAGGGAGACACCCGCTCTACGCAGCTACCGCAAGTAGATCCTTATGTGAGCATGACCAACACCACAATATGTTACAAACGCTGAAAATACAAAAATTCGTTAGGCAAAACACGCTACACTTTACAATAAAAGTTAAAAGTACATTTACAAACAGTATATTTAAAATAACAAGGAAATTGCTGAATGAGGAGCTGCTCACAACCAATCTGTATTATCATCTACATAATCCGAGATTTTATAATAAGCTTTTTTACAAAGTCTATTCTTGATGGCTTTTTTAAACTTTTTCATAGGCCCTGATGGTAAGTGTTGCTGCCGCTCATGGTTATAAGGCCGCTGCCTACCGCGAAGAAGGTGAAGGGTGTATGAATGCGTGCAATGAGGCTCGGTGATACCAAAGGCCACCAACCACCAAAACCCTCCACACGCAAACATCCTCAGAAAGTTGGGCTTCCGGCTCTCTCGCTCACCGAACGAAGCGCAGTAACAGTTGCTACTATTCAGACGTCGATTTTCTGCGAGAGCGTGGTACTACCCCGGACGAACCGGCCTGCGGCTGTAGATAGATAACTGTAGACATTGTGGTCCTACCACTATTAATTATTATTTAACTATTAGGATATAAATGGGAAAATGGCCAATGTTGTCGTGTCGGACTAATTTAGGAGGCCTAGGGGCAACTAGCGTTTTAAAAGTGGTTATCAGTAATCTATGCAGGTTCAGTCTGACGTTAACGACGCAATCAGGAGCTCCTGACCGGCAGGAAAGATGGGATTCGTCAACAAAAGGTCGTCATCTATATCTATTCTTTCCATCTGTTCGTGAACGTTTGGAGAGAACTTAGCTAGAAATTTACCACTGTGTAACCCAATTCCTCACAGGCCATGGGAATTTTAGAAGTAAATTATTCTATTTTACACTAGTAGATTCACCATTTTGTCAATGTTCGACCTCAAACTCCAATTTTGAACAAACAGCTCATCACATCCTTTGGGAGTGCATTCTCTGGCGCAACGAGCGGAACGTCATGTTAGATAATATGCATGTCACGTCTGGGATTGTATACTATTCGGATCTTGTAGCAACTCGAGAAAATTTCCGTGCGTTTAGGCGCTTTTGCCATACCTATTACTGTAATCAAACCTAAAGCTCACAAATAGGTCCATTAAGCTTTGTCCAATCCGTGGTGCTGTACCGCTGCGTTTCACGTAGTTGTACAAACTCTTATTTACTGGCTTATCAGCCAACTTTGCTTCATGTCTCCCGCTTTGCATAGGAGGGAAGTGGAATCTTTCCAACTCCTCCTGTTTTCTTTTCTAATTAAATTTGTTGCGGGTCCCAAGACAATTAAAAGCGATTCCCGGGACTTTCTGAGAGTCAAACCTCAGTGTCTTATACGGAGACCATTGTGGATCCTGGCTTACAGGAGTTACAGTGGTGGGAATGTGTGGTGGGATTAGTACCAATAAAAAAAAAGGTTCAGTCTGACTTACACTTTCTCTCTGGATCAGTTCTTTATAAATCTGGATCCTAAAGTTCTTCAGTGGCAACGTCTTTTGCTTCCTCCTAAATCTCCCAGATACAATAACCACGCGTTGTTTACACCGTTTAGTCTTAAAATTAGATCTATAAAATGAAACTAGTACGACAAACTGATATATATCAGCGAAGTCAATACCTACCATATGTATATTATACTCTCTGACTATTGCAGAACATTCTACATCTTTTTTAGTTTTTGTATCAATGAGCTGGCTAGTGTGGCTTTATTGTCGTATCACTTGACAACGGCCAATCAATTTACATTATAGCTTGTTCGTTTACCAGCACCTCTTCCTTTTTTTAAGATGGGTACCGATTTCTATATACACAATATTACAAAAAATAATATATTACTGATAAAATTTTTGGTGTAGAATGTTAGCTTTTCGGACGTAGAGTATTTTCAACATTACGAATTAAAGGGTTAATCCTATTCAAGTACAATTTATAATTATATATTATAATTATCTAATTGTATTCTTTGAATAGAAACATTTAACTATGAAATTTAGCATAAGTGCATTGTATTGTAATTCCAAGGTCTTAAGATAAATTTCAAATTCAAATTCAAAATGCGCGTATAATACGTGTTAATGAATCGCGTAATTTGGGTGTAATTATGGATGACGAGTTTCGTTTCGAGAGGCACATTGCGGAGCTTGTGAGGAACTGTTTTTATCGTTTAAAGATTTTATATAATATAACCACAACTCTCGGCCAGTGTCGGTCATTGCCCGTTGGGCAGTCCGAATGGAGAGGTCTCGGTACAGTGTCAGGACCGTCAAGGCCTTCCGGCCGGTGCTGATGGAGTGGTTGGAGCGGACGCACGGGGTGCTTTCCTGCCGACTGGTGCAGATGCTGACGGGGCACGGTTGCTTCGCGAAGTACCTGCATAAGATTGTCAGGAGGGGAGAGCACACCGTCCTGCCGCCACTGCAGTTGCGACGAGGACACGGCGCAGCACACGCTCGAGATGTGTGCCGCGTGGGAGGGGGAGCGCCGTGAACTCGTTGCGATTATTGGTACCGACTTGACGCTGCCGACCATCGCCAGGGAGATGCTCAACAGCGTCAGGAATTGGGACACGTTTCGCCGCCGGCGACTCGGGCGGCGCAGGCACGAGTATCTGCGCCTAATGCCGCCCTAGCCGAGACCGCGGGTGGTCGGATCGGGGAATTGTCCGTCACCCGCAGAGAGGCTGACCGCGCGATGGCGACCGACGTCCCAGGATGTCGAGAGGTGAGGTTACTCGAAAGGGTATTCCGTCGGACCGACCACTGACGATAAGTCTGCTCCGGTGGTCGGCCCAACAACGAGGTAACATGGGTACGGGTGGGTTATGGTCCCGCGCGCCGTCTTTTCATCGCCCCGGACGGACTGGATCGCGTGCGCGCTTACCATAGCCCAGCAATAAAAAAAAATGTATATTGTCATAGACAGTTATAATTCTACGGAAGGGTTCACCTTTGGCAACAACTACAATATACTGCTAACTGAATATGAGGAATAGCAAAATCAACATTTTATACTTAAGAACAGTTTATGTAATAGGTATATTGTCTAAGAATTGAGCTGGCGGATTTATGTACATCATTAACAGGGCCTCACCTCAAGTAGTTAATAGTGGTAGGACCACACTGTCGACAGTTATCTGTCTACAGCCGCGGGCCGGTCCGTCCGGGGTAGTACCACGCTCTCGCAGAAAATCGACGTCTGAGCATGGCAATTTGTTACTGCGCTTCGTTTGGTGAGCGAGAGAGCCGGAAGCTCAACTTTCTGAGGGTGTTTGCGTGTGGAGGGTTTTGGTGGTGCCTTTGATATCACCGAGCCTAAATGCACGCATTTACACTCTCTTCACTTTCTTCGCGGTAGGTAGCGGCCTTGTAAAGGTCCATGAGCGGCAGCAACACTTACCACCAGGTGTACTGTCTGCTCGTTTGCCCCTGCTTGAAAAAAAAAAGTAGGTAGCATAATATCGTCATTGTGTGTGCGCAGCACCCTACCGTTCGATTTCCAACAAGACAAATACAATAATAAGTAATTAATGAAATCGAGAGGATTTAAATAGGTTAAGCGTCCTTACAAGCAAATAAAGATAATATGTTCTATATTATTTACATATTGCGTTTTGATTAAGGGGAAATCCACTTCCATTTCGTCACTTATTTTTATACGATAAATATAATTACCCTTATATGCTCAACATAAAGGATATCGCCTGTATTAATTAGTAAGATCCTAATGCTAACCATCGTAAATAACTTAGATTCAATCTGAAAAAAAAAATGCCTAAATGGGTGGCATTACCTATACTCAAAAAATATTGTGTTGCTTTTTAATATTTCCCCTTTGTATAAAAATTGACCAATAATGAATTGTATTAAATTATAAAAAAGTATTTAAATGTAATAACACTACTTGTCTACAATAAGTGGATGGAATTTATTTAACAGAAAATATAAAAGATTAAAAATAGCATAAGATAAAATCCTAAAATCAATTTGCGGAATAGTTTTATCTCTATCTATCCTTCAATTCACTTCAACGGAAATATAAATACGCAATCGCAAACGACACGGCGCCATAGTGTTCTGTGTTACCAGAACTAATTACCTTTAATTATTTATTTTTTTAAATCGATTAATCGATACTCGATATGAAAAGTAAATTAAAGTATATTAAGTTTGGGTATCATGTTTGATATTATCTGTGATTACAAGCAATAGCTTGTAATTTAAAAAATAAACATTACTTTTGTAATTTATATATCTGCAAAATTCGATTTAACATGAAAAAACATATTTTGCAGCTATTCCTTATATTATTTTTATTCAACAACCTTATCTCAACGATCTCGGCGGAGTTTCCCAAATAGCGCGTTTACGAATAGACATAGGTAAGACGAAAGTCATATCAAACGCCCAGTCATTTTAGTAGCGGTCCTAGTCAACAGTGCGACTCGAAGTTGTCGATCTAATGATCTTGTCTACCTGTTTGTCCTAGGTAACGATAATTCGTTACCTAGGACAAACAGGTAGATTCAATTTCAAGAAAGAGGTTCACCAACTCGACTGGGCAGCGTTCGAAAAACTTAGGAAGATTTTCTTGTTCAACATACCTCAGTGACTGAAAGACTTACGACACGGAAACGTGTTCCTTAAATGTAGATTTCAATACTAAGTTTAAAGTCGCGAGAGCAGGCTATGCTTGGGATTTCTCTGCGGGATAGAATCCAAAATACGGCAACCCGTTTGAGAACGAGTATGACCGACATAGCACGAACAATTAGCACGTTAAAGTGGCATTGGCAAGGCCACATTGATCGACAAACTGACAACCGCTGGGAAAGAAAGGCTTTCTTGTAGCGACCACGTATCGGACAGTAGTATAGACCAACGACCTGGTGAAAATTGCTAGGCGTCGTTGGATGCAAGCGGCACAGGAACATACTTTGTAAAGAAACATAAGGCAGGCCTACATCCATCCTATACGTGGTCAGCAATAGGCTGGATGATGATGATTGAATGAACATGTTGTGTGTTTTGTAATTATTGGCGCCAATGCTAATTTCCAAAAATAAAAAAAAGGAGAAAATAATTTTTAAATTAAACGGTTTTATTGTAAAGAAACAGTAAAAATAAAATCATGGGACACAAAACAAATATTTTAATCGACGATTGTAGATATTTGACGTGCCCCACGATTTTAGTTTTTACTGTTTCTTTACAATAAAACCGTTTAATTTAAAAATTATTTTTTCCTATTTTTATTTTCAAGTTTTTAGTTTTATATTGATTTATATCTGATGTTTACGCGAGCACTACACATTGTAAATAAAACTATTTTTACGGATTATATCGCGTTTGTATTTTATTTATGATTGCCCGACGTTTCAAACACTTTGCAGCATTCATGGTCACGGGCGGACTATTATATTGATTTTTTATAGAGCACTGTATTCTACTTGACAAGTCTTTTCATTTAATACCCATATTAATGGAATTGAAAAACAAATAGGTTGTCCGCCATTTTGTAGCGGCGGCCGTCTTAAATTTTGAATTTGTATAGTGCATTGTATTTTACTTGTCAAGCCCTTTCATTTGATATCCATATTGATGGGATTGAAAAAAAGTAGGTTATCCGCCATTTTGTAACGGCGGCAATTTTGAATTTACAAAAATATTGACTATACATAATTGTATTGTCACCAAAACCAAAGGCGTATACCAAATTTCATATCAATCGGTTGACAGGAAGAGGGTGAAATTTCAATTACTATATTTGACTCGACAAAGAACAAAATAAACAAACGGAGTAAGCTAACTAAAACCGTTTAATAAAATTTGTAAAAACCAAAAATAATAAGGTGAGATACAGCCATAAATAATAGGTCTTTACCTATGTAATTGCCGTTCTGCAGTACTGGCCATTTCAAATCAAAATAATTTTTGTTTGGCTAAGAATTCTAATTTGAAATTAATTTTATTTTAATACATGGCATTCTTTTTCCAAAAAGCAGTCATTTGTTTATTGATTAGTGTTACGTTTTCATCGCATTTCAATCTTTTTCGTCATCATGGATACGTTAAAAATTCCAGTAATTATGTAATATGAGTATCGTCGTGGCACAAGCGGCACGCAACATCAACGACGTTTACGGAGCTAACACTACAAACCAACGCACCGCCTGTTATTGGTTTACTCGCTTCCGTTCTGGAAATTTCGACCTGAAAAATGAACCTCGCGGTCGTCCGAAGACTTTGGTCGACAATGACGAATTAAAGGCGATTGTGGAAGCCGATGATACACAATCTACAGCTGAATTTAGCAGCAGCTTTGGACGTTAGCATCAAAACAATATTGGTCCATTTGCGTCAAATTGGTAAGGTAAGAAAGCTTGACAAATGGGTGCCCCACGAACTCAATGATCGCCGGCGCGAAGTACGTGTCGAAACATGCCTTGCATTGCTCAAGAGACACACAAATGAAGGAATTTTGAAACGCATTGTTACTTGCGATGAAAAATGGATTCTGTTTGATAACCGCAAGCGCTCAGTAAGTTGGTTGGATTCTGGTTCAAAACCTAAAAAATGCCCTAAACGAGAACTTACCCCTAGAAAAGTGGTGGTCACTGTTTGGTGGTCTAGCGCCAGTGTGATTCATCACAGCTTCTTACCAAACGGGGTGAGCATTACTGCAGATGTGTACTGTGAAGAACTGAACACAATGATGGAGAAGCTGGGACTTCTCCAACCAGCATTGGTCAATCGCTCGTCTCCGCTGCTCCTGCACGACAATGCGCGACCTCATATTGCACAGCAGACGGTCTCCAAGTTGCAAGAACTGGGGTTGAAAGCTCTCTGTCATCCGCCATACTCACCAGACCTTGCGCCTACAGACTACTTCTTTTTCCAGAATTTGGTTAACTTTTTGGTGGGAAAGAAATTCAATACCCGAGAGGCAGTACAAAATGCCTTTAAAGAATTTGTTGCCTCCCGTTCAGCTGATTTCTTTAAGAAGGGCATCAATAAACTGCCGCTGCGTTGGCAAAGATGCATTGATTGCATAGGTGATTACTTCGATTAATACAAATAAAAAATACATGAAAAAAAATCGTTTAATTTTTTTCATACATAACGGCAATTTCATAGGTAAAGACCTAATATGTATGTTAGTTTTTTGAATAAAATAATTCGTATAATTTCACCTTTATAATCGCACTCTTGTCGATATCGATATATTTTGATAAATTATTTTGGCTTAACCTGGTAACACACATGTGTCACTCCGATTTTTACAAATCTCAAACCTAAGTTCATTTGTATGACTTTTAATTATTATTTTTAATGCTAGGGTATAAGTTACCCTAAAATTAATTCTGAGAAAGTATAAAAATAAGATATGAATTTAGTAATAAGATATGTATTTGGTTTGGGCCCATTGCCAACTGAAAAGGGCCTGGTTTTGGGCATTCTCCTTTGAAATATATCGTGTGTATACAATGCCTGCTGGGTTACTAAAAATTCAGACTTCTAGTTTTATTCACAACAAAGTCATAGGGGATCGAAAATAGCCTGAATTCGAGGTAGTGTTGCGTTTTCGCTCAACTTGGCGCGAGTACTACCGTGCCCCCAGATATCACTCTATACTTGACGCATAATATCATAATTGTTATTTATTTATTTAGTACTTGGAAAACCAACAGCTGTACAAAATAGTAATGAAAACTAGAGTAAGAAACATAAAGCCAATAACAGGTTTTCACGGATAGCAGTGGTACACACCTACAGAAAGTCCGATAGTAATTTGTAACATCTTAATGAACAATAACACAGAGTATGACAGAAAAAGGAAAAACAATGATAATTAATTATTAAACAAGTTAAGGTTTAGCTGTCTCCGTGCCACCTCGCTCCTAGTATTGAAAGGGTCAAAAGAAAACTCTTTACATAATTTGTTAAAATCTTTGCTCGCTCGCACAATATATGAATTCTGCCTATAATTAGAGGACGATAATGGAATACCTATTGGTGGGTTGAACCTAATCGATCTCTGAGGCACATTAAAAAACAGCTTGTGTTATGCTTGCATTATGATCATAAAATATTAACTTAGAGAGTAGGGGATAAATACAAGGTGTATCAGGTTTTGAGACAACTGGTCAAAAGCCAACGACACGCTCGTCACAGCCCGCGGTGGGACGCTAGAAGAGGCTGTAAGCCTGGCGACCTATGGTACCGAAGAGGTCGTCAGGCGGATTGAGGCGCTAGGGTTGAGGGTCGCTCTGGACAAGACGGAGGCCCTCTTGTTCCATGGGCGCCGTATGAGCCCTCCCATCGGCGTCTCGATCACCGTCCACTCGGTTGACATCAGCATCCGGGCCCATATGAGGTACTTGGGCTTGGTGCTCCACGGGCAATGGTGGTTCCGGGAGCATTTCCGCAGGCTCGCTCCACGGCTCGTCGGCGTGGCGTCCGCCCTATCGTGGCTTATGCCGAACGTGGGCGGACCGAGCGCTACGTGCCGACGGCTGTACGCGGGGGTCATCCGGTCGATGGCCCTGTACGGCACACCAGCGTGGGCGGGGTCCTTGACCGTCCGACTTAGGGCCCTTCTGTGGCGACCACACAGGGTCACGGTGGTCAGGGTCATCCGCGGATACCGCACGGTGGCAACGGAGTCAGCGTGCCTATTGGCCGGGACTCCCCCGTGGGACCTGGAGGCGGAAATGCTCACCGAGTTGTATCGGCGGGTGTCGGGGGTGCGCGGGGAGGGCGGTGTTGTTTCCTTGAGGGAGCTCACCGCCTGGCGCGTCGACGCCCGCCGAGACGTCATTGCCCGTTGGGCAGTCCGGCTGAGAGGCCTCGGTTCAGGGTGCGAATCGTGGCGGCCTTCCGGCCGGTGCTGATGCAGTGGTTGGAAAGACGGCACGGGGTGCTCTCCTTCCGACTAGTGCAGGTGTTGACGGGCCATGGGAGCTTCGCCAAATACCTGCACAAGGTCGTAAGGAGGGAGAGTACACCGTCCTGCCACCACTGCGATTGCGACGAGGACACGGCGCAGCATACGCTCGAGGCCTGCGCCGCTTGGGCCACGCAGCGCCGTGAACTCGTCGCAATCATCGGTGCCGACCTGTCGCTGCCGGCCGTCGCTAGGGCGACGGTCGACAGCGTCGGGAATTGGGACGCGGTCGCAGCCTTCTGCGAGACAGTGATCTCGCAGAAGGAGGCGGCGGATCGCCTGCGCGAGGAGCGCAGCCTCGATGAGGAGATCCGCCGCCGGCGAATGGGGCGGCGCAGGCGCAACTACCTGCACCTCATGCCGCCCTAGCCGAGGCCGCGGGTGACGTAACCAGGGATTAGTCCATCACCCGCCGAGAGGCCGACCGCGTGAGGAAAGACTGACGCCCTCCCTGAGGGGGGGACGTCGGTCGATGGGAGGGTACCCCACGTAGGAGGTATTCCGTCGGGCCGACCACTGACGACAAGTTAACTCTGCTCCGGTGGTCGGCCCAACGACTTAGGCGAGGTGGTTTTCGGGTGGGTTGCGGGAGTTGCGTGCTTAAGCCCCTCTGTCGCCCCGGACGGATTGGTGCGGAGGCGCGCCGACCGCAGCCCACCCACAAAAAAAAAAAAGCCGGTCAATAAATGTTGCTAGAACCTTTGCAATATATCTACAATAGCAGAAGAGTACCTACATATCGCGTCGATGCAAAGTAATTAAGATAAGAGTAAGATAATGATGATATATCATTGGCTGGGTGTCTTCGACTATATGCGTTTTACCCTTTTGGGGCAGCCCAAAATTGTTTCTTAGTGCGTGCTTACCCCAAATAACCGATCGGTATACAAAATTTCACATTCTTAGGCCCGGTATCTTTGGCTATACACTTTCACCCTCTTAGGGGTTGAATTTCCAAAAATTATTTGTTAGAGCTCGCTTATCTTTGGCAAAAATTTTTTCATAGTGCTTGGTAAGTGAGCACTAAGAAAATCTTGGGGTAATCCAAGAAAGCCGACCGTGTACTAAAATGATCCTTCCTAGGCTCAGTGATTTCGGTTAAACGCTTTTCACCCCCTTAGGGCTAAAATTGCAAAAAAAGCTCATTTTTAGTGAACACTTTCCCCAAGAAAGGCAACTTTATACAAAATTTCATGTAGAAACATGAAATTTTGTATAAAGTAAAGACTTAATGATTTCGGCTATGTATTTTGCACCCCTTTAGGAGTTGATTTTAATACAATAATTTCTTAGGGCTCACTTACAACAAAAGAAAGAGAATCGCATAGAAAGTTTTACGTTCCTAGCCCCAATAGTTTCGTCCATACGCTTTTCACCTCCTTAAGGGGGTGATTTTCTAAGAATCCTTTGCTAGTGCTCGTGTACCCCAAGAAATAAAAATAAAATAAAAAAACCTTTTATTTCATGCTAAAGTAGGATAAATATATAGTTTAAAGAAAAAAGAAAAGTTAATGATGTTGTTTACAAATATTCCACTTATTTTTGAGAATTTTTAAGTATGAAAATGATACATATATGAGTTTGTTCGCATGAACCCCTCCTCAAGTGAGGGTGAAGGCCTCCTCAAAAGAATTTCATGTGTCTCTACCTTGAGCTATTTGCGGCCAGCAGTTACCAGCTATTTTTTTCAATTCGTCTGCCCATCTCGTGTGGGGTCTGCCTTTGAGACGTTTGCCGATTGGACCCTTCCACATTGTTACCCTGCTAGTCCATCTCTAATCCCTTAGCCTCGCTACGTGTCCAGCCCACTTCCATTTTAATTTCTTAGCGTAGGTTAGAGCATCTGTCGCTTTGGTGGTGTCTCTAATTTTTGTGTGACGAATTCTATGCATTTTTTTAATATTGAGCATACTTCGTTCTATTCCGCGTTGGCAGGTAGTGATTTTGCTTTTTAATTTGGATGTATATTTCCAAGTTTGACATGCGTAGGTTAGGCAAGGTAAGAGGCACGACGTCATGACTTTTGTTTTGATATTTGTTGGCATGTTACTTTTGAATATGTCTTTTAATGACGAAGAGTACAAAATACTTGTTCCAAATATTTTGTACTCTTCGTTCTACTTCTATTTCCTTCTGTTTACTGTTGAAGCCAATTTGTTTTCCAAGGTAGATGTAGCTCTGTGCATATTTCAGAGTTTCATTGCGCACTGATATTCTTCTCTGTATACTATTTGTCATGACCATTGTTTTTGAAAGATTCATTTCTAGTCCCACCTGCTTACTAGCTATGTTTAGTGAATCACTCATGTTTTGGAACTGTGTGCCAGATTCTGACAGCAGAACTAAGTCATCTGCGAAGCGTAGGTGGGATACATACGTGCCATTGATGTTTAGTCCTGTCTTTTCCCAGTTTAATCTTTTTATTATTGACTCTAGGATAGATATAAATAATTTTGGAGACAGCGAGTCGCCTTGTTTCACGCCTCTTCCGATGGGAAACGTAGGACCAATGGATTCTAGTTTTATTTTTGCTGTACTACCTTTGTAAATGTTTCTGATTATATCTATATACTCTTGTTCAACTTTTTGAGCTTGCAGGGCGGTCCATATACTTGAATGTGACACTGTATCAAAAGCTTTTTTATAATCAATAAATGCGATGTACAGCGCTCTTTGCTTCTCTTGGTATTTCTCAATTATTTGTTCCAGGGTATGTATATGATCGATTGTTGAAAAGTACTTACGAAAGCCTGCTTGTTCTATTGGTTGGTTTGCTTCTATTATGACACTTATTCTTTTGTTAATTATCGAGGCAAATAGTTTATATATACATGAAAGTAAGCTTATAGGCCTGTAGTTTGTGATATCTTTTGAGTCACCTTTTTCGTAAATTAAAATTATTTCCGACTCTACCCATTACGATGGTATTTCAGCAGTTCTTAATATAAGATTAAATAAGTGTGTTAATGGGGGAGTCAGTAGCGGCCAGGCAGCCTTTAAAGCTTTGTTTAAAGCTTTGCTTTGTAATGCCGTCTGGTCCTGGGCTTTTATCTAGCTTTAATCTTTTTATTTCTTGTGTGACTTCTTTTTCAGATATTGGTGTTATGTTTCCGCTCTTGTTTGTAGAGTTAATATTATTTGCATTGCTATGGCTGGTACATTCGTTTCCTTGTGCTTTATATAGGGTTTTATAGAAATGGGTTGCTACATCTATGATTTCTTTGCGAATATTTACGGTTTTGTCTTTGTAGTTTGAGCCATCTATCCAATATTTATTAGTTCTTAGTTCCTTAAGGACTTTTTTGAGCTTCCTGCTTTTTCTAAATGTTTTTCGATAGTCTTCGATCTGTAACTTTTGTAATCATGTTTAATGTATTTACTTATTAGTTTGTATAAAGCTGATAGTTCATTTTTTGTGGCTCGAGTTTTTATCTTAGCATGCTGTAGCTCAGATTTAAGACTTCTATGTTTTGGAAGATGTTTGGTTGATTTGGCAGTATGTAATCTATTTCATTTTTGTATTTACCATTCGGTGATCGCTAGGTCCATCTGAGGTTTGGTTTTTTATGGAAGAAAGTATTTAAGATGGCAAGTTTGTGTTCGAGGGCGAAATTAATTAGCCTCTGACCTCTCTGGTTCTTTCACCATACCCGTTTGGTTTCATTATTAGATGTTCATTTTTTCTTAGCTGTCCAATTTTCATGTTAAAATCACCCATTATAATAATGGGTAGTTCTTGTAAGCTTGGTCTAGGGCACTATTGACATTCGAATAGATGTTAATCTCTTCTTCAGACGCTGTTTCAATCGGTGCGTATATTAGTATTATTGTCATGGATAATCCTTGTATGTTTAAGGTCAACAATGCTACTCTGTCATTTATACCCATGAAACTTACAATCCAGTTCTTGCGGCTTTTATTTATTATGAAACTGACTCCATGTTTGCCAGGTGTATGTCCCGTGTGACATAGTATGAAATTATTATATTCTTCTATCCGAGTGCCCGTCCTCCTTATTTCACTCAATCCAATTATGTCGTATTTGACGCCAATAATTGCTTCGTTAAGTTCGATTAAGCGTTCGTAAGTAGATAAGGTTCTGACGATGTAAGTTTTTTTCTTTTTTTTATTGCCAACGGTGACAAACGAGCAAGCAGCACACCTGATGGTAAGTGAAACTGCTGCACATGGACCTTTGCAATACCAGGGGCACAACTAGGCCGCTGCCTACCGTGATGGAAATACTCTTCTTAAACCTCGTTTAAAGAAGGACATAGCGCTCGGGAAACACAGCAGCAGGTAGTTCATTCCAGAGCTTGCACGTACGTGGGAGAAATGATAGCTGAAAACGTACAGTTGAAGACTATAACGTTTCCAGGTGAAATGGATGAACCCTACTACGATGTCGAGTGGTACGTTGGTAGAATCATGTACAATATTTTTTCCTTCTTACAGAACGCAAAATTCTACCAACGGAAAGTGAAGATACTGCTGATCTTTTGCTCATCTTCGACAAGTTGTTTGACTCTTTTAATGGTCACTCTTACTGTGATACAGCAAAAGTTCTTAAGGGGTGTCTTAAAAATAACTAAACATTTCCAGTTCCAAGATGATGAAGCATTACCTATTTTAAAAACTATTCAATTTGAAAAAATTGTGAAGAAGCATGATGGTACTATAATAGTTAAGTATGAAAAAGTGCCATCTATACAAAACTGGATACATAATATAAATACATTTAAAGAACTGTGGAGATACTTAAACACACAATTTAAGGTGAAAAATATTTTAACCCGAAATTTCAACCAAGACCTCCCTTGAGAATTTCTTTTGCTGTATTAGAAGTAATGGAATTAGAAACATAAATCCCACGTGTATGCAATTTAGTAATGCTTATAAAACATTGTTGATTAATAATATGTATTCAGGTCATTCAATGAGCGCTAATTGTGAAAAAGATGATTATCAACCATTGCAATCGATGAAATGTTTATTATTAGAGGAATGTGTTTCTGTAGAACCTGCTGATTTTGCATGTGAAGTTGATTCTTTGATCATAACAATGAATGAAATTATATCTCGTGATTCAATTTTGCATTATGAGGCTAAAAAATATGTAGCAGGATATATAATTAAAAAATGTAAAACAAAAATATTTAAATCTTGTAATAGGTGTATGAATGCTTAAATGCTGATTTGCTTAAATTAGAGAGTGATCAAGATTCGTTCAATTATATGATTGACTATACGAAAAAATCTTTATTTAATTCATGTGACGATTTTATTAATTTATTAAATGACATTTATTTTATTATTGTAACATGTCTAAGAGAGTCACCTGAAATTGCTAATTTAAAAGATAAAATTTTATTCTTTATTGATTGTAGATGTGATTACTCTTTAATTACTTGTAGCAATCATAAAACAGTATTAGATGATTATATAATCAATTTATCGATTAAGTTAATAGTCTATAGCTGGTGTACATGTGTACATGTGTGGTTGACACCCCGTCAATAGAATTTTAATAGGAAAGAGAGTTGATTTTGATATTAATTATAAAGTAAAATGACAAGCTTTTAATTACAATAAAAGACATAAAAAGAAATGACTATTGATTATTCATTTTTGGTTGCATATTTAACTTTCATTTTTTGAATTTTCTCTGGATTAATATGGTATTCAGTTAATTTATTTAAAATGGGAGAATGATAGTTAATTTTGTTTCATTAGGTAATAATTAATTAATAATTCATTATTGTACAAGCTATATATATATATATATAAGCTATTCAGCCTAGACATCGCAAAGGTGTTCGATAGGGTCTGGCACAGGGCACTTCTAACGAAGCTACCATCATACGGAATCCCCGAGGGACTTTGTAATTGGATCGCCAGCTTTCTAGATGGACGGAGTATTAAAGTCATCGTAGATGGCTCCTGCTCCGATACCATGACCACTAATGCTGGTGTACCACAAGCTCGGTGCTCTCCCCGACGTTGTTTATCCTGCATATCAACGACATGCTCTCCATCGAGAATATGCGGTGCTATGCGGATGACATCACGGGTGACGAGCGGTATACTGAGCAACGGAATGTCCCTCGGAGTACTCAGGAAAGAAGAATTCAACTTGTGTCTGAAGTCGAGCGCTCTCTGGGGCGGGCCTCAGAATGGGGTGAATGGAACTTAGTCCAGTTCAATCCTACAAAGACACAAGTTTGCGCGTTCACTGCAAAGAAGGACCCGTTTGTCACTTTTTTTTTTTTTTTGGGTTGGCTATGGTAAGCTCACGCGCGGTCCAGTCCGTCCGGGGCGATGAAAAGACAACGCGCGGGCCCATAACCCACCCATATCCACGTCACCTCGTTGTTGGGCCGACCACCGGAGCAGATGTGACTTGTCGTCAGTGGTCGGCCCAACGGAATACCCTTTCGGGTAACCTCACCTCTCGACGTCCTGGGACGTCGGTCGCCGTCGCGCACCCGTTTGTCATGGCGCTTTTTTTCAGGGGGCAGTCCCATAACCAAGTCTTTTAAATTTTTCATTACATTTTTGTTATTACCAGGTTTAATTACAAGAGTACTTAAAAGGCGTTAAATAGGTAGTCTTTCAGAAGATAGCACCAATAATTTTCTTAAAAAATTGTAACCTTTCTGACTTTGCGTCATAATAGAGACTGCCATAATTTTTTGATGACGATGATGATGACTAAGGACTAATGACAATATAACAATTAAATAGTTTGTCCAATTGTCCTTACAGGATTAGCGATTTTTTTCAAGGTTGACAAGGTTTTTCAATCTTGGCGTGATTAGATAGATGTTTGGTTCGGTCGGCACGACAAAAGCGTATTTTTATTTTGTTTTATACTATTTTCATTTGAAATATTTTAACAAAAAGAACAGACCTGCCGCAAGGTCGCAGGGATATTTAAACCCAACAAACAAGACGGCAGGACTTGTATGCTCATGTTTAAATAAATGCCATATTTGCAGTAAAATATCTAACTCATTTCCTTTTATTTCACGTGCTTATTTAATAATAAATTAAATTTATTACTTTAAGTTAACTACTTATTCAAGTGTAATTTGGATGTCACTTAAGCGTGTATAATTAAAGTCATATATGGCGTTGTATGCGGTAAGGGGTTAATACGTATATTTGTAATAATAGTTTCTTTGTGCATCATTGATGGATTGTTTGAGTCTACTGCTTGTAGTAATAGTTTATAAAATATGAGAGGCCTGTTCATGAATATCTATTGCGTTTAATAAAAAAAAATTAAGAAAATAACTAACGTGTTTCTTATTTGCGTGTGTTTTAACACTTTAACCTTCCTAAACAAAAATAGAATCTCTACCTACGTGTATACTATACCTAAATATATAAATATACATATATATATACACACACAGAAACACGTGTGTGTATATATATATATATATTTATATATATAGGAACCTATACAACGGAAATCATGCCACCTGGTGGAGAGTCCGTACAAATAAATCACTATTTTCTCAGTGGCTCATCTATTCCTATAAATATGTATATTATCTATGCACCTGACTGTTACAATCATACTTTTTTTAAAGAGAGCTAACCACATTGTTCCTCTACTGACGCTAACCACACAGCCAATCACCGTCGCCTAGACCGACGCCACCTACGTGGTCCGATCACAGCGCTTGTTTAGTGTGCGTTTCGTTACATGTAAAACAACTTTTAATACAATATCAAATACTGATCTCTTTAATACAAAATAAATTATTTTAATCCTACATTGATAGACATAGATTATAGATCCTAGATTGATTCACATAGAGAAGTGCACAAAATCTATTACTTAGATTTGAAAAAGCAAGCTGCCTGTGCATTAGATAATGACAAAAAGGCTTATTTTACTAATTTCATCACCAATAATATTAAGAACCCTAAGTTACTATGGAAAAATTTGAAATTGAATGTGTTTCCACAGCACAAAGATAGCTATCTGCCAGAACACATTAATAATCCTGACATAATCAGTGAGGCTTTCCTAGATGTGCCTGGTAATAGTTGTGTCGACTCTTTACAGATATCTTATTTTGAAAACAACAGATTCTCTGACAATACCTTTTCTTTAAATACTGTGGATCACAAATCTGTCTTAAAGATTATTAACAGCCTAGAATCAAATGCTCAGGGTAGTGATGGCATTAATTTGGATATGGTGATGTTGACTCTTCCTAACTCTCTGCAGGCCATTACCGGTATTATTAACCAGTCGATTAAAACATGCACATTCCCAGAATTATGGAAGTGTGCAATTATTAAACCCATACCCAAACATAGCAACCCAGAGACATGTAAAGATCTCCGTCCCATAAGTATACTACCAATACTATCTAAAATATTAGAAAGGGTAGTATACTACCAATTAGTAGAGTATTTGGAGATACAAAACATTTTACCTGACCTGCAATCGGGTTTCAGAAAGGGCCGCAGCACTGCTTCTGCTCTTTCTGATGTTGTGGGTAATATTTTAGAAGCGCGTGATCGTGGTGAAGCATCGATTTTGGTGTTACTGGACTTCTCCCGTGCGTTTGATGCTATAAACATTAATTTGCTTATTGCTAAGCTTAGATTCTACGGCTTTGACCAAGAAACACTTAAATGGTTTACAAGCTACCTTACAAATAGGTCCCAATATGTGGAGATTCGTAGACTGGATGGTTCCACTACCACATCTTCAAACTCTCTTGTGCTTAGGGGCATCCCCCAGGGATCCATTCTTGGTCCCTTGCTATTTATAATTTATACTTCTGACATCACAAAGTGCTTCAAAAATTGTAAATACCACATGTATGCTGACGATGTTCAATTATATACTTCCTTTAAGCCCAAGGACACAAATGCGGCAATAAAACGGGTTAGTGAGGATCTGAAAAGGATACTTGCATGGACAGAACAAAATACACTTGTTTTAAACCCGAAGAAAACTAAATTTATGATACTAGGTAGTAAAAACCAGATTGATGCAACCCTCTCTGAAAACCCTAAAATTTTTGTACTAGGTGAGGAAATTTGTAGAGTGGAAGAAGCACTTAACCTAGGGCTATTAATAGATACAGGCCTTCGTTTTGAAAAACATATTAACAATGTGCTCAAGAGCTGTTTCTACAGATTAAAGGTCTTGTATGGAATACGTGACTATATCAGTGAACGCTTAAGAGTCCAATTGTCCAATAGTCTCATCTTATCCAAGCTGAACTATTGTGATATTGTATATGGACCATGCATATTAAGTAGAACAGAGGGCCTGATACAGAGGATTCAAAATGCCTGTGCACGCTTCTGCTTCAGGATACCAAGAAGAAACCATGTTACCCCTTATTTAAATAAACACAATATATTGAAGATGACTGCGAGGAGGAAGATTCACTTTGCTAGTTTTGTTTATAGTATTATTGCCACTCAAAGCCCTAAATACCTGTATTATAAACTATATTGGAAGGTGGACCAATGTAAATACCCAATTCGTTCTGCCGTGCATCCTCTTATAGTGCCAAAATATAGGACCGCTGCCTTCAGGGGAAGCTTTAAATATGCTGCAACACACTGCTGGAACATATTATCTCCTCCACTACGCCAGCTAAAAACAAAACAAAACTTTAAAAATAACCTGAAAAAACATTTCATGTTTATGCAAATTCAAGTTTAAAAATCATTCCTTCATTTATTTTTCTTCTCTTCCTAAGTTTGTATGTGTATGTATGTATATATATGTGTGTGTATATGTATGTGTATGTGCGTGTGTGTGTGTATATGTATGTATATATATGTATGTGTATGTGTATATATATATATATGTATATGTATGTGTATATGTATATATATAAATAATTTCAGTTTATAAATGTACAAATAATTGCAGTTTAATAAATGCAGAATTATATATATTTTAAGCATACCTCTTATATCCTTAGCTTGGTAGTAGTGATTTGATACATCCAGCAGTGTCTGCCACAAATAGGGTTCTCAAACTCAACCCTGTACCTAATTCAGCTTGTTAACAATTGGTTACATTGCGTGAATATGAGTCACTATACATATTCAAAATTCACATTTGATTTGCTTGAACTTTTACTAAATATTGTATCTACAATTTGGCGATGCATTAATTCACAACTATAAAACAATACACTTGACATACAGACGCTTCGCTCACAGATAGCACAAACTCACAAATGTTGCCACAGATTAAAAAAATACATCTTTCTTTTTTTCTATGGTTCATTTACCTACGTAATTTTATTTTATTTTTTAGACGGTCTTATCTTTTATTTTAATATTATCTTTATACATGTTTTTAGGTTAGATTATTGTTATTTTAGTTATTATGGTGATAAATTATTATTTGCAAAGGGATAGCCATGTTTTGACAGTATCTTCTATACTCTGCTGCCTGGACATCGCTGACGATCGTTGCAGGACGCTGCAGAATAACAGCGTTGTGGTATTCATTTTACCGAGTGAATACCTCAACAGTATACTGAGCAGCGATCCTTTTCCTCTTTTGCGAAGGGGACTCTAATCTTGTTATTTTCACTGTGTATTCTCTTTTATTATCTATTGTTTTTTATGTTATTGTATTTTTTTTTATTCTATGCTATTGTACGTGTTCCTCCCGTAAAGGAGAAATAAATTATTTTTCTTTCTTTCTTTCTTCCTTTCTATATACTTAGTCCTTTCCTAGGTCATTTAATTCGATTAATTTATTATACCTAACTTCTAAAATGATGAATAGGTTATGGGTTAGGATATGAATAGTAATACAGTCCAATGTTTCAACAACTATCGCAATGCATTCACTATTGACGTTTTCTATATGTTTAAGATTGATAAATGTGTTCTTCAATGCTCTATTTTGAAATCTACATTGCCTGTCTATCCCCTATAGTGCAAATATG
Organism: Lymantria dispar; assembly: GCA_032191425.1. Lineage (NCBI taxonomy): Eukaryota > Metazoa > Arthropoda > Insecta > Lepidoptera > Erebidae > Lymantria > Lymantria dispar. Next base: position 849,575 of record CM063450.1, on the reverse strand, counting down.
ATTACAGGGATTAATATATACCATAGTCATACTATTCACCATTTTCTTTTCTGAATCATGTACATAATATAAGTTAGCTTTATTTTCATTAACGAGCTGCTTAACATTATCAAAACGTTTGTGAAAAACAAAGTTTTTATATATTAATCCGTGTAGTGACAGAGAGAGAGAGGTGACGGATATAGATCTACAGCGCGAAGAGTATGGGCAAAATTGAAGCATTAGAGAAACTGAAAGTGGCGGTAATTACGGTAAAGCGGGGTAAAGACGTTCGAATTAGTGTGGATATGTATTGAGACGGAATGAACATAATGTTGTTAGGAAAGTCATAGTTATCTGTCTACAGCCGCGGGCCGGTCCGTCCGGGGTGGTACCACGCTCTCGCAGAAAATCGACGTCTGAGTAGTAGCATTTTGTTACTGCACTTCGTTCGGTGAGCGAGAGAGCCGGCAGCCCAACTTTCTGAGGGTGTTCGCGTGTGGAGGGTGTTGGCGGTGCCTTTGGTATCACCGAGCCTCAATGCACGCATTCACACTCTCTTCATTCCCTTCGCGGTAGACAGCGGCCTTGTAAAGGTCCATGAGCGGCAGCAACACTTACCATCAGGTGTACTATTTGCTCGTATGCCACTGCTTACAATAAAAATTAAAAAATGAAGGTGAGCCGTCGGTAATAGGTGGCCCGAGCAGCTAGGAACCTATCGCACATTAAGATTGGCGAAGGAGTACAAGCTTAGGGCACATTAGTTAAGTACACATCCTCCCGACCTGCACCCGGTTAGGAGGGACACACACTACACACAACCCAGGGTTTACCCCACCCAGGGCGATAGGACACATTCCTGCGAACGTTTTTCCCGCCAGCCCACGATGGCGGAAAAAACTATAACTATCGACGCCCTTCTGGCGATCCCCGAAATAAAAGCCTACATCGCTCAACATTTTGGAGCGATAACTATTCTCCCACCGCAACCCCTACGCGCTCACTCCACCGTCCTGCCGCTCAAACCGGAATTACCGGCCACCGGCACGGCGATGGATACGGAATCGGTCCCCTCCTCAGCCTCAGCTTCATCTTCCTCCGAGTCGGAAGATTCGCCCAATGAGGGCTCCTTCATCGAAGGTCGCTCCCGTAAGCGTACAAAGAAGGCAAAAGCCAACAAAGAGGCCCCCTCTAAGGCCCCTAAAATAAAGCCAACCGAATCGGCCATAACTCCAGCCACAATCCCGTCTGAAACGACCGCTACGACCGCCTCGGCCCTCCCTGTCGTCTCGCAGACAGCCCCAATCTCTGTCCCATCCACTACGGACAGCAACACCGTCGCCCCACAGACGGTCAAAAAACCACTGGCTCCGCCGCCCCTATACATTAGGGATAAAGAGAAGTGGCTAGCCATCTCCGCGTGGCTAAACACCAACAGGATTTCGTACAAATCTGCGAAATCCACCCCCCAAGGCATACGAGTGGACCTTCACTCATCAGCTGACCACCGCTCCGTGTCAAGCATGCTAGGGAATCAACAGATTCCCTAGCATACATACACCCTCCCCGAAGCCAAACTTCTGCGTGCAGTAATACGCAATGTCCCGAGGGAAATTGACACCAAAGAGATCTTAGAATCTCTTAAAGCCCAGGATCTGCCGGTTGTAGAAGTACATCGGATGATCCGAGGCAAGGGTCGTTACCCTCTCAATATGATATTGGTCTGCCTAGCAAATACCCCTGAGGGTAAAGGCATTTTCAAAATCAAGGCCATATGTGGTCTATCCGGGGTCTCAGTAGAGCCCCCACACAAAAATGGCAACTTGGCACAGTGCCACAAGTGCCAAATAAATGGACACTCGTCCAAGAACTGCTTCGCCCGTCCTAGGTGTGTCAAGTGCCTAGGTGAACATCACACCTCTCAGTGTGAACGGCCAAAAGACATCGCCCTCTGCAAAGAGCCACCAGCGTGTGTTCTCTGTGGAGAATAAGGCCACCCGGCTAACTATCGCGGCTGCCCAAGAGCGCCGAGAAGAATAGTCCGCCAACCCAACTCAAATGGCAAGGCCTTGTATTATAACAAGACCTTCGTCCCAGCCCCCTTACCAACCCACAATGCGTGGGCTCGCCCCCTGCTAACCAGCAAGGAGGTTTTCCCAACCCTGCCTAACAGGCAGCCGGCTGCCCCACCCGCACCATCTCAGCCCAAACCACCAATGATCGGGGCAAACCAGCCCACCGGTGGTAATCCCAAGCCCCCTCAGGGCGCCCCCCTTCCCATCGTCGTCGCTAAAAGCGCGCCCCCAAAAGCCCCCCAAGGACTAGATCCAGATCTAGCCCTGGTGGCCAACTTCGCGGCTCAAATCAATTTCGCGGAAATCCGCGAAATTGCAGCCGATCTTAGAAAGAACGAGGGAAACAACCTCGCCTCCTTAATATAGCGATCAAATTCGCCCCCACGTTAGAGCGTCTAGGCTCACTCAAATTCAACTAAAATGGATAGGTACACTCCCGGCAGAGTTAAACCCAGACACCTCAAAGTAGGGACATTCAACGCTAATAGCCTTACCTAACAGAGGGATGAAGTAGGCACATTCCTTCGGGAACACTAGCTCGACATCTTGTTAGTACAAGAAACGTTCTTAAAACCATTCAACAGGGACCCTAGAATCGCGAACTATAATATAGTTCGCAATGATAGGACAACCTCACCAATGGGTGGAACGCTCATTTACTACAAAAGGTCGCTGCATTGTACACCTGTGGATCCGCCCCCTCTGATGTACATTGAAGCTTCAATTTGCAGACTAGCCCGCTCAGGCCATCAGCCTATCACCCTTGTATCCGCATATCTCTCTCCCAATAGAGAACATTCGAAACAGTTGGTTGAAAAAGATCTAAAAGCCTTGCTAGAATTGGGAGGCGCCGTCATCATTGGCGGTGACCTTAACGCCAAGAACACCTCTTGGAGCTGTCAAAGTTCCAATACGAGGGGCAAGACTTTAGAGCTATTCGCTGACAGACTGGGATTTGATGTCATAGCGCCCATAGAGCCGACACACTTCCTCTTTAACGTTTCGCACAGGCCGGACATACTCGATATCTTTCTTCTCAAAAACATAAACCTTCGTTTATGTTCAATAGAAGTTCAACACGAGTTAGACTCAGATCACCGCCCGGTGACTCTGGAATTAGCCTCCCGCACCCCCGGCCCCTCAGGCTACAACAACGAAAGGACCAAGATAGCGACTGACTGGGCACGGCTAGAGAAAAATCTCAAGTCAACCTCGTCAGTCCACCTTGATCAAATTCCCAATGACATTACGTCTAAGGAACATACCTCTCAGGCGATCGAGTCGCTTACAAGTCACGTGCAGTCGATAATGGACGACTGCTCGCGGCCAGTATCAGATACGAGCGATCGTAAATGGCGCCTGCCAGACGACGTCCGTGACTTGTTAAGACGTAAAAACGCCGCGACACGCGCTTATGACCGCTACCCCACGGAGGACAACCGTACCCGCCTACGGTCACTCCAGAGGGAGGTTAAACAAGCTATTAATGAATTGAGACAGAGCAAATGGGACGCCATGCTCGAGGAGCTAGAGCCCTCTCACACAGCCTTTTGGCAGCTTTCCCGCTCACTCAAAAAAGACATCGTGTCCACTCTCCCTCCTCTCACCAGACCCAACCAGCCACCGGCGTTTATGGACGACGAAAAGTCAGAATGCCTGGCCGACTGCTTGGAGCTTCAGTGTACGCCGAGTACACTACACCCCGACGCCGCGAATCACCGCTTCATCGCCGACGAAGTGGAACGTCGTACCACTCTCTCGCGCTCGTTACGAAACGACAACCCCGATCAGCCTATCCCAGTAGTAACCACCGATGAGGTCGAATCGTTAGTCAGGGGTCTTAAAACCAGAAAAGCCCCAGGTTCGGACGGAATCTCAAATAAAGTCATTAAATTATTCTCCGCCCACTTGATAGTCCTGTTGTGCTGCATCTTCAATGCAGCACTAAATAATAACATCTTTCCCGCGCAATGGAAAGAGGCCGTGGTAATAGGAATCCACAAACCCGGCAAGCGCCGTACCGAACCCAGTAGTTACCACCCGATTAGTCTACTAAAAGGTCTAGGTAAGATCTACGAACGAATAGTTCTCAGTAGACTACGCACATTCGCCGAGGCTAACAACCTCGTTCCCGACGCACAGTTTGGTTTCCGAGCTAAACACAGCTGCGTACAACAAGTTCACCGCTTGGTAGAATACACAAGTACTCAGTTCATCATGAACAGATATACGGGTGTATTATTCCTAAACGTAGCGAAAGCATTCGACAAGGTTTGGCATGAAGGCCTAATCTACAAACTCTATCTCCTCAAGATCCCTCACTACTTAATTCTCATTATACATGACTACTTAAGTCATCGCAGCTTTCGCTACAGGGTGGAAGGGACGTTGTCGACCTCCCACCCTATCAAGGCCGGCGTCCCTCAGGGGTCGGTCCTCTCCCCATTTCTCTTCACGCTATACACTAGCGATATGCCCAAATTCAACCGGGTACATAAAGCGCTTTACGCTGATGACACCGCACTCTTTTGTGCTGGTAGATCCCCGACAACAGTAGCCAAGACTCTCCAAACAGCGGTTACCGCCCTAGCCAATTGGTTTAGGAAATGGAGATTAGAAATCAACCCCGAGAAGAGTCAGGCGGTCATGTTCACTAGACGAACTGCCCGTTCCTACTCTATCGACAGCATTCCCTCCCTTAAAATTTTCAACAAGCCGGTCACTTGGACCAGGCAGGTCAAATACTTGGGTGTGACCCTTGACGATCGACTCAGCTTCGCCCCTCACATAAAGCAAGTCCGCGCACGGGCAGCCTTTGTGATGGGCCGTCTCCACTGTCTACTCAACTCTAGGTCGCGTATGCCCCTGAGTAGCAAAATCCGACTATACACCACCTGCATACGGCCTATCATGACCTATGCCAGCGTGGTGTTCGCGCATGTTAAGCCACACAGGATCCACAGGCTACAGACACTTCAAAATCGTTTCATGCGCTGAGCTACGGGAGCACCGTGGTTCATACGAAACGTCGATCTCCACATCGACCTAGAACTGCCGACCATCAAGCAGTTTATGAAACGGTGCTCTCAGAGTTACTTTGACTCTGCCATGACACACCCCAACCAACTAGTGGTTGGGGCGGCTTCCTATAGACCCTCCAAAATCTCCTCCATCCGACGTCCTCGTCACGTCCTCGACGAAGAGGACGACAATATCACACTCGCTCAACAAAGAGCCTACACGGCCCGCGAGGCCTTAACAAATAAATATCCGCGGTTCCGCCCTCGCCGTCGAGGTGCGAAACCGCGCCGCGCAAGTCACTACTAAAAACGTGGGCACGCCCACTTTGCCTCCAGCGACGCCCCAAGCCGAGGTCCGTTCCCCACAGGGGGAGCCCTTGGGCGATGTCGCTTAGCATACGTTTCTCCGGGTTGAGAGCCCTCAGCGCTCACCCATAGTCCGCGTCAAGCTGTCAAGGCCATCTGCGGCCAACAGCTGTACACACACAAAAAAAAAAAAAAAAAAATATATTCAATTATTAGGGGACCGCAAGGCGTGGCGTTAAACGCCACGCGACGATCACGGTCACCCTTGCCTATAGATGTTTCACATCAAAAAATATGAATGTTGACGCCTTCAGAGCTAAGGTCCGAACAAAGAAAAGGTGAATGGGTTGCATGAAGGGACGTGATAAGTATATTTTCGAAATCTGATAGGATTTTAGGACAGATTAAGACGTGATACCCCAAGTTATTGATATACGAGCAAAATGATAATAAGGATAGAACAGGAGCTAAAAATGAAAAAAGAAACTAGATCCGTATGATAATAATTTTGTTTAATGTTTATTCGCTATTGAAATGTTTAACAAAATATATATTTAGGTAGATAATATATTTAATTTCGCTTACAGACAACTATAACATTCACACAAATTTTTGTTAAGAAATTCTTGTTGTATATTATCGTCGAGGTATTGATTGATAAGTGAAGCACATTGCATGTCAGTGGCGACGCACGAGAGGGGTGACTGCAGCTGATGCAGCAACACCGGTTGGTGGGACAGTCGCTGTGGGGAGGGGCCAGAGGCGCGCGGGGAGGCAGCGCGGAGCACCACCAGCTTGGACTGCAGCGTGCGAGTAGCAGGAGCAGCACGGCGTGCTTGCACCAGCCGCGCCAGCGTCGCTTCCAGTAGCGCACGAGTGTACTGTACTGAGTGAGCCGCCCGTTGCACTAAATGCCAAGCGCACGCTGCCACCTTCTCAGTCCAGGAGTTCGCCGTCTGTAACTGCGCGTGCAGTTCTGTTGCATCACCATTACACATCAACTCGCTTATATGATGTATTAATGCATCCTGCAACTGCTTTTCTGTCACGAATTCGCTGAGCTGATGTTCCACCTCCATATGAAACTCACTCGGCACATATCCCAAACAGAACACTGTTCCTGTAAAACCTGTAACATGTAATGCGATTACTTTGACTTCTTAGATTTTTTCGAATTATCCTACAATAAACGCTTATACATTACTTATATATACGTCTCATTTTTACTGATCTTCTATAAAATGAAAAATATTGGTATTCTATGCTCCGTTAGCCATTCCATTGGTTTATCTTCAATTTGTTCAATAATAATCTTTTACAACACGTGACCCACATTCTCTGATGCAGTTTTGTACTCCACACACATAAGTTAAGCTACTTAATGAAATGTGTTCTGTTCCAGTATAACAGTTAGATGACATCAAAATCTAGAAGTCGTTATGCTAAAGCATCATACAAGACCACATTGCTACTTCACTTGAGGCGGAACATTGTCAAGCACTATTTTATTAAAGTAACAAAGCTATTCCTTATATGTATTTCTAAATAAGAGTATATCCTAATATATAAAACTTGTATAATTCTATGCTTTATCTTTATAGTGATAATACCTTGTTCTTCAAGTATCGCTGCTAACTCAAGTGCGACCAGTACTCCATTCTCATATCCCAATATGTAAAACTTGTCTTGCAGTTTTGACTTTCTAGATAAAACCTGTAACATTATATTAAACAAAGGTTTTAATTAGATTGAATAATTTACTAAACTATTTTACCTCATTTTACAGTTTTACACTTTCAGTGTAACAGTTAAGAGCAGAGGCTAACCTATATTTTGTTACGTAAGGTTCATCTTAAAATAATAATTTATTAAATAATAAGAATTATTTTTATGTGAGAGGAACACACTGTCAACAGTCGTCTACAGCCACAATCCGGTCCCTTCGGGGTAATAGCTCACTTTCGCAGAAAAACTACGTCAGAATAGTAACAATTTATTACTGTACTTCATTTGATAAGTGAGGGAGCCGAAAGCCCAACTTTCTGAGTATGTTTGCATATAGTGGGTTTTAGCGATGGGTGGCTTTAGTATCACCGAACCTCATTGCACACATTCTCACTTCTTCCACTGTCTTTACGGTAGGCAACGGCCTAATAAAGTTCCATGAGCAACAGTTTCACTTACTATCAGGTATGCTGTTTGCTTGTTTGCTTCCAACAGTAATAAAAAAAAGCATATTGCCATATACAGTTCTAGATTTCGTACTTGTTTGAAATCATAACTTTTTAACAGCTAGGAACTCGCGTTCAGTCATATTAATGTCCTTAGACCAATGAGACAGAGATAATTATAAGGTTTTATGTGAAAAAGATATCATCATTAATCCTGCTTTTATCCAAACATCTTGGGTTCGAGAAAATATGCAATTTACCTTCCTAGATATTGAAGTCTTTACGATTTGGCCGACTGTTTATGTAATTGTGACCAGGCAGTGTCAAATGGAATTTGCTTAGGTAAATGTAAACTCTTAGTCATTTATATGACGCCCACGAGCAATACAAGTATTGTAGTATTGGTAGCCAACACTACACAGCTACGCATCAAAAAGCATGATTATATAAATATTACCTCGGCATATCTCTGCGCTGTCTCTTTGGCAGTTTCATAAGGGTGATCTAGGCCAGGCTGTAGCACAATAGCAGGTAGTTTTAGACGTTTACACAACTGACGGAAGCGCTCATGATGACCCTCTATACCCGGAATAATGCAAAGGTACTGTCCTGGGATATTATAATCATATTCCATCTGAAATTGAAAACAATATATGTCTAAACTACAACATTAATTGAGAAGTAAATTATCATAATTACGAAATGTTAAAATTAAGTATAGGTTACAATAACATTGAGAAGTTATTAAATGACAATCTGCTCAATCTGTTTTACAATCGAGATCAGTCAAACCATTAAAATAACTTTTAGAAGGATAGTTTCACCCGCAAAGTGGATATTTGGTTAAGTGTTAAAATGTTTTGATATCTTAGATTTCTTTAGGAAACTTATTGTAGAGAGTTCTATAGGGACGAGTGATAATAAGATCGTATGAGTTAAGATGACTCTAGTTATTTTTATTGATATATAATGCATCAGAACCATGAATATATATAAGATACAATATATCTATGTTGATAGTAATATCGGTGACTATTTGGGCTATTATGAATTGATACATCGATAGATTGATAGACAGATGAAAAATCTGGAACTGCTATAAATGACAGGCAATGGTTTGCTTGAAACCGCATTTGAGTGACATTCTCTGTCATCATTCATGCCAAATACGTGTGAGCCCACTGTTATATATGTATCTATTGCTATAATTGAAAGTGATCATATGCGACGTCCCTAACTATGCATAATAGTACTCCTTTGGACAGATCAAAGAAAGCCATACTGATACAAGAAACTGTCAACAAAAGAGAAGTGCATATCGGGCGTAACTGCACTCTGGAACTTGCACACGGAAGTGTTCGCCAAAATATCTTGGTAGCTGTAAGTTATGCAAGAAGGAGAAGGTCAATCTTTACCTGGAGAGTTACACTTATACGTTGTTATACTGTGGCAGTAAGCAACATAACATTTTGAATTATATTTGAAATACATTTCAAAATTCGTCGGTTATCCTCTTCAATTTCAATTAAGCACTATTCAGGTAACGACCAATCATAAGTCTTTTATATTTTAATATACTGACTTGTTTATTTAATTATAGTTTTTGGACTTACCGAGATGATTTTATGACTAAGAGTCGAAAGTACTACCAAGTCCATTGTTGCGAGAAGTTCGTCGTGGTAAATGTTGGATATAAATGTTAACAGTCCTTTCACATTTGTCGGTACAATCTCTGACACGTATTTCTCCAATTCTTGAATTCTGTAAATAAAAAAGAACTGCACATAGTTAATCTGTTGATATTTAATAACTGTGCACACAATCTCAGCAGCAATAGCGTTACAGAGTGAATAAAATCTATCAGGGCGTACACAGTACTAATGCTTCGAACTATTCTACGCTTTACTCCTTGTAGTCGTTTCGTCTTACATTTGGCGCTACTATTATTAAATAACCATTATCACCGACTAACCTGTACAGTATTAGTGCACTCAAGAATATAAGGTTTTTATAATTATCAAAGTCAAACTCAAGTCATTTACTATATAAATATACACTGCGGAGGCATATTGCCAATTTACACATTATACCTTGAATTAATACAATGATTTACAGCTGAATTGAAATACGGTCCCCATTTATCTGGGCAAATGGATGAAAAACATGAAAAAGTAAATCCGACTGATTTAGTTTTTAATTACTGTATTTTACTATCAAATTTTCCTGTAAAATATCATAATTAGTAAACATTAACTACGTTGCAGTCTTCTTGTCTCTACAAAGATGTATTTTTTTTTCAAGATATATGGAAAACGTCATGGATAATTACGAGTTTGAGTAACAACATTAATAACAGTAAATAAACCATTATTTACTATTATTAATATTGTTTATTAATGCAACTATACTGCAGTAACTATGACCCACCCAAACCGATTGCAGTGTAACTACACTTAGCTACCGCAAGCAGAGACCTTATAGGGAGCATGACCAAACCAAAACCGTCCCATACTGCATTATCCGATACGTAGTCGCCATTCGAGAATCTTTCTTCTCTTGCTACATCAGCGTGCTAATTTTTCGTGCTATGTCGGGTACATTCGTTCTTCTACGGATTTCCGTATTTCAGCCCTTCTCTCGCAAAGAAAGCCCAAGCATAGCTCGCTCAAAAGCACGTTGAGCGACCTTGAGCTTAGTTATGAGGCCCACATTTAGAGATCATGTTTCCGTGCTGTAAATCATCGCTGGCCACACTGATCGCAAATCTGTGTTTTCAGACACTGAGGTATGTTGGATAAGAAGAACATCTTAAGTTGCCCGAACAATGTCCGGTTGAGTTGGATTCGTCGGGTGATCTCTTTCCCGGCATTAAACTTACCTAACTGGACTGTCTGCCTAAGGTAAACATAATCCGGGCGGCGTCGGTGCTGTCTAGGTGCAGTGCCCAGTGGAGTCGGTCAAGCAATTGGCCGACTCAGGCAGGCTCCTCGTGGGCTTGGGTTCAGCGCGGGTAACCGTGCTGGAGCTCCGGCCCACGAGGTGTTACAAATGCATGGCGGTCGGGCATACCCGACCGACATGCAAAAACTGCTTTGACTGCAGCGGGCTATGTTTCCGTTGCGGTCAGATTGGACACCAGGCGGCATCGTGCTCTGCGGTGCCCCACTGCCCCGCGTGTGCTGCAGGCAATAGGCCTGCCAAGCATCGCATGGGCTCTGGGGACTGCAGACCGGGCCAGTCCCAGCTCCGAGCGAGGCCCGATCGCCCGTTAGCGCGGAGGAGGTGATGATGTATACGGACCGTTAATGGACCCCGTATCCATTCGTCTCCTCCAGGCCAACCTCAACCACACCGCCGGTGCGCAGGACGTGTTCCTGCAAGCCATGGCGGAGTGGTTGATAGGAGTAGCCGTAGCCGCGGAGCCGTACGTGGTGCCCGACCGGCCTAACTGGTTGGGTAGCACCGATAGCACAGTGGCAATCGTCGCCTCCACGTCGTGGCCTTCTTCGTCTCTGACCCTTAGGGACAGGGGCGTCGGATACGTCGCGGCGGACTGAGGGCAGATTACGCTCTTCAGAGTCTATCTCTCCCCTAACTGGAGTGTGACCGATTTCGAGGACTCCCTCACCATCATGGAGGCCTCGTTACGGCAAATGGCATCGCGCCAGGTCTTCGTCTTGGGGGACTTCAACGCCAAGTCCGTGGCGTGGGTGTCCCCCCGGACGAAAGACCGAGGACCAGCGATCGAGGAGTGGACGGCGGCACTGGGCCTCTGTTTGCTGAACAAGGGCTCGGTGCATACGTGCGTGCGACAACGGGGCGGGTCGTTAGTGGACCTTTCGTTCGCTAGCCCCGAGGTCGCCGCACGCGTGGGGAGCTGGCGCGTCGTGGAGGAGGAGGAGACCTTGTCGGACCACCGGTATATCCGGATGGAGGTCTCCCCGGCAATCCCGACGCCCAGCAGGGGTCACGGGGCGGATGGACGTCCTGCGTTCCCGCGATGGGTTGTGGGTCGCTTAGACCGGGACCAGCTGGCGGAGACAGCCATCGTTTACTCGTGGCTGTCCTCTGCCAACCAGTTGGACGGGGTGGACGCCGAGGCTGGCCGCATCCGCAGTGCGTTGACGCAGATCTGCGATGCGGCCATGCCCCGGGTACGGCGTCTGCCCCCTTGGAGGGTGGTCCACTGGTGGTCCCGGGAGCTGGCGGATCTCCGGGCCGCGTGTAATCGCGCCCGGAGGGCCTACACCCGCAGCCGACGGCGCCAACGCGACGCGGAGCGGGAGGCCTTGCTGTACGAGGGCTACCGCAATGTGCGGTCGGCCTTCAGGCTGGCCGTCCGCTCCGCCAAGGACGTCAGTCGGCAGGAGATGCTGGACGGTCTCGACCGTGACCCCTGGGGACGCCCCTATCGCGCGGTGCTGAATAAGCTCCGCGCGCGGGGCCCTCCCCTCATCGAAACACTCCAGCCCAGCCTTCTCACCCGGGTCGTCGAGGACCTGTTCCCGCGGCGGGCGGAACACACGCCCCCGGTCATGGCTCCGCCAGACACTGACCGGGAGGCCGACGACGACAGTGTTCCGCCCATCACAGAACCCGAGATGGGAGTGGCGGTGGCGCGCATGTGCGCAAAGTTCACCGCCCCCGGGCCCGACGGTGTTCCTTACCGTGTGCTGGGCCTGGTCCTCGACCACCTGGGTCCCCGCCTCAGGAAGCTGTTCGACGCGTGTTTAGCGTCCGGACGGTTCCCTGGGTGCTGGAAGGAGGGAAGTCTGGTGCTCCTGCCGAAGCCGGGACGGTCTCCGGGGTCGCCTTCGGCCTACAGGCCTATCGTGCTGCTCGATGACACGGGCAAGCTACTGGAGAGGGTGGTAGCTGCCCGCATCGAGCGGCACCTCGTCGGCACGGGGCCCGATCTGTCGGACGCCCAGTTTGGGTTTAGGAGGGGTCGTTCGACGATCGCGGCTCTGTTGCGCCTGAGGGCCGTGGCGACTGAGGCCGTCACCGGTGGGGGAGTGCTGTTGGCAGTGTACCTAGACATCGCCAACGCATTCAATAGTCTGCCATTCAGCTGCATCAGGGAGGCGCTCCGGTATCACGGAGTGCCAGCTTACCTGAGGCGGCTAGTGGCAGACTATTTGGTGGGGCGCAGCGTCCTCTGCACCAACCGAGCAGAGGACGTTGTGCGAACGCCCATGACGTGCGGTGTCCCACAGGGGTCGGTCCTCGGACCCACCCTGTGGAACATCGGCTACGACTGGGCGTTGCGGGGGAGTCTCCCGCCCGGGCTGGGCGTGATTTGTTACGCCGACGACACGCTCGTCACAGCCCGCGGTGGGACGCTAGAAGAGGCGGTAAGCCTGGCGACCTATGGCACCGAAGAGGTCTTCAGGCGAAACGAGGCCACCCTCAACCCCAGGTGGCCCTGGACAAGACGGAGGCCCTCTTGTTCCATGGGCGCCGTATGAGCCCTCCCATCGGCGTCTCGATCACCGTCCACTCGGTTGACATCAGCATCCGGGCCCATATGAGGTACTTGGGCCTGGTGTTCGACGGGCAATGGTGGTTCCGAGAGCATTTCCGCAGGCTCGCTCCACGGCTCGTCGGCGCGGCGTCCGCCCTATCGTGGCTTATGCCGAACGTGAGCGGACCGAGCGCTACATGCCGACGGCTGTACGCGGGGGTCATCCGGTCGATGGCCCTGTACGGCGCACCGGTGTGGGCGGGGTCCTTGACCATCCGACTTAGGGCCCTTCTGTGACGACCACAGAGGGTCATGGCGGTCAGGGCCATCCGCGGATACCGCACGGTGGCGACGGAGTCAGCGTGCCTATTGGCCGGGACTCCCCTGTGGGACCTGGATACGGAAATGCTCGCCGAATTGAATCGGCGGGTGTCGGGGGTGCGCGGGGAGGGCGGTGTTGTTTCCTTGAGAGGTTCGGGGTGCGAATCGTGGAGGCCTGCCGGCCGGTGCTGATGCAGTGGTTGGAAAGGCGGCACGGGGTGCTCTCTTTCCGACTAGTGCAGGTGTTGACGGGGCATGGGAGCTTCGCCAAATACCTGCACAAGGCCGTAAGGAGGGAGAGTACACCGTCCTGCCACCACTGCGATTGCAACGAGGACACGGCGCAGCATACGCTCGAGGCCTGCGCCGCTTGGGCCACGCAGCGCCGTGAACTCGTCGCAATCATCGGTGCCGACCTGACGCTGCCGGCCCTCGCTAGGGCGATGGTCGACAGGGTCGGGAATTGGGACGCGGTCGCAGCCTTCTGCGAGACAGTGATCTCGCAGTGTAAAGCAATGAGGCTCAGGCAATCAGGTACTCAGGCAATCAGGTACTCAGGTAAGCAGTCAAATGACTTCTACCTCTTATAACTTGTACTGCACGCTATAGTTTTATTTAGGCTATGCAGCTAGTAACGAGGATTAGCCTCTACTCTAAATAAATAGATTTGTACTTGACTTTTAACCGTCTTTTAAAGTTTAATTAGTTTTTTGCGTATTTTATCTTAATAAAAGATTACTTGTTTCATAAAATAATCTTTTAATATTATTGTAGGTGAAATCTATACAATAAGTGCTCACAGTGTCTTGTAGTGGTCTTACTGGTTTTATTTTTCATTACATTTATAATAGGATCCCATCTTGATGGTAATATCCAGCCATCTTTTCTATTCAAAATATTGTAATTTTTAATCTCAATAGCCTCGCGGATTATTCTAGGCAGGTATTGGTGTTCATTTGCATGGATTTCTTGTTTATCAAACATGCTTTTATGGTGAGTGCGGTCCTAAGTGGTTTCACAGACTACAAGCCTAGTGCGACAGTGATACTTCACATCAGCTATCTGTTATCTGATCCGAGTTCTTATAAATTTCTTTGTTTCACCGCAGTTCGCAGTCATAGTCAAGTTTATAAACTCCAGGATCTGGCACTTGACAGGTGGTAAAAATTGACTAGTCATCTCCAGAGCATTAAAATAAGTTTTTATAGAAGAACGTTTCAGGATATAGCCAATCCTATAAGTGACTTCTTTTACTGCAGGGAGGCACTCAACTATAGATGATTTCACACGGTCTCTGCTGGGGTGAGAAACTAGCAGCTTCATCTTGATCACTCTTCTATGTTAATAAATTTATTTAGAAAAAGTAACAATACGACATCAAAATACAAATATAAATAGGCACCAAGTTTATATAGTTTTTTCCTGCTACAAAACTCTTTGCAATGTGAAAATATATTTTTTTTTATTTAAATAGTTGTTACGCAGACCTATGTCTGCGTGTTGTGACCTATGTTGAGTGGTTCATTGAAACTATGAACATCGCTAATTCGTCGCGTTGCCTCAATACCAGTAATATCAATTGCAACACTCAACATGAGTACCTATAGAGAACGAGAACGACTCAAGAACACCTGGCGAAGACGACACACGAATTGACGAATTGTCATGTGAACGTTAGTTACTTTTCAGTCGATCGCTGACCGATATAGTCACCCCCTAGTAGTAAATTATAATCTTAGTCATGTAACTTTAAGTTAATATTAAATTCGTTATACTACATCATACAGGTTTTTTTTTTTCCTGTATTCTCTGTTGCCAACGCTCATAAATTAGTCGAAAATGTGGTGCAAAATAAATAACATATAACCTCAACATTTTATTTATCATTTATTATTTATTTATATATCAAATACATGTTATATTTATCTAATCAAATTATAATCTTTAAGTTATAAATTTTTGTGGTAAGTTGGTTGGTAAGGTAAATATTACGAATCGCTGTAAAGTGTTAGAAACATCAAGCAAACATAAATCAAATATAAACGTAATAAAAGTATGTTTATTTACAATGTGTAATACTCGCGTCAACATCAGAAATCATTATTACGTATCATATTCACTATAATAAATGATCATAGAGACATCAAAGTGCCTGATATTAGTGCAGACAGTGTGTGGTGCCTTAATTTAGTGCTGAGACTTGTAAAAGCGGTAAGAAGTTTAGTAAAGTGACATTAAATTTAACATTAAATTTACGTATCTATGAATATAGAAATACATGAGCTTAAGTAAGTAATAATAAATAATACCTATTGTAGTAAATCTTTGAAGTAAAATATCTTAAGGTAAACAAAAATATAATACTTTTTATAAGAATTAGTAATGTAAAGTATTACTCACTTTTGTAAAGTTAAATATGGTACTTGTCGCTCCTCTAGTGACAAGTTGTACATTATATTCAAGTAAGCACATATTGATGAAACCTTTTTATTCTCCATACCCAACTCTTGCAATGTTACATTCATCCCCACATGTTCATGTTGAGCGACGTTTACACCTATAAGATAAAGTATCTAAAATTTCTTTTCAAGGCATTGTTTTAATAGGTATTCTAAAACGAATTACCTGCCAGTCCAAGGACTTCATTAAAAAGCTGAGGTTTTTGGTTGCTGTCTTTTATTCGAGGAACTAATGTCACTTTATTGTTGCATTGTGCGCTCTCTATAGCATTTGTAACCTCGAAATCCGCAAGTATTTTCATCTTCAAAAAATATTACAGAATGGCAATTACGAGGACAATTTTATATTTTAACATAATATAGTAATGATGAACACTTTTAATTTTAAATTCTTGCGGTTATTACAAAAGAATAATAAAATAGATATTTTAACTGTCAAATGTTAATCAAAACTTCTACCTCGTATAATCTGGTCAGTATGCTATAGTTTAGCTTTGACTATAATTTAGCACTATTAAGAACTTACATTCTTTATATTAGATGGATCCAACCTTGTTGCTATTAGCCCAGATTTAACTCTAGATAAGCATACCTTTTCTCCTAAGTCCTTGATCGTAGATACTACAATAAAATATCTGCAAATATTGTTAACATAAAATATAAAATGATAAAAGTATAATTTATAAGGTAAGACTAAAATAATACACACTTTACTTGATGGCACAGTGTTCTTGACAATAAATCCAACTCGTCTAAAGCAGACATAAATTTGTTAAAACTTTTATTGTTATTTTTAGTAGTCGCTGTTATTATATACATTTCTTCAATAATTCCCAGGTTTATCCCGTCTTTTAATACCTTAATCGGTAATAGATTGACTAATTCTTCACTAGAAACCTCAAGCTTGCCGTCAAGCTTCTTGAAAGACCTAAAACAACAAAAAATAACATAAATACTGCCTAAATCTATAGGTAAACCGTTACAAAATACCTCAAATTATTTATTTGTGTTAAAATTCTATCTGTTAAGTAGTAGTCAATTAAGCAGACACATATCTGTCTGCTATAGCAAAACGTAACTGGAAACGGTTGACATATCTCTTACATACGATACGTTAGAGGTATGTCAACCGTTTTCAGCCGTCATCGATATTGATGTAGCTAATAATCTATCAGTTATTCAGGTACAAAGAACTGACTCTGACGTGATGTTGTCAACCAACAATATCACATTGATAATTTGTTTTATGCCGTGGTTTTCGTTTCGATATGTTGGTAACCGAACGATCACTAATAAGTCAAATAACTAAAATAATTATGCCAACTCTCTTTTTCTACGTGATTCCTTACGTATGAAAGAGAGAGAGGGCGATTATCGGCTTAATAACAAGCAACATTTCACGAATATTGATATAAACTAAAGACGCTCTAATTTCTACTGAGCTGAGCTAAGACTTAACTATCATAAACTCTGGTAAATCAAACTGTAATGGAGAAGTTGTTTTGTTTCTCGTTGCTATCTTATGCTACGAAACCTATTCACTATGGTTTGAGCTATGAAAGGTAATATGATTTAACTGTAAAGGTGTAATGGTTCAACTGTGCATTAATAGAAATAAGGTCGCGATTACTTTAGGCGTATTATAGGCGATATTCGGCAACGGCTATCGATATCGGTACTGATCACTTGGTCAATTTATTTTTCATTGTAGAGATGGCTCTTACCCGAAATAGATTCGTATATTTGATAAATAGAAAATAATATTACCTAAATTTGAACAATTGATATGCTGCTGACTTCTTAGAATAAATGTGTAGCTTTAGCGCTCCTTGACGCATAAATTCTTCAGCTATTTTAATCCCAAGACCTCCAACTTTATTATTCCTAAACAATATTCGACAATTATGAGAGTCACACAATATTCTGTAAATAAGCTCATTGTATTAATATATCTTACTGAAGCATCAAGAGACTTGCAAGACAATTAAAGACTCTAGTTTTTGTCAATTTTGTCAGATTTCACTAGTTTCTCTCTATCTCTAGTTATGTAAAATGTTATCTATTAGTTGTATATACAACTTGATTGGCTGAACATGACAGTCAAATTTAATTTATCGGCTGTCATAACCTGGATTGGAATCCATGAAGATGCGGCTCATCTGCATATCTTTAACATCGTGGAGATAATATAGCAACTGGATGCGCTGAGACTTATTATATTATCATCATCATCTCAGCTCATATATAGCTGATAACATAACATCTTAGCTCACTACTGGACTCAAACTTCCTCTACAATAGGAGGAAAATTTACCTACTATAACAAGCTGGTCAGATATGTTGGTATCGGGTTTTGTGTCGAGTTTTCCTACTCTTGCATAGATGTTATATGCGACTAAGGGTTGTAATATAACAACAATTCTTAGTAGTCTTCTACGCTACCCATGGGCGGCAAGATATCGTTTGGTGAATGATATTCCTAATCCATCATGAAATTTGTTATAGCGTTGAATCAAAGAAAATATCTTTTCTTTTACAGGCGCTATAAAAGTCCAACCCATCAGCTTATTTATCACCGTAGCTTTGATTCTGAACAGTATAGAGGCCTCAACGAAAAGGATAGCGGGAAGCGGATTGCCGATGTGAAATGATAGCTTAGTAAAGGCAAATATTGATTTAGTAATATGTCCATCTATCTATGCAATGGCCCGTAGACGTCTACTATTGGAGAATGGCACTCAGACTGGTACTGTGCCAATTACATCCAACGGCTCCCTGCCTCTTGAAATATTGTCAGTCCTTTTAGGGAGTAATAAACTATATAGATAGAACTACTGACAGTACTACTATGTATGAGCCTGTAACTGTACGTACCTGTGTTGTGTTTGTAGACTGGTGTCGCTCATGCTCAGCAGCACACGACCAAAGTGTCGTCCCTTGTGTAGCAGCTCAAATGCTCGCTGTACATGACGAGGGGCGTAAGTGACGCAAGTTAGCGGCACCACGCAGCCAGATACTATGCCCGCACTTAATAGCTCATGTAACATCTGCCAATAACAGAAGAAACTACAAGTTCATACTATTGTTACTTTAAAATATTAACACAATTGTAACTTATTCTAAATTACTTGATTTGTCATTAAACTTATAATATTAGAAAATGTGTATTAATATTTAGAAAATCTTAAATAGCTTTTATCTTACTTGCATATCTTCATCGTTGTTGTATGTAAATATAGATTGGAAATCTATTGTTAAATACGAATTAGCTCTGATCATGTGGCACATTCTATAGTTATAGCTTTCACGATCTTGAATTTGCACTGTATCGATTAGTACACCACCAAAACGGCAACATCGTATAGACGCCTGAAATAAAAGCAATACCAGACATGGGGTATGTATTCACAAATAGAAATGAGTTTTCCATACTAATATATTCTTATGAAGGTGAAAACCTACACATCTATCTTAACAAATCGTATCATAACTGATACGATACAAAATCCGATCCTAATACTGTAGTCAGAGATGATGACAGTTAACACAAACCCACAATGATGACAGTGGTCGAAAGCTCTTGAGCAATACAGACAGTTACTATGTATATATACACTACAGATATATTCATACAAGTCCCGTTTATGAGTAACAGTACATCTAAACTATGCATGCCCAACAAGACTATTCGTTCTATATAATAAACATTGATTATTATCTATATATTGGTATTCTTACGTCTTTAAGTGTTCCTTTTGTACATGCAATAACTATATGACAGCCCTTTCCTAACGTCGCTTGAAGGACCTTATCTGCGAAACTAATATCACAGGTATCGCCAATATATTCTTCTGCAAATAAAATATTCTCAGTATAAATAAAACTACTTTACGGATTTTATCGCGTATAATCGTAAAGTAGTTTTATTTAAAATGAGTAATGCTCGCGTAAACATCAGAAATCATTATCCTCAGTATATATAAGTGTTACCAATAAAATTGTGAATCGACAAAATTATAACATATTTATTTACCTTGCAGTTGAGGAAATCGTTTCAGCAATATATTTTTCTGTACATTATCACTAACGGTAGTGAATACTTGACATTTAAAAGCAAATGCTATGGCTATTACCGCTTGACCTAGTGCATCAGTACCTTCCTGAATTAGAATATTCATGCCAGCTCCAATATTTCCCTTGATGACCTTAAAGCATAAGTTACGTTAGTAACCTTGCGGCTATTGTTTTTCTTTAATTTTGTTTTTCTCTGCGTATTAACTTAAATTAAATACGTATTAACTGTGAGGCACAGACCTCTTTAAGATATAGAATATTAGATTACTACATGCTGACCAAAGGGCAAGGTGGATAGAATTTTATTTCGATTTGTCTTTCTCTTGATGTGGTGTTATCTGTTTATACTAGTGTTGCCCAAATGCAAGACCAAGACGAGACTTGGACCAGTCTTGGTCTTGCAACAGCACACCTGGTCTCGTCTTGGTCTTGGTATTGCACACTCGAGTCTTGGTCTTGGTCTTGGTATTGCAGCAAGAGTCTCGCAAAGTCTTGCAAGTCTTGCAGTTGGAATAACGTAACAGTCATTTATCATGGCAATGTAAAATCCAACTAAATTAATCAAAGATCATCCTATCCTACCTATCCATCTGCTAGCCTATAGTCCACCATTGAATATAACCCTTACCACTGGGGAAAATTACTCTCCTATTCCCCTGGTGTTACATTAGATAGAGTTACTACTCCTATGACAAAGGAAGGAATTTTGACCCTATTTTTTTAAGACGTCACCACGCGGGGCAGTTGATACAATAAATTTTATGCCAATTAACATTCCCCCTTTCCAACAAAAAAGATTTTTTCAATTTGATTGGCAAGCGACGGAGCTATTTGACCACTGACGACAAGTCACCCTGCTCTGGTGGTCGGCCCAACAACGAGGCGACGTGGGTACGGGTGGGTTATGGGCCCGCGCGCGGTCCTTTCATCGTCCCGGACGGAAAGGACCCTACGTGCGCGCGGCTTCCTAACAACATTGCCTCGGTCCGATTTGATACGACATCCACGGGTAAGAGAGTGGTGAATTGTATTCGTACTCTGTCCCGACAAGGACATTTATGTAGATTAATTGTAGGCATATTTCTATGTCCAACAGTGAACGTCGTTGGGCTAATGAATAAACGGATATATAAATATGTATAATGGGCAAGAGCACTCTCGTGATTACGGTATTTTTGTCCTTAAGCCTTTCCGAAGAGTAATTCTGAAAAGCCAACACCAACATTGGGCATCGATTGGCCAATAGATGGATATCTCAAGACTAATTTGACTTGCCGTGTAGTGACGGAGTAAGAATACAATTCATCACCACCCCCCCCCCCCCCCTATTTTACCAGCGAGGGCGAACCCACGACTAAGGGCTATATAACATCGGTGCAAGAGAAGGAAAACTTGATATGAAACCCTGTAACAACACGGCCGATCACCGTGGCGATTCCTCTCCGGCCACGGTCAATTTCCCTCCTATTATGTAGAAGACACGCCCTCCACCGTATAGAAGCTGGAATGGTGATTTGAATTAAATGCAAGTGGAATGGTGATTTGAATTAAATGCAAGACCGCGAGACTCTTGCAGGCTCAGTCTTGGTCTTGCTCAAGTCTTGCAGGGCCAGTCTTGGTCTTGGTCTTGCAAAAATTAAGCGGTCTTGGTCTCAGTCTCGCATTTCTCGCAAGACCAAGACCGCAAGACCGAAACTATTTTGGGCAACACTAGTTTATACACAGTGGAATCTAATAGGCTGTTTTCCTAAAACGTATGTACTCGGTTAATCATTATTAATATCCCCACATAACTAAAAACATAATACATTTAAAAAGAGTCTGGTAAAAAACGTTCTTAAGTTTATTTGATATGCAACAGTATTATTCCCAACATGCCTACGATATAGCATTCATATTAAATAGCAATAATAGGTAAAACAAAATAATTTTTGACATAGTAACTCAGAGCTCGCTCGCACCTCGCCCGCTTGCATAGGTGTAACAAAATTATTACAAAAAAATATGTTACAGTTATGCAAAAATAATATTTTAAGAAACGTCCGGGATTGCAAAGGACCAGAATTTATGTTTTTATTTTATTGAATAAATGCTATAGTATGGTTCTATATCATTAACTGAGTATGTACGTTCCTGGAAAACAGTCGATTAGATTCCACGGTGTATAGCTTAATTGTTTTGGTACAGCCAATACAACATCATCGTATCTCTTAAATACATCTATAAACATGTCACTTTCATATATGGCGCCTAAATTATTAC
The DNA here is from genome assembly GCA_032191425.1 of Lymantria dispar. Lineage (NCBI taxonomy): Eukaryota > Metazoa > Arthropoda > Insecta > Lepidoptera > Erebidae > Lymantria > Lymantria dispar. The sequence goes on along the minus strand of CM063450.1, from coordinate 827,441 downwards.
TATATAAATTTTAAATTATGTTATATTGTATGATCGCTAGTTCCAGTTACTACATTGCTAAAGAGAGTTGACGTCAGGCAGGCAGCTGGTCCTAGAACTAATGCAGAAAACCTTTGTATATTCCATAGCACAGGAGTAGGTACATATTGCGTGGATCTCGTATAATTGGTTTACGACCAATATAAGGATGATTATAATTAGATTGTGATAATAAAAAATATTTCCGTACGATGTTGGAATAAGAATATTCTTCACCACCCCCTGGGTGGTGCCATTTTGTCCGTGGGTGTTAAGACTATAAAGAGATGTAAAATGCAGATAACATCAATGCAAAAGAAGGAAATCCCGAAACAAAACCCTATATCAATACGTCAAATGCCCTCTCACAAAGGAGGTGGCCCGAGCCCAACAATGAGGCATATATGGGTTAGGATGATGATGAATAAATAATAAATAAATATTAATTCTATCCACCCTTCAATCCGTAGACGTCTACTGCTGGACACTGGCCTCCACACGTTAATGGCACCCAGAATGGTCATGTGGCATTTGCATCCCACTTTTCCTTAGACTTCCAAGATGTTGGCATTCCACCTAGTAGGGAGTTGTTCTACGCGGTGTCATGCGATTCGTGGTCGACACATATCGACTCGAGGAGCGATGTGGCCTGCCCGTCGTCATTTCAACGTCTTTAGGCTAAGTCAATTACACCCATTCTTCTATGGATGTCCGTATTGCGAATTTTATTACGTAGAGAAATATCGTGGCTATCCCACTTCGAGTAATTTTGAGCCTTTTTATGAAGTCGAAATTTAGAGACCATATATTACATAAAAATATAAATTTCTTAAATAATACTCACAAGTACGTAAAACGCGTATGCATATGCGAGCGGCACCGTAGCGGCCTCCTCGAGACTCCAGTGTGCGGGAACTGGCCACAGCAGCGCTGGTAGTGCGCGCACCTGAGAGCTGGCCGCTCCACTCCTCACTAGGCCCATCACGCACTCACCACTGAGAACGTGTATATAAACTTTTGAAAATTTCATTGCTGTAGTAGACATATGAGTGTCTGAACACGCATTGGCTATTAAAAAGCGTGTGTATGTGTGTGTGCATGTATCTGTATAAGCATGTGCGTGGGCGTGGGCTTGGGCGTGAGAATGTCCGTGTGTGTGTGTGCTTCTTATACACGGAAGAAGTGAAACTTTAGAAAAGTAGCCAATGAGCGAGTGTCATAAATAGAGTGTTAAGATAACAGAAGGGTTAATTATTTTTATAATACTTTTACCAAGCTTGAAGATTATTGTGTATGTTAATGTAAAATACATCACGCTTATCACACCATCATATCATCACACCATCATATCATCACACCATCATATCATCACACCATCATATCATCACACTTATCCCATCCATCTTCGTCCATCACAACTCATCCTGTCTATCACCATCCGCCACCACCCATCTCATCTAACTCCACTCAACCCATCCCTCCCGACTCATTCCATCTATACATATCTGTTATCACTCATCCCATTTATCCCCATTCATCACTAGTTATCCCATTCCTACTTATCCCACCCATCAGTGTATTAATTCTATCTCATTTTCTCACCGGTTTATTTATATGCTACTTTATATAATTTTTGTATTTTTTATCATAACGCAAAACGTGTTTCATTGCGTCTCAAATCACAACGATTCGAAAGAAGTTTAACTCCAAAGATTAATAATGAAGTACTTTTTAGTGAGTCCGCTGTAGTCCATTCCATACGCGTTACATTCACTTGCAGCAATACCGGTAGCTCTCTTCACATCAAATATATCGAGTCCAGCGAAGTGAACCTAAAATGGTTATAATCCTTATAAACTATACCTTTAAATATATCAGAAAAATAGAACTTCATTATATTTAAGGTATACATACTGTTACAGTAACTCCAGGGCTGTCTGTGTAGGAACTCGGTACCCAATGCAACGATTCCAATTTACCAATTTGTTCAATCTGAAGTGATACCATTTCTGTTTCGTTATGCTGTGATGTGATTTCTTTCAACTGTAAATATGTAAGGAGATTAATTATCCTTTGATATTTAGTATCTCAATACATGTGTTCCATTTCTCTTACTTTGATATACGCTGCGTATTTTATAGGACAATAACTACTGACACTAACAGCTTACTATTAAATAATTAGTGGCAATATAATGTTGCAAAGCACATTAATTACGTAAAAGTTTGTGTAACATTTCTTTGAAGATAAATCAATCACGATAGAATAGGAACACCTAACTAATGAATTTAAAAATCTAGTTTCATTACTCTAATTAAACACATGTTCCAGTTTACTCAAATATTTTTTTTTTACAGTATTAAAATTGAACTACCTACCTTAAAATATGAACTTATAAGAATTTAGAACTCAGATAGTAATGAACTCTTACTTTTTCGGCTTCATAAAGTGCAACGGTTGAATCGTGGTTCGACAGGCCACGAGTTACTCGGAATATATGATGGTATCGAATATGTTCAAGTAGAACTCCTCCGCACCTTGAAATCAGATAAAACTGTATTAGTGATTACTTGTGTGTGGCCACATACGGCGATGTGTCCTGCCCATTGCCACTTCAGCATGCTATTGTACATGCTATATCGGTTCCACCCGTTCTTCTACGGATTTCCATATTTGGGATTCTATCTTATAGAGAAAGGCCGAGCAGAGTCTACTCCACAGCACATGATGAATTCTTTCTTCAAAAATTGGCCACAAAGAAAGTGGACCTGGATTAGCCTCGATAATTCAAATAAAAACGAGACAGAATTCACCTTGTCACGTAAACGACACATATAGTGATGTATCTGTGATCAGCTGGATAAATTTGAAAAAAAAAATCAATGCCAGGAAGAGTGCAAATCCTCGAACGATACGTCCAAGACCCCAGATCAAAGTTAACTCCGTACTACACCCAAGAAATTTCAGACGTGTGTTTGCGATATTCTGATCTCTCGGCTCTGAAACGATTAAAGAAGAAGGAATAGCATTGGGAGATGACCTCATTAGCATAGAGCTCCCGAAGGCAGGCGGTAAGCTAATACTAAAAACCCTACAGAAGTTTAATAATTCTATAATTTTTGGAGACGACTTTCCTGAGTGGTGGAGCGAGGGTGTTTGCTGTTTTTCAAAAAAGCGATAAAATGCTCTTAAGGAACAACCCATCTCAGTCTTGAGCCACGAGTACAAAATATTTTCAAGAGTCATTACAAATCACCTCGCGCCTTAGCTCGTCATCATCCAGCTGCCTGAAAAAGCTGGATGCCGAAAAGGCTATAGTACCATAAACCACATCCACGCGCTACATTAGATTAACAGAAGACTGAGGAGTATTTAAAAGTATTTAAACTCTTAGACTGGACCAAATTCGTTACCAACATCGACGGCGAATACATTACTCAGCTTCGATTCCCATCGTAGTCATAGTAGAACCCCTAGCGGACTTTGCCACCATGCATGCATGTGGCATTGGCCACATCGTTCGTTGTACAGATAACAGTTGGGCGGAGGGATTTTGGAATGACGTCCACGACTCGGACGTCGTCAACGTCGCCTAGGACGAAACTCTGGTGAACTGACCACATTTTGAAAGTCGCAGAACCGTTGGATACAAGAAGCACAAGAAGTTCCGAGTGGCATTCTTGTGAGGAGAGCTATGTCCAACAGTGGGCGTCTAGGGGCTGATGGATCGATGAATGTGAATTTCCCATTTTCGATTAAGTAAAACTAACTTTGGGGAAATTTTCCGTGTGGTGATGGAGTAAGACGGTTTATCACCATATTTCTTGCTCGTGGGTGTCGGTTAAAGTCAATTAATATGTAGATAAAATCTATGTAAGAGAAAGAAAATGAAACCCTGTACCAACCTCTCTGACTATTGCAGTATAGTCGATCATATCGATAATAAACAACTTCAAATAATTACCTTGTCCATTCATCAGTGATGTCTGCCTTAATCAAGTTTTTTCCATCCAAATGATGAATGGCACTGTTGATATGGTCATTAACATCGATACGTAAACGCTTAATACAAGTAGGTAGCGACGTTACGTGGGACGGTTGTCGCAACAAGTTCAACTGTAATATGCCGTCGATGAACGTAATCCAATTGTCGGCCCACACAAGTCCAGCCGTGTCTAGCGACGCAGAAACCCATTCGATACTTTGGAACTCGCCGCTATACTTATAGCTTCTCTCGTTTAGCAATTGGTAAATATATTTTGATGTCAATTTTAACTCTTTGTTTTCTTTTGGCATTCCATTTTCATATGTGTTAAGATCAGAATGGGGTTCGATTATAAAACCTGATACAACTTTGGAGTATTTACTCGTGACCTTAAAATTTAAGAACTCTTTCAATTGAGCAACAATATGTATCAAATGTTGATATAATAATTCCGTGGATTAATTATTTTTTATTACCTCAAATCTGCCACCACTCTGCAGAGACACGTTAAGCTTGAGTGGTTTCTGATTAAACAACAAAGGTTGCGCATGAAGATGTACGTCTTGAAATATGATAGGCGCTCTTCCCTTAGGCAAATTCATATGCATGGAAACCATATCCCAAACAGTCACCAAGGCAGCCGCGAAAGGATAGCACATCTTATCTTACAAAAAATATAAATAGTAATGTAATTTAAATTCTTAATATCATAATAATAATCAACTAGCTTAGCTTAGTTACTTAAGGATATATTTTAATTATAAAATTGTTCTTACTTCTAATAATATGCCCTTGCAAACACTTGAATTCATTGTCGTGTATGGATTGCACGAACTTACAAATTGCAGCTGTTTTCCTATTACAAATTTCAAATGCTGTAAAACCCCTGAAAATTAATAACAATTTTATATTTAGTGAATTCTTTTAGTTTTTTTTTATTGCAAACGACCAAACAATACACCTGATAGTAAGCGATGCTGCCGCTCATGGGCCTTTGTCAGGCTGTTGCCAACCGCGAAGAAAGTGAAGGCAGCGAGAATGCGTGCAATGAGGTTCGGTGATACTAAAGATATCATTATAACCCAACACATGCAAACATCCTCAGAAAGTTGGGCTGCTGACTCTCCCGTTCACCGAACGAAGCACATAGGCGGACGGTTTTTACAACGTATGAATAAATGGTGGTATGACTGTATATTCTAAATTTGTCACTACATTCGCTTAAACAATGCTTATAATAACTAAGTGAAGCAATGAATATGAAGTAAGTTACCAGGTGTCAGTATGCATCCACTCCACGAGGTGTGAGAGCATCGGCGTTTCTGTCGACACTGGGAACTGAACTGGCGGGTATAGCGCTTGTAACCTCATAGCGTAACCTTCCATGTATACGCTGAAAATATATCATAGCACACTAAATAATTTTCGCCAACCATAGTTGTATATGAATAACTTATTAAGAGATATAACAAACCCCTGAGGAGCTCCGTGAATACCTAAGTTGTGGAAAAAACACACCCTCTAAGTTCCAGGTCTCTCCGATCAGTGGTTTACGTTTTTTTTAGTTGTTTAGGCTGTGCGTAGATCCGTCTGTCGGTCAGTAATTCAGGACAAAGCTTTTATATCCATATATAATAATTGTCTTCCCAAACACAAATTAAAATTAGAATCTCAAAGGCTAAACCTGAACAGTAGTGCGTTTCTCAATAACGGGAGCCACAAAAATGTATAGATTGTAGGAGTTTTGTTAATAAGGATGTTATTAATAAAGTATTCAATGACCTAGTTAGAATATAAAAATACTAACTTGCCGATTGCTTGAAGGAGGTGCACTGCCTTATCCGGATGTCCACGTCTCGTCAATGGAATATTTCGACAGTCTCGTGGCATCGAACGCTTTAGAATAGCTTGAAGTATTCCATGTGGGGCAACCTCCACAAGCACAGCATTAGACGGAATGAGTCGGCACGACTCTTCAAAAAGCACCGGGTTCTAAACAAATATATTTCTTTTTGAAACTTATTTAAGAATGATGATAATGAAATCAATAAAATGTTCGTATAGAACGCACTCCCTCCGTTAAGTGAGAGTATTGTTTCTTCATCTTCACCTCTGCGGTGAAGTGCATGTCAAATCAAATCAAATCATTTATTTTGCATAGGCCCCTTAAGGGCACTTACATATTGTCAAATTACACGTTTGAATAAAATACAACAATCTACCACCGGATCGGAACGCGGCCACAAACTGAGAAGATCCGGCAAGAAACTCAGCGGGCAGTAATTTTTTTCTTAATCCTTTAATTATACATAATATTATGCTTCGTACAACATATATGGTATTAGCTCCAGTGTGATGCCCTTCGAAATTGTATATATTGTATGTACGATAAGTTGTAGACTTTTTGGTTGTAAGCCTGAGGAAGCGTTGATTATTGTAGCCATATTGTAGGGTTATGCTTGCTTCAGTAAACTATACAGATTTGATCCGGGAAAATAGCAACAAATGAAAGCTAATCAAATTTAAAAATACGTCAACTTGGCGTCATCACAAGTATGTGCGTCTAACGCCACTTTATCCAAAGCTATGAAAACCGAATATAGTCTTCAATTGGATTAAGGTCGACTGCGTAAGAGTGACATCTCAAGTAGTTAGTCTTTTAAAGTTACTTTAATTGTATAAGACCCATACATTAGGGAAATAATCTTTGTATTGCGGCAAACTTTACAAGGATACAATTTAATGGACACAAATCACATCCATACTTGCAATAATAATTTATGAATTGCTCAAAGTAGTGTCTTGCTTGGGGTCTGAACCCACCATATTGACATGGTAAGTCAGTGACTTAATACTACGCCATATTATGTGTAGTTAATTTATTATTTTCAAGATGAATGTAATTTCTAGACTCGGTTTAAAAACTAAAAGAAGAACAGAGCATTAGTAGATAGTACGATATTACGCATTTGTATGTCCGATTAACTTTAAGATTTTGAGTGATAATTTAAGTCGTAAATAGTTTAGGTTTGCGTCTCATACCTTTCTCAATAGTCTCATATAAATTGGTTTGTACGATAACATCAATATTTATTTAGAAGTTTTGGACCAGCAATTGGCTGCTCCTACATATCCACCTATCCATCTATTTACCATACCATCGGATTCCTAACATTCGTTTAAGCTCATTATTACTGAGTAATTTACACTGTTTTTTCATTTCGAAAATTATTCATCTACGAACTATATCTTCGTAACAGTTGACATTTCAAGAAAAGAATATAGTGATTATTTAGTACATTCCCAAGCGCAGGCAAACGTATTACAGCCTTGTCAACAACTTAAAGTGGAATTTTAGAATTGTCATCAAACAACACGAAACATCCTTAGTTAGTTACTTAAGTTATATAAAACCATGTTTTTTTTTTAATAGGATTCATCATCATCATTTTTGCTTTTGTACGTCCCACTGTCAAGCTCGAGCCTCCTCCATAATAGGAGGGATATTGACCAACTATATCGCCCTAATCAGATATTATATACATATTATATCCCCTAGTCATCTTTAACGATGTCGATTGATAAGATAGGGTGTGGTGAATTGAATACTTACTCAGTCACCATACGGATAATTACATTACAGAATTGAATTGCTCCCAATAATTCCTTACTAGTCAACAAAATTAAAAGACTCTCCATTTTCCAAACTCAATCGTTCGCGAAGACACTCATTCTACTTATAGGATACAAGTAATAATAACATGAAACTAATATTATAAATGCAAATATGACTTTTTTTGTTACAATTTCAGACATAAACTACTACGCCGATTTAAAAAAGTATCTAATCTATCTAAAGTAACATATCAAATAGTAATATAGGCTATATTTTATCCCCGTATTGCCACTACGCAAGAACAAGAACTACGCGAGTCTAACCGGAGTAATTTCGTATTGGTTGTTTTATGATTATTAAATTTAAATATTACTCACAAGTAAGTTGTTTGTATGATACTCAGCAGAACAGTATTTAGCCGACTGATCATCCCATTTATCTTGTGGAACTGAAGTGGATAACCAACGTTCGCTTCTAGGCTTTGGACTTTTTATCACTTCTTTTAAGTATTTCAATAAATTTGGTCCTGAAATGCAAGCATTATGTTTACGAGTATATATGAGGAAGAGAGCCTATTGCCCTCAACCAGACAGAGTTTTAAATTAGGAAATTCCTTACTGCTAAAATCCATGAGGTCAATTTCTACTTAACCTTTAATATATAGATTACGTTTTAATAATACGCTTTAAATTTTAGTATCATCAGACCTGTTGCTATGTATGGATCTGAATGTTGGGCATTGAAAAGGATGGATGAGAGACGAGTCCATGCTACAGAGATGCGTATGCTAAGATGGATGTATGGGGTCACAAGGTTAGATAAGATAATTAATAAGTATAATAGGGGAAGCCTGAAAGTGGCACCAGTGATACAGAATATTAGGAGAGCGGGATCAAAGGCATGTGACAAGGCGGATTATCGACATGATTGTGAATAGACGTAAAAAGCTTGAGAGACCCAAAAAGAGATGTTTTTTTCCAAAGATTGCGACGTGTGATTATGGTGTAACTTTGTTTCATATCGGTTAATTTCGTCGCGCGTCCGCGCTGAGTCTTTGCCCGCCATTTTGACACATGCTAATTAAGTTGCTCGGGGCACGCGAATACATAAAGACTCTCTCTAAGTACCCCGCCGCGTTACTGTGTACCGTGAATTTGCACCGTCAGTGTTTAGTGTAACAGGCAATAAACTCAGTGTCGTATCAGCGCGTGTGCTCGCGTTCAGCCCAATTTACTACACCAACTCGTCACATACACTTTCAGCATATCCCAACGGGAAATACTATCATCCCAGCAGATTATCAACTCCATAAACAAAAGAGAAGCTAGGTAAGTTCTCCGTCAGGTCATCTCCCTCACGATTATCAAGTATTAAGCAGGACCAATTTAAACGACGCTGTTTCTGATCTTCTTGGTAAGGTTGTACAAAGGTTGTACAAAAAAGTTGTACAAAGCTTTTTGACACCTAAATGTTCAGTAAGACCTTTTATACATGACTCGTACCAATACCTAACGCAGTCTGAATCTGCTGATTTATCAACATTCTCAGGGCTTTTATTATAGTCGCGTCATTTTCAGTAGTCACCGTATAAGGACGCGAATCATCAGTGCGTTTGCTTCAAACTTATTTAGAACAAGCTTGTTTTGTTCTAGAATGGTTCTTCGTCATGAAGTACTAATCAAAATTTATTGTAACATCATTGTTTATTAACATCGCAATGAAGTTCATAATAAATCACTGAGTGAAACTTTTCTCTTGTCAAATCCATTTCGACGCACTGCAGAAATTTATACATTGTCACCAATTTGTAAAAACAAATAGCAGTTGCTTTTCTTACTGACCTATTTTAAAAACTTTTAGAATGTATGTATGTATAATATTGAAGATAAATTTCCAAGTTATATCAACTTATAATAACTTATAATTTTACATTTCGTACCGAGATTAATAAAAAAAATATATTACCTGCATCTGCAATGTAACGCGAGTGATAAGCAATATTAGAACACGGCACTTCTTTAGCAAATATCCCTTTAGCTGTCAGCTCCGCGACAAATGTCTGCATCAAATCAGCTGGACCAGAGATAGTACTGGACTGTGAACTATTATGGCAAGCCACTTCGATTTCTGTCGGACACATCGCTGATATCTATTTTAATATCGACATAAGTTTTTTTGTTAAGTTCATAGCAAATTTAAATGCATATCGTAACTTTAAAATTATTGTAGAGAGCGAAGAACTCTTTGTTTTTAACAATCTAATATAGTAATGTAATATGTATTACTTGTGAGGTATATTGTGGTTTCATGTGATGGCCGAGTCAATCAAGTCAAAGCCACTGTAACCCAAATGTCATAATGGGCCACCGTTCTTACCTATGTTAGGAGTACTCGCTCACAAACTTTCAGTTTTTACAAAATAATGAAGCTCTGGAGTTCACAGGCTCTTGTATGATTAAGTAGTAACTGAATAAATTAACCAACTTGGTTTGACATGGATCTCACAACTTTGTACAGTACAAAAACTAAATTGCGAGACGTGATTTCTTACAAGTTATGTTTTTGATGGCATACAAATTTACAGAAAAATATTATAGGTTCTTCTAGTAAATAAATTTCAGGATAATCTGAAAGCACCCATTTATATCTCAAATCTTTTATTGGTGAAATAAATCAATCACAACCACTATAACTATCATAATATTAAACTTGGTTACCATTTTCACATTTATGTTTTTATTGGGAGAAAATATCACCTAACTGGTCCATAGAATTTTCAATAACTGCAGCGCTTTAAAATTTTCAGTGACCTAGATAAGTTTTTGTATAGATATATAGTCATATCCATACCTGTTTACATCCCAGTCCAACAGCAGCCATAGAACCACGTATAAGTGGTGTCTCCAGCGATACTTTTCCACGAGTGTACGACGCCAGTATTGTTTCCTCCGCAGTCAAACTTCCGTCTGCGTACGCGCACCCCAGTTCACCCATGCTGTGTCCTGAATTAAGTTGAATAGGTATATTGTTCAGTAATTTAAATAAATCTATGTAAGAGAAGGAAAACTTGAAATGATTTTTCTCTGTTTTTGCATTCACTATAGCTTCGTTCATCAGTAGGCAGATTTAGGCTCTGCTAATATTAATGAATGTTTTTAAGAACATATTGTTCGTGTAGTGACGGAACAAAAATGCAATTCACCACAACCCATCTTGCCCGTGAATGTAATAAAAGATATTTTTTTTTTTGGCGTGGGCTGCGGTTGGCGCGCCTCCACATCACTCCGTCCGGGGCGACAGAGGGGCTTAAACATGCAACACCCGCAACCCACCTGAACACCACGTCACTTTCGTCATTGGGCCGACCACTGGAGCAGGGTTACTTGTCATCAGTGGTCGGCCCGACGGAATACCCCCTACCCGGGGTACCCTCCTATCGACCGACGTCCCCCCCTCGGGGAGGAGGTCGGTCTTTCCTCACGCGGTCGGCTTCTCGGCGGGTGACGGACTAATACCCGGTCACGTCACCCGCGGCCTCGGCTAGGGCGGCATGGCACGCAAGTAGTTGCGCTTTTGCCGCCCGAGTCGCCGGCAGCGGGTCGCATCGTCGAGGCTGTGCTCCTCACGCTCGCGACTCGCCGCCTCCTTCTGCGAGTTAACTGCCTCGCAGAAGCCTGCGACCGCGTCCCAATGCCTGATACTGCCGAGCATCTCCCTAGCGATGGTCGGCTAAAGTAAAAGACTACTAAGGGATATAGTATGCATGTAAAATCTATGCAAGAGAAGTAAAACTCGAAACAAAACCCTATACCAACCTGTCTGACCAGCATGTAAGGTTAATGTCCCTCCTATTATGGAGGAGGCCCGAGTCCAGCAGTGGGACGTATGAGCCGTGATGCATTGTCCATAACCTTCAATTTCATAATATTTATAAACTACTGTAAATTATTTTTTAAACTACTGTATGTAATAAATATATTTCCTATAAATATTAAATTATAAAAAATTATTGTTCTTAAAAGGTGTCAAATTTGGCTAAACATATGTAGAACCATAGATTACCTCAATAATCACAGCGAGTAAAATTAAAAATTATTTTTTACAAATTACGATACACACGTGTTTTCATAATGAATCGTTTATAATAGATAAAGACGTGTTAAGAACTAAAAACTACACTGCCTTACCAATAATACCATCAGGAGTTAGTCCCAGCTCACGTAGGATGTCAGTCAATCCAATTTGAATAGCAGTAATACCAACAAACGAGTTCATAATGTTGTCGAAAATGGTTTTGTCAGGTGAACAAATTATCTCAACTATGTCGACTCCCATTGGCGCTAGGGCCTTTTTACAACTGTAAAATACAAATAGCAGTAAACATAAATCTGAACTAGATTTGGGTGGTCTCACTGACGATTTTTTCATCCTGTAGCAACTTATTGATGAACAAAGTCAACAGCCTATATATATTCTTCCAAAACTTTTACCACAGCAACTGATATCTGCAACCGATACCTACCAGGCTCTTTATTTCGTTTCACTTGAGGTGACCAGAAACGTCCGCGGCCTCGTAACTCACCATATTCGTCCGGCAAGTTACTCTTTTGGGTAACACAGTTTAGAACGTTGTATATAATTAGTAGATAGATAGAGGAAGAAGGAACGGTTGTCATTTATGGAGACTGCTGATCACACAAAATATCCAAGACGGTTCTGGCGTGTAAAATGGGATGGGATAGATGCAAACAATTGTATGTAGCCTCGGTGAAAATAGGGCTTCGCCGGTGTTCCTTTCGTTCTATTCCTGGGCAATAGCACAACATATGCGAGTATTACATTGAGATAAAATCCAATGTCACAGTATTGTTATATAGAAATTAATTTTAGTATGATTTGCGGGAGGTCACAAGTGATTAGACTGGTTGTTATTAAGCTCAATGCTATCAAGGTGATGTGCCAGCATGAAGTCCGTGCCTATGGCGGCATGTCCATCATATGGAGAAAGGATGCGGCGCCTTATAGACCTCAAAACCTGCACCTCGCTGCAGCCGACGGATATTGGAATAAAAAAGTCGTGGCTTACTAGTAAAATGAAGAAGGAAAGAAAATATTTACCGTTCTATAGCTAAGGCAAAGATTGGTAACCGCATGAGTTGAGTTCCCATGCCGGCCCACTGCGAGCCCATACCACTGTATACAAACCACAACGGTCGCTTCGCATTATTGAAATAATCTGCTTTTTCAATTAAACAATTTGTTTCATTTTTTTCTGCATCCATATTATCTAAAACAAATTTATTAATATTTAAATGCACATTGCATTGTTCTAAATTATTTCAACCGGTCAAGACAATTATGAAAACATAATCATGAATGAAGCCGTTTTCGTGTCACGAATTTCGGAGCGATGACTCTATAAGAATGAATAATAAAAGCATTTTTTTTTTTTTGGGGTGAGTTGCGGTCGGCGCGCTCCTCGCACCACTACGTCCAGGGCGAGAGGGGCGTAAGCACGCAACTCCCGCAACCCACCCACTTGCACGTCGCCTTCATCGTTGGGCCGACCACCGGAGCAGGGTTACTTGACATCAGTGGTCGGCCTGACGGAAGGGGGGGGGGTCAACGTCCGGGGAGACGGACGTCAATGGAGGTACCCCCCTTGGAGGTACCCTCCCATTGACCGACGTCCCCCCCTCGGAGAAGACGTCGGTCTTTCCTCACACTGGGTGACGGACTAATTCCCCGGTCACCTCACCCGCGGCTTCGGCTAGGGCGGCATAAGGCGCAGGTATTCGCGCCTACGCTGCCCCAGTTGCCGGCGGCGGATCGCCTCATCGAAGCTGCGCCCCTCGCGCAGGCGATCCGCCGCCTCCTTTTGCGAGATCACTGCCTCGCAGAAGGCTGCGACCGCGTCCCAATTCCTGACGCTGGTCGGCACCGATGATTACGACGAGTTCACAGCGCTGCATGACCCAAGCGGCGCAAGCCTCGAGCGTATGTCGCGCCGTGTCCTCGTCGCAATCGCAGTGGTGGCAGGACGGTGTACTCTCTCTCCTTACGACCTTGTGCAGGTATTTGGCGAAGCACCCATGCCCCGTCAACACCTGCACCAGTCGGAATGAGAGCACCCCGTGCCACCTTTCCAACCACTGCAGCGGCACCGGCCGGAAGGCCTCCCTGGTTCGCACCCCGAACCGAGGCCTCTCCAGCCGGACTGCCCAACGGGTAATGACATCTCGGCGGGCGCCGACGCGCCAGGCGGTGAGCTCTCTCAACGACACCACACCGCCCTCCACTCGCACCCCCGTCACCCGCCGATACAATCCGGCGAGCATTTCCGCCTCCAGGTCCCACGGGGGAGTTCCAGCCAACAGGCACGCTGCCTCCATCGCCATGGCCCTCTGTGGTCGCCACAGAAGAGCCCTGCGTCGGACGGTCATGGACCCCGCCCACACTGGTGCGCCGTACAGGGCCATCGACCGGATGACCCCCGCGTACAGCCGTCGGCACGTAGCGCCCGGTCCACCCACATTCGGCATAAGCCACGATAGGGCGGACGCCGCGCCGGCGAGCCGTGGAACGAGCCTGCGAAAATGCTCCTGGAACCACCATTGCCCGTCGAGCACTAGGCCCAAGTACCTCATATGGGCCTGGATGCTGATCTCAACCGAATGGACAGTGATCGAGACGCCGATGAGAGGGCTCATACGGCGCCCATGGAACAATAGGGCCTCCGTCTTGTCCAGGGCGACCCTCAACTCCAGCGCCTCGATCCGCCTGACGATCTCTTCGGTGCCTAGAGTCGCCAAGCTTGCCGCCTCTTCTAGCGTCCCACCGCGGGCTGTGATGAGCGTGTCGTCGGCGTAACAAATCACGTCCAGCCTGGGCGGGAGGCTCCCCCTCAACGCCCCGTCGTAGCCGATGTTCCACAGGGTGGGTCCGAGGTCCGACCCCTGTGGGACATCGCACATCATGGGCGTTTGCACAACGTCCCCTGCTCGGTTGGTGCAGAGGACGCTGCGCCTCTCCAAATAGCCTGCCACTAGCCGCCTCAGGTAAGCTGGCAACCCGTGACACCGGAGCGCCTCCCTGATGCAGCTGAATGGCAGACTATTGAATGCGTTGGCGATGTCTAGGGACACCACCAACAGCACTCCCGCGCCGGTGACGGCCTCAGTCGCCACGGCCCTCAGGCGCAACAGAGCCGCGATCGTCGAACGACCCCTCCTAAACCCAAACTGGGCGTCCGACAGATCGGGCCTCGTGCCGACGAGGTGCCGCTTGATGCGGGCAGCTACCACCTTCTCCAGTAGCTTGCCCATGTCACCGAGCAGCACGAGAGGCCTGTAGGCCGAAGGCGACCCCGGAGACCGTCCCGGCTTCGGCAGGAGCACCAGCCTTCCCTCCTTCCAGCACTCAGGGAACCGTCCGGACGCTAAACACGCGTCGAACATCCCCCTGAGGCGGGGACCCAGGTGTTCGAGGACCAGGGCCAGCACACGGTTGGGAACACCGTCGAGCCCGGGGGCGGTGAACTTTCCTCGCATGCTTGCCACCGCCATCCCCATCTCGGGTTCCGTGATGGGCGGAACACTGTCATCGTCGGCCTCCCGGTCAGTGTCTGGCGGAGCCATGACCGGGGCCGTGTGCTCCGCCCACCGTGGGCACAGGTCCTCGACGACCCGGGTGAGAAGGCCGGGCTGGAGAGTCTCGGTGAAGGGAGGGCCCCGCACGCGAAGCCTATTCAGCACCGCGCGATAGGGGCGACCCCAGGGGTTACGGTCGAGACCGTCCAGCATCTCCTGCCGACTGACGTCCTTGGCGAAGCGGACGGCCAGCCTGAAGGCCGACCGCGCATTGCGGTAGCTCTCGTAAAGCTGGGCCTCCTGCTTCGCATCGCGATGGCGCCGTCGGCTGCGGGTGTAGGCCCTTCGGACGCGAATACACGCGGCCCGGAGATCCGCCAGCTCCCGGGATCACCAGTGGACAGCTCTCCTCTGAGACGCCGTACCCGGGGCATGGCCGCATCGTAGATCTGCGTCAACGCACTTCGGATGCGGTCAGCCTCGGCAACCACCCCGGCCAACTGGTGGGCAGAGGACAGCCATGAGTGAACGATGGCTGCCTCCGCCAGCTGGTCCCGGTCTAAGTGACCCACAGCCCATCGCAGGAACGCAGGACGTCCGTCCGCCCCTTTCCCCCTGCCGGTCGTCAGGAGAGCCTGGGAGACCTCCATCTGGATATTCCGGTGGTCCGACAAGGTCTCAACTTCCTCCACGACGCGCCATCTCCCCACGCGTGCGGCGACCTCGGGGCTAGCGAACGAAAGGTCCACTATCGACCAGCCCCGTTTTCGCACGCACGTATGCACCGAGCCCCTGTTCAACAAACACAGGCCCTGGGTCGCCGCCCACTCCTCGATCGCCCGTCCTCAGTCGTTCGTCCGGGGGGACCCCCACGCCACGGTCTTGGCGTTAAAGTCCCCAAAGACGAAGACCTAGCGCGATGCCATTCACCGTAACGAGGCCTCCATGGTGGTAAAGGAAGCCTCGACATCGGTCACACTCCGGTTAGGGGAGAGATAGATTCCGAAGAGCGTAATCTCCCCCCAGTCCGCCGCGACGTATCCGACGCCCCTGTCCCTAAGGGTCAGAGACGACGAAGGCCACGACGTGAAGGCGACCATTGCCACGATACCGTCGGTGCTGCTTACCCAATTTGGCCGGTCAGGGACCGCGTACGGCTCCGCGGCTACGGCTACTCCTATCAGCCACTCCGCCGTGCCTTGCAGGAACACGTCCTGCGCACCCGGGGAGTGGCCGAATAAAAGCAATACTAAAGTACGATATTGCCGATTATTATATCCATTTATTTGGATATAATCTTAATTATGTTGTCAGTAATATCACAAATCACTCTTATAAAATTATTATACCGAGTATAATGTAGCCTCTCCCCAAGTGACCGGATATATTCTTAGAGTGTATGTTGTGTAGTAACGCTATCTCCTCAGCGTCGACACGATGCGATTTTAAGTTTTCGAAAATACTTTTGACATTTGGTTCTTGTCTACCAGACAATGTCACAAGGTACGGTATCGATGCACAGTAGCGAGACAGATCCTGTAACAATAAATTTCCACCAAAAACATAAATATGCAAATGGGAGTCAAATTTAAAATTATAATAATGACATGATTATATCCGTAAATAGAATCCGTGCGCTAGTGTTCAGCCTAGATATCACAAAGGCGTTTGATAGCACGGGGCACTTCTATTGAATTTACCAGCATAAATGGCATCCCCAGAGACTTTGTAATTGGATTGTAAGCTTTTTGGTTAGATGGAGTTTTTTTTTTTTTTTCATTGCCAACGGTGGCAAACGAGCAAGCAGCACACCTGATGGTAAGTGAAACTGCTGCACATGGACCTTTGCAATACCAGGTGCACAGCCAGGCTGCTGCCTACCGTGAAGGAAATACTCTTCTTAAATCTCGTTTAAAGAAGGACATGTCATAGCGCTCGGGAAACACAGCAGCAGGTAGTTCATTCCAGAGCTTGCACGTACGTGGGAGAAATGATCGCTGGAAACGTACAGTTGAAGACCATAACGTTTCCAGGTGAAATGGATGAACCCTGCTACGATGTCGAGTGGTACGTTGGTAGAATGGTGACGGTGGTACCAAGTCAAACAGTTCCTCGGAGCACTCCCCGTGAAAGAGTCGGTAGAGTACACAGATTGACCCAAAGTCTCTCCGCTGCTCCAACGACTTCAATCTGTCCGTAAGATTGGGATCCCCGACGAGTCGAACAGCCCGTCTTTTCAGGGAGTCAAGTGGGTCTAGCTGATATTTGGGCGCACCTGCCCAGAGATGTGAGCAGTACTCCACATGAGGACGAACTTGTGCTTTGTATAGCACAAGATGCTGTCTCGGTGTGAAGTACCGCCTGGCTCTTGTTCAGGACGCCCAGCTTTTTGCTTGCCAATTTGGCTTTGTCCTCCAAATGACTCCCAAACTGGACTTTGCTCGATATTTTGACGCCGAGAATCCCAATACTCTCAGAAATTGGAAGAGTTACTCCTTGGAACTGTGGCGCCATGACAAACGGGTCCTTCTTTGCAGTGAACGCGCAACCTTGTGTCTTTGTGGGGTTGAACTGGACTAGGTTCCGTTCACCCCATTCCGAGGCCCGCCCCAGAGAGCGCTCGGCTTCAGACACAAGTTGAACCCTTCTTTCCTGAGTACTCCGAGGGATATTCCGTTGCTCAGTGTACCGCTCATCACCCGTGCTGTCATCCTCATAGCAACGCATACTCTCGATAGAGAGGATGTCATTGATATGCAGGATACACAACGTCGGGGAAAGCACCGAGCCTTGTGGTACACCAGCATTAATGGTCATGGTATCGGAGTAGGAGCCATCTACGACGACTTTTATAGTCCGACCATCCAAAAAGCTGGCGATCCAATTACAGAGTCCCTCGGGGATTCCGTATGATGGTAGCTTCGATAGAAGTGCCTTGTGCCAGACCCTATCGAACACCTTTGCGATATCTAGGCTGAACGCCAGCGCCTCACCCTTGCCCTCCAAGGCCTCTGCCCAACGGTGTGTGAGGTACACAAGAAGATCACCAGCCGACCGACCATGACGAAAGCCGTATTGACGATCACTGATAAACTGGCGATCCTCAAGGTACTGCAGAAGCTGGCGGTTTATAACCTTCTCCATTATCTTGGAGAGCAAGGATGTTATCGCAATTGGCCTGTAATTCGATGGGTCAGACCGGTCTCCCTTTTTAGGGATCGGGTGGACATGGGCTACCTTCCACGAAGACGGAACCCTATTAGTAGCGTAGGAAAGTCGGTATAGGCGCGTGAGGATAGGGGCGCACGTCTTTAGTACCACTGCAGGGATGCCATCCGGTCCACTCGACTTATGGACGTCTAAAAGCCGCAGCTCCCGCCTAACCGCTCGCTGCGTGATGCGGATTTCGAGCAGTGAGCTTTCACACCGTGGGATAGTAGGTGGCGTGGCAGCTCTGGCATCCAAAGTCGAGTTACAGGTAAAGAATTGACCTAGAAGATCGGCCTTCTCCTTTGCGCTGTGGGCCAGACTACTATCGTGTTTCTGCAGTGGTGGGAGATTGGGCTGGCAGAAGTTGCCTTGGGCAGCCTTGGCGAGCGACCAGAATGCACGACTCCCAGCGGGATAGCTTTGCAATCGCTCGCCAATTCTGGCAACATGTTCCGCCTTGGCTCTGGCAATAGCCTTCTTACTAGATCTAGAAGCGGCGTTAAATTTCCGCTTCACCTCTTTGGCGTTCGGGTCCTAGCATTTTTTGGCCCTATTCTAGGCCCGATATGCGGACTGTTTCTGGCATGCAGCCGTCCTGCAGGTTTTGTTAAACCAGGGTCGGCTGCGGCCACTGACGGGTATTTTGGTGTTGGGGATGAATAATTCCATCCCCGTAATAACCGTTTCGGTAACGCAGTCCGAACAGATGCCAGGGTCCCCAGAGGCGAGGCAAAGCCGCTTCCATGGGTAGGATGCGTAAAACTCGCGGAGTCCATCCCAATCTGCTGACTTATATTGCCAGACTCTGCGAGTCCCAGTCGCCTTAGAACGACTAGGCCTTACAACAGGGGCACTGCTACGAACCAAGCAGTGGTCAGAAGACCCAAGAGGGGCTTCAACCACTACCTGATATCCGTGCTGGTGTGTAGTCAGCAGAAGATCTTCGTCTTAGATGGCTCTTGCTCCGATACCTTGACCATTAATGCTGGTTTACCACTAGACTCGGTTCTCTCCCCGACATTGTTTACCCTGCATTTCAACGACAAGCTCTCTATCGAGAATATGCGTTGCTATGCGGATGACAGCATGGGTGACGAGCCGTATGCCCAGCAACGGAATGTCCCTCGGAGTACACAGGAAAGAAGGGTTCAACTTGTGTCTGAAATCGAGCGCTCTCCGGGGCGGGCCTTGGAATGAGGTAAACGGAACTTAGTCTAGTTAAATCCCACAAAGACACAAAAGTACAGTTTGGGAGTCATTTGGAGGACCAAACCAAATTGGTAAGCAAAAAATTGGGCGTCCTGGACAGAGCCAGGTGTTACTTTACACTGAGACAGCGTCTTGTGCTATACAAAACACAAATTCGTCCTCATGTAGAATACTGCTCACATCTTTGGGCAGATGCGCCCAAATACTTGCTAGACTCACTTGACTCCCTACAAAAGCATGCTGTTCGAATCTTTGGGGATCTCAATCTTACAGACAGATTAGAGTCACTGGAGCGAGTCATTCACTGTACTTTAAGCCACTCTGTGTACTCTACTGACTCTTTCATCCGAGGAACTGTTTGACTTTGTACTACCGTCACTAATTGACCAACGTATCACTCGATGCCGTAGCAGAGTTCATCCATTTCACCTGGAAACGTTGTGGTCTACAACTTTACGTTTCCAGCGATCATTTCTCCCACGTACGTGCAGGCTCTGGAATGAACTACCTGCTGCTGTATTTCCCGGGCGCTATGACATGTCCTTCTTCAAACGAGATTTAAGCACAATATTTTCTTCACGGTAGGCAACGGTCTGGCTATACCCCTGATATTGCAATTGTCCATGTGCGGCAGTATTACTTACCACCAGGTGTGCTACTTGCTCGTTTGCCCCCATCGGCAATAAAAAAAAAGTGAAAGCCCGTGGGTGTCGTAAAAGACGACTAAGGGATATTATTTACACTACAATTGTCTGTATAAGTAAATTTGGATGTGAGTTAAGATTTTGATTTATATGTCACTCAGTCATAGCATTCTTGATTATGGGCATCAATATCCTTATAACCGTATAAATTCTATTATGCGTATCTAGAGAGTTACAATATATATATATATATATATATATATGTCAAATTAGATGCGTTAATGTTGAACAGTTTTTGAAGTATAAGGGGATCAAAAGTGTCTTGAAATGGTTCATGTGAATATGCATATGGTGCGACTTGCTAGTTCTCTTTCAAATTAAAATTATTTATTATGCATAAACCCCGAGAGGGCACTTACATATTGTCAGGTTTACAATTTCCAAAAAAAAATATACTACCACCGGATCGGAACGCGACCGCTACTGAGAAGATCCGGCAAGAAACTCAGCGGGCTTGTCATTATTTTTATTTTTTTTTTCTTCTTACTAGTTATACAATTGTGTACATGTTTTGTAAGAACTAGCTCCAGTGTGATGCCCTTCGAACCGCAAGACACTTAATATAATTTAAACGATTATGGCTAGACCAGATCCCACAAGCGGCACCCGATCACGAGTTAACTACTAGAGTAGCCATCACTCCCCTCAACCACTATGGAGGGAAGAGAGAGACTCGCTCCACGCAGCTACCGCAAGTAGATCCTTATGTGAGCATGACCAAATCCTTGCTTGAACTTAATACGCTACCACGTGTCTAGATAACAAAAAATCAATCAACTCTCAATAATAGTTTATTCTACCAATATTGTACCAAATTTAATTTACCTTAGGTTTATAATGTCCGTGAAGGAGTACGTGTGAGTTAACACCCGTCATGGAGGTCCCATTGATGGCTGTGTAAGCGCGCCCGAAGGGGTGGTGCTCGGTGATGATGCGCATCTTATCAAACGCTGACACATCTTGACGTAGTTGCTCACAATTCAAATTGGCTGCAAGTATGCCTTTGTGGTAGCCCAATATAATCTGTGTAGTTTACGTTAAAGAAGTTAATTAAAACTTATAAATTTTAATATAAAATTAAATATATATGAAATTGAATACAAACTTTAGTGATACTAGAAATTCCACTAGCTGCTGCAGTCAATCCAATATTTGACGTGATACTTCCTACAAGTAGAGTGTTTTGTCTGTCTTCGCAGTAAACTTTTGCAATCGCTTCTAATTCACATTTATCTGCATGTGGTACACCTGAAAGAATATACTTGGCTTCATTATTTGTATGTAAAACATTGTTGTGTACATGTATTCTGTAGTGTAGTGCCGAGACAGTGCCTATATAAATGAGTCTCTAATCGCATGGGTTAGCCAATACCCATGCTTATTCAAGAAAATATTGAACATAATCATCAAATTATAACCGAGGTCCTATGCCTTTTGTGTGAAAAGTGACAGTGGCACTCCGTGAAATGTCGCCAAAAGCAAAAATTTGAACAGGTGTATTTAATGAATCGCCTGAAAAAAATGTTGATTCGTCCAGTAATATTTTATTGTACAGAAAATCGAATCGTGTTGCCTGCGTGACCGATGGAATTGAACGTTCACAATGATTGAGGCGGGTCTTATCGGTCGCTCGCGATCGATCGAGATCAAGTCGATCGAAAGATCTGGTCTTAAGTGATTGGTGATCGAATCGGTCATTATTCCATTTTTTTGAGTTGATCAAATAAATAAAGAGGTGTTGGTAACGATTCGAGTTCAATTGTTTTGCTTATCTCGAATATGCCCCTGCGCCCAAAGAAGTTTTCACTTCAATAATATCGTCATGATAGTAGATATTGATAAAATTACACTAAAATGATAGTAATAGCCGTTTTCACGGGCGACACTATAATTTTGGATAATTACCAAGCAAATTTATATATAAATTAGTGTATCCGGCAGACTTCATTCTTTCTTCATTCATTCTGGGTAATAACCCAAAATGCAATCGCATTTTAAAATTGGCATTTTCATTTTAACTTACCGCTATAAAAATCAAGGGAAATTATTAATTACGTCTTGATTTTCGAAAGTCAGTTTTATGTCAGATCTCAATATTTCGAGGTTTTGGCAAACTATTCTATTTCCACGATAATCTCCGTATGTCTGTGTATGTGCGTGCGTGTGTTTAGATATACATACGTATACCTTTCATAACTTTGGAATAGGGCGTCTGATTGAAACGTGGTTTGCGGCGTATTAAGCGGCTTCGCTAAAGTTAGATTTTATGTCAGTTTAGATTTAACAGAGACGGTAAATTTTAAAGCAGCCCAAATTGCTCAGCTATTTTTTTTTAAGTGATTTATTTAGAATTGCTCGGCAACTAGGCTACCGATTATTTATATTACCTAATCAACTCTTTTACTCATTAAACGACGTCGATTACAGCAAATTGATACAAAAATAGTAAATTTGTTTGTTGTTGAGATAGTGAACACGAAAGTAATGTAGATAAACAGTATTTTAAGAATAACTCGGAAATATTTGTAAACAATTACATTGTTGATCTTAAAAATTGCGTTGATCGCCCCAAATCGCCTTAAAATTAGTTCATTTCTTTAAAGATGTGTAGAAAAGCCAGAACCAAATTTCTGATGTTTAGGTAAGTATTATTATAAATTTCTCTAAAATGTTGACTTGACTTAATAAATATGACACGCATTTGAAGCCGAACCGTCCTAAGGATGCCTCGTTTAGAGGCGAAACATGTGTCGAATAAATATTCGAAGTTCTGCGGAAAATTGCAAGTTGATGTTCTGGAAGGTGCTCAACACGTGAGGTAAGATTTCCTTATTAATCCTTTAATCGGTGTTGGGGCCTAGCCCTTATTAAAGCTGTGTGACGCTGATCAAAGCTGTGTGACGTCCGATCAAAAACTTAATCCTATCCTGTACTCCTTCTATTGTGGGGTGCGATATATTGATTACCGTGAGAAAGTAGTCCCCCCTTCCTTCCTTCATTTTTAAAATAAAAATGGATTGCCGCTATGTATCGCCTAATTCAATCAATTATAATGATGACATAATTATAATCACTATTGAGCTCTGCGATGACGGCAGCTTGGCACATACCCACAAGGGACCGCCTTTTACCGACTACATTCACGTTTTTGGATGTAGAGCGCAAAATAGCGCACATATGCTCAATTTCTTTTTCAGCTCGACACCTCTTTCACACGTTACGTTAGTGACCGAATGTTATCCGTAAATACTTTTAATTATTTTCACAAAATGCTAGGAGTATTTTCATAGGTTTATAAAATGGGAATTATTAATTTACTCAAAAAAATATAGGTATGTTAATGTTACCTGTGCCGTATGCTTCTACATATTCTACTGCTTGTGGCGGCACTTGCACTTCACTGCAGAAATCTTTAATGAACTTAGCTGTAATTTCACTATTACGGTTATAGCCATATTTAGGTCCTATTGCGTCACTAGCAATAGGTATATGTTCAGTTTTAGCGTGTACTACTTCAGCGTAGCTCCTGCAATTCATAAACAAAATATATATATTATATAACCACTGAGTAAGCAATAGACAAAAAATATTTAAATGACATACAATTTTATATCTTAATTTAAATACATTTTATTCAATTTACTTAATTAAAGGTTACCTTAATGCATATTTTGCTTTTTGTAGAAATATAACATTTATTGCATCTGCGAGTACATAGCCATCAGCATTCTCTGCGAAAGATTTTGTTTTTCCATCTCTTGATACCATAGCAAGTCTAAAATTAAATAGTATTTTTAGTTTGTTGCTTTATTACGCACAAAGTATTAAATATTTTAAACCAAGTAATACTCCTTGTACTAACTTGTAGTGTAGCTTATTGTACTAGCCTAAGTAGAATTTTTTATAACTGGGGGGTAAAATATAAATTATAAATACCCTCTATTTAATTTATACAATGATTGAAATTTCGTTGTATAGAGGTTTCTGACAAAAGTATTCGTAATGACAATATATACACTCATTTGCAAAAAAAACGGGCACCTAAGCAATGAACCATTTCAAATGTTAATATTTCTTTGTTTGATAATTATAGGTAGTTTTATCCACACAATTTGCTAAATTAATAAGAAAATAATCGTTTTCATCAGTATTTCATAAAATTTAGATACAATTTATGGGAAATAATGCTAAACCTCGCTAGTAGTGTATATTCGCTAGTAGTGCATATGCTCATGAAGTAAAAATAAAAAAGTTTTTTTGTTTGTTTTTCTTTAATAAAGTAAAAGCAGATAAATGTTTAGTATCGAGTGTGACCCCCTCTAGCTAAAATCACAGCTTGAATTCGTCTGGGCATGCTAGCGAGTATATCCCGGATACTTGCTTGCGGAATACGTTCCCACTCCGCAGTAATCACATTCTTCAGCTCTCTGATGGTCTGCGGAGCCGGGTGTACTGATCTCACACGCCGTTTCAGAACGTCCCAGACATGCTCTATGGGATTGAGGTCGGGACTTCGAGCTGGCCAATCCAAACGACGAATGCCGACCTCTTGCACATACGCATTAACATCGCGGGATCGGTGGGCGCGAGCATTGTCGTCCATAAAAATCGAGTCTTCACCTAGAGCGGCCAATGCGGGTTGTGCATGAGAAATTAGAACTTCCGTTATGTATCGATGCCCAGTCAGTGAGCCGTTTTCAATGAAGACTAACTCTGTACGATCCATTGAATTTATTCCTGCCCAAAACATAACAGAGCCCCCACCATAAGGTGTGATTTCTTCGAAACATGCCTCTGCAAAGCGTTCTCCTTGTCTTCTTAGCACTCGCCGACGTCGATCTTCACCGAACAGAGATATCCTGGCTTCATCAGAGAACAAAACCCTATTCCAATCGTCTTGAGTCCATGATTCACAATTTCTAGCGAACCTAAGCCTGTGAACTCTGTGCTCACGGAGTAATTTGGGGCCGCGGGCCGGGCGGTGACTGCGTATATTGGCAGCGAGAAGCCTCCTCCTGACCGTCCATAGACTAATATGCACATTTCTTACTTCTTGGAGGTTGTTCTTAAGATCCACATACGAAGATTTGCGATTTCTCAATGCGCGACTCACAAGAAAACGATCATCCCGTGGTTGGGTACATGGTTTTCTTCCAGAACCAGGCCTTCTCTCGACGGAACCAGTCTCCTGATATCGCTGCCAGGTCCTTTGGACTGTCGAGCGACTAACATTTAGCCTCCTAGCCACGAAACATTGGCTGCAACCCTCTTCAAGCAGCGCGATAATTTTGGTAGCTTTTACCACTTTATCTACCATTTTTGATACAGCCAAACAGCATTAAATAAAGCTTTGACAGTCAAGGATATGAAATTAATCGATAAAAATTGAATAAAAGTTATGAAAGTCGATGTTAACTTCTGGAACTTCGCGCCAAAAATGTAGGATAAAAAGGGGTTTTCTGTAAAAATGAACATCAAATGAAAAATTGAATTTAGAACGTACTTTTTTAAATACCACAGCATTTTTAAAACCGGCCAGTAACGTGTACAAACGATTGAAACCTTTTTGGTATTGTATCTTTTTAAATATGAATGAAAATCAAAACCGCCCGTTTTTTTTGCAAATGAGTTTATTTTACAATAACTTTTACGACGAATTCCAAAGGATTTCAAAAAACATCTTTAAATCGAGACATTCGTTATATTGAAGTTAGTGATATTAGTCGCACTATAATTTTCAATAAATATTAAATCTTTTTACTATAAATTAAAGCATATAAATATTGACATCTATATGTAACATAAAATGTATATTAGTCAATTTAAAGTAAGTACCAAAATGCTTACCTTCCGTGATGAATGTTTCCATGAGGATACAGACACAGATGTGAACCACCAACAATAGCTGCTTCACAATCACCACGACGGAGTGCGGCGCACGCCAGCTGCAGGGCAGTAATGGAGCTACTGTCACAGTTATCGACAGCCAGTGAAGGGCCCTTGACATTTAACCAGTATGATATGCGATTTGCTTGCATTGATTTATTAGACCTATAAAAGCAGTTTCATTTTTACACTACTAGAAAACGTAATTGAGAAATATTCAAAATTAGATGTCGTCATAATAGGTGATTTTAATTTGACTTCATGTAGTCAGAATGTAAATCTACCATTCGCTTATCTATTATCTTTTTGTAAATTGAACCAACACAATACACTTAGAAATAGTTATGGTAATATGTTAGATTTGGTACTGAGCAATCTGGGGGGTGAGTGTGTGTGCATAGATAGCACTGTTGAGCCGCTTGTGCCGGCGGACGCGCATCATCCACCGTTCTGCGTGCGTCTGAGCGTACCGCGACTGGCGGCCGAGCGGGTTCGACCGCCTCAGCTGCAATACACAACACCACAACACGACACACCACAGTGGAACTTCAAAAAGGCAGACTTTAACAATTTATATGAGTCCTTTACTTCGATATCATGGTCCACGGTACTAGATACTAACAACGTTAATAACGCCTTAGATGTTTTTTATTCTCACCTTAAAACTAATCTCAACGCTAACGTGCCCATAAAAAGGCACATCACTGGTTTTGGAAGGTTTTTATATCCAACGTGGTGTACTTCTGAAATTATTGAGAATATCAAAAGTAAACATTTTCATTTAAAAACGTTCAGAAAATTTCAATTAGATTTTAATAAAGAAATGTTCAAATATTATAGGCAACGGACGAAGGAATTAATAAAGATAGCACATGCCAACTTTATACACCGTACTGAGGCAGGTATACGGAGAGACCCAAAGACCTTTTGGAACTTTATTAAGACCCAGCGTTCCTCGCGAAACTTTTGTTCTGAATATGAGTACAATGGCAATATAATGTCTGGATTAGATGCTGCGAATGGTTTTGCAACATTTTTCAAATCTATGTTTTTAACAAATGTGCCCACTTTTTCAACAAATGTCCCAAAAAACTATGAAGATAGTAACTTGTGTTCTTCGCGCATTAGTATCGATCACATTAGCAAATCCGATTTATTGCAGGCAGTAAAACGCTTGAAGGTTCGATCTTCTATCGGACCCGATGGTATACCCGCCTATATTATAAAAAATTGTATTGGAGTACTACAAGTGCCTCTACTGCATATTTTGAATTTAGCCGTAAAAACAGCTACCTATCCCACGCTATGGAAAATTTCGCGTGTTACTCTGGTACACAAGGATGGTTTAAGGTCTAAAATAGTTAATTACAGGCCAATTGCCGTACTCTCAGCATTAGCCAAAGTGTTTGAGTACATTTTAAATCGACATATTACCATACAGTTTAAACAACAATTTCATGAGTGTCAGCATGGGTTTAGAACGGGTAAGTCAACTACCACCAATTTAAAAACTTTGTTGACTATTGTGTTACCGAAATGGACCACAATAGGCAAGTGGACGCCGCATACTTTGATTTTAAAAAAGCTTTCGACCGCGTACACAACAATGTCCTATTACAAAAACTAGACGCTGTTGGATTCACTCCTAAACTTACAAAATTATTTGCTAGTTATTATACTAGTCGAATTCAATACGTGCAGCTAGGTAATTATCACTCTGACTCATATTTCACTCGCTCTGGTGTGAGTCAGGGCAGTGTCTTAGGCCCAACCCAGTTTTTAATCATGGTCAATGACTTGCCCAGTGTCATCTCTTCGGCACAATGTCTCATGTTTGCAGATGACCTAAAACTGTTTTTGGGCATAAATTGTACGAAAGACTGCGAAGCGCTTCAGCGGGATATCGATAGTGTTGTTGCTTGGGGTGCGCGCAATCACCTAGAGTTTAATACGGCCAAATGTAAAACCATAACGTTTACTCGTTCACGAGCTCCACGCACATACAATTACAAAATATCTGGTGTACCGCTGGAGCGGGTCACTCAAATCCGCGACCTAGGCGTTACACTAGACTCGTGTTTAACTTTTAACACGCATATCGCAAACATATGTAAACAGAGCTATATGTCCCAAAGCCTAGGGACATGAGAGAGATGAGACATCATCCCTATTTCAAAGTAAGAGTACTATCATTGCGCTGTACTTTTCTTTCGTTCGTAGTATTTTGGAGTATAACTCCATAATCTGGGACCCACATGAGGTCAAGTACAGCGTGATGATTGAACGTGTACAACGTAAATTTTGCAGATTTTTATACAAAAAGTTATACGGCTATTATCCATATTTATATCCGTCCCTATTTGTATCCGGCGCGTTAGGTCTCGATACTCTCGCATTAAGACGTAAGTGTGCTATATTATTACATTATTACTTATTATTTAATAATAAAATTGAAAATTCATATATATTATCGCATTGTTCGCTATTAGCACTAAACCAATATACACGGCTTCGTTCACGTCCCCTGTTCGCTCTACCACAGGTGCGCACGTGTACTGCACAATATGCACCTACTAGTCAGGCTATTGCGTTGCTAAACTCACTGATTACTCACTATCCGCAAGTTGATATATTTTTCACCAAATTCAATCTATTCTTAAAATTTTGTTTGTATTTTTATCTTTTAATTTTACTTTTAAATTATAAAAGTGTAATGGCTCTCTACACGTTTTGGGAGACTGTAAGTGTAGTAAGTAGTTGAATGATTCATAAATTTCCATTAATATTCATGAAGTCGATGAATACACTGTTGGCATAGTGGTCTAAGTAAGAAGGAGGACACTCGTTACTTTAATCGTTATGGGTCGATAACAGAACGTAATCAACCCTAAGAATAAGCTATCGTTTAATTTCATAGTGTTAGGACCACACTGTTGACAGTTGTCTGTCTACAGCCGCAGGCCGGTTCGTCCGGGGTAGTGCCACACTGAGCAGAAAATCGACGTCGGAGTAGTAGCAATTTGTTACTGCGCTTCGTTCGGTGAGCGAGAGAACTAGAAGCCCAACTTTCTGAGGGTGTTTGCATGTGTTGGATTTTAGTGATGCCTTTAGTAACACAGAAACTCAGTGCACGCATTCACACTCCCTTCACTTTCTTCGCGGTAGGCAGCCGCCTCGCAAAGGTCCATGAGCAGCAGCAACACTTACCATCAGGTGTACTGTTTGCTCGTTAGCCACCGCTTACAATAAAAAAAATAGAATTAAGTTCTACAGGTACTGCCTTCATACACATATTAAGTTAGACAGTGCAATATTCGCTCATGTTAGGCCACAAAGGATCCATAACATATAAACACTTAAGATGGTGGTAATCATACCTCCATATTAAATACGTAATTCTTATAAATAACCTTCATTAATATACTTAGACTACATTCCGTGTGGTGACGGAGTAAGAATACAATTCAAGACCCCCTATCTTACCCGTAGGTGATCGTACGAGACAACTAAGGGATAAAAAATGCATATAACATCTATGCGAGATAAGGAAAACTTGAAATAAAATCCTATACCAACACGTCTGACCAGCGTGGTATAGTAGGGCAATTACCCTTCCATTATGGAGGAGGCCCGAGCCCAACAGTGGGACGTACATATATGGGCTGAGATGATGATGAGATGAATATACTTAGATGGCAACCTTTTTTGACTTTTAATTCCCTGTAAAGTCATTGTAAATATATTTTTGCAAGCAAAAAATATGCCGATCACTCATCGAATTTTGAATATACTCACCTCTACGATATAAATATAATAATGTACAAATTTATGGAACATAGGTTCCGTGTGGTGACGGAGTAAGAATACAATTCACCACTCCCTATCTTGCCCGTGGATGTCGTACAAGACGACTATAGGATATAAAATGCACATAACATCTGTGCAAGAGAAGGAAAACTCGAAATAAAACCCTATACCAACATGTCTGACCAGCATGGTATAGTAGGTCAAATTCCCTCCCATTGTGGAGGAGACCCGAGCCCAACAGTGGGACATATGTGGGCTGCGATGATGATTATGGAACATAGGTAGCTCTTGTATATCAGTGTTAAAACTTACCCCATTAAGCCTGCACCAATTTTCGATTTTGAATAACTAATACAGTCATTCTCCGTATCAGAAAATGAAGAGCCAATAAATACACCAACTTTCTTTCCATTTAAATGTGCCGGACTTAGTCCTGAAAAATATACATTGTAATGAGTATTACAATATTATTTCATATTTTATACCTGTAAAAATAGGTCTGGCATTTTGCAACAGTATTAACGCATAACATTTGGACACTCACAACAGATAAGAGAGGCATCGAGTTGGAAGAAGTATTGAGGAGACTACTACTCGTCGACTTTCAACGTCTTGGATGCGAACGGCAGAAGACGGGGTATGTAAACATATGTATTTGTACTAACAATAAATCATTTAAAATATTTAAGAGAAAACATTGAAGGACTTGTTAAAATTTTTGACAAAAAGAATACGTTGTTTATTGGCTTTTTGTCTATCTGTTCACAAATCTTGGGAAAACGAAGTGGCCAAATTTATTGTAATTATACTACTTAACAGAACGGAAATGTTGTATAAATCTGGTGCATAATTTATAAAATGAACAATTTCGTCAAATTATATTATTTTACTAAATACAATTCAAACTAACCTGCGTCATACATTGCTTGAAACGAATGCTCCAGTAACTTTCGTGACATTGGATCCATGTAATGCCCAATACGGTGGTGCACCATAAAAAATTGAGCGTCGAAGCGATCTATATTTGGAGCCTCGCCCACATAATGTGATAGCTCCGGGTGTTTCAAATCCCATCGCGAACCTGTCTCCGAAACTGTATTTTCCTGAAAATAACAATCATTAACTTTGCAGTGAGTATATGTAAGCGCCAGTTATAACGCCACTATTAATTGTCATGGAATCTGTGGTGGTATTGTGAATCAGGACTATTTAACTGGCTGGTCAATCACTCGTCCTGAACTAATCCTGCAGGGCGATAGTAACAACCAGAGCGTTGCCTTCACACAGTTGCCCTGGCCTGATAGCCCGTCCGAATGCTCACGACCTTGGTTAAGGTGGCATTAGACACGGGTACTTACAACTGCATCGCCCCATATTTCTACTGTGAGCACGGCAGGATGAAAGTCTTCCTCTCTGACTTCTTTCACCTCATACTAAATGAACACGCTCCAGTTCCTGACGCTTTAGACAACCGCCGTATCAATTTCAAGTAGTATTAGACTTGACGCCACTCGGTGATGATGCTACTCAAAGACAGACAAAGCCTATATTAATCTAAAAGAAAGAACCCAATGCTGCCGCCCCATCTGTTCCACCTACACCCGTGTTGACCATTATTCTAACCATGGCCGGTAGCGTCAATAACTACAACGACTTTACCTTCACGTTCATTACTACTTTAATGGGTATATTTGCACAGCATCGTCATTTGAAACTCATCATCATCTCAGCCTATATAAGTCTCACTCTTGGGCTCAAACCTCGTCCACAATGGGATGGCAATTAACCTACTATTCTACGCTGGTTAAACCGTATTGGAATAGGATTATGTATTTAGTGTTCCTTCTCTTGCATCGGTGCTACTTGAATCATCTGTGATAATGCTGATGACAATAATAAACTACTAACCTTATTATAAAGTATATCTGCGAACTCCTTAATGTTGTTCGCTTTAGGGTACATTCCAGATATGCCTGATATAACAATACTATCATCATTTAATGTTGGTTCGATGGTACTAACTGGTGATTTTTTTACATCTGCAGTTAGTGGTGGTTCTTGTTGGATAGGCGACATTGTTAATTCTGCTTATGCTCCACACGTTCTGCTATACTCAAAAAACTAAAATGACTGTAAAAAACTAAAATAACGAACTCACATAAAGTTTATATATAAGTAATTTATTCAAAATATTAGCATATAATGAAATTTGTGTACAATTAAAAACAGCCGTCATAAAAACTGGCGACAGAGTTGTCAAACTTGAAGTGGAATATAAACAAATAATTATTATTTTTGAATATAATTATGTATACTGGTGTGGTTCTGTTGGTGAACTTCATCTTAAGACTGTCAATATTTATTCTCTAGACTGAGCATATGTAGGCACTCGAAATGTCCTTGCGTTAGCAGCGTTATAATAAAATTTTCGCTGTTGTAGGCACAGGCGGATTCCTAATGCCACGTCTGGGTAACGAATCCTGGGGTTCTAGCTGAGTGTACAGGGGTGTAGCGTCCGCCAAGTTATCTCCAGCAATCAACCATGTCTAACTACTCTACGTTAGAGTACTGCTAATGTCTTGTCATTTATTCGCACTTACTATCACTCGCGTTCTGGATTTGTCGTAAATAGATACACGTCTAAACGTTTAGCAAAAAGTTACAAACTGACCTATTAATGTCTAAAGTTATTTTGTTTTACTTATTATTGCGACTTAATGCGAATGCTATGTCGTAGGCATGTTGGGAATAATACTGTTGCATATAAAACAAACTTAAGTATGTCATTTAATACGATTTTTTTTAAATGTATTATGTTTTTAGTTATGTGGGGGTATCAAGAATGATTAACAGTACATAAGTTTCAGGAAAATAGGCAATTAGATTCAACTGTATATTGTGATACAGACCTTTTTTGTAGATCGTTAAATTTCCTACAAGAATATGTATTGATTTTTACGAGAAATTAATTCGTTCGAGTGCATCAAAAATCCAAACAATAAAAAAATCCTATGTTGTCTAAATGGGAAATCAAAAATCACAATGAGCGACCTCTTAATATTAATATTAAGGGCTCAAC
Organism: Lymantria dispar; assembly: GCA_032191425.1. NCBI lineage: Eukaryota > Metazoa > Arthropoda > Insecta > Lepidoptera > Erebidae > Lymantria > Lymantria dispar. The sequence continues at coordinate 794,338 of CM063450.1, read as the reverse complement.
TTTACCAGGATTTTTTTTGTCATCTTGGACGATATTTTCGTAGTAGCTAGTATATATATGTATGTATATATATATATATATATATATATATATATATATATATATATATATATATATATATATATATATATATATATATATATATATATATATATATATATATATATAGATAGAGAGAAGAAAATCTCGAAATAAATCCCTATAATAACCTACACAACCAGCGCGGTATAGTAGGTAAATTTCCCTCCCAATGTTGAGGAGACTCGAACTCAATAGTGGGACGTTCAGTATTCAGAGACTCCCTCTACTGGCGTCTTCTATGATCAATCTACTTGGAGGCACCACGCCATACATATGAAGTGCCCCTTTACGAGAATATGAAACGGTGCTAATTGCTGTGTGAAGGCTCCGGGTTGCTGAGGAGAACCGTGGGACCGAAAACTGTCATATAACGCTTTGCCGTCTTACAACAAAGGCTAGCAATGTCACGACCTGGAGTTGAGCAAGAAGAAACAAAGTATTGTTGACTTTTTATATTGATAATTCGTCACTACCCAAGGTCGCAAGTTAATGCATAATTATTCCTATTTGAATATTATTTGAATACTTTAAATACTTTTGCAGTTGTGGTTGTACCTTTACCCTCCGCAATGACACTAGCCTGACAGGCATATAACAATGGACATACATTAATTACCATGTAATGTATATTTATTTTGTTATTGTTTTAACATCTCATTTTGTAATCTATAACTAAATACATATTTAATTATGTTATATCGGGTATGAAATCAAATAAAAGGGAGTTTGACTGAATCGTCAAACTTTTCGTAATAAGAATACAATTCACCTCGCCCTATCTTACCCGTGGATGTCATAACAGACGACTAAAGGATATATTATGCATATAAGATCTATGCAAGAGAAGGAAAACACGAAATAAGACTCTATACCGTCTGATTAGCGTCGTATAGTAGTTGAATTTCCTTTCTTCTGTGGAGGTGGCTCGAGTCCAATAGTGGAACGTATATGAGTTGAGATGCTGCTGATGCATCAAAGGAAACCCTACATAGGTACTTATTTTTCAGTATTAAAATAGAGTGAAATCAATTCACCTATCCCTAATACTATACTATCCCTAATACTATGCTATGCTCTGCTATGCTCTGCTATGCTATACTATTATGGAATATCCAAGATTTTTATTTCGATTTTTACTATTCAACAACGTTTTAGGTTCAGCCTCCGTCATAATTTCAATATTTTAGAATCTCAAATTCAAGTCGGGAACTAAAATTAAATTAGAGATATGAACGGATTTGTGGCTCTTGAAGTGAAAACTTCTATGAACAAAAATTTGGATGGAGAATAAGTTTGGATGGAGAATAAATTCATGTAAGTCATCATCGATATGGTCACGTAACGTGTGGGGGTTATAATTAGCAATTGATGTATTTAATAATTTCTTCAGCTCTAATGTGCATAGTTTATTGCGATTATAAAATAAGTACAGAGCTAAGCTTAAGCATGCCGATCGCAGCGGCGATTACCGGGCGACTACCGTACTAAGATTACCTTACAAACTATTATAAATATTATTATAAAATAATGTGACCTGCGTCGCTTACATAAGCCCCACCTTAGTGCTGCTAGCAGCACTCACTATTCAATAGGAATTCTAGCGACGCGAGCAACAGATCTCTTAAGATTACCTACGTATCCTGTATCACTTGCACTCTGCCATTCTTTCCGCGAAAAACATCATCTATACGGCCATACAGCGGCCATACGTTACGCGGAGATTTAGGGTCGGCAATAAACACTAAGGCCCCGACTTGAAGGGGTCTCTGTCCTTCTTCGATCCATTTGGCGGGGTATCATTACACTTGTATGGCACAGTCTCTTTCTCGTGCAGAAATGATAGCTCATCAAACCACTTACCATTTAGTTGGAGACTATCAAAGTTCTCCTGAGTGGTTAAACGTGCACCATTCATAGCCGTAGGTACATATCTCCACTCTTTAATTTGCGTTAATTCGTCGATTTCAACCAAGCGGTGAGCTATATAAGGCTTATAACACCGTGTGTTGTTACGTATCCATTGTAACACCGTCGTGGAATCACACCAAAAGTATCGATTAGCGGTTTTTATTCGATGTGTGGACTGTAGTGTGTTCGCTAACCTAGAAGCCATTATTGCTGCCTGTAATTCCAATCTAGGTACTGTCACGGGTTTTACAAGCGAAGCTCGACATTTGCTTGCCACGAAACAAACCCTTATTGGTTTATTTTTATCTAACCAACGCCAATAAGCCACCGCGCACATGGCTTGTATCGACGCATCACAAAATACGTGAAGTTGTAAACAATCATAACTCTCGCTAATAAGCCGATCGCTCGGCGTAAGAATGCGTTTAGACGTATCCGAACTAATGAATGAAGCGCTTATCAGCTGTGACTGTGTCGTAGACCTAGGTACATTCACTCGCCGGTAACATCGCGGTATTCGAATGCTACCAATTAATTTTAATAATTTTAACCATTTGAACCATTTTATGCAAGTGTCATGCGTTATATTTTCGTCCCAATTTATGTTTGACTTCCAGGTTTCCTGAAGTAATATTTTACCGTGGTGAATAGCGAAAGAAATCCATAAACATCGAACAATGACATAATGACCTTTAGCAGCTGGCGTTTCGTAGGACATATTTTCCCATTAATTATTTCCTCTGGTATTCGTTTAAATGTAGTAACAAAACCTAGGGTATCGTCATAAGGATACCATACGATGCCCAATACACGTTCACCTTCGTGTCGTGCTCCGATCCTCACGGCAGCGGCCGAGGCAGCGAGCGCCTCTTCGGGTGCTTCTATTTAATACTATCGCGCTATTGCTTAACCAGTTACGAATCTTGAAGCCGCCTTGTTTATGTATATGAATAATATCGCGCGCTAACTCAATGCAGGTGTTTTCGTTCGGTTAACTATCTATATAATCATCCATATAGTGCTGATTGCGAATAGCTTGAGCGGCTGCGGGCTTCAACAATTCATAACGCTGAGCATTTTTATTTTTTATGAATTGAGCAATAAACGGCGAACAATTTGCACTGAATATTAACGATGTCATTTTATATGTTTTTATAGACTCATTAGGGTTGTCATGCCACAGAAATCTAAAGGCGTCTTGATCATTAGGTGATATTTTGACCCTTAAGAACATATCCTTAATGTCACCTACCATACCGATTTCATATTCACGGAAACGCAACAAAATACCTAATAATGATATCAATAAATCAGGACCAGTTAATAAGTAATCATTGAGTGATAAATTACGCGTTGTAGCTGCACCATCGAACACTAAACGTAATTTATTTTTAATGGGGATTGTCAACCCCAAAGTGAGGTAAGTACCATGTTTTATTTGTTCTCCTACTGTCAAAAATTTCCTTAGCAAAATCGTTGTCTAACAAATGCTTAATACGTTCCTGGTACCTTAGGGCATATTCTTTGTTACAGGTCATTTTCCTTTCCAGGTTATACAATCTAGACAATGCGGTACGTTCTGAATCAGGCATCTTGCAGCTGGCATCCTTCCATGGGAGACCTACGTGCCATTGACCATCAAATAATTTAGCCGTTTGTTCCAGGTGTTCCAAAGCCCGCAGATCATCGGAGTTCTGGCGTGGTTTCCCGGATATTCCCATAGATTCGATAGTAAATGATTTTCTTACCATTTCGTGCAGGTCTTCGAAGAGAGTGTCTGCCGACCCTGACTGGGCTTCGGTAACGTGCAGTGTGGAGAAACACCCGCGCGTTGACAGAGATGAAGGTATACCATGAATACACCATCCTAGCGGAGTACGAATGGCACAAGGTTCGTTACATTTGCCGACCTTAATTTCTAAAGGTAACAATAAATTATAATTATCCTGACCAATTAACATTTCAGGTTCAGTACTAGCATAACAATACTCGTTTTGAATACTACTTAAATGAGAATAATTTTCAAAATTAACATAACTAACATTTTCTACAGGTACACTAAAGTTCTGCAAACTACGAACAGAAATTTTAAATCTCTCACCATTATTGTTCGCTATACAAGCGTCCATAATATTCGTATCGCATACAAGGGCACTGTTATCCCATGCGCCGCGTACACGCAGCGTCTCGCGACGCCCGTGCAACCCTGCTCGTGACGCGAGCGCTGCACTGATAAGAGATACAGTAGATCCATCGTCCAATAATGCACTCGTATGAAATACACCGTTAGGTCCGTGTACACTTAAGGGAACTACTTTTAACAACACTTTACGCGCACTATTTTTAATGTAGGTCACTGTGTCAGATGTCACTGACGACGGCGTCTCGGACACTATATTAGCACTACTACCACACTGATGATTCGAATCGTTCGTCCGCAATTATCAACATCACACGCTACCGACGTACAAGTCGCTCGGTCATGATTGGAGTCTATGCATTTGTAGCATAGGCGAATACGTTTCACAAAACTCCATGGATCCTTACGTAATGATTTGCGGTATTTCTTACAATCCTGTAATTTATGTTTCGATATGCGACAATACTGACATTTTTCACTGTCGTTATTTTTATTCAAAAATACTGTGTGTGTACACTCTGTGTATTTTTTCTTATTATAATAACTATCTGTAGTGTTTTTAAAAGAGGAGAATATTCTCCTCTTTAACAAAATTTGGTAAATTAGGTATTGTTTAAAGCGTATTGAATGTAGTTTGTTTATATACAGTATTACGTTACACAAAATTCTATTGCGCTTTCTTGACAGTACAAAATCTGAAATTGAGAAAAAATATATTCGGTATTAAATGGAAGGGCTTAATTAGCACATTTTAAACATTTACAAATTAGTAAATGTGCTCATTACCTTGCTTGCACCATTGAGGGGAAGATTATTTTGGAGTCCAGTTTAAAGCTTAAACCTTTTTTTGCGAACGTCTAGTTGATGGTAGTCGTATTCTTTTAATTTTTTTTACACGTAGCTCTTGTAGAATTTACAGTTCTGCTATCCATAACACAAATTGCCCATGAGTTATGGAATAGGGGAATACAATATTTAATGATAAAATTTCTATTTCTACTTAAAATATACAAGGAATGTTGGAGTACGACAAATAAGTTAAACAAATAGATAAAGTAGTTAAATTAAAAACAAGAAAATTTGTAAAGCAATACGATTAGCGAATTAAGTAAATCTTGTCGAGGCTAGTTTAAGAAAAGATGATCGCTTATTTATAGCAAATTGAAAATATAGAACAAAGTCAGCCACGATTACAACAAGAAGGTCAAGAAGATTTATTACTCAAGTAATTCGGTAGAATGACGATTTTCTTGAAGATTTTGACGTTCTGTTGGTCTATGACATTATATTAATTATAATACACTCATTTGCAAAAAAAACGGGCACCTAAGCAATGAACCATTTCAAATGTTAATATTTCTTTGTTTGATAATTATAGGTAGTTTTATCCACACAATTTGCTAAATTAATAAGAAAATAATCGTTTTCATCAGTATTTCATAAAATTTAGATACAATTTATGGGAAATAATGCTAAACCTCGCTAGTAGTGTATATTCGCTAGTAGTGCATATGCTCATGAAGTAAAAATAAAAAAGTTTTTTTGTTTGTTTTTCTTTAATAAAGTAAAAGCAGATAAATGTTTAGTATCGAGTGTGACCCCCTCTAACTAAAATCACAGCTTGAATTCGTCTGGCATGCTAGCGAGTATATCCCGGATACTTGCTTGCGGAATACGTTCCCACTCCGCAGTAATCACATTCTTCAGCTCTCTGATGGTCTGCGGAGCCGGGTGTACTGATCTCACACGCCGTTTCAGAACGTCCCAGACATGCTCTATGGGATTGAGGTCGGGACTTCGAGCTGGCCAATCCAAACGACGAATGCCGACCTCTTGCACATACGCATTAACATCGCGGGATCGGTGGGCGCGAGCATTGTCGTCCATAAAAATCGAGTCTTCACCTAGAGCGGCCAATGCGGGTTGTGCATGAGAAATTAGAACTTCCGTTATGTATCGATGCCCAGTCAGTGAGCCGTTTTCAATGAAGACTAACTCTGTACGATCCATTGAATTTATTCCTGCCCAAAACATAACAGAGCCCCCACCATAAGGTGTGATTTCTTCGAAACATGCCTCTGCAAAGCGTTCTCCTTGTCTTCTTAGCACTCGCCGACGTCGATCTTCACCGAACAAAGATATCCTGGCTTCATCAGAGAACAAAACCCTATTCCAATCGTCTTGAGTCCATGATTCACAATTTCTAGCGAACCTAAGCCTGTGAACTCTGTGCTCACGGAGTAATTTGGGGCCGCGGGCCGGGCGGTGACTGCGTATATTGGCAGCGAGAAGCCTCCTCCTGACCGTCCATAGACTAATATGCACATTTCTTACTTCTTGGAGGTTGTTCTTAAGATCCACATACGAAGATTTGCGATTTCTCAATGCGCGACTCACAAGAAAACGATCATCCCGTGGTTGGGTACATGGTTTTCTTCCAGAACCAGGCCTTCTCTCGACGGAACCAGTCTCCTGATATCGCTGCCAGGTCCTTTGGACTGTCGAGCGACTAACATTTAGCCTCCTAGCCACGAAACATTGGCTGCAACCCTCTTCAAGCAGCGCGATAATTTTGGTAGCTTTTACCACTTTATCTACCATTTTTGATACAGCCAAACAGCATTAAATAAAGCTTTGACAGTCAAGGATATGAAATTAATCGATAAAAATTGAATAAAAGTTATGAAACTCGATGTTAACTTCTGGAACTTCGCGCCAAAAATGTAGGATAAAAAGGGGTTTTCTGTAAAAATGAACATCAAATGAAAAATTGAATTTAGAACGTACTTTTTTAAATACCACAGCATTTTTAAAACCGGCCAGTAACGTGTACAAATGATTGAAACCTTTTTGGTATTGTATCTTTTTAAATATGAATGAAAATCAAAACCGCCCGTTTTTTTTGCAAATGAGTTTATTTTAACATTTTTACGAAATTCAAGAACTTTATTTGTCACGTGCAGTAAATCTATCATTATATAGATAGAAATTTATTTTCTGAGTAAAGACTTAGATGCATGTACATTTACATTATAAAATATCAGTGACCGAGAACTAGGTACTTAATTTAAGCAAATTTGAATATTTATTTCTGATGTTTACGCGAGTATTACACGTTGTAAAGAAAACTATTTTACGGATTTTACCACTGAGACGATCCTGGTCCCCTTGAGGTTTTTTTTTTTTTTTTTTGGGTGGGCTATGGTAAGCACACGCGCGGCCCAGTCCGTCCGGGTCGATGAAAGGACGGCGCGCGGGCCCATAACCCACCCGTACCCACGTCACCTCGTTGTTGGGCCGACCACCGGAGCACATGTGACTTGACGTCAGTGGTCGGCCTGACGGAATACCCTTTCGGGTAACCTCACCTCTCGACGTCCTGGAACGTCGGTCGCCGTAGCGCGGTCAGCCTCTCTGCGGGTGACGGACAATTCCCCGGTCCGATCACCCGCGGCCTCGGCTAAGGCGGCATTAGGCGCAGATACTCGCGCCTGCGCCGCCCGAGTCGCCGGCGGCGGAACGTGTCGCCGAATAGGAGCTCTACTCGCACACGATCCGCCGCCTCCTTCCGTGAGATTACGGCCTCACAGAAGGCGGCGACCGCGTCCCAGTTCCTGACGCTGACGAGCATCTCCCTGGCGATGGTCGGCAGCGCCAGGTCGGCACCGATAATTGCGACGAGTTCACGGCGATCCCCCTCCCATGCAGCACACTCCTCGAGCGTGTGCTGCGCCGTATCCTCATCGCAACTGCAGTGGTGGCAGGACGGTGTGCTCTCCCTCCTGACAATCTTGTGCAGGTACTTCCCGAAGCAACCGTGCCCCGTCAGCACCTGCGCCAGTCGGCAATGACTTCTCGGCGGGCGTCGACCCGCCAGGCGGTGATCTCTTTGATGGAGACCGTGCCGCCGCGGGCGCGCGTCTCCGACACCCGCCGATAAATGTCGGCGAGCATCTCCGCCTGCAGGTCCCACGGGGGAGTTCCGGCCAGGAGGCACGCTGCCTCCGTCGCCACCGTGCGGTAACCCCGTATGGCCCTGATCGCCATGACCCTCTGTGGTCGCCACAGGAGGGCCCTAAGACGGACGGTCAGGGACCCCGCCCACACCGGTGCGCCATACAGGGCCATTGACCGGATCACCCCCACGTACAGCTGTCGGCACGTAGCACTGGGTCCGCCCACATTCGGCATCAGCCGCGAAAGGGCGGACGCCGCGCCGACAAGCCGGGGAACAAGTCGATGGAGATGCTCCCGGAACCAAAAATGCCCATCGAGCACCAGGCCCAAGTACTTCATGTGGGCCTGGATGCTGATGGTGAACGACTTCACGGTGATCGAAGCGCCGGTGGGAGGCCCGGCGGTACGGAGGCCATGGAACAAAAGGGCCTCCGTCTTTTTCAGGGCTACCCTCAACCCCAGCGCTTCGATCCGCTTGACAATCTCCTCGGTGCCGAGAGTTGCCAGGCGTGCCGCCTCCTCTAGCGTCCCACCCCGGGCTGTGACGAGTGTATCGTCGGCGTAGCAAATTACGCCCAGCCCGGGTGGGAGGCTTCCTCTCAACGCCCAGTCGTAGCCGATGTTCCACAGGGTCGGACCCAGAACCGACCCCTGCGGGACACCGCACGTCATGGGCGTTCGCACAACGTCGATCAACGTAGAGGACGCTGCGCCCCTCCAAGTAGTCTGCCACCAGCCGCCTGAGGTACACGGGCATCCCGTGATACCTCAGCCCCTCGCTGATGCAGCTGAATGGCAGACTGTTGAAGGCGTTGGCGATGTCCAGGGACACCGGCAACAGGACTCCTCCGCCGGTGACGGCCTCCGCTACCACGGCCTTCAGGCGCAGCAGGGCCGCGATCGTCGAACGCCCTCTCCGAAAACCAAACTGGGCGTCCGACAAATCGGGCCCGACCCCGACGAGGTGCCGCTCGATGCGGGCAGTCAACACCCTCTCCAGCAGATTGCCCGCATCATCGAGCAGCACGATGGGCCTATAGGCCGAGGCCGACTCGGGAGACCGTCCCGGCTTCGGCAGGAGAACCAGCCTCCCCTCTTTCTAGCACCCAGGGAACTGCCCGGACGTCAAACAAGCGTCGAACAGTCCCCTGAGGCGTGGTCCCAGGTGTTCGAGGACCAGGGCCAGCACACGGTTCGAAATACCGTCGGGCCCGGGGGCGGTGGATTTGACTCGCATACGCGCCACCGCCGCTCCCATTTCCAGCTCCGTGATGGGCGGAGCACTTTCATCGTCGGCCTCCCGGTCGCTGTCCGGCGAAGCCTTGACAAGAGGCGCGTGCTCCGCCCGCCGTGGAAAGAGGTCCTCGACAACTCTGGTGAGGAGGCTGGGCTGGAGAGTCTCGGTGAGGGGGGGGGCCCCGCCCGCGGAGCTTGTTCAGCGCTGCGAGGTAGGGGCGACCCCAAGGGTCACGCTTGAGACTGTCCAGCATCTCCCGCCGACTATCGTCCTTGGCGGTACGGACGGCCAGCCTGAAGGCAGACCGCGCACTGCAGTAAGCCTCGTACAGCTGGCCCTCCCGCTCAGCGTCGCGGTGAAGCGCTCGGCTGCGGGTGTAGGCCCTCCGGGCACGTATACACGCGGCCCGAAGGTCCGCCAATTCTCGGAACCACCAGGGGACCGCACTTTACGGGGGCAGACGCCGCACACGGGGCATGGCCGCATCGCAGATCTGCGTTAACGCACAGCGGATGCGGCCAGCCTCGGCATCCACCCCGTCCGCCTGGGGCGGTGAGGACAGCCACGACTGAACGATGGCTGCCTCCGCCAACAGGTCCCGATCCAATCGACCCACAGCCCACCGCGGAAACGCGGGAGCTCCGTCCGCCGTGTGACCCCTGCTGGGCTGCAGGAGGGTCCGGGAGACCTCTATCCGGATGTATCGGTGGTCGGATAGGGTCTCAACTTCCTCCTGGACGCACCAGCTCCTCACACGTGCTGCGACATTAGGGCTAGCGAACGACAAGTCCACTATCGACCCGCCCTGCTGCCGCACGCACGTTTGCACCGAGCCCCTGTTCAGCAAACAGAGGCCCAGTGCCGCCGCCCACTCTTCGACCGCTCGCCCGCGGTCATTCGTCCTGGGGGACCCCCACGCCGTGGACTTGGCGTTGTAGTCCCCCAGAACGAAGACTTGGCGCGGTACCAGTTGCCGTATCGAGGCCCCCAGGATGGTGAGGAAGGCCCCGAAATCTGTCGCGCTCCTGTTCGGGGAGAAGTAAACACCAAATAGCGTAACCTCTCCCCATTCCGCCGCGACATACCCGTCGCCCCTGTCCTTGAGCAACAAAGGCGGGGAATGCCACGACGTGGAGGCGACGATTGCCACAGAGCCGTCACTGCTGCCCAGCCAATTGGGCCGGTCAGGCACCACGTATAGCTGCGCGGCTACGGCTGCACCGATCAACCACTCCGCCATGGCTTGCAGGAATACGTCCTGTGCCTCGGCGGCGTGGTTGAGGTTGGCCTGCAGGAGGTGGTAAGATTCCGCCGCCATTAGTGGGCCGTATCCATTACCTCCTCCACGCTGGCGGGCGATCAGGTCGCGCTAGGGGCGGCATCGGCCGGGGTCGTCGGGCCGCTCCGCCCCTTTGGGGCTGAAGCCGGGGGTCTGCACTCCTTGCCCCCCCATGCGGTGCTTGGCGGGCCTATTGCCCGCCGCACACGCGGGGCAGTGGGGAGTGGCGGCGCACGATGCCGCCTTATGCCCGGGTTGACCGCATCGGAAACAAAGGTCGCTGCAGTCAAAGCAGTTAGTGCATGTCGGCCGAGTGTGTCCGACCGCCATGCACTTGTAGCACATCGCAGGCCGGGACTCCAGCACGGTCACCCGCGCCGAGCTCCAGCCCACGAGGAGCCTGCCTGAGCCGGCCAATTGCTTGCCCGACTCCACCGGGCACTGCACCCAGGCAGCACCGACGCCGCCCGGACCAGGGCGGATAGCGCCAATTCGAACGGTGTCCACGGGACATCCGGTTTTCGAGACGATGGCCCCCCGCATGTCATCCACCGTCACGGAGTCGTCCAGACCCGTGACCCGCAGTTCCGCACACTTGATAGGTCTGGCGATCTTGACGCAATCCTCCGCAGCAAACAAACCCCTCAGCTTCGCGGCCATGCTATCGGCCGTCTTGGCGCCCTTGGCCCCAGAGAACTCTAAAATCCGAGCCCCTGTCCGGGCCTTGCGGGTCCTGGCTTCGACGCCTCCTAAATCGGAGACGTCAAGCTCCCGCCGGGCGCGACGTAAGACGGCCTCATAGCTAAGGCCGTTTTCGGCCGCCTCAGGCAGCACGGTGATCACCACCGCGGCCGACTTTGGCGGCCGGAGCCTCCTGCGCGACCTCTTGTTACCGACTCCTGACTTGGGAGCGGAGGCTTTGGCGGCACTTTTGGCCTCCGTTCTCCTCTTCTGACCGCGACTCTTCCGGCTGCGCTCAGCCGTCTGCCAGCCCTCTTCGGGCGTAGCGGGGTCGCTAGGCGCAGCAGTCGCGGTCGCGCCTGCATTGGCCGCCGCGACGGTGCAGCTGCCGGCGGCAGCTTAGGTCCGGTCTTGGCAGGAGCCGGTGTCGCCTTCTTCTTGGCGGCGGGCCCCTTCGGCTTCGGTCCAGCAACGGCCGCAGCATAGCTCCCTACGCGCCCGCCCTGGCAGGGTAGCGCGGCAGGGGCTGACGCCACGGCCTTCGGCCTGTCCGCAGCAAGCGGCGACCGGAGACGGGGCTCCGGAGGCAGAGACAGTCTTTCCTCCAGAGCCGCCATGCGCGCGTCGAGCATTTTGCCGACAACCTCCACTACGGCGCGCATGGTAAGGTCCGGCACGCCATCCACTGCGGGCGGGACCGCTTCAGCCGGCCGGGCCCTCTGGCGACTCACCGCAGCGTGAGTTGATGCAACAGGAACGGCGGGTGCGGCGGCAGGGCCGGCGCTTGTCGGCGGCGCGGTCTTCGCCAGCTGCGCGATCTGGCTCCGCAAGTCGGCCATTTGTTTGGGCAACTCGCGGTTCGCCTTCTGCACCGCCGACAGCTCTTTTCGAAGCGCCTCGTTTTTCTCCTGCAGGCCTGAGACCTCACCACTAAGGCGGGTGTTTTCGGCCTGCAGGGTGGCCATATTGGCAGCTCGGGGGTCGCCACCTATAGCGGGCTCAGCAGCCGCCGTGTCGGTGGGAGGGATGTCTGACAACACCCTCATTATCCTCGCGGCAGCCGCCTCATTTGCCCGCTTCTGTGCCTCAGTCCCCCGTACTGCGCCGGCCGGCGACGGCGTCGCCGACCTTGCCGCCACTACTGCGCCCCCTCGTCCCCTGCGAGAGGCTGGAACTTTGGGAGGAGGCATGATGATGCCACTCCCCTCGGAGGCAGACTCCGAGCTGTCACCCTCGCTAAGGGGGCGCTTGCGTACCTGCGAGGGGAGGTCCTCCTCCCTGGCCGCTAGGGCCGCCGTCAAGGCCGACGCTGGAGACTGGGATGATCCAGCGACGGTCTCTGCAGCTGATGTGCTGCCGCTCTCAATGTCCGACGGCTCTGCGGCAGTACTGCCGCCCTGGTCAGCCTTCTTTGCCGCCCTTTGCTGCTTCGCGGCGAGCCGTCTGGCGCGCTCCGTTGCAAGGGTGGGCTTCTCTCCTCTCTTCTTTTTACGGGCCTCTATTTTCGCCGGGCCCTCGGCTGATCTTGGAGCCTCAAGTGCCAGACTAGCAGCTGAGCTGCTGTCGGACGAGGCATCCCTCTCCTTTGGGCCAGTTTTACAGTAGCTTGGCCGGGCTGTAATGTGGGAACTAGGCTCCCCGTTCCCTGTGGTGGTAATGGGCGTCTCACCCCTCCTATCTGCAGCGTTGTTTAAAGAACAAGTATCCATACAGTTCCCACGAGTATGGGAGAAAAAAGAGGTCGACCCGGGCAGAGATCCGGATACCCGGTCAAGCGTACATTTGTATCCCAACACAGGGGGTCCGCAGGTACCCTGGCTGGGGGCGCGCTAACGACTGAACAACCCATCAGCCATGCATCCTCTCGCCGCGCGCCAGAACTTAGAATTCTGGGTGATTGTTTTATAGAGGTTTTCTTCCTCGCGGTCCAGGCGGTTAAGCCAAGACCCTCGCTCCTGAATCTAGGCCTCGAGACAAATGTCCCGAAGCAAGAATCAGGTCTACGATTTGTCGCGGTTGACAAATGCCTGCCCAGTCCTCAAACGAATGAGTGACTGGGCCCGTCGAATTTTCGCGTCCAATACCCTCTACAATTAGAGGGCATGGAGCGAATTTGGGGCATCCCACAAACTGGGCCCCCCCTCGGGCCAGATATTTGCCACGAGCGACAATTCCAGAGAGCAGTCCAAGAAATTGTCGCTCGTGCCCAGGGTACACCACGCGGAGGTTTCTGGCGTAGCACCCCTAATAATATGCCCATGGCTATAACTATGCAATTAAATTACACTACCTTCATATGTCCCATTATGTCGCACCCTAGTGTGGTATTCTCCAATATTGGGACATAGTATCCTCTTTTTTGGGATAGGCTCTGCTATGTACACACTCCGCTTAATCAGTCCTGGGTATCGTAAGAATTGCGTATGGCCCCATTACCCAGACAGAATCCCTATGCTATAAACATTACAGAATAAATTTATATATAAAGGGTATAATACGGGTTCACCGTGGTTCACATACGACAATATATATGTTGTGCTCATAAATTTACAGCTGTTAAGCCACCTTTAATACACATTTACACTGTTAAGCCACCTTTAATACACATTTACACTGTTAAGCCACCTTTAATACACATTTACACTGTTAAGCCACCTTTAATACACATTTACACTGTTAAGCCACCTTTAATACACATTTACACTGTTAAGCCACCTTTAATACACATTTACAGCTGTTAAGCCACCTTTAATACACATTTACAGCTGTTAAGCCACCTGTAATACACATTTACACTGTAAAACCACCTTTAATACACATTCACACTGTTAAGCCACCTTTAATACACATTTACACTGTTAAGCCACCTTTAATACACATTTACACTGTTAAGCCACCTTTAATACACATTTACACTGTTAAGCCACCTTTAATACACATTTACACTGTTAAGCCACCTTTAATACACATTTACACTGTTAAGCCACCTTTAATACACATTTCCACTGTTAAGCCACCTTTTATACACATTTACACTGTTAAGCCACCTTTAATATACATTTACACTGTTAAGCCACCTTTAATACACATTTACACTGTTAAGCCACCTTTAATACACATTTACACTGTTAAGCCACCTTTAATACACATTTACACTGTTAAGCCACCTTTAATAAACATTTACACTGTTAAGCCACCTTTAATACACATTTACAGGTGTTAAGCCACCTTTAATACACATTTACACTGTTAAGCCACCTTTAATACACATTTACACTGTTAAGCCACCTTTAATACACATTTACACTGTTAAGCCACCTTTAATACACATTTACACTGTTAAGCCACCTTTAATACACATTTACACTGTTAAGCCACCTTTAATACACATTTACACTGTTAAGCCACCTTTAATACACATTTCCACTGTTAAGCCACCTTTAATACACATTTCCACTGTTAAGCCACCTTTAATACACATTTACACTATTAAGCCACCTTTAATACACATTTACACTGTTAAGCCACCTTTAATACACATTTACACTGTTAAGCCACCTTTAATACACATTTACACTGTTAAGCAACCTTTAATACACATTTACACTGTTAAGCCACCTTTAATACAAATTTACACTGTTAAGCCACCTTTAATACACATTTACAGCTGTTAAGCCACCTTTAATACACATTTACACTGTTAAGCCACCTTTAATACACATTTACACTGTTAAGCCACCTTCAATTTCTTTATATTAAGGTTCACCAAAAAATAGAAGAAAAATTTTCTTGAGAAACTTAGAAAACAGGTTACTATCAAAAACCCGCCTGCTAACCGTGGCGGTTATAACATCATTTCAGTTCATATACATCCCACTGCTGGGCCTCTGGCCTCCTCAACCAGGGAAGGTAAATTACTCTATATACCTTGTTTATCGGATACGAGGTGGGAAGGTTGGTATAGGGTTAATTTCAAGCTATATTTCTCTTCTAGGGATCATCATTGCCATACAGCCTATCGTCAGCCACTGCTGGACGTAGGCCCACCTCACGTTTCACCGCAAAGTGTGGTCCTGTACTGCCCTCACCCAATTGTAATGAATGAAACTGCGGTTGGAGTCTAACTGATGTATATTTCTCTTGAGTAACATTTATTCATTTTAATGTCATAGACAAACCTACCAATAAGGTTAAATACACTGCACATCTCCCCTTTTAAATCTGAATATTCATGAAACATCAATTACCATTTGAAACATGTATGCTTTGCCCGAATAACAATTATATAAAATGAAGTAATATAAAACTAGCATCTTAATATCTACATAAAAGGATTTTAAATTTCCTTAATCAATCTAGCATACCACTCACCCCTTCCTACTATTGATTGGGTGACCACTTGCATCCCTTCTAAAAAACTTTTAACGCAATATCGCACGAATTACCGCTCTACAAGCAAAACATTTTTTTTCCTGCCACGCTATTCGATACTAGCTAACCAAACAATACATACCCCAACATCTTACACAATACTTGTCCTACTGTTCCAGTAAATACAAGATTAGCACAACATAGTTTTTACTTCCTTGGCGGTTATGTTTATAATCAAATAAATAAAATTCTCAATATATACACAATGTATAAATCCGAATTGAAAAAAACTGTATCGAACTGGCTTAAACTTTTAGACTATGAAGAGGCAGAAAATATTATTCGTATAATAAAATAAATGTTGATGAATGTAGTAAAAACGAAACTGAACTGTTATGTACTTAAGTGAGAATCCTTATTTAAGAGAGGGCCTGGTGATCTGTCATACAGGTCTTGTACCTACTACAGACACCAGCTCTTCTTAAGGCTAAAAAATTGATAAAAAATTGTAACATGTATTGTACCTTAAAGAGAAATAAATAAATTGAAATTGAATAGTGGATCTAGCTCGGTCTCTCTAGCTACACACACAAATTCAATGGAAAACTCCCAACTCGATAACTGTGCTGCCCAGCACTGTAGTCAGCTGGCCATTTTCTGACATACTTTTGCTGCCACTAAAAATATAAGTACAAACCGCCTACCGTATAGATAATGATAATGTCACAGATTATATAAGTACAGATACTTCACGCAGTACAACATTATCAATACCGATTGTTATAATAGCCTACTTAATCGCGTCAGCGACCGCTGCATGCTAAAATGTGCCTAAATACTCAAGCGTACGATTGTGATTGCTTCGCACCGCGCGATCCCACAGCAATCGAAGGGCTGCCTCTTCGATAAAATTAAATTAACATAAATAACTATTTGTGTCTATTTTTTGAAAACTGTGAATATTATGTTTTGACTATAGGTGGTAATTCCGTGTGGTGACGGAGTAAGAATACAGTTCACCACCCCCTATCTTACCCGTGAGTGATCGTACGAGACGACTAAGGGATATAAAACGCATATAACATCTATGCGAGAGAAGGAAAACTCGAAATAAAACCCTATACCACCAATACGTCTGACCAGCGTGGTATAGTAGGTCAATTATCCTTTCATTGTGGAGGAGGCCCGAGCCCAACAGTGGGAAGTATATGGGCTGAGATGATGACGATGATAGGTGGTAGTTTAAAATTGTATCGCTTATAATACAGTAGAAACCGTTTAATACGATTACGTTTAATACGATTTCCCGCATAATACGCCATTTTGCGACAGCCCCAGCAACTTGAGACATGTTTTCATACATTTCTTGACGGTTAATACGATCGTCATCCCGTTTAATACGCCAACACGTGGCACTCAAATACCCCTTGCAACAGAGGCCAGCGACAGACGCAGTGACGACTGTCGACCCACCCTATATGTTAAGGCGTTTTCAGTTGGCAAGTCGAAGCGGTAATCATTTTCATCATTTAAATTGAAAAGCAAAGGTATATTGCGGCGGGAGCTATCTGCATGTCTCTGTGGTCTCAAAGATCCATCGTAAAAAATGTATCATTATGAATAAACAATACCTACTAATAAATACAATGATTATTAACGGTTATCAATTTACTATTAACTATATAATTATAATTATTTTTTACAATTTCAAACATCTTTTCATTAATTTTAATTTACATAAACATTTACTTATGTATTTTTTACAAATCGCATAAAACCGAATTGACCCGTGTTTGTTTGTTTACGCTAACAGCACAACAAGTTAAGACAGATCACTGCGCCGCACGACTTGTGTTGGAAGTTTCGTAGGTATTTGCGCGACTGTCCGTCAAATATTATCACAATTTAATTCTAGTAAAAATAGATTTTAAATGTTGTTAAAATAATGTTTAAGGTGAGTATGACGTTTCTATGTAACAAAAATATGTAAATCTGTCTCTGAAAGGCAAGCTAATGCTTATTAGACCTACCTATTAAAAGTAATATAGAAACGACAAAAATAGTTATAGTTTATCTTAGGTACGCGTACAAACGAATGAAACAAATAAAATTGACCAACACGCACTTCGCTTGTGAAAACCGCTCTGCATTTGGTCCGCAAACGCCCCGAGACCGCATGGCCGGGCCGTAGGTAATTATACCGTATAAGTACATAGAGTGAAGTAGACCTGATAATGTTTTGTCAAGGCCAAATACTCAACAAAAAAGAATCCGCTAAACTTCTTGCTAACACATTTTACCCTAAAGATGACTGCAGGTGCAGGATGTCACTAGTGACATCCTGCACCATTTCAAAATCCGTATTCAATCTATGTTCGAAGACCAGACCTGCAACAACTCCACGCCCTCTGAACCTGACTTCACAAACAATGAATTAGAAATAGCAACCAATATGTTTAATCCCAAAAAAGCCCCTGGCTTCGATGGACTCACCGCTGACATCTGTCAAAATATAATCAATAATAACCTTAACTTTCACCTATTACTATATAACAAGTGCCTTAGTCTCTCTCACTTCCCAACTCCTTGGAAAATTGCTATAACTATTGTGCTAAAAACTTTCGCTCAATGCCTCCCTACTACTTGCTGATATACTTCCTCTCGATATTCATATCAGAGAGAGAGCTTTCTTGTACGGTGTCAAGAGAGGATACTTAACACTTATTGCTGACAAGGAACCTGAAACTATGGCACCATTCTGTAAATTGCCCCATCCAGCGTATTGTATGAGCCAGCAGCTTCTCAAAATTCACAACCAAGAAGACCTAAACAGCCTTATAAACAGTGCAGTATACATATATACCGATGGCAGCAAAATTAATGATCAGGTTGGTGCTGCTCTCACTGTTTGGGATAATAATAAAAAAGAAATTTATAATCAAAAATTTTATTTGGCTTCCTACTGCACTGTTTATCAGGCTGAGCTGCTGGCCATATGCCTGGCAGTAGAGATGGTTGCTAATAGCAATTTTGCAAAAAGTGTCATTCTCAGTGATTCCAAGGCGGCATTGGATACTGTTATCAATAACCTTTCCCTACATCCATTAGGTCTAAAAACTCGTGCCCATTTAAATGATTGTCTCTTCCAGCAAAAGGATATAGATCTATGCTGGATCAAATCCCACATTGGTCTGGAGGGTAATGAGAGAGCCGACGAACTAGCCAAATCTGCCGCTTTACAACAAAACATAATACCAACATATGACAAATACCCCATCTCCTACACAAGAAATCATATAAGAATTGATTCCATAAATGAATGGAATAGTAGATATACCAATACAAACACAGGCCAAGTCACCAAAATTTTCTTTCCTAATACAATAACCTCTCACAAAATCCTGAAATCAATTACTATAGACCAGATATTAACACAAGTCTTTACAGGACATGGTGGATTCTCTGCATATCTTTTTAGATTTAAACGTAAAGACAGCCCACAATGTATTTGTGGAACCGATGCTGAAGAAACCATCATACATATAATCACGGAATGCCCATTATACATACAGGACCGCTTCAATCTTGAACTAGAAACCGACACCACTATATCAGTAGACAACATACACAAATTAATATCAGATTATGACAACAGAACACCATTTATTAACTATTGTAAAAGGATCGCTACAAAAGCTATCAAAAGAAATAGCACAAGGACTTAATCTTGTTTATATTAATCTATTCGAATTCTTTTATTTTTAATTTTAATCAGATTAGGTCAGGTTAGAAGTTTCATATTTATACAAATGTTAACATATACCTTGTAATATATTCATCATAATATACCCTGTTATATATCAATTTTGTATTTTTCTTTCTTTCTTCTTTTTATACTTTATTAATTGTCTTAATAATAATGTTATAATATAGATGGTGCTAATTAATATTTAGATTGTTATCCTATACATATACTTGTCAATTGCTCTACTTTGCAATACTGTTATCTTATATATAAACCTTACTCAAAATATTATAATTACAAGTACATGTAATAAATTAACAATTATACTAATTTATATTTCTATCCCCATCTTAAACATATTTTATAATTAATTAACTTTTATCTCTATCTTTCTCCTTCTTCTATACTTTGTTGACTGAATCATATTCAATATCTTAACTTAGATATTACTAGACAATAACCATTGATAATTTTTTCCTAAAATTATAATTGTTAATCATTCTATTATAACAAGAAGTATTTGTAAGAAGCTAACATTAGTTCATATTAATTTATTTAAAAAATAACAAAAAAAAAAAAAAGCATATACCTAAAGATATAAAAATACATATATAAAAAAAAAAAAATACAAAAAAAAAAGTGTACATATTTTAGTGAGTACTATTATAACTTATTCTTAGTTAATCTTATTTTCTTATAATCTATGTTCATTACCTTTTCTATATTCGCTTTGTATAATCACCCCCATCTGCTTAATAATAATTATACCAATGTCTATTTTATTACCCTAATATACATCACACTTCAATTATCACCAAATCTCTACACCTCATTTTACACTAAAACTAAAACTAATATAACACACATTAACATTATACTCTAACATCACTTGTTAATTCAATACCTTTTCAAATTTTCCTCCTACATTAATCTATCTTGCTACTAATCTATATGCTAATTAAGGTCTCTGATCATGTCAGAGGAGTCTTACTAGCCCAAGCCCCCAATGACTTGGAAACTAAACAAGATAATGTTTTGTTATCCCATAATAAAGGCTAATTCCTCTTTGTTACTGGCTGTAATTGCGCTCAGCATGGTTAGGTGTACACGAATCACAGCTGATCAGCCGTTTTTATAATTACGTGCGAGCACACCGTCCCCGACCGTGACCCTTGACGGCCAGCTCGACGCTGCTACTGCTTGCTGCTCCTGAGCCTCGCACACAAAGTCTGTACCACCAGGACATAACCCGACTAAACGACCGCGTAGTCTACACCCGAGCAGTGCTACTGCCGGCGACACACCAATAGCTACGTGATCGCAGTTTTATCTAAACAAGAATCAACATAAAGCAGTCCTATCGTTTTTTTTACACATTGCACGTTTAATCCCTTTTCTTAACTGTCTTTACGACATTCGCTAATTTCGGCCGTTCACTACCGTATTCATAACAGTGAGCGATCACCGCGCCCACGCCGTACCTGCTACTATCCACTGACAGCACAAGTATACGCGCTCGCACATGTATGTAGTTTAGAATACTTCTCCCTTTTACTGAGACTCGCACAGATTACCGACTAAGGTCCACATTACACGTAAGTGTCCGCGTTGATTGCCATAATCGCAATTATAATTGACATCACGATACCTATTCGCGACGCCTTGCTGATTGCTGCGGGCGCCTTACCGCACCGCCCAATATGTTGCGCCGTCCCGCGCCTTACTGGTTGCTGTGGGCGCCTTACCGCACCGCCAAAGTGTTGCGCCATCCCATGCCTTACTGTTTGCTGCGGTCGCCTTACCGCACCGCCAAAGTGTTGCGGGCGCCTTACCACACCGCCAGTTGCGGGCGCCTTACCGCACCGCCAAAGTGTTGCGGGCGCCTTACCGCACCGCCAAAGTGTTGCGGGCGCCTTACCACACCGCCAGTTGCGGGCGCCTTACCGCACCGCCAAAGTGTTGCGGGCGCCTTACCGCACCGCCAAAGTGTTGCGGGCGCCTTACCACACCGCCAGTTGCGGGCGCCTTACCGCACCGCCAAAGTGTTGCGGGCGCCTTACCGCACCGCCAAAGTGTTGCGGGCGCCTTACCGCACCGCCAAAGTGTTGCGGGCGCCTTACCACACCGCCAGTTGCGGGCGCCTTACCGCACCGCCAAAGTGTTGCGGGCGCCTTACCGCACCGCCAAAGTATTGCGGGCGCCTTACCACACCGCCAGTTGCGGACGCCTTACCGCACCGCCAAAGTGTTGCGGGCGCCTTACCGCACCGCCAAAGTGTTGCGGGCGCCTTACCGCACCGCCAAATGTTGCGCCGTTCCGCGCCTCGCTGGTAGCTGCGGGCGCCCTACCGCACCGCCACAGTGTTGCACAGTTCCGCGCCTTGATGTTGCTGCCGCCGCCGCAGCCGTCTACGATCTTTGCACCGTTGCGAGCCTTGCTGCCGCTACCGGCGCCGCAGCCTTTACCGTCACCGCGAGCGTGCTAAATGCACCGCCAATGTTACTCTGCTGCCTCTTGCAGCCACAATAACCATGCACCATGTGTAATGCTTCACCCGTGCCCGAATGGTCGACGCTCGCAGTTATGCTCCCCGCCACGATCGCTCCGACACCACTAATGCCCGCATGCCGATCTGCCGCCTCCAGAGCCAGAGTTAACTCCACCGTTTCCTTGTAATCTATTGATCTCTCCTCAAAAATACGAGATCTCATTATCCCAGATACTTTTCATTCTAGACTAATTTTGTTTGTAAAATGTAGAACTTATTGACACGTATAACGCCGGCCATTGTTTCGAAGCCACGTCATATATACGCCGGCCATTGTTTTGAAGCCACGTCAAATATTTAAATTTCGCTGATTGGCATTGCATATCAATTTTCTTATTAAAATAATTTTGCCAACAAATAAAACCAATACATAATTTCTATAAGTACGCGCAGATTCATTGAATAATATTTTTCTCGTCAATGTCATAGACAAACCTATCAATAAGGTTGAATACACTGCACCAATGACGTCCGCATCCAGCAGCTTTCACCTGTGCGTCAGACCATCTTTTTTGGGGGTAGGCATCCTACGCTGCGTCATCGGATACGTAATTGCCACTCGATCTTTCTTCTCCAGCAGATGTCGTTTCGTCGAGCCATGTATCCTACCCATTGCCACTTCAGTGTGCTAATTCTTCTTCTTCTTCATGCTATGACTGTTGCACCTGTTCTTCTACGGATTCCCATATGCCGGATACTATCTCGCAGAGAAATCAAGAGCATAGTTCACATATGTTATACACAGATCCCGATTATACTTCTCGGTCTTCAGGATAATCCGTAGAAGCGTGAAGATGTGGTCTATGGTGCTATAGCCTACTCGGAAGTCGACCTATTCGGGCGGCTGAAAGTCGATTTGAAATGACCCTCGAAAACTACTTATCGACGTGACTCAAGAGTGAGCTGGGTGCATTGTTCTTTAGAAGAGCTTTGTCGCCTTTCTTGAAAAACAGCATCACCACACTCCTGGTCCACGGCTGTGGAATGTCTTCTAGAGGTTCTAGAGGTCTTTTAAAACCGGCTTCCAACCTGCGTTCTGGATCTCTGTCGTAATGCCGTCATTTCCCGGTGCCTTACCGTTTCTTAGTTATTTGACATCCATTCTGATCTCGTACAAGCTGATGTATAGTGCTGATTTAGCTTGAATCTGGGGTCTTAGACAAGGCCGACAACAGAATTTCGGATTGATTTATATAACTGTCCATAGAATATTTTGACCTCTCCCAATATCTCATTCTGCGATGAAATAGTAGTGCCGTCTATTTTTATCATTTATTATGCATAAACCTTGTGAAGGCACTTACATATTGTAATTTTTTACATTTGAACCTAAATTACCACCGAATCGGGAAGCGAACGGGTAAGAAATTCAGCGGGATTGTCATTCTTTTTTATTTCTTAAATAATTTCTTTTAAATAAAATTCATGCAACAATATGCCTATTAATAGCTCCAGTATGAATTGTGATGCCTTTGGAACCATGACATAATACATTTCTCAAATATAATGAAAAAGACCACGACCAGACCAGATCTCGCGGCACCCGATCACGAGTTAACGACTAGAGCAGCCATCACTCCCCTCAACCACAATAGACGGAAGACAGTGACCCGCTCTTCGTAGCTACCGCAAGCAGACTTTTTATTGAGCATGACCAATACAATTTGCCACAAACGTAAACGACAAGTAAAGTAACAAATTCGTTTGGTAAAACACGCTACGCTTTACAATTGTAATAGCAACGACCAAATAAATATGTGTGTATCACCTTTTAATTGCAATAAAGAGGAAAATCTTGAATAAGCAGCTGCCAGTCTATATTATCATCAAGATAATCCGAGATTTTATAATAACCTTTTTTACAAAATCTAGTTTTGATCCCTTTTTTGAACTTGTTCATATCTCGGCATATCTAGAACATTAATAGGTAATTTGTTGTAGAAGCGTAAATATTGCCACATTAAAGATCTGTTAACTCGTTGAAGAAGTGCTCTGTACATCTAATTTATCCTTATTCCGATTTACATGAGGAATGCTCCTATATTTTTGTTACCAAATTTTTTATTACATATTTTCGTATACATATTGAGATATAACAGTCAGAGTATTCACTTCTTCAAACTTCTCTGTAAGTGATACTCTTGGACCTAAATCGTAAATCGCGTGGGCAAACCTTTTTTGTAACACAAAAATCTATTCAATTGCATAGAGAAACCCCAAAATAATATGCCGTATGATATACAACTATGAAAGTATGCTAAATAAACTATTCAGGCTGTTTTAACATCGGTTAAGACGCTAATTTTTTTACCGCATAAGCCGCTGGGCTAAGCCCACTGGAAAGTTTCTCAATATGAGGTCCCCATTGGAGTCTAGCATCTACAGTGATAGACATCACTAAAAATGTGGTTGATTCCACAAGGTCCAGAGCCACACCATTCATTTGAACAATGGTTCCCACATTGGGTGTAGGAAAGGGGAATGCCCATTGAAGTAAGGAACACGGTTTCAAATTGAACATTCATGCAACTTACCTTATTTTGTTAGGTTTTAGATATATATTCTACAACAGAAAAAATTATATCTCTGACTCGACGGATTATAGCAGAAACATATTTATTCCTCTTATGAAATTAAGTTATTTTCATGTAGGTAAACAAAACAAGTATCGCGTTTTAACGCGTTTTTTCAATTATAATATGCCCAATCGCTGTTTAAAAATAATAAAAATGTCATTCCCTTTATGTTATAATGCATATTTGAAGCGTAATGGGTTTTATAATTCATGTGTAGGTAGGTATAATTAACGTTAACATCAACCGAAGCCGGCTGGTGAAGATTCACTTTAAAATGTTTTAGTAACCATTTCGGTATGAATAGGTACCTATATAGTTATAATAATAATAATCTTTTGATTAATAAATACGTGTGATAAGTCTTGCTACCAATCTGTTTAGACATTGCCCACTTAATAAAAAATTATTAGTTCGATTTCGAAAGCGGAAATATCAGTGATGAATAAAATAAATCATTTGTATATTCAATTGTCATATTCGGTGTTGCCAGTATGACATCATATTATTGTAAATCGATAATCGTTAAGAATTGTCTGTTTATTCATATGTTTATTATAATATGTTAATGTATAATCATTAGATAAATAAAAAAAAATGTGTTATGTAAAATAATCTGCTTTGATTGAAATATTTTACTAGTTATCTTTTTAAATCTTTCTCTCAATCATGCCGACTGTTTGTGCTTTTCAATGTTTGTCAACTTGATCTTGTTTTTGATAACCTATTATTAGTTTATTTGCCAAGATATTTTAAGAATCCAGGAGCGTATTGCTATTGAAGCCACAGAATGGTATTTTCAATAGCACTATCAGCCATTCAAAAAATATTGTTTAGCAAATAACAGTTTATAAAACATGTTTAATTAACGTTACCAAAATCTAAGACACAAAAAATATATACTTTTAAAACGATTTTTGGTTTTATAACATTAGTATTGTCTACACGTACACTTTTAATTTTACAATACAAGGTATGATTAAAATATAATGTATGATTGTACTTTTTTCGTTTTACTATACGTACACTTTTCACTTTTAATTTATTATTATTATTAATAAATAATGAGAATCTTTAAATCCTCAGAAGTATTACATGCTGCCTAGCAAGAGACGATAAAATCATAGTTGAGTGACGTTTGCCGTTCGATAGTTGCTGGCAAATGGTGATTTGTATTTAACCATATTGCGAATAAAGTGAAACTTGTTTTAATTAAAACCTATATAATACCTATGACTAGGAAAATACATTTGTAAATAAATAAAAAAACCGCTAAAACTTAACTCTCGTTCTTAAATCGATTAAAATCGAGAATCGATTATAATTAGTAAAGTTTTCAATACTGGCAACTATACTGAACAATAAAGTAAAAAAATGGCCGGAACGTAATTACAAGGACGTGAAACAACTTTTTATTGTTTAGCATATTTAATCCGGCGTTGTGATGGCTTGATATTTTGTGGGGGAGCATGATAATTAAAAACTTAATTTTTGATAATAATTTGATTGCTGCTCTTCGCCGCACCTAGTGGAAACCGTGAATGGGCATACCCCTTTAATATATTTATTGAATTGATAAATACTGGGTGCGTGACGGCGCAGAGGGTAAGAGAGGCAGTCGCCATAGTCGAGGCCATAGATAATATACATATTTATAGCAATAGATGAGCCACTGAGAAAATAGTGATTTATTTGTACGGACTCTCCACCAGGTGGCATGATTTCCGTTGTATAGGTTCCTATATATATACCCGTAACAATCAATAATTATAACCATCAACCCTCCGATGAGTGAGAAGGTCCCTAGGGACCTTTTTGCCTTTTCAAACTGAAATTACTCCTACTTCGGCCACTACAACCCCCTCCCAAAGTTACTCTGTATTCCAAGAGTATTTTGTTGCGCATCTTTTGGAAAAAAAATCAAGCCGATCGGATCATTACTTTAGGAGTTATTAAGGTTTTAGTGAGAATAGTACGCGGACGTGTGAATAGGTCCGTATGGACCTTGTACTGAATTTCACTAATAAATGCATGTTTTGGGCATCATTATTATTTTTTTATTGTTTCAACACATAATTTACTTGTTCAGAACAAGAAATTTTTTGTTTTTATCATCATCCCTAATGTCTTTGAGTTTAGGTCTTTGTGTGCAGAACAAGTAAATTATGTGTTGAAACAATAAAAAAATTATAATGATGATGAAGTAATCCCTAAATGTCTTTGAGTTCAGGTAGACGTACGAAAGAGTATAAAAGAAGTTGTAGTTTCGTAAACCAAATCAGTCAAAGTTTAGACAGCGAAGAGTAAAATCGTGTGTGATAGAAACAAAAATATAAATATGGCAGATGCAAGTAATTTGGACGTTGCTGAAATTGTTGTACGCCGTAGTACACGTTACCAGCAAATGACTGCGGATGAAAGGCGTGCAGCTGATAGTATATTTGCTGATTTTATGGACGAAGACATGGATGAAGAAATTGATATTGCTGCAATTGATAATTATGAAGTTGAGGATGATGAAGATCGCACATACCAACCTGCTGAAGAGTCAGATGCCGAAACTGAAGGATACGTCGAGCTAAATGAAGATACTGATGACGACGATGATGAAGAGGAAGAAAATGATGGACAGGAAACGAATGAAAGTTTTATTGGTAAAGATGGCACCCAATGGAGTAAAAAAGCACCACCAACATCACGCACTCGTAATCATAACGTGGTCGACTTCACAAGAAAGAAACCAGGACCAACAGGAAATATACACGACCCCTGTACAATAATGCGTTCAATCATGACAGAGGAAATAATACACTTAGTGCTACGTGAAACAAATCGTAAAGGCAGGGAGCTTACAGCTGCATGGAATTTGGCGAATCCCACGAAGAAAAAGGAGTGGAAGCCAGTGACAGTGAAAGAGTTTGACGCCTTTGTAGCTATTCTTTTGTATGCTGGACTCACAAGATCAAACCATGAACCAGCTATGGAATTATGGGGCGCGACGCGTTGCCCAATATACAAAGCTGCGTTGTCGTACGATCGCTTCATGTGTATAAAGCAATTTATTCGATTCGACAGTGGAAATACTCGACAACAGCGACTCATCAACAGCAAAACTGCGGCTATTGACGATATTTGGCAAATGTTGCAACATAACTTGGCAGCAGCTTACACTCCTCATGAAGCACTAAGAGTTGATGAGCAGTTGTTCCCTTACAGAGGCCGCACCCGCTTCACACAATATATTCCGTCAAAGCCAGCTAAGTATGGTTTGAATGTATGGTGGTTATGCGACTCACAGAGTTATTATCCTGTGAAGGGAATGATATATTCTGGAAAACTGCCAAACCAACAACGGGAGATAAACCAAGGGCAGAACGTAGTGCTGGATCTTGTGGAAAAATATTTAGAGGCTGGCCGTACTATATACGCGGATTATTTCTTTACCACTCTTGATTTGGCGCGTATTTTGTTGAGGAGGAAGACCGCATATGTTGGTACAGTGCGCTACAACAAAACATTCATTCCACAGGAGTTCAAGAAGAACCCGAAGCGCACCATCAATAGTACATTATTTGGGTTCAACGAAGGGGATATAGTGTTATGCTCATACGTGCCGAAAAAAAATAAAGTGGTGAACGTGCTCTCCACAATGCACTACACCTGCCTCGTTGACGAGCAAACCGAGAAGCGGCAGCCCTATGTCATATTAGTTGCTGCTATGCCATGTTTTATAATATGCTGGACGTCGCTGCATTGGCTGCTTTTACGATTTACAACGAAATGAAGCCTATAAAAAGGAGTGACAGACGGCGGTCGTTCTTGTTACTGCTAACGAAATAATTGGCCACACCAAATATCGAAGAACGTGCCCTGAACAACCATATAACCTCATATCCAAGGATACGCAATGCGATGGAAGCATTCGATGTCAGGGTAAGAAAAACATCTTCAAATTCAAGAATAGAATATATATTTATTTGTTTTTTATTTTTCTTTTCATTTCAGGTATTACCAAGACCGATGGAAGGCAATGCACCGTCGTTTGCGGCTAGGTCAAGTAGACCGTCATGTCGCCTTTGCCGTTCTGAGTACGGGCGCCAGCGGAAAACGCGGGCATACTGCTTCGTCTGCGGCAACGCTGTTTGCGGAGAACATAGCACACTTTTACATCGCTTTTTTTTTTTTTTTTTGTTTTTTTTTTTTTTTTTTTTTGGGGTGGGTCGCGGTCGGCGCGCCTCCGCACCACTCCGTCCGGGGCGACAGAGGGGCTTAAGCACGCAACTCCCGCAACCCACCCGAAAACCACCTCGCCTTCGTCATTGGGCCGACCACCGGAGCAGGTTTACTTGTCGTCAGTGGTCGGCCCGACGGAATACCCCCTACGCGGGGTACCCTCCCATCGACCGACGTCCCCCCCTCGGGGAGGACGTCGGTCTTTCCTCACGCGGTCGGCCTCTCGGCGGGTGACGGACTAATCCCCGGTCACGTCACCCGCGGCCTCGGCTAGGGCGGCATGAGGCGCAGATAGTTGCGCCTGCGCCGCCCCAGGCGTCGGCGGCGGATCTCCTCATCGAGGCTGCGCTCCACGCGCAGACGATCCGCCGCCTCCTTCTGCGAGATCACTGTCTCGCAGAAGGCTGCGACCGCGTCCCAGTTCCTGACGCTGTCGACCATCGCCCTAGCGATGGCCGGCAGCGTCAGGTCGGCACCGATGATTGCGACGAGTTCACGGCGCTGCACTGCCCAAGCCGCGCAGGCCTCGAGCGTGTGGCGCGCCGTGTCCTCGTCGCAATCGCAGTGGTGGCAGGACGGTGTACTCTCCCTCCTTACGACCCTGTGCAGGTATTTGGCGAAGCTCCCGTGCCCCGTCAACACCTGCACTAGTCGGAAGGAGAGCACCCCGTGCCGCCTTTTCAACCACTGCATCAGCACCGGCCGGAAGGCCTCCACGGTTCGCACCCCGAACCGAGGCCTCTCCAGCCGGACTGCCCAACGGGCAATGACGTCTCGGCGGGCGTCGACGCGCCAGGCGGTGAGATCCCTTAACGAGATCACACCGCCCTCCCCGCGCACCCCCGACACCCGCCGATACAACTCGGCGAGCATTTTCGCCTCCACACTTTTACATCGCTGCAACACTTGCGCACAGAGCGGGGGACAAGAAGTACACGCTCAACAACAATAATTTTTAAACTTTTTTATAATAGTCTTAAGAAAATTCAAGCAAAAAAAATAAAATTTAAAAAATTTTAAATAAAACTACTTTACGGATTTTATCGCGTTTGTATTTGATTTTTGATTACCCGACGTTTCGAACACTTTACAGCGTTCATGATCACGGGTGGACTAAGATGTCTCACGTCCAACAAGTTATTGTTACTGTAACGTTGTTACAGTAACAGTTGTTACAGTAACAGTTGTTTAAAAAATTATTTTTGTATGTAGAATTTAGTTATAAACAATAAAAACAAAAAAAATCAAAAAAAAAAATTTATATGAAAAAAACATGATTTACAAAAAAGGTCCGTAGGGACCTTTTCACACGGCCGTGAAGTTCAGAACTGTCACTCATCGGAGGGTCAATTATGCACAAAGAAACTATTATTACAAATATACGTATTAATTATACACGCATAAGTGACATCCAAATTACACTTGAATAAGTAGTTAACTTAAAGTAATCAATTTAATTTATTATTAATTAAGCACGTGAAATAAAAGGAAATGAATTATATATTTTACTGCAAATATGGCATTTATTTAAACATGAGCATACAAGTCCTATTCCGTGTGGTGACGGAGTAAGAATACAATTCACCACTCCCTATCTTGCCTGTGGATGTCGTACAAGACGACTATGGGATATAATAGGCACATAACATCTGTGCAAGAGAAGGAAAACTCGAAATGAAACCCTATACCAACATGTCTGACCAGCATGGTATAGTAGGTCAAATTCCCTCCCATTATGGAGGAGGCCCTAGCCCAATAGTGGGACGTATAAAGGCTGAGATGATGATGATGATACAAGTCCTGCCGTCTTGTTTGTTGGGTTTAAATATCCCCGCGACCTTGCGGCAGGTCTGTTCTTTTTGTTAAAATATTTCAAATGAAAATAGTATAAAACAAAACAAAAAACACGCTTTTGTCGTGCCGACCGAACCAAACATCTATCTAATCACGCCAAGATTGAAAAACCTTGACAACCTTGAAAAAAATCGCTAATCCCGTAAGGACAATTGGACAAACTATTTAATTGTTATATTGTCATTAGTCCTTAGTCATCATCATCGTCATCAAAAAATTATGGCAGTCTCTATTATGACGCAAAGTCAGAAAGGTTACAATTTTTTAAGAAAATTATTGGTGCTGTCTTCTGAAAGACTACCTATTTAACGCCTTTTAAGTACTCTTGTAATTAAACCTGGTAATAACAAAAATGTAATGAAAATTTTAAAAGATTTGGTTATGGGACTGCCCCCTGAAAAAAGGCGCCATGACAAACGGGTCCTTCTTTGCAGTGAACGCGTAAACTTGTGTCTTTGTGGGATTGAACTGGACTAAGTTCCATTCACCCCATTCTGAGGCCCGCCCCAGAAAGTGCTCGACTTCAGACACAAGTTGAATTCTTCTTTCCTGAGTACTCCGAGGGACATTCCGTTGCTCAGTATACCGCTCGTCACCCGTGATGTCATCCGCATATTCTCGATGGAGAGCATGTCGTTGATATGCAGGATAAACAACGTCGGGGAGAGCACCGAGCTTATGGTACACCAGCATTAGTGGTCATGGTATCGGAGCAGGAGCCATCTACGTTGACTTTAATACTCCGTCCATCCAGAAAGCTGGCGATCCAATTACAGAGTCCCTCGGGGATTCCGTATGATGGTAGCTTCGATAGAAGTGCCCTGTGCCAGACCCTATCGAACGCCTTTGCGATGTCTAGGCTGAATAGCCTATATATATAGCTTGTACAATAATGAATTATTAATTAATTATTACCTAATGAAACAAGATTAACTATCATTCTCCCATTTTAAATAAATTAACTGAATACCAAATTAATCCCGAAAAAATTCATAAAATGAAAGTTAAATATGCAATCAAAAATGAGTAATCAATACTCATTCGTCTGTGAACGGATGAAAGTATTTCGAGCCACAAATACAAGCCTTAAAGTCAATTTTAAAATGTATAATTTATTCGATACGAAACCTGCCAATAAGTACTCATTGAAATGAAATAAAGTATATGTTAAATAAAATCCTTCCGTGTGGTGACGGAGTAAGAATACAATTCACCACCCCCTATCTTACCCGTGGGTGATCGTACGACACGACTAAGTGATATAAAATGCATATAACATCTATGCGAGAGAAGGAAAACTCGAAATAAAACTCTATACCAACACGTCTGACCAGCGTGGTGTAGTAGGTCAATTACTCTTCCATTATGGAGGAGGCCCGAGCCCAACAGGGGGACGTATATGGGCTAAGATGATGATGATGAAATAAAATAAATATTCGTATGAACATTTTTACGATTTTCATTTCAGCGTTGTATAGGGTTCTCATCTTTAGAGACATACTTGTCTAATACAAAAACCTTAAACGAAAAGAATATTCACAACGTGATGTTAAACAATGGTTAATAATGAATAATTTGAAAAGTATTTATTTTCTGTGTTCTATCTTGGTATCATATCACATAATCTCGGCTCATGTACGTCCCACTGCTAGGTCATCCTCCACAATTTAAATGGATCTATTATACCACGCTGGTAGACGGTTTGATATAATGTTTTATTACGAGTTTTCTTCATATGGATAGGTGTTATTTACATATTTCAATCCCTTAGTCGTCTTTTACGACACTCACGACTAAGAGAGGAGGTGATGAATTATATTCTTACTCTGTCACCACATGGGAATATACTACTGACATCCATGCATCATATTTATCATATCATATTTTTTATTTTATTGTTTGTAGAAAATGATTCAATTAGTAATTTTACACTAGACTCTCCTAAAAGTTATGATGGTAATGTGAATAGAAAAGTTCTATTACTATAGAAGTCTAAATAAATAAATGTTTTTTTTTTTTTTTTTTTTTATTGCAAACGGTGGCAAACGAGCAAACAGTACACCTGATGGTAAGTGTTGCTGCCGCTCATGGACCTTTACAAGGCCGTTGCCTACCGCGAAGAAAGCGAAGGGAGTGTGAATGCGTGCATTGAGACTCGGTGATACCAAGGGCACCACCAAAACCCTCTACACGCAATCACCCTAAGAAAGTTGGGCTTCCGGCTCTCTCGCTCACCGAACGAAGCGCAGTAACAAATTGCTACTACTCAGACGTCGATTTTCTGCGAGAGCATGGTACTGCCCCGGACGGACCGGCCCGCGGCTGTAGACAGATAACTGTCGACAGTGTGGTCCTACCACTCCTAAAAATGTATAATAATTATGGTTACTGTATAATACTAAATATCTGGTTGACCGAGCTTCGCTCGGAATATTTTCTTTGTATTTTTGTCGAATTTATTTAGATATATATATAAAAAATAAAAATTTAATAATGAAAAAATATAAAAAATTATAAAAAGAGAATAACAATAACACCGAGATTCGATCCGACGCTGTTTGAGTG
Organism: Lymantria dispar; assembly: GCA_032191425.1. Taxonomy (NCBI): domain Eukaryota; kingdom Metazoa; phylum Arthropoda; class Insecta; order Lepidoptera; family Erebidae; genus Lymantria; species Lymantria dispar. The sequence continues at coordinate 761,166 of CM063450.1, read as the reverse complement.
CCAAAACTAAACAAAAGGGAACTGGACTACTTCCCAACTGAGCTACCGTAACTCTTGACGTTGACAACGAAATTTGAATTCATATTCTTTTAAAATTTAATGTCATTGTATTGTTTTGCTTAAAACACCGACAAAATAACATCCATACTAATATTATAAATGCGAAAGTAAGGATGTTTGTTTGTTTGTTTGTAACGCTTTCACGCTTAAACCACCGAACCGATTTCAAAAATTCTTTCACCAATGGAAAGCTATAATATCAGGGAGTAACATAGGCTATATTTTATCCTGGTATTCCCACGGGAACGGGAACTACGCAGGAAAGACGACTGAAACCAAAGCGAAGCGAGGACGGGTTGCTAGTTTTCTACAAATATAACCTAGCTAGATCGATTTTTTGGACCCGAAACCTCTAGTATGCCAAGTTTCATCAAAAGTTTAGGAGTGGTAGGCCCACACTGTCGACAGTTATCTGTCTACAGCCGCGGGCCGGTCCGTCCGGGGCAGTACCATGCTCTCGCAGAAAATCGACGTCTGAGTAGTAGCAATTTGTTACTGCGCTTCGTTCGGTGAGCGAGAGAGCCGGAAGCCCAACTTTCTGAGGGTGATTGCGTGTGGAGGGTGAAGGCGACGCCAGGGGATTTCACCGGTGTGCAGTCGGTGAAGAATTATGTAATGACTCGTTGGCGCCAAAAAAGTACTGATCGTGATGAAAAACTGGTTTATTTGATATATATATATATATTAACTATTGGTATAAGAGAACAACACAGGACAATTAATAGGACTAATTAATAACTATATATAGAGAATTACAATATAAAACAGAATACAATATAGCTTAAGGCTCGTATTTGACACCTATTCGTGTCGTAGATTTCGAGAGAGTATCGAAAAGCGCAAATCTCGGTGCGTGAGCGCGGGAGCGCGCGGAAACCTCTCCCCGCGCGTCCAAATACCCCACGCGCCAATCACCCCCGCGCGCACCTGCATAGCAACAATAGAATCCCTAATATTTACAATACATATTTTTATTTAATAATTCGCATCGCTTACAGAGGGTTTTGGTGGTGCCCTCGGTATCACCGAGCCTCAATGCACGCATTCACACTCCCTTCGCTTACTTCGCGGTAGGCAACGGTCTTGTAAAGGTCCATGAGCGGCAGCAACACTTACCATCAGGTGTACTGTTTGCTACCGTTTGCAATAAAAAAAAAAAAAAATTTTTCGAGCCGTTGCCAAGATCCTGAATATATATATATACAAGAATTGCTCGTTTAAAGATATAAGATAAGTCAAAAACAACAATTGGTTGACATATCCGCTGATCATTTGATTACTGCGACTTAATCCTTGTGGCTATAGAATTAGCGACATCTATCGAGCCAGGTTAAATCACAGCTACAAAATATATTTTATAAAGAAATCTCTAATCCTGTAATGATAATAAGACAAGCTATTTCAATTATTTATCGTCATTGGTCCTTGTTACAAATTTTAAATGAAATCTGACTGTTTAAATTGGATCAAAATCCAATTCCTAGGAGTCGATGACATATAAACAAATAAATATACAGCTGAAACTAATAAAAAGCGGTTGTCCAGTTTTCGTACGTAAAAATAAAGTACCTAGATATGGTATACTTATATTAGGAAGTTAGAGAATTATACATTATTTTATAGAACAAGTATATATGCAAAAAAGAACAAATTACGACAGGATATAGCATAAAGTATTAATAAAAATAAAGTTACCATTCTTTTTCCAGAAAATGATGATTTTTATTTAAAAAACATTAATTTTCATTAGTATACCTTATAGGTAACAATTTACTATGAGTTCATTAGATGGCGTTGTACAAAATTTTAAATCGCACCATGGTTTCGTTACGAAAATGTAGATATATGTCCAGATATTTATTTAGTAGTTAATCATTAATCATTCATACAGCGGTCGTCCTTCTTGGCGTGCACACGTGCCGTCGCTCAGCGTAAAATTTCCGTTACGAGTGTTCGCGCGCTTTCTAACGGTCCCAACTTCGGCAGCGTTTCTTCGGTGGACGGCAGTGGTGATTCAAGCAGTCTTTTTCAAGACACATTGGGTCACTCACAGCTATTACTAACTGCTGCACTGTTCAAAAGTGAGGTCAGGTAGTAATATCTATTTCTATAAAGTCATAGTGGCCCCTTAAGGGCAAAACCAAGTTTCTCTTGGTCCCCGGTGGAAACCTTACGGTGTCAACCAAGCCGGGTGAGGCGAAGCCCCGAGTCGCCTGCCAAGCCTCTTAAGGGCGAGGCGCTCAACTAGGACCGGACCGGATCAGTAGACCTTGGGGGTGACCCCTTGTCTACCCCGGTTATCTCCTTCCCACCCTACCTATTCCCTACTCCCATTCTCGGGTGTCAGTTTGGGTGTGACTGCCCGCAAGGGCCCATACCACCCCTACACTCGGGCTGTTAGGAACCACGCAGGCACAATAAGATCGGCCGGTGGATACTAGCTTAGGGCACACCCTAGTGTTAAGCACATCCGCCCGACCTACCCCGGTTGGGAGGGAATACACCTCACACACCCCCGGGTACTCCCCCCGGGGTGTTAGGCTGTTAGGAGACTGCGATATCGCGATTCGTTTGCTAATTTTAGAGTAGAATAGTAGTTATAACCGCTAATATCATGGAAAAAGTAGTAGGTAGGTCTTCGAGACCTATTCCAAGACGAGGAAATATGGGCGATTCTCGTCCGAAAGTACCGCGACAGACTACCGGAGCGCACACCATCGCGCCCGCAGTCCCCCACCGTCAACATTACCCCAGAAAGCGGGGATGAGAGTGAGCGTACTGCCATCTCAGAGATGGAGTATGACTCCGCTCCCTCCGAGGAGGAAGATTCCCCCAATGAGGGGCTATTCACCGAGGCACAGTCGCGCAGCCGCAGGGCGCGCAAAAATAAGGCCGCAAAGGCACTAAAGGTCGCTCCCGTAGTGGAGTCGAATTCATCCACCCCGACACCATCACCTCCAGGAGCAAGGTGCCCCCACCCCCTCCACAAGTGAGGTCATGTTCGCCACGGCCAACAAGGCCCCCACGGTCAAAACTACCACGGCGACGACAACATCAGCCGCCAAAAAACTCACCCCCCCCTCCTCTGTACATGCGCGACAAGGAGAGGTGGTTCTCTATCTCCGCGTGGTGCAATACGCACCGCGTGGCCTACAAAAGCGCCAGATCCACCGCACAGGGGATCAAGGTCGAGGTCAGCACGACCGACGACCACCGTGCGCTTTCAAAAATGTTAGGGGAGCAACGCATCCCCTACCACACATACACGATGCCCGAGGACAAACTCCTACGGGCCGTGATTAAGAACGTCCCACGAGAATTCGCCAAAGAGAAGATTCTCGAATCCCTCAAGGCCCAAAACCTTCCCGTGAGGGAGGTGCACCGTATGGTGCGCGGCAAAGCACGCGCACCTATGAATATGATATTAGTATACCTGGACAACACCCCCGAGGGTAAACAGGTTTTCCGTGTCACCCATGTGTGCGGACTTATGGGAGTTAAAGTAGAGCCCCCCTACAAAACTGGCATTATGGCTCAATGCCATAAATGCCAGATGTATGGCCATACATCTAATAACTGCTATGCCCACCCAAGGTGCGTTAAGTGCCTGGGAAACCACCACACCAGCAAGTGTGAGAGGCCCAAAGACCTGACCCTCTGCACTGAGCCGCCATCGTGCGTGCTGTGCGGGGAGATGGGCCACCCGGCCAACTTCCGCGGATGTCCACGGGCGCCTAAAAGGACGATTCGTCCAACGGGCCCGGCCCGTTATTATAATAAGGCCTTCGTGACCGAAAATTCACAATGCTTGGTCTCGCCCCCTTACACAAGGTAGGGGGGCGTTCCCCGCATTACCGCGCACGCAAGCGAAATCTTCTTATGGTACAAGAGACGTTTCTCAAACCTTTCAACAGGGACCCTAGAATTGCGAATTATAATATAGTTCGCAATGATAGGGTCACTTCGCGAGGAGGGAGAACGCTCATCTACTATAGGAGGTCGTTGCACTGCACGCCTGTGGATCCGCCACCTCTGGCGTACATTGAAGCGTCAGTATGCAGATTAGCGCTCACCGGCCATCAGCCAATTACATTTGTCTCGGCTTACCTGTCACCCGAAAGAAGGGACGATAAACACTTAGTGGAGAGCGATCTCAAGGCATTGCTTGACTTGGGCGGCGCCATCATCATTGGCGGTGACCTTAACGCCAAGAACACCTCATGGAACTGTCATAGTTCGAACAAGAGGGGCAAAGTCTTAGAGTTATACGCTGACAGATTAGGTTGTGACGTCATAGCGCCATTAGAGCCGACTCACTACCCTAACATTGTCGACCACAGGCCAGACATATTAGATATAGCACTTCTCAAAAATATAAACTTACGTTTATGTTCAATAGAAGTACAACACGAACTAGACTCCCGTCCGGTGACTGGAATTCGCCCCCCCGCTTACCCGGCCCCTCAGGCCACAATAACGTAACAACAAGGTTGGCCACCGACTGGGCACGGCTCGGGAGAAATCTCAAGGCCACCTCATCGGCATACCTTGATAAGATTCCCAAGGACATAAAGTCCGAGGAAGAAACTTCCCTGGCGATCGATTTAGTCACGGGTCACATGCAGTCGGTAATTGACGACTGCTCGCGGCGGGTGCCGGATACGAGCGATCGTAGATGGCAACTGCCGAGTGACGTACGCGACCTACTGAGAAGAAAGAACGCCGCAACCCGCGCGTACGACCGATACCCCACGGAGGAGAACCGCAAACGCCTGCGGGCCCTCCAAAGGGAGGTCAAAACCGAAATTAATAATATGAGACAGAGCAGATGGGACGCCACTTTAGAAGAGCTGAAGCCCACGCACACAGCCTTCTGGCAGCTTTCCCGCTCACTCAAAAAAGATGTAGTGTCCACACTCCCTCCCCTCAGTAGAATAAATCAACCGCCGGCATTTATGGATGACGAAAAGTCTGAATGTCTGGCAGAGAGCCTAGAGCTTCAGTGTACGCCGAGTACATTATACGAATAAGAAGCGACTCACTACAACACTATTAATTCGGAAGTGGCTAGTCGTACCACTTTGTCGCGATCGAATATAAACAACGACAACAATATGCCTATCCCAACAGTGAGCATCGACGAAGTCGAGTCGCTTATTAGGGGTCTCCACGCTAGGAAAGCCCCGGGTTCGGACGGTATTACAAATAGAGTAATTAAATTATTCCCAGCCCATTTAATAATATTACTGTGTTGTATTTTTAATGCAGCCCTCAAATATAACATCTTTCCTTCACAGTGGAAAGAGGCCATGGTAATCGGAATCCACAAACCCGGCAAAAAACGTACCGAACCCAATAGTTATCGACCTATTAGCCTACTGAGAAGTTTAGGTAAATTATACGAACGAATAGTACTCAGTAGGCTACGCTCATACGCAGAGTTCAATAAACTTATACCGGACGCGCAATTTGGTTTTCGTGCTAAACACAGCTGTGTTCAGCAAGTACATAGACTAGTAGAATACACCAGTAGTCAGTTCATTAGGGGACGGTACACTGGTGTACTATTTCTAGATGTAGCGAAAGCTTTCGATAAAGTTTGGCATGAGGGCTTAATTTACAAATTATATTTATTAGAAATCCCCTAATACTTGATTCTAATAATACATGACTATCTGAGTCATCGCAGCTTTCGCTATAGGGTGGAAGGGACGTTGTCGACCTCCCATCCTCTCAAGGCCGGTGTCCCACAGGGCTCGATCCTCGCCCCATTTTTGTTTACGCTGTATACAAGCGATTTACCCAAGTTCACTCGTGTGCACACGGCGCTTTACGCCGACGATACCGCACTCTATTGTGCAGGTATGTCCCCGATAACCGTAGTCAATACCGTCAATAACAGTAGCCAATTGGTATAGGAAATGGAGAACAGAAATTAATCCCGAGAAGAGCCAAGCGGTCATGTTCACTAAACGAACTGCCCGTCTGTGCTCTCCGGACAGTATCCCTCCTCTCACTCTCTTCGGCCGACCTGTCTCATGGATCAGAGAGGCCAAGTACTTAGGTGTGACCCTTGATAGCCGACTCACTTTCCTGTCCCACTTGAAGCGGGTCCGCGCGCGCGCCACCTTCGTGATGGGACGCCTTCACTGCTTATTAAACGCAAAGTCAAAACTATCACTTAAAAATAAACTCCGATTATACACTACCTGCATACGGCCGATCATGACGTATGCCAGTGTAGTGTTCGCGCACGTTAGGCCAAACAGGATCCACAGGTTACAAACACTACAAAATAGATTCATGCGACGGGCAACGGGAGCACCGTGGTTCGTTCGTAATGTCGATCTACACATCGACCTCGAATTGCCGACCATCAGGCAGTATATGAAGCGTTGCTCCCAGCGCTATTTTGACTCTGCCACGACTCACCCCAATCCACTAGTGGTTGGGGCGGTAAACTACGTCCCCTCAAAAATATCCGCGGTCCGACGACCCCGTCATCTCCTTGAAGAAGGGGATGATGCCATTACGATCGCCCAAGAAAGGGCCTACACAGCTCACGCAGCGATAACACATAAAACTCCGCGGTATCGGCCTCGCCGACGAGGTCGAAAACCACGCCGCGTAAAAATCATTAACCTAAACGTGGCCACGCCCACTTTGCTTTCAGCGACGCCCCGAGCCGAGGTCCGTTCCCCACAGGGGGAGCCCTCGGGCGATGTTCGCTTAACTTACTTACCGGGTTGAGAGCCTTCCGCTCGCCCATTGCCCGCGTTAAGCTGTCAAGGTCATCTGCGGCCAACAGCTAAATACACATCAAAAAAAAAAAAAAAATTAGTAGTTAATGATTGTCACAGCCATCTGAGGCTAACAACTAAGTCACACAAAAAAAAATTAGTAGTTAATAATTAATAGGAGACCGCGAGGCGTGGCGTTAAACGCCACATGACAAATTCACTCACCCTCGCCTATAGATGTTTCACATCAAAAAATTTAAAATACAGTTGCAATTCTATATAGCAATCTAATACATACTTATAACAGTTTAGATAACTCTAATGTGGGTCATGTCTGCAAGGTGGTAGAAAATAACCAAAATTTCAATATCATGCGGCGACAATTACTGTTTTCACGTACACCACTTTAGCAAGCATTCCACGCTTCTTTATTCGGCTTCACTAATGGCCGCTCCCTGGAATACACGAAGACGAAACATCCAAAGCACGAACGAAACAGGAATCAAGACAACAAGTCAAATAAGGAAGAAAAACCGCTTGCAATAGCTGTAAATAAAAACTAAGTTTTAATATGGGGCGATAACAAGCCACGACATTATCACATTTAACCGAAAATCTTATCGGTTTCTTAAAAAATATGGCTTCACCCATAAGGTGTATAAGCCCGTCCATAATTAAACAACACTCTGTTGTATAAGGAACTAAGATTGAACCCTGATAATGCAGATTCCAAAAAAAATTACACCTACGACATTCGAGGCTGGGTCGAAAAGTGAGTCATATTTGACAAGTCACAAACGTCAACCTCTTTTTTACTACTGCCTTAGGCACAGGGAACACGCACGCATACAGCCTAAAGCATAATGCATACTGTGACAAGACCAAAAGTCCAACGTTATAATAATAGGCACATAATATATGTGCAAGAGAAGGAAAATTCGCTATAAAACCGTATACCATCATGTCTGACCAGCTATATCATGCTGGTATGATAGACTTATAATAAAAAATACAACTGGGCAGGCATAACTGGTTCCATATGTTTAAAGTAGCGCTAGCCTAATGGTACAACCAACAGATTGGTAGGCATGCACACACACACTGATGTTCGTTCTTTTTTTTTTTTTTTTTTTGTGTGTGTACAGCTGTTGGCCGCAGATGGCCTTGACAGCTTGACGCGGACTATGGGTGAGCGCTGAAGGGCTCTCCACCCGGAGAAAAGTATGCTAAGCGACATCGCCCAAGGGCTCCCCCTGTGGGGAACGGACCTCGGCTTGGGGCGTCGCTGGAGGCAAAGTGGGCGTGCCCACGTTTTTAGTAGTGACTTTTGCGCGGCGCGGTTTCGCACCTCGACGGCGAGGGTGGAACCGCGGATATTTATTTGTTAAGGCCTCGCGGGCCGTGTGGGCTCTTTGTTGAGCGAGTGTGATAATGTCGTCCTCTTCGTCGAGGACGTGACGAGGACGTCGGATGGATGATGTTCGTTCACACATGTGAACAAATATATCTATATAGATTATATGCACTATCTGAGGCTAGCATCTATAATCCTTCCCAAAGAAAGCTATCTATGACAAAGGTTTATGTTACTTAATGCAAAAAAAAAAAGTAAAATGTAATCTTGTCACAGTGAGCCAGCAATTTTCAATTTATTCTCCATTAATGATACATCAACAACAGCTACCAACCTTTTGTAATTTTTTTTTTTAATGCTGGTCTTTCTGTCTTGATCTACCACAGCTGCAGGAGTCGAATCAATATATACTTCTGTGGAAGTCGATGGATGAGGCATATCTGTAACATTAAACATATATTGGATAGGTACATTTTTGATGTGAAACATCTGTAGGCGAGGGTGACCGTGATCGTCGCGTGGCGTTTAACGCCACGCTTCGCGGTCCCCTAATAATTAAATATCAAATAATTATTTGGATGCATATACCTACATTTTTGTAACGAAACCATAGTGCGATTTAAAATTTTGTACAACGCCATCTAGTGAACTCAAAGTAAATTGTTATTTATAATATATATTAATGAAAATAAATGTTTATTGAATAAAAATCATCATTTTTTGGAAAAAAATCGCGATATTTTATTAATACTTTATGCCTTAGTTTTATCGTATTAGTTCCTGTCGTAATCTAATGTTCTTTTATGCATAAATACTTGTTTTATAAATTAATGTAAAATTCTCTAACTTAGTAATATAAATATACCAGTAGGTATGGTATTTAGTTTACTTTCAGCTACGAAAACTGGAGAACCGTTTTTATAGGCTTTTATTAGTTTCAGGTGTATATATATTTATTTCTTTGTATATTACCAACTTCATAGGAATTGGATTTTGACTCACTTTAAACAGTCAAATTTAAAATCATTTAAAAGTTGAAAATTTAAGGAGGACCAATGACGTTAAAATTATTTAGATAGCTTGTCTTATTATCATTACAGGATTAAAAATTTCTTTATTAAATATATTGAAGCTGAGAGTTGGTCGTTAGCTCGATAAATGCCGCCATTTCTGTTTCCTAAATCACACTCTTCGTGCGGAAAGAATGTCAGTGAACGGATGAAAGCATTTCATTTTTTATAGGCTTTTATTAGTTTCAGCTGTGTATTTATTTGTTTGTATGTCACTAACTCCTTAAGAATTGGATTTTGACTCACTTTAAACAGCTTGTCAGGATTAGATATTTCTTTATAAAATATATTGTAGCTTAGACCTGGTCGTTTGCTCGATAGATGTCGCTATTTCTGGTTTATAAATCGCAAATTATTTCAAGCTACGTTTTAGAAGGTTCATTTCGTTTGTACTAAATGACGTTACCATAAATATGAGTCGTAAAGTCATTTTTAAAATGGATAATTTATTCGATACGATACCTACCAAAAAATGTTATTGACTAAAATATCCAATACAAAAGTATCGGTATCGAAATAAAAGTACTCGATACCTAAAGATAAAGTAAATAAAAGTACTTGATACTTTAAACAGTACGTTACTTATCTTTCGATACAATTCATGAGTTCAGTATCGATACTTTATATTCGATACCGTGTCTCTACTCGTACAAAATAGTTTCGATGTTTCACATCTGTCAGGCGTCCTGAGCGACGGCTCACTTTTTTTATTTTATCAATTAAGTTCGGATGTTGAAATGAATAGTTGGGATAAAGTGAATGAAAATTTGGATGTAGCATCCAAATTTTCATTCTCTCTCAGAGATATAAGCAATATTCTCCATGTTTGGCCGTCACCACTTTACCAACGTACTACTTGACACCGTTGCAGGGTTCATCCACTTCACCTGGAAACATAATGGTTTTCGCCCACATATGTGCAGGAGCTGGACTACTGTTGCTCTATTTCCTCAGCATTATGACGTGTCCTATTTAAACAAGGTTTAAAGAGAGCACTTACTTTCTTCACGAGAGCCAGCATCTTAGTTGTGGCCCTGGTATTGTAAATGTGCAACAACACTTATCATCAAGCAATAGTCACTTACTATCAGGTGTATTGCTTGCTTATTTGCCATCATAATTTTTAATAAAAAAAAAATAAATTAACTAAGACAAGGATAGGAGGATGATGATGGGCTCGTGTCAGGTAATAATTACCTAGTTATTAGTTAGCAAGGGAAATTCACCTGTGTAGAATATATACATACATTTGAGTACAATTAATAATAATTTTGATTAGATATCTATATCAGATGAAGGCAATGCACAATAGTGACAAAATTCCTACCTTTTTTAATATACAGAGTTGGAACAGCATTTCTTGTTAACCGATTACTTGGTGATTTATAATAACTGTCAAAATGGTTATTACACAATCTTATTTGATTGTAAATGTACATATCTGTTCTGCTTTGAATTTCGTGATCTAATACTGTCTTCCAGACATCAAATCTTTCTTTATCATTGAGAGGCTTGGGAAAGTGATGTAGTGGACCTGAATCCATGTATGGGACGAATAAATTAAAAAAAAAAAATAGTGGACCTGAAATTTAAAAGTTTCAATTAAAATTTACGTTCAATACCTAAAAGTGGACAGAAACCAATTATTAATTTTCTTACCTCCTTCCTTACACTCGAAATAACAGAACGGGGGTTCTTCGGTATATTCGCCATCGCTATAGCCAGAAACCTAGGTTTAAATACACGTGTATTCAAATCCAGTAAACGAAGCCAGGGTCGATCAGATAAGGAGTATAAACCAGCGTCCGTATGAAATAGCCAAATTAACAATCAAGATCAACAATAAGTATTCCAGAATGCACTCTTAGGTCAGTAGAAAAGTAAACACAGTAAGGAATTAACGAACATACATCGCAAGCACCACAAATTCAACTTGAAACCTCAAAAAGTACCGTTAAAAATCTTTCAATAATGTTGCCAACTCTTCAAAATATTTATCCCCAAATTTAAGAATAAAACCATTAAATATATTTTTTTTTTGTTTTTCAAATGTGTTATGAACATTTGAAAAACAAAAAAAAAAGTGTATTAACATTACTATTAAAAGTACTTCCACGATTTGTGTTAGTAAAAACATAATTTGATTTCATATTTTGTATAGTGGTGTGCGTGTGTACGTGTGTAATCGCCTGCGCGCATGTAGTATTTTTTACTTTATATTTTTGATCGCTCGAAGTACCGACACTATCCTTTTATGCGTTATTATTCTAAGAACCTATACCACTTAATAACCTTTGCTGTGTGGTAGCGGCTTCGAATACTACCAACCCTTGCTTTGCTCGTGGGTGTCGTAAAAGACGACTAAGAGCCCTAGATTTACCCGGACCAACTCCATCTGGTACCATTTGGGTCAACGATTACATTCCCAAGGAGGGTTGACGTCAGGCAGGCGGCCGGTCATAAAAGTCATTGCCGAAACTTTTTGCAATATGTCAAAACAGATGATATATTGCGTCGACCCCAAGTAATTGGGATAAGAGCAAGATGATGATGATGATGACCACTTAATAACCTCCCAAATTTGGGTGAAAAAACTTTAAGTTAGGAACCCTTATTTTCGACTGTTCTGTTTCCTTTTCTGTCAGTGTTGACACCTTAAAAAATTTTGATCTAGAGTAATCTAATTTTATTTTAAAAATAGTATATAACTAAAACTTAACTTATAGGAAAACATTTTACCAATTATTATAATTATTAAAAATAAATTAATAGAACTGGTTATTGTAGCGACATCTAGTGCAGTGTATTAGTTACTATGCGATTAAGTTGACACGGCCTTCACGCTACGCAGCGCTAATTTGTATAATTTTTTTTATAACTCATCGTTCGGGACTGCCACCCCCATGGTCAGGTGTGCTCTGCAATAAAATTATTCAGAAAATACAGTCGAAGCCTATTATTCCATCTCACAAATTTGGGGGCTCGCCCGGGATTGATATGGTGTACGATTGCATTTGGAAGACGTCCTGAAGCTTAATTTCAAAATTGGTGCGAGGACTGCGCGGTGGCTCGACGCATGCAAGAAGAGGCGCGAGTCATCGAAGGTGAAAAGGTGTAAAGTTGTTGAGGTGGGAAGATTTAAAGGTGATTATAAAGGTGAAACACGATGCCAGACGATAAAAGAGGTGCCGATGAAGGGGGGCGTGGCGCGGCTATGCAATTAAACATGATGGCTGCCGCGGGGTACGACGGAATAATCTGCAAGTTTGATAGCGTCAGCAAGTCCCTGACTTCATCGAAGTGGCTTCAAGACATAGACGATAATGGAGAATTGTTCGAGTGGACACCGACGCAACAACTTATTGTGGCCCGACGATGTCTCACAGGCCCAGCGGAGCTGTGGGCGAAGGCGGAAAAGGTATTTAAATCCTACGAAGACTTCAAGATGGCGCTATCGAAAGAGTTCCCCGACACCGCTAAAGTAAAAGAGATTCATGAGTTAATGGCGGCGAGGAAGAAAAGAAAAGATGAATCGTGCTATGAGTATATGCTTGTATATGCTTGGGGTAAATTCGCAGACTACATAGCTATAAAATACATTATTGATGGAATTATTGATTATGAACCGAATAAGGCTATCTTGTACGGAGCGGCTACATATCCTGCCCTAAAAGAGAAGCTGGCTATATATGAGAACATGAAGAACAGTATGGCAAAGAAGCGTTATGAACTGATACCGCATGCACCTGTAAGAGAAAGAAGAGTTGGTGGCTACACGGGACAAGCGCCGAAGATTCGTCATTGTTTTAAGTGCGAAGAAAAGGATCACATAGCGACTGCATGCAAGAACGGTGTAAAGTGCTATAAGTGTAATCAGTTCGGGCATATAGCTACAGAATGCATAAATTATAAAGTAGAACCGGCGACAGGTAAACAACATGAAGTTAATCACGGCAACAGTGGTGAAGTTCGTATTCCAAGGTGGCAACCGCGCGCAATGTGTTTGCAGTCAGCGCCGGATATGTACGAAAATGATAAGGTTGCCACTACTGAAAGGGCGAGAGGATCCGAGTTTATGACCGATCAATATGGCGGCGCAAGCGATGATCGACATGGCGGCGACGGTGACAGTGACAGATTTCAGTGTAAACAAGCGCTAAATGTAAACAAACCGCGTAGTGAAAATAAATCGGTGAAAATAATTGAAATTGGTGGAAAAACGGTGAAATCTCTTATTGGTTCGGGTAGTGACGTGAATCTAATAACACAGAACCTATTTTTCGAGCTGAGCGTAACTAATTACGTCAAGAAAAACGTGGAATTCTCTGGACTTGGTGCGGTTAAAGTTTGTTCGTTAGGATGGTGTGAAAGTGAACTGAACTTAGATGGACACTGCTTTAGATGTAATTTTTATATTGTACCTGAAAGTGTGATGCCCTATGAAGTTATTTTAGGTCAGCTCTTTTTACAAAATACGACACTTGTTTTCACTAAGGGGTCAGTGAATGTTTTAGAGCAGGAAGACGACAGTCTTTTACATTGTTTGGTTTCAGGTGTTATAGGAGAACCAATTGTGTATGTGCCGGATCAGCAGTTGAAGTGTGAGGTACAACATCTTGTCAACAATTACTGTCCAGTACAAACTAAAGAGGCGCCCTTTGAAATGCATATAGTTTTAAAAGATGATATTCCCGTGGTACAAAGACTAAGACGTTTAGCCGTCAAGGAACAGCAGGTGGTAGACACTCTAGGTAAGTGAGTGGTTGCGTGAAGGCATTATTAAACCTAGTTATTCCGAATATGCAAGTCCACTAGTTCTGGTAAAGAAAAAGGATGGTTCTACACGTGTTTGTGTAGATTATAGAAAAATTAATGAGAAACTGGTAAAATATGAATTTCCCCTCCCGATTATTGAAGATCATATTGATAAGTTGCTCGAAGAAAATATTTTTAGTAAACTTGGTTTAAAAGACGCATTCTTTCACCTGAAGATAAATGAAAGATGTACAAAATATACATCTTTCGTTACTCAGACGGGACAATATGAATTTATGAAAGCACCCTTTGGTTTATCCATTTGTCCGAACTATTTCACACGCTTTATCAATGCTATTTTCAGAGACCTAATTGTGGAAGATGGTATCTTGATCTTCATAGACGATTTGTTCTTACCTTCAATAACCTATGATGAGGGTGTGGTGAAGCTGAAGAAAGTCCTAAAAAGATCAGCGGAGTATGGATTACAGATTAACTGAAAAAATAGTGAATTACTTACTCGGAGAGTGGAGTATCTGGGACATGTGGTTGAAAACAGTACTGTGAAATCTTCACCTGATAAAACTGATGCGGTTATGAGATTACCTCAGCCTCGAAATCAAAAAGAGTTACAAAGGTTTATTGGACTTACCTCTTATTTCAGAAAGTTTATTAAAGATTACTCGTTCATAGCAAGACCTCTTACAGACTTAATGAGGAAAGAGAAATACTTTCATTTTGGTGAAAAGGAAGAGCAAAAGCATTTCATATTTTAAAACAGAAACTGGTGGAACATCCTGTTTTGAGAATTTTTGATCCAGCTCTGGAGATGCAGTTGCATACAGATGCATCACAAGATGCTTTTGCTGGAATTCTTATGCAGAAAGATCCTAGTGATGGTAAATTCCACCCTGATTATTATATCAGCAGAAAGACCACTGATGCACAAAAGAAATATTCAAGTTAGATTTGGAAGCCTTAGCAGTAGTGGAAGCTGTCAAGAAATATCGAAAGTATCTGACTGGAATGCCGTTTGCAATTATAATAGATTGTTTAGCACTTGAAATGACACTGAAGAAAAAGGATTTAGTAACTAGAGTAGCCAGATGGTTTCTTTTACTGCAGGAATATGATTGTAATATAGAGCACAGAGCAGGCTCCAGTATGCGACATGTTGACGCATTAAGTCGAAGCCCATATGTTGGAATTATGGTGAATAGTATTCATAAACAAATAAGAGAAGCACAGGAAAATGATGAAGGGTTGAAGGCCATAAAAGAAATTTTGAAAGTTGGAACCTATAAAGATTACTGGATGGAGAATAATATAATTTATAAAGGAGACCAACGTTTGTTAGTAGTATCAAAGAACATGGAAAAGGAAATTATAGGAAGAGTACACAGTAATGGACATTTTTCTACAAAAAAGATGAAGGAATTACTTGTGCTGAATATATGAAAGCATGGCCCACAATAGTTGCTTAGGTGGGTTTTGTTTTATTTTTAATTCTAAACTTGTTTGCATTCATTCCTATTTAATTGTTTTTTTAATTTTTGATGGCTTAGTTTGTGTAGATTGGGATGTGGATGACGTATAGAGAGAGATATACATTACATCTTTAAGGGCAGAGCAACCGATTATATTAATTATGTTATTGTTTGTGGTGGAAATTGTTTTGCATTATATTACTCACATTTGTTTATTAGCCAGATATTAATAAAGTTAGTTTTAAGTTTTAGTACTAAATGTAGCAAACATTAGTTAGACAGTTAAGTATGAACATTGTAAATTATTGAATGAGGAGTTGAGTCATTGTATGTTGTAGAATAAGAAGTCTGAGGCCAGACTTTCTGCAGGATGGTCAAAACTGTAGGATTAAAATAATTTATTTTGTATTAAAGAGATCAGTATTCGAAACGCACACTAAACAGGCGCTGTGATCGGACCACGTAGGTGGCGTCGGTCTAGGCGACGGTGATTGGGTGTGTGGTTAGCGTCAGTAGAGGAACAATGTGGTTAGCTCTCTTTAAAAAAAATATGATTGTGACAGTCAGGTGTGCTCTGCAATAATATTATTCAGAAAATACAGTCGAAGCCTATTATTCCATCCCACATCAATATGGTATTCATCTTGAGCGTGACGAATGTTATCTGTAGCATTCAGTACATCAGTAGTAACACAACAGCCTCTTTTGAATCCAGATCGGAACTCGGGGAGAATGTTGCTCTTTTTAAGACCAGCAATAGTATATGTAGTATATGGTCTAAGATCTTTCAATTCAACAGTGTTCTTTCTGCAATTGGTGATATTAACCATCATCATTATCGTACTTTTCATAAAAGTGCCACTGTTGGCCACACTAAGAAGAAAATTGACCTACTACGCAGTTAGACTAATTGTTATAGAGTTTTATTTGGAATCTTTTATTTCTTACATAGATTTCATATACATATTATATTCGTATCACTTAGTCATCTTTTAATAGTGATAATAACCTTTTAAAAGTGATAGTAATTTTACTTTGTTTTCGCACTGAGATTTATATTTATTTGGGACATTATATTTGTTTTATTGATCCATTTATTGTCATCGTGGGTGTATGCAATATATTAAGCTTGAAGTAGCCTGCTGTAATTAATTAATTTTTTAGATGTCTAGATGCATTTAAAAAATAAAAGGTCTAAGTTATCAAAAAATAATCAAAATGCTTTATTTTATTTAAGGAGCTATATTTTGTAAAAAAAAACACAATTAGGGTGCCATATCTATACCAATAAATAAAATTGGAGTCTGTAATGTTAAAATAATAGGCTTTTTTCATGCTCACACGGTTATTTGCACAACACCTATGCCTAAAATAGCAATTAAAAAATTTTAGTCTGTCTGTTTGTTCCGGGTAATCTTCAAAATGGCTGGACCGATTTCAAAAATTCTTTCACCAATGGAAAGCTATAATATCAGGGCGTAAACTAGGCTATATTTTATCCCGGTATTTCCACGGGAACGGGAACTACGCGGGTAAAACGACTATAACCTATAACCGAAGCGAAGCGAGGGCGGGTTGCTAGTATTGAAATAAATTCAATACATAAGCGATGTTTTTCTACCTTCATCATTAAACATGTACCATCGCCTTTACATCGTCTGTAAAGATGCCAGTGAATAGCTACAGATATGATTTTTTTTTCTATACATGATTTGTTAACTCTGTTTAAGACATGTGAAAATTCGAGATTAATTTCGTATAACTGAAGATCTTTATTTAACTTCGTAAATATTCTGATAAAATAGTGTGAAATAGTTTTGGTATTAGTAACGAATATAAAAATATTTTTACAATGTTAACTTTGAGCTAGAGAGATGTCCTTATCGTGCAATAAAACTATGCGAAGGGTTCATAATATTAATATTATATTGTCACTACTTCCCTGCTCACTCCAACTCCACAGTTTATATTTCAGCCATACGCCACGTATACCTACTACGTAGAGCTCTCATCTCTACAGCATTTAATCTACTTTCATGTCTTCTCTGCCATATACAACTTTCACTGCCATACCCTATAATATCTTCTAAACATCCTATACGCCTTCTATGCACTCTTTCTTTGACTACACAGATGTCGTGGTGGTATAACGAACTACAATGCCAGTGTCGGAGGTTTGAATCCAAATTAACCTTATGCCAACCCATCGACCTGATCATCGTGGTTTTGTGGGACAATTTACCTTCCAATCTGGAGGAGGCTCGATACCAGGGATGTAATGCATGTATATGAGGCGAGTGAAATGAATGTTATAGCTACCACGGTTAGCAAGTAGGTTTGCGATTGTAGTTTTATTAATTTCTAGGAAAATTTACTTCCAATCTTTTTGTGATCCTTAGCAGAAAGAGTTACAAGCAATGGGTGTCAACCTATTATATTTTTACCTCGTCACCGCACAAAGAATTATAATAAATCAAATATGAAATTAAAATAAAATAAAATTAATTACTGAAACCATTAGAACAGCAGAACCATTATTAATGAAACGTGAAATTTCCAAGCGTTAATACATCAAAAGCGTATTACTTTAGACTTCATTGAATAGAGTTTTAATTAGTTTCGTCTCGTTACGTCAATTCGATTTATATAATGAAATACCATTTATAATAATTTAATGTTTATTAAGGGGTAAAGTACTAAATTATTATAAACAAGAAATTCATTGTGTAAGTATCTGCGTAGCGACCGGATTGGAATACAGTTCTACATTACTTGTTAGTAGGCGTCGTAAAAATCACTTGAGTGTTACCAGCCCAGCCATGCATGACGATTATAATAATAAGCACTGTTATGTATGGCTACACTTACGTCCAGCAGTGGGCTATGAAAGGCATGTGAACTTTGTATCTTAGATTCAGATAGAGGTTACATCTTTACTTAAACTAGAGGTGGACGGAAAAGGTTCTTAATTGAAGTCACAGTGCTTCAAAGTTGAGAACAAGTATGTAGTTATTTCATTGAAATGCCATCATAGGTAGTGCAGGCTTTTGTCTGACCGATAGTAATATCGTCAAGAGCGAGTCTCGTTGGAATAACCTTTGAGATTTTTAGCGGAATAATATCAACGAAATTCATCCATTTATTTGTGAGTTAAAACAGTACATTGTCTGCGAAATAGTATTCAAAATACTTAGCTTAAAAACTTATTGTAAATAAAACTATGGATTTGATTACGTAGTTATGTTACATATTCCGTAGCTATGAATGCGGCAAAGTCGGGCAAAAAAAAATCAAATACAAACGCGTTAAATCCGTAGTTTTCTCAACAACCAGCATTCGCCCTCACTGCGCTTTGGTTTTAGTCGCCTTACCCGCGTAGTGCCCGTTCCCTTGAGAATACCGGGATAAAATATAGTCTATGTTACTCCCTAATATTATAGCTTTCCATTGGTGAAAGAATTTTTGAAATCGGTTCGGTAGTTTAGGCGTGCAAGCGTAACAAACAAAGACACTTTCGCATTTAGAATATTAGTTTATTGTGTGTAATACTCGCATAAATATCAGAAAACATAAAAAAAAATCCAATTACGTATGATTTTTTTATAAAATTGCACGAGATTATTGTAACTATAACTTGTAGATTATGGTTAGATGTTCATTGCAAAGGTCACACAGATCAAGGTCACAAATGTTACAGTCACAAAAATCAAGGTTATAAAGATAAAGCTCACACATGGTTGCTTAGCTACGTGGAACGGGTTAACCCCTTTCTACCAATGCGGTTAAAGGGAATCGATGGCTACTCTAATAGTCAACTCACAGCGCATCATCAGAGCTAATACTTATTAAACATTTTATTTATGATTATAATTAAATAAAAGATGTACATTGAAGAAACAAGCCGAGCCCACTGAGTTTATTGCTAGTTGTACTCAGCTCAAGGTCACGACCTCCAGCTGAGAATAACTAGCTTATTCCGGTCCGTCTAATCCGGTTATTGGATTAATTTCAGACAAAATGTAAAATTAACAATAAGAAAGTGCTCTCGTACAGTTAACGCATAACCAGTGATTTGATTTCATTTGACATTCATGGAAAATTACGATATATGTAGTGAATCATACATAATCGAATACATTCAATAAATGCGGATTTGTTCAAGAAAGCCTCTGCAAAAATATATTTTCAAAGATAACGATTAGCTAACAACAAATTTTCAAGACGCCTGACGAAAATCTACCGCCATTATTTATTTATGAGCACATTAACATTTCTTCACTGATTTATTTTTTCTACTTCAAAATTATTGTGAATAAGGCGTAGATAATTTGAATTGATTGCGTCAAAGCATAAAATTTATGAGTGCTTTTCTAATTCTAACCTATTTATATAAGTGTGTCTTCTTAGTCTTCTTCAAAGCTTACAAATATATTAATAGCAAGCATTTTACTTTTATATTAAGAGAACAAACTAGTAAATCGTAACAAATCAAAATTATTATCATCACAGCTTAAATTCGTCTCATTGTTGGGCTCAGTCTGCTCCACAATGGAAGAGAAAATAAAGAAATACCTACTATACCACGGCAGTCAGACGTGTTTTTATAGGGTTTCATTTCGAATTGACCTTCTCTTGCATATATTTTATAAGTATATTTAATCACCCACGGGTAAGAGTGGGTGTGGTGAATTGTGTTCCTGCTCAGTCACCACTAGGAAAATTCTTCAATAAATGAAAGTACCTTTACAAAAATAAAACTTTGTTTAAAAACGCTAATTATCAAAGCTACAGGTGGAGGTCAAAAATGTCGGGAATGGCGGTATTGGAGAGGTTAGGTTTTTAACCAGATATGTCCTTATTAACTCATTTTTTCATGATAACACTAAATTGCAGTCAAATATTCTATCTAAATTCCATTTTAAGTTATTAATTAGCGAGCAAATGAATCAGCAAATTATTAATTGCTATGGCGACATTTGCATATCTTGTCTTCACAAAGTTCTTCATAGAACAAGTAAAAACATTAAGCTTTTTCGATACATATTAACTATTTATGAAGAATCATGGAACACTATAATATAGACATCAATGTATCTTCAAGCACGGCAGTGAGCCAATTGAATACTACCATGAATGTGAAAGGTTGATTAAGAGCAATATACCGTAAATCATAGAAACTTGTAATGAAAGATGGACATTCGAAAAATAAACAGCTTCCAACGTTAGTTTTACAAAAACACTGAACTGAAACAATCACTTTAAACATCCCACATGAACATTTTGACATGAATAAAGTGTATTCAAGATGAATTTCGGAATGCTTGGGCCGCTTCAAAAATGGAAAGGAGTCTACCACTATCAGGAGTTTTGGAACGATATATAGAGTAAGAAGATGAAATTAAGACCCGAATCCTAACTAAAAATAATACTTGCGTCCACTATAATTAAATGGCACTATAATGGCGCGTGGTGGAGCGGTGACGGAGTAAGAATATAATTCACCACTCCCTATCTTTCCTGTGGATCTCGTACAAGACGACTATGGGGTATAATATGCACATAACATCTGTGCAAGAGAAGGAAAACTCGAAATGAAATCCTATACCAACATTTCTGACCAGCATGGTATAGTAAGTCATATTCCCTGCCATTATAGCGGAGGCCCGAGCCCAACAGTGGGACGAGTGTGGGCTGCGATGATGATGATGATAATGGCGTTATCCGTGTGGTGACGGAGTAAGAATATAATTCACCACTACCTATCTTGCACGTGGATGTCGTAAATGACGACTATAGGATATAAATAAGCATATAACATCTGGGCAAGAGAAGGAAAACTCTAAACAAAACCCTAAACCATCACGTTTGATCAGCGTGGAATAGTAGGTCAATTGCCCGCCCATTATGGAGGAGGCCTGACCCCAACAGTGGGACATATATAGGCTGAGATGATGATGATGATAATGGCGTAGTGGTTAAGATACCGACCCACCGTGCCAATGTCATGGGTTTGAATCCCATGCAGGATAACACTTTGTGCGACCCACAAATTATTGTTCTGAGTCTATATGTAATTTGTTAATTATTGTTTGTAAAGTCCCCCGCAATTCAAGGATTACTTCCTTTGTGCGAGATGTTGTTATTAAAAAAAAGGAGTTGAAACAACAGCCGATCCAATAGCATAATAGAGCCGATCCAATAGCACCAAAAAATTAAGAGTATTTCAATCGGCCGTACTGGTCGACGACTTTTGGGATAGTGAAACTATCCTTTTCATGCTTATAACGAGAGTTTCGTTTGGAAGAGCAATGCGATTTTTTATAAGCCTAATTAAAGGAAACTTTCAAAGAAAAAGAAAGGAAAATCTCACAAAAGACCCTTTTGATTGACAACGTATCCGTGGCTCCATTATGTAGCAATGGCTGTCATCAAGACACGTTTCGAACAACTACGCTACTCAACTTACAGCCCAGATGTGACTGCCCACGATTATTATTTGTTCACGAAAATTAAAAATAATTTACGTGGAACATAATGACAATGACGAAGTAGCGTGAGTGATTTCTACCTTGCTCGACTACACAGATATATAATTTTGTTTGAGGGTGTAATAACTTATAAGATAGATCTGAAAAATATAATAAATATAAGGCGGGAATGTATTGAGAAGGAAAAATAGCTTAAACATTATTTTAGTATGTTTTCCTGTTGTTCCCGATATGTTTGATTCTCCAATTATAGCAATTGGACTCCAAATAAAATTATTATGTGAGATAAATAAAAATATAGATGGAATAAGAATTCAAATTTCGCTGTCTCCGCCAAGAGTGACACCAGCTCGGTTGGGAAGTTGACAAGTTTCTTTTTTGTTTTGGCATTCAAATAGCGTGGGATCGAATCTCGGTGTTATTATTATTCTCTTTTTATAATTTTTGATATATTTTTTTCATTTTTTCATTATTTTATTTTTTATTAATATTTATATCTAAATAAGTTCGGCAAAAATATACCGGTCGGTTCGGTCAGGCCAGATATTTTGTAACCTATACCTATGTGTAACTCTGCGTGTATATATAACTGACTAGTTGACCTGACTGAGTTCGTATATCTCGTGGTGTATGTGGGGAAGGCAGAGGGGGGGGGGGGGGAGGTCTTTTGTGAACTGGCTCTAACATCTCACATATTCTATAACCATTAAAGTTCTTAAATGTATATAGTTAGCAAACAGGCCCACGGCGAGGCGCGCGGTTACATTATGTTTGAAGATGGAAAGCGACCAAAACTAATTTTACATGTTATGCGTCGTAAATAAGTAATAACAGGTGATTTAAAACATTGCTGGAGCAAGAGTTTGTGAACCAAAAAGAATATAAAAGGTTGAGTAATAAAAATCTTTTCGAACAAAATCAATACGCTACAGGTTTGAATAGGTTACTATTAGTTTATTTACTACTTAACTAAAATGGATAATTATAGAATTTTATTTATCGTCATCATCACAGCTCATATTTCAGCATTAGATTTCCTACAATAAAATTTTATCCAAATCCGAAGGAAATGAAAAAAAAATCTGTTATTATTATCATGGAGCCTTTCTCCGACCACTGTTGGGCGTAGACGTCCCTCACGCTTCGGTACAAAGTGTGATCTTGTGCCTTCTATATGCAAATACACCCAGCAACTTTTACCAAATCGTCAGTACACCTGGTGGAGGCGTCCAACACTCTGTCTTTTAATACCTGGTAGTCACATGAGAACGTTTTACCTCAATGGTTGTCGGTTCATCAAGTGATGTGTCCTGCCTATTGCCAGTTTAGCGTTATAATTCTTCGTGCTACGTCGGATACTTCCGTTCCTCTGTGATCGTACGTACGTATAAATGTTATTTTATCTTATCTATACAAATAAATAAAAATGAATTGTATGTTTGTAATGTCAAAATATTGAGCTTTTTTCATGCTCACATGGTTATTTGCACGAAACCTATGATTTTTTTTATGGGTGGGCTATGGGTAAGCACACACGCGGTCCATTCCACCCGGGGCGACGGAAAGACGGCGCGCGAGCCCATAACCCATCCGTACCCACGTCGCCTTCGTCGTTGGGCCGACCACTGAAGCAGACGAAACCTATGATTCCCTAAACCCGTAAAATTCAGTTTTAAATTTTTTGTCTGTCTGTTTCTTTGAGGTAATCTTCAAAACAGCTAGACCGATTTTGATAATATTGTGCTATCTATATAAGGAGTAATTAAGGCTATATTTTATCGTGGCATTCTCATGGAAACGGGAACTATGTGGTTAAGGCGGCTGAAACCGAAGCAAAGCAAGGGCGGGTTACTAGTTTTATATGTGTATAATATTTTTAAATATAAAAAATACACGTGTGACGTGTTAGTGAAACAATATGTTACGTAACGTGTACATTAACACGAGCGCAGTCACGTGTATAGCTAGTTTATAGCAATACGTCATAATAAAGTACCGTTACGACAAACTTATAATAGAAAACCGTTAGGTTATAAAGAATAGATCGCGTTGTCCCGCTTAGCCTAAAAGAAACGAGCGAGACACCAATAGACGCGCCCACGCCGAGAGGCGAATCGTTTTACTCAGTAGTTGACCGCGAAAGCTGCAACGGTAAAGATGAAACGGATGTGGACAAATATACCCGTCTCCGCGAACTCCGCTTCATAGGAGATATACGCACATGCTTTATCATATTTCACCAAATTGAACCTGGACCGCTAACACCTTTGTTGAATGTACTTGTGTTTCCTAAGACTTTTCTGTTGACTGTTCTTTCTGTTCTGTTGAAGTTTCTGAAGACTATTACCATATTTCCATGTTAGAGCTAACCGGACACTCTCATAAGTTAAAATATAATTTAGTAGCAATAAAAGCCCAAACATTATTTTCTGAATACATTCAGTTTACATAAATCCTTGCAAGCACGGTCACTTTGTATTTACGGAGGACTTATTTTAAATAATTAAGTAAGCTTAAGTCGACAGCGCGTAGAGCTACTTACATATTTAACAAAATTACTGCCAGGGCTAAACTCACCCTTATATAAGAACTTTTATATGACAATATTAAACAAAAAATACTTATTTTTAAAATTAAATATAACTCAGAAAAAAAAATGAATCTAATACGTATGATTTGAATACGTGTAATACGTGTTTTGAAAGTAAGCTATTTTCATACAATTGTTTGTCTTTTAATTTAGTTTTATTTCAAATACATAATAATCCGATAAACGATAGATAAATTCTTTAAATTCATATATCTACGGCGTAGCAGTTGTGTAATAGTTGCGTAGCAGTTGCGTAGCATGTAAATATTATCGTAGCAGTTGCTACGTTACAATATGCCGTGAGCTCACCGTACATTTTCATATCGATCATACTTCATCAGTAATTACATTTATTAAATACATGTGTATGTACACAGTACGTTGACGGTTAATTGACACATAATATTAACATCTTTACCTACATTAAGTATCATAAAAGATAGCGAGCAGGTCATTGCAAGAAATGGTAAAAACGATATAAAATATTAAAATATTATGTGGTACCTGTCGTCAGTGTGTGATGTTACTGTTAGATACATACACGTTAAGAACAAGACGAGGCTGTAACGTACATATAAAACTTACCAACTTGTGTAATTTGTACTAATTGCAGTTAATACAATAAGCAGTGCTTACTTAGAAGGTATATGAGTGACATTTACCACTTACCATTAGGTAGTATATTTGTATGTCGTTTATTACTACGGCTAAAGATCAATTTTGATGTAAGACATCTATAGCCGCACGTTAAACTGATTGCTGACGTGGCGATACGTCGCCACGATTTAAGATATTTAGTATAATTCCTACCAATTGTCACAGTGATACCGTCAGAGGCAACAAATATAACTATTATATTCGATACTTCTATTATATTATTACAGAAGTTAATGATTAAAAGAATTGAATTGTCACATATGAAATTTTTTTTTTCTTATTTCATAAAAGTAAATGTTTAATAAATAAAATAATTATTTTAATATTTTATTTTTACATTATACCATATTAGTTCATTTCGTAATCTGTACTTTTATGCTTTACTTGTGGAAAATAATTTTGATGTTTCACATCTGCCAGGCGGCCCGTGAGGGCTCACATTTTTTGTTTGGTAGCTGAATTGTGGTAAAAAATGAGCCCGTTTACTAGCTGAACTGCTATGACTGAGGCTCGTTATTGCTGTTGGATCCATATTTTATTAGAATAATGCAATAATTACCACGCTTGGTAAGCGGATTGGTGATCGTAACAGTTGTTATAAGTTTCCCAGGAGATAGTTGCTGCCTACCCTTTAGTCGTTTCTTACGACTTTGAAAGGCATAGAGGTATCGAGTATTTTATTCTTATCCTGTCGCCACAAGTGTGCTCATCATCATTATCATAATTGCAGCCCACATACGTCCCACTGTTGGGCTCGGGCCTCCTCCATAATGGGAGGGAATTTGACCTACTATATCATGCTGGTTGGTCTATACCCTATGGTTTCATTTCGAATTTTCTTTCTCTTGCTCAGATGTTATGTGCATGTTATAATATATCCTGACGCTGCCGGCTATCGCTAGGGCGATGGTCGACAGCGTCGGGAATTGGGACGCGGTTGCAGCCTTCTGCGAGACAGTGATCTCGCGGAAGGAGGCGGCGGATCGCCTGCGTGAGGAGCGCAGCCTCGATGAGGAGATCCTCCGCCGGCGACTGGGGCGGCGTAGGCGCAACTATCTGCGCCTCATGCCGCCCTAGCCGAGGCCGCGGGTGATGTGACCGGGGATTAGTCCGCCACCCGCTGAGAGGCCGACCGCGTGAGGCAAGACCGACGTCCTCCCCGAGGGGGGGGGGGACATCGGTCGATGGGAGGGTACCCCAATTAGGGGTATTCCGTCGGGCCGACCACTGACGACAAGTTAACGCTGCTCCAGTGATCGGCCCAACGACGAAGGCGACGTGGTTTTTGGGTGGGTCGCGGGAGTTGCGTGCTTAAGCCCCTCTGTCGCCCCGGACGGAGTGTGTGGAGGCGCGCCGACCGCGACCCACCAACAAAAAAAAAAATGTTATAATATTTCGTTTAGTCGATAAGAGATACATAACTCAGTCGTCTTTTACGACACCCGCGGGCTAGATGGAGAGTGGTGAATTGTATTCTTACTCCGTCACTACACGGACTCAGGTCAGGTCTGTCTAAAAGTCTTCGTCGTCTTTTACGACACCCACGGACAGTGTAGTCGTGGATAGCATCACACAGTAATATTATGAACCACGAGAAAAAAATACTGCTCTATACAAAAAATAAATCAAGTAGAAATCTACTAAAATATTATATATGTCAGAGTTATTGTTTGTTTTATTACAATAACACACAACACATTACCCTAATACACTTCACTGCAGATATCATTTCCCCAAAGAGATATATTCCGTATCACAAACAGTATTAATATACACTTGTATACGCGCTGCCTAGTGCAATATTAATAATATTGGAGCAGTCTCTCTCTCTCTGTTTGAATTTATAATTTTGTTACAGATTTTTTATATACTAATTGATTCTGATATCTGAGATTTGCATTTGCGAGAGATGGTTAATGTGAAAGCGATATTGAAAGAAGAGTGTTTAAGAGAAATATGGTAAATGTTGCTTTGCGCACCTTTATGGGCAGCCGAAGCCTGTCTAAGAAGGCTCGCCTGACTCTGCATAGGGTAGTGGTTGTTCCAACTCTAATTTATGGAAGTGAGAGCTGGGTATGGCAAAAGAAGCACGAAAGTAGAATAAATGTTGTGGAAATAAGAGCGCTGAGGAGCATGATTGGTGTGAAATTGAGTGACAGAATTAAGAACAGGGTGATTAGGGAACGTTGTGGTATGAATGTAGATGTAGTGATAAGATCGTAGCAAGTGGAAGGACGTGGTCTCTGCCTACCCCTATGGGAAAGAGCCGTGAGTACATGTATGTATGTGGTTCTGATACGTCCGTGTGGTGACGGAATAAGAATATAATGCACCACTCCCTATCTTGCTCGTGGATGTCGTATAAGACGACTAGGGGATGTAATATGCCTATAACATCTGTGCAAGAGAAGGAAAACTTGCTGCTGGTCAGACAGGTTGGTATTTTTTTTTATGAGTGGGCTATGGTAAGCGCACGCGCGGTCCATTCCGTTCGGGACGATGAAAGGACGGCGTGCGGGCTCATAACCCACCCGTACCCACGTCACTTCATTGTTGGGCCGACCACCGGAGCAGAGGTGACTTGTCGTCAGAGGTTGGCCCGACGAAATACCCTTTCGGGTACCTTCACCTCTCGACGTCTTGGGACGTCGGTCGCCGTCGCGCGGTCAGCCTCTCTGCGGCTGACGGACAATTCCCCGGTCCGATCACCCGCGGCCTCGGATAGAGCGGCATTAGGCACAGATACTCACGCCTGCGCCGCCCGAGCCGCCGGCGACGAAACGTGTCGCCGAATAGGAGCTCTACTCGCACACGATCCGCCACCTCCTTCCGTGAGATTACGGCCTCACAGAAGGCGTCTTTTACGACATCCACGGGCAAGATATAGAGTGGTGAATTGTATTATTACTCCGTCATCACATATTGATCATTATATCATGCTGATTAAATTCGTAAGCATCAAAAGCAGATGATAATTATAAATTGTTATTTTAAAGTGAAATCAAACATTCACACAACGATTTCCCAATCATCGCGTCAAAGTAATCACGTCTATATTATACTATTCTATTCATAGAAAGCGAGTTTCCAGTGATAATTTCTCCCACGTACGTGTTCTGGAATGATCTACCTGCTGCTGTGTTTCCTGAACGCTATGACATATCCTTCTTTAAACGAGTGTTTTAAGAAGAGCATTTTCTTCACGGTAGGCTGTTGCCTAGCTGTGCCCCTGGTATTGCAAAGCTCCATGTGCGGCAACATCACTTATCATCAGGTGCTGCTTGATCGTTTGCCACCGTTTGCAATAATAAAAAAGAAAAAGGGCGATTGTCTCAATCGGCACGCTTGTTAAGTGATATGGTGATCGCACTGTGGTGTTACATGTTTCACAAAAGAGCACAGCAATTAAATCTTCTGGGGATCTCTCAATCTATTTGTCCGACTCACATGACAAGTAGGTAAGGATTGACGATAAGTATCATCTTACACATCACCATATGCTATTATTTAAGTTCCTTTATTTATATGATGTGCGAGCAAAAGTAGAGGACATGCGCTAATACTAAAGCTTTTATACTGATGTGAAACAGCTATAGGCGAGGGTGAACCTGATCGTTGGCGTGGCGTTAACACCACGCTTGGTTATGTACATTTGTGTAACGAAACCATAACCTGTTTTAGAATTTTGTACAACGCCATCTAGTGAGCTCAAAATAAATTGTTAACCTAAACACGTATCTATAGTGTATACTATTGAAAATAAATGTTTATTGAATAAAAAACATCATTTTCTGCAAAAAAAAAAACGTAATATTTTATGAATACTTTATACAATATTAGTTCCTGTCGTAATCAGTTCTTTTATACTTGTACAAAACAATTTCTATTTTTAACATCTGCTAGGCGTCCTGAACGACCGCTCCCTTTTTTATTTTCCCTTGTAGCTCTTAAGTTATTGTGACATTCAAAATATATATTTGCATTTATAACTTAATTGTTAACATGTAACATTGTTGTACATACATACTTTCCTAAATATTTATAACAGAGATAGTCAACTGATATTGTGAGATACGTACATGTTCTCATCCGTTATTAAAAGTAATCTATACCAATAAATAAAATTGGAGTGTCTGTTTGTAATGTCAAAATAATAGGCTTTTTTCATACTCACACGGTTATTTGCACGACACCTATGCCTAAAATAGCAATTAAAAAAGTTTTGTCTGTCTGTCTGTCTGTTTGTTCCGGGTAATCTTCAAAACGGCTGGACCGATTTCAAAAATTCTTTCACCAATGGAAAGCTATAATATCAGGGCGTAAACTAGGCTATATTTTATC
The DNA here is from genome assembly GCA_032191425.1 of Lymantria dispar. Taxonomy (NCBI): domain Eukaryota; kingdom Metazoa; phylum Arthropoda; class Insecta; order Lepidoptera; family Erebidae; genus Lymantria; species Lymantria dispar. The sequence continues at coordinate 731,624 of CM063450.1, read as the reverse complement.
CCGGTATTCCCACGGGAACGGGAACTACGCAGGTAAAACGACTATAAACTAAAACCGAAGCGAAGCGAGGGCGGATTGCTAGTAATTAATATTAACGTATAGAACGTTAATATTAATACGTTATTAGTAATATATTACATACAGATCAATGATACCTTTGTTAAATATTACTTAAGTAGATGCCCCTTATACCATTGTTAATAACACACAATTGTTAGATGTGACAATTACAAAACTTGGCACACAAAGCTCTCAGATGACACAGGGTGATAGTCAAACTGTATTGTTTGCGGTGTAGTGATGTGTGATGAGTCACTGAACTGTTTATCAGTGAACCAGTACATCAGTACACCAGTACACACACACACATACACACACACACACACACTAGTGCACACAGATACAATTATATTTATATATGAATCTAGACACGCGGTAACGTGTCAAGACAAATTCAAGCTAACAGAAACACGAGCGCTACAATATGTAATATTACGCGAACCATTTGGAGCCACTTTTTACTTTCTCATAACTCAAAAGCTATTTCATATTTTAAACATCTAAAATTTTATTCTTTTATTCGAACTAGCCAGGACATAACTTGGGCTTCAATATCCTAAATTATAAGAAGAAATAATATTGTAAATAAAACTAATTTTACGGATTATATCGCGTTTGTATTTGATTTATGATTGGCCGACGTTTCGAACACTTTGCAGCATTCATGGTCACGGGCGGACTAAGGTGTCTCACGTCCAACAAGTAATCGTTATTACAGACATTTGCAAAGTGTTCGAAACGTCGGGTAATCATAAATCAAATACAAACGCGATATAATCCGTTAAAGTAGTTTTATTTACAAATAGCAACCCGCCCTCGCTTCGCTACGGTTATAGGTTAAAGTCGTTTTACCCACGTAGTTTCCGTTCCCGTGGGAATACCGGGATAAAATATAGCCTAGTTTACGCCCTGATATTATAGCTTTCCATTGGTGAAAGAATTTTTGAAATCGGTCTAGCCCTTTTGAAGATTACCCGGAACAAACAGACAGACAGACAAAAATTTTTTAATTGCTATTTTAGGCATAGGTGTCGTGCAAATAACCGCGTGAGCATGAAAAAAGCCTATTATTTTGACATTACAAACAGACACTCCAATTTTATTTATTGGTATAGATGTGTAGTGCTCGCGTAAACATCAGATATCATTAAGAAATAATATTTTAAGTTGTTATAAAATGAGGCCTTCCGGCCGGTGCGAGGCCTTCCGGCCGGTGCTGATGCAGTGGTTGGAGAGGCGGCACGGGGTGCTCTCCTTCCGACTGGTGCAGATTTTGACGGGGCATGGGTGCTTCGCCAAATACCTGCACAAGGTCGTTAGGAGGGAGAGTACACCGTCCTGCCACCACTGCGATTGCGACGAGGACACGGCGCGCCATACGCTCGAGGCCTGCGGGGCTTGGGCAGTGCAGCGCTGTGAACTCGTCGCAATCATCGGTACGGACCTGACGCTGCCGGCTATCGCTAGGGCGATGGTCGACAGCGTCGGGAATTGGGACTCGGTCGCAGCCTTCTGCGAGACAGTGATCTCGCGGAAGGAGGCGGCGGATCGCCTGCGTGAGGAGCGCAGCCTCGATGAGGAGATCCGCCGCCGGCGACTGGGGCGGCGCAGGCGCAACTATCTGCGCCTCATGCCGCCCTAGCCGAGGCCGCGGGTGACGTGACCGGGGATTAGTCCGTCACCCGCCGAGAGGCCGACGTGAGGAAAGACCGACGTCCTCCCCGAGGGGGGGACGTCGGTCGATGGGAAGGTACCCCAATAGGGGGTATTCCGTCGGGCCGACCACTGACGACAAGTTAACGCTGCTCCAGTGGTCGGCCCAACGACGAAGGCGACGTGGTTTTCGGGTGGGTCCCGGGAGTTGCGAGCTTAAGCCCCTCTGTCGCCCCGGACGGAGTGGTGCGGAGGCGCGCCGACCGCGGCCCACCCACAAAAAAAAAAAAAAGTATAAAATATTATATATTATATATATTTGTTCTAAATAAATAGAACCACTGAACTTGTCACCCATTTAGATCTCACTACTTTTGTCGTTGAAATCAACAACCAAGACGTATAATATTGAACTTGGCTCTCATTTTACATTTATGTTTTAAATGGGATAATATTTACACAGTGAAATGATATTGTATCTTATATTTGCGACATCTCGACATGTCTACACATACATATAATAATAGATTCATATAGATAGTGAGACACGTTCTATCTTATAATATTCTTCATACCCATATCAGTGTCGCGAGTTCTATTCCCGCGCAGCACAATACTTATATTATTGTTCTCAGTGTGAATGTAACTTGCGTATGTTATGACTTAAAAAAAAAGAATACTGTTGTCTGTGATGAGCGTAGTAGAGTGATAATATTAGATAAGTTCAGACATTATCAGGGCAATTAAGTTATATCAACGACTTCACTATATCGTCAGTCCACCTAGTAGGGGTCATCCTTCGCTGCGTCGCTTGATTCATGATCGCCACTCGACAACTTTTCTTCCCCAATCGTTGCCGATTTGACGAACTACATGGTCTGCCCATTGCTAATTCTTCGGACTTTAAATACACCCGTTCTACAAGGGATTGCCATATTCTGGATTTTGTTACGTTGAATACCTAGCATAGCACGTTGAGCAATTTTGAGCCTTTTTATGAGACTGATATTTAGAGGCCACGTTTCAGTGCCGCATATCATCACTAGCCATAGTTCTGGGTGGTGATAGAAAAAAATATAATTCACCACTCCCCATCTTACCTGTGGATGTCATAAAATATGACTCAGGGATACAATACGCATAAAACATCTATGCAAGAGGAGGAAAACACCTACCCTATACCACCGTGTCTGACCAGAATGGTATATTAAGGTCAATTTCCCTCCCATCATGGTTGAGCTTCTAGCCCAACAGTGGGACGAATGAGCCGAAATAATGATGCCACCGCTGGTGTTACCATACTGGTTATAAAACTCTGTTTTGAAACACTGCAGAATATTGGACAAGAAGATCCTGTAAAGTTTCCCGAACACTGTCCAACCGAGTTGAATTTGTTGTCTGACCTATTTCTTGAAATTGGATCTACCTAACTAGACTGTTTGTCTAAGATAAACATAGTGATGAAACATAGCGAATTTCGAAAATTACATTCTCAACTAGGATCGGTACTGGAATAATATTGGCATTAGACATGACTTACGTCTTGTCTATATTCATGTTCAAAATGAAACTTACTTAACTAGAATATATACGCTTTTGAGTAATATAATGCAGATAAAATTCTGAAATGTAAATGATTAAAATACGAAGACTAAAGACGTGAATCTATACCAATAAATAAAATTGGAGTGTCTGTTTCTAATGTCAAAATAATAGGCTTTTTTCATGCTCACACGGTTATTTGCACGACACCTATGCCTAAAATAGCAATTAAAAATTTTTTGTCTGTCTGTCTGTCTTTCTGTCTGTTTGTTCCGGGTAATCTTCAAAACGGCTGGACCGATTTCAAAAATTCTTTCACCAATGGAAAGCTATAATATCAGGGCGTAAACTAGGCTATATTTTATCCCGGTATTCCCACGGGAACGGGAACTACGCGGGTAAAACGACTATAACCTATAACCGAAGCGAAGCGAGGGTGGCTTGCTAGTACATAATATAATAACTCGACACTGGCACCAATAGCTCATATTATTGTAGCTCATTGACATTAAACAAGAAGAAGATTTTAGCTGACATAGTGTTTTAACTAAACGTGTAATATAGACTGCTCACTATTGAAATGACAAAATGTAATGGGTGTTATCTAGTTGTTCGTGTAACGAATAGGATTTAAAGTGACGCGATCGTTTACAAAATGAGCCACACGGCGATTTTCTTAATGTTGTACGTTAGAAGATTTAGTAACGAGGAGACATCAGCGAGGTGACGGAGATGGAGCACGATATGTGTCAGTCTCACTGAGCGCCCGCCAATCACTCAACACAATACTAACATCTGTCTCGTTCAATAGACTACATATTTACTATTTACATAGGTACAACTAAAAGAATTGTTGTTTTCATATTCAAATTATAGATAAATCAAGTTATAGTTAGTTGTAACAGATATATCTATATATATAGATACGTAAACAATTATACCATCAAAAACAAGACTTGTAAAAAAAGCCAAGCCTCGCAACTGAATTCTTCTACCATAAAAATTTGTGAGATCCATGTTATACCAAGTCGGTTAACTCATTCAGTCCCTGCTTAAGGCACCTTTCTTCTTAAGTTATTACGTAAATAGCTAACCTAACAACTTCTTATAGTGACTATATCAATATTAAAGATCTTTTATGTTTTAAATAAACAGAATGACTTGGCAATCGCATGAAAACACCCCTCACAAGTAATACATATTATATTAAATTGTACTAAACATAGTGCGATTGCCAAGTCAATCTATTTATTTAAAACATAAGAGATCTTTAATATTGATATAGTCACTATAAGAAGTTGTTAGGTTAGCTATTTACGTAATAACTTAAGAAGAAAGGTCCCTTAAGCAGGGACTGGATTAGTTAACCGACTTGGTATAACATGGATCTCACAAATTTTTATGGTAGAAGAATTCAGTTGCGAGGCTTGGCTTTTTTTTACAAGTCTTGTTTTTGATGGTATCTCATTTCTTTTTGTAGATAGACCCTATTTATTTGCCTTTTTGGTACCTTCTACTTGTTGAATACCAACAAAGGATTTTCTTAGAACACACTCTCTGAAAAATGAGACATCTCTCCTTTCCGCTTGAGTCAATTCTATCTAAACTAAGAGGAGAGATATGGAAATAAAGAAATTTGATTGGTTTTTCGCAACACATCTCCTCTAGTCTCCTCTCCGCTTTGATGGCAATCGAACCTACTGATGGCGTTATTTCTTTCAGATAAATTTGAGGCAATTTAGTTTGCTTAATACTTTGGGAGATTTTGGTACAATTTCATAAGACACGTCCCACTGTTGCTTTTTCATTAAGTTGGTTGACCATTTTACAAGTTATCTTTGAACATAATTATATCTAGGTAACCGTCTACACCTATTATGCCAATCATCATTCAGACTGTCGCCGTCCATTGTAGAACATAGACCCCCCCCCCCTCATGCTTCACCATAAAGTGCGGTACTGTGGCACCTGCATCCAACGACGCTCAAGGGTAACAGAGTTGCCATGACTAGAGCTCATTTTTTTTCGCCTTATGAGGAATAATGACATACTCGCCACGTTTGGTAAGCGGGTTGGTTTCGCAGTGAGATATCATACATTTCCCCGGCGAGAGCTACTGCCCACTCTTCTTCCTGTTGAATCTTTTTTTTAAAATAACAACGCCTTGCACTAAGGGAATAATAATCCTTATATTGTGGGGGACTTTACAAACATATAATTCAACATCGCATCTTCATCGCAACCCTCATATGTCCCACTGTTGGGCTCGGGCCTCCTCCACAATGGGAGGGAATTTAACCCACTATACCATGCTGGTCAGACATATTGATATAGGGTTTCATTTCGAGTTTGCCTTCTCTTGCACAGATGGTATGTGCATATTATATCCCATAGTCGTCTTATATGATATCCACGGGCAAGATAAAGAGTGGTGAATTGCGGAAAGAACATATAATTAACCGACACAAATTATATTCAGACTCAGAACAACAATTTGTGGATCGTACAAGGTGTTATCTTTCATGGGATTCGAACCCGCGACACTAGCGCGGTACGTTGGTATCTTAACCACTACGGCATCTGCGCAGTCTTTAGCCGCTTGTTACGATTCCCATAGAGAAGTAATGATGGCGGCAAATGTATTCTTATTGTTTACAAAGTTACATTTCATTAACTGCAAATGTAACTATGCAATCCTATATATTTATACGAGTTTACGAAATTATTTATGCAGTTAGTGTATCTCAGCAACTGGATGATAATTATAATGTTTCATAATTTTTCCTTCATTTATACACTAAACACTAATTGTATTCTAAATTGGAAGCTTCTATGTCGGCTAGAAGTGCCACTTTAATATTTATGATCGGTCAGTCAGTGAGTGACAAAATTGCAAAATTTTGACTAGTTATAATTCTTAAACTATTGGTTCAAATTGAATGAAAATTGAAATACATAATGTGTATACAAGGCCTGCTAGGTTACTAAAAATTCAGGTTTCTAGTTTTATTAACAACGAAGTTATAGGGGGTCGAAAATGGCCTGAATGGCTTCGAGAAAAGTATGTTACGGCAGTTTTGCGTTTTGCCCGACTTTTTTTTTGCTCGACTTGGCGGGGGCATTGCCGTGCCCCCAGATATTTGATTATGAACAACTCTCACAAGACAACATATCAAGTACATTGTGTTATAACTGTAATGTTCGTAAGTAAAACACAGCGTTGCAAAGCACAGATATATTACGAATGAATGCGAATGACAATTTTATTCTTAAACTACCTACTGACTACCGTAGTACTAATACATTTATTCATTATTTATCTACCTACACTACACTCCTCCCTACTAAATTAATACATAAAAACTTAACTCTAACTTAATTCTAAGACTTATAATTAGGTACTTTAATCCTACATGCTCTAACCGGGCGCGGAGGTTTTGGGGGCGGTTGCACCGGAGTGGACACAACCTGATCACCAGTTCCAGTTTAAGTTTCTATTGTTTGTTCAATGGCCGACTGGCTGGTCGACTCTATTGGCATTGAACCAGTGTGCGGAGACGACTCTTTTAGTGACGTCTCCTCATGAGCCAATTTATCCCACTCCCTGTGCTCTTTAGCTGCAATCTGAGAATCTGTGTCTGATTGTTCCGTAATACTAGGACCACTAGAAAGTAATGATGTTCTACCTCCTGTTCTCCTACGTAATTGATCAATATGTCTATGCACAGTTTCCCCGCTTTGACCTTGAACTCTGTAGTTGCTGGGACCTAGACAATCTACTATACGCCCTGGGACCCATTTCTCTCCTTTCAAATATTGTCGATACCATACCTCATTTCCTTCTTCCCCCATACATCTAGTAGTCCCCCCGACCGATACCACCTGCTGTTTTTGGGCTTTCCGTACTTTAGTTTCCCTATCGGGCTTGATAACGTCCAGCCTAGTGCGTATGCGTCTACCTAACATTATCATTGCGGGGCTTTCCCCTGTTGTAGAATGTTCTACATTCCTATAATGAAGTAAATACGTCCATATTGCTATATCTATATTTTTTTTTCCACCATGGCTTTCTTAATTACTCTTTTTACGAGTTTCACCGCATTTTCGGCCAAACCATTTGATGCGGGATGGTAAGGCGCTATGAAAATGTGTTCAATACCATTAGAATTTGTGAATTCTTGAAACTCTTTAGAAGCGAATTGTGTACCGTTATCACTAACTATCTGTTTGGGTAAACCCCACCTACTGCATAATTCCATTAACTTGTTGATGAGACTAATTGCTGACATGCTTGTGACGTTAAACACTTCTAACCATTTGGATGTAGCATCCACTATAACTAAATATGTTTTACCACCTATAGGCCCCAAATAATCAATATGTATCCGACTCCACGGTCGACCTGGCCAAGTCCACATGCGCGGCGATTGCCGAGGTGGTGCATCTGCTTGGGCTGCACAAACTTCGCACGCCCGACACATAATTTCTACTGCCTCATCGACCCCGGGCCACCATACATAGCTTCGTGCTAACGCTTTTGATTTTACTATACCCATATGGGGTTCATGTAACATCAATAATATTTTATTCCTACAGGCCCCAGGTACAACTAGTCTATGGCCCCACATTATACACCCTAATTCTTCATAAAGCTCCTGTTTCCTATTAAAATACGGTTTTAAATTGCTAAGTTCACATACATCAGGCCAGCCGTCTCTTACATAGCTTAATATCTTCGATAATTCTTCATCGCATAGCGTTTGATTTTTAATATCATTATAGTTTAATAATAATGATTGTTGCACAAAGTGTAAATGAGTTTGTTCCGGTTGTCCCGACGTATTAATTCCCTGCACACTCGAAATTATCGGTAACCTCGAAAAAGCATCGGTAACGTTTTGATCGGTGCGTACGTACTCAATAGTAAATGAGTAAGCTGATAGGATAATCGCCCATCTTTGCATTCGACTTGCTACCATTGTCGGTATTCCCATGTTAGGGCCAAATATTGACACTAAAGGCTTATGATCCGTACGTAATGTGAAATCACGCCCATATAAATATTGATGAAATTTATTGACACAAAATATAATAGCTAAAGCCTTACGATGTATCTGCGAGTAATTTTTTTCCGCTTCACTAAGTGTACGTGACGCGTACGCTATCGGGCGCTCGCCCCGCGCGCTCGGCTGTGACAGTACGCCACCGACACCGCGTGCACTCGCATCGCATGTTAAAATCAATGGTTTCCCAGGTTCATAGTGCGCTAATACCTGGGCCCCCGCTAAAACCCTTTTAATGTTAACAAAAGATTTTTCACATTGCGCTGACCAATACCATTGTTTACCTTTCTGTAATAACTCATAAAGTGGCACTAACTTAGTACTCATGTTTCTAACAAATTTACCGTAAAAATTTATTATTCCTAAAAAGGACCGTAACTCTGTTACACTTGATGGACGGGGAATATTCAAAATGGCCTCCACTTTAGCAAGATCCGTTTTAATACCGTCGCTATTAATTATATATCCTAAATACTTTACCTCTTTAACTAGAAACACACATTTATTACTTTTTAATTTTAACCCATGATTGTACAATCTATTAAAAACTTCCTGTAAAGCCTCCAGATGTTCCCGCTCGTTCCGTCCACTAATTATTATGTCATCAAGGAATATTTCCACGTTTGGAATTCCTTTCATTAATTGGCACATAATTCGCTGAAAGATGCCCGGACTCGATGGGAGTCCATAAACTAGTCGATTATACCTATATAGACCCCTATGCGTGTTAACTACTGTATATTTCTTGGAGTCATCCAGTTCAATCTGGTTATAAGCTTGTGATAAATCTATTTTAGAGAAATAAGTAGCCCCGCTAAGTCTAACTATTAAATCCTCAATTTTAGGCAATGGGAAACGATCGGTTAATAAGGCAGGATTCACCGTGGCTTTATAATCAGCACAGATCCTCAGCGAGCCATCAGGTTTATTTACCAGCACCAGTGGAGAGGCCCAGTCGGAGCAGTCAACGGGCTCGATGACGCCCTCGCGCAGCATCTCGTCGAGCGCGGCGTCGAGCCGACCGAGTAATGCGTATGGCACCGGCCGCGCGCGGTGATACACAGGCGTAGCATCGTCGCGTACGCGCAGCGTCGCCTTACCCCCCGTGTACCGCCCCATCCCACCGCTGAATAACTCTTTATACCTGTTTAGGAGTTCGTTAATACCATTAGTTATTTTATTATGTTTACTTTCTATTCTATAACAATTGTTAAAAACTGGGATATTTATTTGTAATTCGGTTAACCATTGACGGCCAAGTAATGACGTGGTACCTCCCCCTATTACGAATAATTCCAGGTTTTTACCACAGTTCCCGTACCTCACATATGGTCGGAATACCCCTACGGGTTTAATTTTTGAACCGTCATAAAAATTTATTATAATATCGCTAATTTCCAACTTATGGGTACTAAAATACTTTTTATAAGTTTTTACACTAATACACGATATCGCCGTACCCGTATCAATCTCCATGGGAATTGTAATATTATCAATAATTATATTCAACTTTACCGCACTGTAGTTGCTCAGGCTTAGATGATGTAAATCTTCTTCCAATACCCTCTCCTCGTCCGATAATTCTGCTTGCATTTCTCCATAATTAATCGCCGATCGCCTTATTCCACCTCTGCGAGCCTCGTTCTTTGCCTTATCCGGGCATACACGTCGTAAATGTCCGGGGCGTTTGCAGTGGCTGCAGACGTAGGTACGAAACCGACAACTCGAATATGTATGTTCCGTTGCTCCGCAACCCATACAGTTATATTGCCCGTCCGCCCCGCCATCACCAAAGCTCCTTCGCGAGTTGCTCGTGTTCTCCCGTCGAGCTGTATCCCTCCGCCCGATCCGTGGATTCTTGATGATACCACCCTCGACGCCACAGCTTCGCGTGCTGAGCACGTGTACCGCCTGCTCCGGCAGTGTCCCGTCAGCGCGTGCCTCACCGCCCCTGTTCACCACAAACTTAGACTCCACGGCAGCTGCATCCCTCTCCGCCGCCTCCAACGAGGTTGCTATCCTTACTGCTTCTGCATAGATTATGGTATCGGCCTCCGCAAATAACCGCTGCCGTATAATGTCGCTACGTAACCCGCAGATGAACTGATCTCTCAAATTTTCACTCAATCCTTCTTTAAATTTACAATATCGAGCAAGTTTCTTGAGCTCCGCCACATTAGTGGCTACGTTTTCCTCGCTGCCCTGCCTCCGCTGCCTAAATCGATATCGCTCCGCAAGTACCGACGGAGACGGTTCTAGATGCTTACGTAATAATTCGATTGCGTTGTTATATGTCAATGATGCTGGTTTGTCCGGACTAGCAAGATTATATAAAAGTTCGTATGCCTCATCCCCCATAACTGCGATTAAGGTAGGCAATTTCGTGGCCTCTTCTATTTTGTTCACTTTAAAATACATCTCTAGCCTGTCCACGTACACTGACCATGTACCACTCTTTAAATCGAATTCTTTTATTTTACCAATCGACATTATCAGTTTTTGTTTTCACACTCGCGAATCTTATAACAATGATTAACAATAATAGCTAGTTAAACGCTATAATTCCGTTTAATCCTCGTCGCCACTGTAATGTTCGTAAGTAAAACACAGCGTTGCAAAGCACAGATATATTACGAATGAATGCGAATGACAATTTTATTCTTAAACTACCTACTGACTACCGTAGTACTAATACATTTATTCATTATTTATCTACCTACACTACAATAACATTACAATAATATTACTCAGTTACGCATCGTGTGCTCTCATGTATATATATATATATATATACAGGTTGTCAGGTTATGGGACAACTGTTCTGATCTGTACTGTATGTTGTAGTTTAACAGTCATAGATCGTAATTAGAATGTATATTACAAAAAAAAAGTGAGCCGTCGCTCAGGACGCCTGACAGATGTGAAACATCGAAACTATTTTGTACGAGTAGAGACACGGTATCAAATATAAAGTATCAATACTGAACGCATGAATAGTATCGAAAGATAAGTAACGTACTGTTTAAAGTATCGAGTACTTTTATTTACTTTATCTTTAGGTATCGAGTACTTTTCTTTCGATACCGATACTTTTGTATTCGATATTTTAGTCAATAAGTACTTTTTGGTAGGTATCGTATCGAATAAATTATCCATTTTAAAATTGACTTTACGACTCATATTTATGGTAACGTCTTTTAGTACAAACAAAATGAACCTTCTAAAACGTAGCTTGAAATAATTTGCGATTTATAAACAAGAAATAGCGCCATCTATCGAGCAAACGACCAACTCTAAGCTACAATATATTTTATAAAGAACTCTCTAATCCTGTAATGATAATAAGACAACTGTTTAAAGTGAGTCAAAATCCAATTCTTAAGGAGTTGGTGACATACAAACAAATAAATACACAGCTGAAACTAATAAAAGCCTATAAAAATGAAATGCTTTCATCCGTTCACAGACATTCTTTCCGCACGAAGAGTGTGATTTAGGAAACAGAAATGGCGGCATTTATTGAGCTAACGACCAACTTTCAGCTTCAATATATTTAATAAAGAATTTTTTAATCCTGTAATGATAATAAGACAAGCTATCTAAATAATTTTAACGTCATTGGTCCTCCTTAAATTTTCAACTTTTAAATGAAATTTGATTGTTTAAAGTGAGTCAAAATCCAATTCCTATGAAGTCGGTAATATACAAAGAAATAAATATATATACACCTGAAACTAATAAAAGCCTATAAAAAACGGTTCTCCAGTTTTCGTAGCTGAAAGTAAACTAAATACCATACCTACTGGTATATTTATATTACTAAGTTAGAGAATTTTACATTAATTTATAAAACAAGTATATATGCATAAAAGAACATTAGATTACGACAAGAACTAATACGATAAAATTAAGGCATAAAGTATTAATAAAATATCGCGATTTTTTCCAAAAAATGACGATTTTTATTCAATAAACATTTATTTTCATTAATATACATTAATAAACAATTTACTTTGAGTTCACTAGATGGCGTTGTACAAAATTTTAAATCGTACCATGGTTTCGTTACAAAAATGTAGGTATATGCATCCAAATATTTATTTAATATTTAATTAATAGGGGACCGCGAGGCGTGGCGTTAAACGCCACGCGACGATCATGGTCACCCTCGCCTATCGATGTTTCACATCAAAAAGCGTTATAGTGATTTCAAAAATGAGGGACTTTTTTTTTTTAGGGTGGGTTGCAGTAGGCGCGCTCCTCGCACCACTCCGTCCGGGTCGATAGAGGGGCGTAAGCTTGCACACCCGTAACCCACCCACGATGCACGTCGCCTTCGTCGTTGGGCCGACCACAAATTGAGTGTCTAAGAGTCTATGCCTGTAATTTTACGTATTGAGGAGGCATTTACAGACATAATACATGTAGGCATGTAAAGCTTCGACAGTATAAATAGGTATGTATTGCGCGAATGCTTCAATGGTAACGTAGATACAAAGACGCCTCGTCAATGGTCATCGGCCAATCAGTTGATTTAAAGCGAAGTTTGTCTTGCTTATGCGAACTTAATCATTGATTTATTCAATTTCTAATGAACATTTAACAAAGTACGAATATGTTGCAGATTAAGTATCACTGACTTTATACATTTCAATCAGATTTACACGAAAAAGCGATGACAAAATTGAAAACTTTACATGTCTCTCATTCATTAACGAATCAATATTTTTATTTAAAATTATTTTTCCTGGGTGCCTACCATCATTATCTAACTGTCATTTGACGAGTTGCCCCATAATCTATATATATATATATATATATATATATACTATCACACTTACATCATACAATGAACGAACGAGATACACTTTAACAGTGAATGTTTCATTCTTTCAAGAGTTCCGGATATCGAGTGATATCACAAAAATTACTTTATCGTTTTAATATTAAAGTATGCTGAATTGATTGTGAGACTGAAATCAGTTTTATAAGATATTACTAGACGCACTCGCCTCCGCGAATATCTCTATAATTTATCTTGCTTGATTGATTTCTTCAATATTCCGAGCAATATAATTACTATTGGTGTAACATTAGTGGCCGCCTCTAAGTAATCCCCTACAACATATCGTCTGAGCAGAGCGATATATGAGGGCAATCTATATTGTATTGTGTGCACGGCCCTCGCTCGACACGAGACATATATCTACTTACAATACATACATATATGTATACGTATAACAAGTGTATTGTATTGTATTGTTCGTATTACGAAAATGTATTTCCTTGTTTCATACACATATAAGTATAGTAATATCAGGTTGACCGGCATATTTTTATCGAATTTATTTAGATATATATTAATAAAAAACAAAAAATAAATAATGAAAATTATATAAAAATTACAAAAAGAGAATAATAATAACACCGAGATTCGAACCAACGCTGTTTGAATGTCAACAAAATCAAAATTAGAACCTGTCAACTTCCCATCTGAGCTATCGTAACTCATGACGTTGACAACGAAATTTGAATGATATTCTTTTAAAATTTAATGTCATTGTTTGTTTTGCTAAAACACGGACAAAAAAACATTTTCTATAAATAAAACCTAGCTAGATTGATTTTTTGGACCCGAAACCTCTAGTATGCCAAGTTTCAACAAAATCGTTGGAGCCGTTTCCGAGTATATATATATATATATATATATATATACAAGAATTGCTCGTTTAAAGATATAAGATATGACGTGCGTCAGTATACAACTACAACACATCGTCTCGTTACGCGCGGTACTATTGAGATGACTAAAGATAACACAACACAACTGCTAACTACCGAGCGACCCTCGGACACACACACACTCTACGTATCATCGCTTTCACATTTATATACTTCTTATTATTTTTGTATATTGATGTGAAACATCATAGGCGAGGGTGAACCTGATCGTTGGCGTGGCGTTAACGCTACGCTTGGATACGTACATTTGTGTAACGAAACCATAACCTGTTTTAGAATTTTGTACAACGCCATCTAGTGCGCTCAAAATAAATTATTAACCTAAATATATACCTATAGTAATATATACCTAATGAAAGTTTACTTTAATCTAATCTTTTACATATATATATATATATACATTACATATTACATCTTTTACATATAATAATCAATTTACATATATAGTAATATGAATTATTTTTTTTTTTTAATTATCTGTTAATTTGCATATGGTCAATTAATATTAAATGACAAGGAAGCCACGAGTCAAACTTAAAAACTAAATGACCCCACGTACGGACCCCGCCCCAAAAATACCCATTAGTGAAATATATGGGCATAGGTGGGCACAGTTAATCCAAAAGTTAACTTCGTTAATCAGAATGTTAACTTCGATAATCGTTAAAGCGTTAAATTTGAGAAAAATGAACGCAAGTTAAAGTTAACCGTTAAAAGTTAACCATTTAAAACTTATACTGCTTTCGTGTCCGTGTGATGACAGAGTAAGAATACAATTCACCAGTCCCTATTTTGCCCGTGGAAGTTGTAAAAGAGGATTAAAGGATATATTTGCATATCACATCTGTGCAAGAAATGGAAAACTCGAAATAAAACCCTTTAGCAACATATCTGACCAACATGGTATAGGTAGCAGGTCAGAGCTCGAGGCCAGCAGTGGGATATGTACGAGATGAGACGACGACTGTCTTTTGGACGAGAAAAATAAACAAAGGTACAATATGTAGTGGAATTATGTTGGCATGTATTTGTCCGCACTAACTTGAAATACGCTACTGCCGGTAGCCGCGATACCAAAAGATTTAACAATACTTTTAGATTTTTCGTCAATACTTTTTGACGTAATAACCAGTTGGAGGTGAGAACATATCACGTTTGTTACTATCGTAATCTACAATAGAAAAATTTACAACGACGACGCCCGCCATGACGTTATTGTCCGTTGGAGACGCCTCGGTACGGTGCTCGGACGATCGAGGCTTTCCGGCCGGTTAAAGCCTAAAGTAAACTTCTAGCATTATAAAATATTTCTCACAATTCTGCATTCATTTTAAAGATACGCCATTATGAAGATATTTTTTCTCTCTTAATGTTAAAATTAGTAAATATCGGTAAATTAATATTTTCATTAAATAAATACAATTTTTAGCTTAAATTGTAGTGAAATGATTATCTCACAATATCGTTACTAATGTGAATAGATTGTTACTAGATTAACTGATATTATAAATACGAAAGTAAGTTTGTTCGCTTGCTTGTTACGCTAAAGCCACTAAGCCGATTTTAAAAATTATTTCATCAATGGAGAGATACATTATCAGCGAGTAACATATGTAAGCTATTTTATCTTGTTATTCCCATGAAAACGAAAACATGGTGAGTGAAACCGCAGGAATTTGATTAATTTTAAATATTTTTCACCAATCAAAAGCTACATAGTACATTTTTAGTAACAATATTTACGGAGGAACTGTGAATACGCGGACAATTTAATTGATTTAAAAATTTTTCACCAATGGAAAACTACATTATTAGCGACTAAGAAGGGACATATTTATCACCGTATTCCTCAGCTAACCTCAAAGTCGCACAGCGTGCTATGGAGCGCGCTATGCTCGGGATTTCTCTGCGAGATAGAATCCGAAATACGGCAATCCGCAGAAGAACGGGTGTAACCGATATAGCATGAAGAATTAGCACGCACAGTTGGGGAAGAAAGGATCTCGAATGGTGACCACGTATCGGACGACGCAGTGTAGGACGCCCCCCCCACTAAGTGCACCGACGACCTGGTGGTTGCTGGGCGTGGTTGGATGCAGGCGGCACAGAACCGCACTCTGTTGCGTAACATGAGGCAGGCCTACGTCCAGCAGTGGGCGGCGATAAGCTGAAATGATTCCTCAGTTAATCTGAACTTCGCGGGTGGAAATAATATTACAAATATGAGAGTTAGTGATGATGTTAGTATATTTGTTACAAAGCCACGTGTAAATCGCTGACCAGATTTGGATAAAAATTTTAGCCGCTCTAATAAGGAATTCCATGAAAATAAGGCCTCTCCAGTAGTACTGACAAATTTACAATAATGGTCAGTCAGATATGCCCAGTTCGCTTAGAAGGCTGTCGCCGCCTCCGCCCCCCTTCTTTCTACATTATCGACTGTATAATGATGTCGGCAAATTCTATTTTGTTTCACCAACTTTGACATTGATTGAACGATTGCTTTCTTTGTTTTCTTTAACTTTCAAATAATGTTGTGTACAATTTCAAACTTCAACATCGGCATACAATAAAATTATCAGAAAATTTTAACTATAAAATATTTCTTTTATTTTAAAATGAATACGAATGTGTTCTAGAATCCTTTGTGTATATATTTGTAGTATCAGATACGTTCTCATGTAATATAATAATTCTAGCAAATTATCACAAAACAAATGAACACAAAGTGCGTCACATCGCATCGCACGTGGAATGTTATCATATAAGTGATCATTTATTACAACCTAAGTATATAAACTTGTAATAGAACAGACCTGCGTACATAATATGTATAATCTTATATCTTTAAACGAGCAATTCTTGTAAATATATATATTTTCAGGATCTCGGCAACGGCTCCAACGATTTTGTTGAAACTTGGCATACTAGAGGATTCGGGCCCAAAAAATCGATCTAGATAGGTTTTATGTATAGAAAATGTTGTTTTATCAGTGTTTTTGGCAGACAATATAATGACATTAAATTTTAAAAGAATATGAATTCAAATTTTTCCATCAATGTTAGAGTTACGATAGCTCAGTGACGAAGTAGTCAGGTTTCGTTTTATTTTTGACATCGGCGACAAACGGCGTCGGATCGAATCTCGGTGTTATTATCATTCTCTTTTTGTAATTTTTTATATAATTTTCATTATTAATATTTTTTATTTTTTATTAATATATATCTGAATAAATGCTACAAAAATACTCCGAGCGAAGCTCGGTTAACCTGATATTAATAAAGAAAGGCAAACATTTTTACGGGGAAATTACTTCAAATACCAATCAAAATATCTCCGTACATTATACATACCTTCTCTGTGGTGACAGATTGAGAATAGTGTCTTACCACCCCTTGCTTTCTTGTGAACGATCGTAAAAGATGACCGAGGGGATGATGAAGACAGGGGCACAACATGACTGGAACAGAAATAAAACTTAAAATAGAACCCTATACAATCAGATCTGATCAGAATGGTATAGTAAGTCAAATTTGCTCCTGTTGTGGAGGCAACTGGAACGTAAGAGTGGAGCATATCGGGCTGGTCACGGATGTCAAAGAATCTGTACCAGTAGTCGGCCTTATGACGACGGGGAGGGAATACGGCAGGTTATGGGGTCGCATGCCGCTTATACATCGCCCCAGACATATTGGGCGGGGTGTGCCCAGACCATAGTCCACCAAAAGAAATCGGTTGTCTGTAAAGTCGGTTTACTGACGATAGTTGAACGTGACAACGTCATAATATCGAAAGAATCATTACCTTTATCGCCGCAATTATCGTTGCTAAAAGCAATTGACACCACATTCACTTTTCACTCCACTTCATACTTGACGAAAACATGTAAATGTATTATTGTATAGCAGCTGTCCACGCGGACGCATCGCTCACTCAAGTAGGAGAGAGACAGATGTCGAACGCTGCCGAACGCGGAGGCCGATTGTGCCTCTTTGTCGCTCGTTCCACGCTCTCGCTTGCACTTCAAGCCTTAAATGGAACGCCTCAGAGCGAGGTAACGTCGCATGAGTCATATTTTTTCGTGCGTGCAGCCGGCTCCATCGAATTATAAGACGTTGTCACGTCAAAAAAAGGAGTGTGGGTCAATATATGAGTCCCGTTCATGATTCAATTGTGAGACGCTCTCTGATATATCTTTGAAGTCTGATCTCCAACGACAATAAAATTTAAATAGGACCACTATTTTTAGTTTTTGTGTCGACTCCAGCTCTCACTTGGCTCAGTCATTCGAGACGACGGAAATGGAACCCTATAACCCGCCGATTAATTCTTTTTTTGATGTGAAACATCTATAGGCGAGAGTGAACCTGATCGTTGGCGTGGTGTAAATAGCTTGTGGCGTTACGACGTCGCGCTGTATGACGGAATATGCGAGAGTAAACCTGATTGTTGCAGCGTGGCGTTAATGCCATAATGCCATATAGAGTGTGTGAGTGAGAAAGAGCGACGCGATGTTGTGCGTAAGCGTCTGTGCGCTATCTCTCTCTCGCCACACTGAGCTCGCATAACTATAGTGTATACTAATGAAAATAAATGTTTATTAAGTAAAAATCATCCTTTTTCTGGATAAATAAACAGCCGTAATATTTTATTAATATTTTCTGCCATATGAATTCCTGTCGTAATCTGTTCTTTAATGCATATTTATTCCAAATACATCTGCCAGGTGTAGGTGCCAGGCTAGCTGAGCGACGGCTCCTTTTATTTATTTATTTATTTTTTTTGTTTTACGAGCCTACTTGATACTGTTGCTTTCACGTTGTTAGACTCCTTGATCAATTGTTCTGTTGTAAACTCGTATCCTCATCGGCAGGTGTGTTTAGATGCCACAATCGCTTTTAGTGTTTGGCCAGGTAGTCCGAAGTAATACCGCACTCTTGCAAAAAATTGATGTATCTACGTATATATGATATGTCCTTCTTTAAACGAGGTTTAAGAAGAGTATTCTCTTCACGGTAGGCAACGGCCTGGCTGTGCTCCTGGTATTGCAAAGGTCCATGTGTGGCTCACTTACCATCAGGTGTACTGCCTGCTCATTTGCCACCGTTGGCAATAAAAAAAACATAATTTTTTTCATCAATTACATCATTTGAATTAGCCACTGCACTTCCTGCGGTGCGTAAAAGCACCAGATGCCCAAGCTGTGTCTTAGAGTAGCAACGATCTGACTATTATACTGCTGTTGAAATTCATAGGCAGTAAGTATTACTTGCTTGTTCCTTCATCAAATGGTAAAAATAACAAGCGAAATTATTATTCACGAAGACGTCTCATAAGTTTCGTGTTCATATTATAACATTCGACCTAAAAACATACGAGTAACATTCATGCATATTAAATGAAAATAAACAGTTAAGTTGATGTATGTTACTCAAGTGAATCTAAACACAAACTTATTTCAAAATAACACTCCTTTTTTTAGGGTGGGCTACGATCAGCGCACCCGTCGCCCAGCTCCATCCGGGGTGACAGAGGGGCGGCGCAGTCTCGTAGCCCCACCCGAGATACGTCGCCTTCGTCGTTGGGCTGACCACCGGTGCAGGGTGACTTATCGTCAGTGGTAGGCCTAATGGAATACCCCTTGAGGAATACCCTTTCGTCATCCTCACGCGGTCGGCTTCACGGCGGGTGGCGGACAAACTCCCTGGTCAAGTCACACAAAATAACAGTTCTATATTTTATTGTTGGTCCCGCTAGATATCTTTATGTTACGTATGTAAGGTCCCGCTCTCGTCGGGAGGAGTCTCGGTTGTGTGTCTGTAGAGTTCTCCGAATTAAGATTTATTTATGCAATGTTTTTTAATATATTTTGCTAATTTTGAAAACGACCAGATGAATTTTGGTAGTGCTATTTACTAAAAAAATTGCTGAATAAAGAGTAGATATTATTTCAAATCAAAAATAAGATATAATCGCAATATCTTTTAAGACATTCTGACGCACTGGTTTGAACTATTCACTAATGAGTTTATAATGAATTTGCATAACGCTAAGCAAACTGTATAACAATCTTTATATATATATATATATATATATAAATGTTCTGTAAGTGTGAGAGACATTTTAAAGATGTAATTCATCACATCGTCATCACAACCTACATACGTCCCACTGTTGGGCTCGGGCGTCCTCCATAATGGGAGGGAATTTAACCTACTATACCATGCTGGTCAGACATGTTGGTATAGGATTTCTTTTTGAGATTTCCTTCTCTTACACAGATGTTATGTGCATATTATATACCATAGTCGTCTTTTACGACATCCACAAGCAAGATAGGGCGTGGTGAATTGTATTTTTACTTCGTCATCACACGGAATGTAATTAATTAAAGGGAATTATATAGAATTTTGAAAAATTTTACAGTTGTACTATTAGTAAAGAACTAAATATCCCCACTCCATTCATTCATAACGAGTCGAGTGAAACGTAAGTTGAACTATGTACGTATACAACACTCTGAGGTTATGTGTTAGCTGAGAGGTCGAGTGTGAAACACTTTGAGTCAATACATACGTCATATAAACAACTGTTACGTCTGTGAGCACCTCCACCAGTATTTGTGCATTCAATCGACGTTCACCATTTGAGGCAGTAATTTACGCCGTACATTTCAATGTTACTGCTCACGAAACGTAAAGCAATGTATGTAATTTAAATATTTTTAAAATCATCATTATCATCATCACAGCTTATATACGTCCCACTGCTGGGCTCGAGCTTCCTCCACAACGGGATATTGACCTACTATACCACGCTGGTTAGACGGATTGATATAGGGTTTTATTTCGAGTTACTTGCATAAATGTTGTGTGCGTACAATTACTTAGTCGTCCTTTACGACACCCACGGGCAAGAAAAGGGGGTGATGTATTACTCCGTCACCACACGGAAAGTTTTTATGTTAGTAGTTATAATCTGAAAATTTATTTTATCTTATATTTATACATTGATTCTTCTTTACCTTAAATATGTTGCCTTTTACATGAAACTAGAAAAGATACATGTATCTTTCGTTCCTCTCTTCTAAACTTTAACTATACCGATGTTGTATAAAGTATTATATATAAAACTAGCACCTCGCCCTCGCTTTGCTTCGGTTTCAGTCGCCTTATCCGCATAGTTCCCATGCCCGTGGGAATACCGGGACAAAAAATAGCCTAAGTTACTTCTTATATAGACAGCCCACTGGTAGTAAAATATTATCAAAATTGGTCTAGCCGTTTTGAAGATTAGCTCAAACAAACAGACAGACAGATTGACATACAGATTAGATAGACACACAGATTATATTATATAAACTCATTTGCAAAAAAAACGGGCGGTTTTGATTTTCATTCATATTTAAAAAGATACAATACCAAAAAGGTTTCAATCGTTTGTACACGTTACTGGCCGGTTTTAAAAATGCTGTGGTATTTAAAAAAGTACGTTCTAAATTCAATTTTTCATTTGATGTTCATTTTTACAGAAAACCCCTTTTTATCCTACATTTTTGGCGCGAAGTTCCAGAAGTTAACATCGACTTTCATAACTTTTATTCAATTTTTATCGATTAATTTCATATCCTTGACTGTCAAAGCTTTATTTAATGCTGTTTGGCTGTATCAAAAATGGTAGATAAAGTGGTAAAAGCTACCAAAATTATCGCGCTGCTTGAAGAGGGTTGCAGCCAATGTTTTGTGGCTAGGAGGCTAAATGTTAGTCGCTCGACAGTCCAAAGGACCTGGCAGCGATATCAGGAGACTGGTTCCGTCGAGAGAAGGCCTGGTTCTGGAAGAAAACCATGTACTCAACCACGGGATGATCGTTTTCTTGTGAGTCGCGCATTGAGAAATCGCAAATCTTCGTATGTGGATCTTAAGAACAACCTCCAAGAAGTAAGAAATGTGCATATTAGTCTATGGACGGTCAGGAGGAGGCTTCTCGCTGCCAATATACGCAGTCACCGCCCGGCCCGCGGCCCCAAATTACTCCGTGAGCACAGAGTTCACAGGCTTAGGTTCGCTAGAAATTGTGAATCATGGACTCAAGACGATTGGAATAGGGTTTTGTTCTCTGATGAAGCCAGGATATCTCTGTTCGGTGAAGATCGACGTCGGCGAGTACTAAGAAGACAAGGAGAACGCTTTGCAGAGGCATGTTTCGAAGAAATCACACCTTATGGTGGGGGCTCTGTTATGTTTTGGGCAGGAATAAATTCAATGGATCGTACAGAGTTAGTCTTCATTGAAAACGGCTCACTGACTGGGCATCGATACATAACGGAAGTTCTAATTTCTCATGCACAACCCGCATTGGCCGCTCTAGGTGAAGACTCGATTTTTATGGACGACAATGCTCGCGCCCACCGATCCCGCGATGTTAATGCGTATGTGCAAGAGGTCGGCATTCGTCGTTTGGATTGGCCAGCTCGAAGTCCCGACCTCAATCCCATAGAGCATGTCTGGGACGTTCTGAAACGGCGTGTGAGATCAGTACACCCGGCTCCGCAGACCATCAGAGAGCTGAAGAATGTGATTACTGCGGAGTGGGAACGTATTCCGCAAGCAAGTATCCGGGATATACTCGCTAGCATGCCCAGACGAATTCAAGCTGTGATTTTAGCTAGAGGGGGTCACACTCGATACTAAACATTTATCTGCTTTTACTTTATTAAAGAAAAACAAACAAAAAAACTTTTTTATTTTTACTTCATGAGCATATGCACTACTAGCGAATATACACTACTAGCGAGGTTTAGCATTATTTCCCATAAATTGTATCTAAATTTTATGAAATACTGATGAAAACGATTATTTTCTTATTAATTTAGCAAATTGTGTGGATAAAACTACCTATAATTATCAAACAAAGAAATATTAACATTTGAAATGGTTCATTGCTTAGGTGCCCGTTTTTTTTGCAAATGAGTGTATATATATATAAATTTTAGGCATAGGTGTCGTTCAAATAACCGTGTGAGCATGAATAAGCCCAGTATTTTGACATTACACACAGACACTTCAATTTTATTTATTATATAGATACAGCATTGATAATAATTTATTAAAATGGTTCATTGGTTAATTCATGAAGTAGTCGGTGAGACTGACCCAGTCAGTCAGATGTTTGGAACAAATAATTGATGCGAGCTCGAGTTTCGTGTGATGCATCCATTTCTCTTACGCCAAATAAGTTTATAATATCTGGTTGACCGAGATTTGCTCGATATACTTGAATATATATTTTTGTAAATTTTATTTATGAAGAATATATTTAGAAATATATTAATAAAAACTAAAAATGATGATATAATGAAAATAATATCAACATATAAAAAACAGAATAATACTTCCCAACTGATTTATAGTCACTCTTGAAGGCGACGGTTTTACATTCCTATTCCAATGACATTTTATGTCATTGTATTGATCAGCTAAAAACACCTACAAAACAACATTTTCTATAAATAAAACCTAGCTAGATCGATTTTTTGGTCCCGAAACCTCTGGTATACTGAATTTCATGAAAATCAATGGTATCGTTACCGAGATTCTGAAAATATAGAAATATAGAAACATAGAAATATACAAGAATTGTTCGTTTAAAGACAAGATAAATAATTTAGTATAGTAAATGCTAAATAAATAAGTTATCCGTGTGGTGACGGAGTAAGAATACAAGTCACCACTCCCTATCATGGGCGTGAATGTCGTACAAGACGACTGAGGGATGTAATATGCATATAACATATGTGCAAGAGAAAGACAACCCGAGAGAAAACCCTGTTCTAACACGTCTGACCAGTGTGGAAAAATAGGTCATTTCCCCTCCACATGGAGGAGGCCTGAGCCCAATATTAGGACATATATAGGCTAAGACAGCAAATAAATAAACATTATTCAATAACACTTTACTTTGAGTTAAACTTAATAATTTAGTTAAATAACAATTTATAACTTTAACAGATTAAAGACATTTTGTTAAGTAACAGCTGTCTAAAGTTTTTGGTGTTAACTTGGAAGCTGTCTCTTGATTGAATTATTTTTATTAATTATGTAGGTTAGTGTTTTACGCAAACTACACCAGAAGAACATAACAGATCCCTCAGATTCAGTTTTCGCAACGCTCATTTATAGTTTCGATATAAGGGGAAGCTTGAAAGTGGTACCAGTGATAAAGAAGATTAGGAGATTGTCTTGGTATGGACATGTGATTGCTATAGTATTTCAAGCAGGTTCTACGTGCAAATAAGCTGCAAGTTCCTCTCTCTCATGGCAGAGACCGTGTGAAACCATTCCCAGTTGAATGCCTCCCTGCAACCTTACTAAAGGAGTCATTGACAAAATTGGCTACATCCTGAATCCTGCTTCTATAACTTTTTTTAAGTCACTTCAAAGGAATGAATAGAGAATCAATTCTCACCACCTGTCAAGTGCCAGATCCACGATCTATAAGATGCAGGAGCAAAACTTGACTGTGACTGTGGTCTCTCTTACATTGGTCACAAATAGATTCATAAAAACTCGGATCGAACACATAGCAGATACGAAGCACCGACGTCACACTAAGTCTGCAGTCTGTAAACACAGTCAGGACCGCGCCCGCCATAAAATCAAGTTTGATAAACCACATATCCTAACAAAACACCGATACCTGCCTAAAAATGATACGCGAGGTAAACGAGATCAAAAGACAAAAAAATTCAATAGGGAAGGTGGTTGGGTGTTACCATCAAGCTGAGATGCTATTATATACATACATAGTTAAAAAGAACACCAATAAGACTACTACAAGTCTGCAAGACACCCTGAGCACCTATTATATAGATTTAACCCACAATAATAGTTCAAGTTTCCGTGTGGTAATGGAGTAAGAACACAATTCACCACTATCTTGCTCGTTGATGTCGTAAAAAATAACTAAGGTATATAATATGCACATAACATCTGTGCAAGAGAAAGAAAACTCGAATTGAAACCCTATACCAACATGTCTGACCAGCGTGGTATAGTAGGTTAAATTCCCTCCCATTACGGAGGAAGCCCGAGCCCAAGAGTGGGACATCTGTGGGCTGCGATGATAAATAGTTAAAGATTATTATATAAATTTAAAAAAAGGATATAGTAAGCTGTCTTTTGAAAGTTAATCATTATTTTGAATCATGTCCTCCATGTTTCATTTGTCAGTCCTTTTTCAGTGTAGCCACATTTCGTTCTGGTGGCAGTATATTAGATTTATTTAGTTTAAATTAAAAAATGACGTAATATTATAATTACTACAAATTTAATGTATTAAATTAATGACTAATAATAACATACTTTTTAAATAGAATCATTTTCTTTTTGTGGCAATAAATTTGCATCAGAAAGTGAGTTAAATTTTAATAACTAATTCTGTAGCGGGTAGTTATAAATCTGTGTAATAACCATGACTTGTTGGACGTGAGGTATCTCTAATTCATCGGAACAAATATTAATATCGACCACCCAGGTCCACGGGCGAAGTCCAACCACATCGGTGGATAAACTATTTACTTGGTGGAATAGCAAATGTCCATCACAGATATGAATATTGCAAACAATGCAAAATATAAACGCGAGTGAAACTATTTAGTATAGAAAGTGATATATAAGTATCACGTGTGATGTCGGGCGCTGCTCTTACGTTATTGGATGCATTGAAACGTAACTCATTTGTAACACATACGGCTCAGTATGTGAACGTATCACACAACATGTTGTAGGAACAAACATAATTTGGTATAAACTTATTTTGTCACAGTCGCAATAAACGTGTTTAGTTTATAAATTAAAGTTTTTAATGTCGTATTAAAGTTATATTACAGTTAGAAAGTTTATTTGTTGAACAAATTAATTCGTTTCACTTTTGTAATTATTATAATATTGTATTAAATACGGGTCTCATTGTGTATGCAACATTAATGTTTAATGTTTAAATGTTAATTAGTTTTGTAGTTGTGTTAATATAATGTTAATTTATTGTAACAACTTGTTCCCAAAATATACGTAATATTTATGAATGTTCATAAAACGAACTCAGTGATTTGATCTGCGGTTCAACAAATGGAATGTTGGTTGATGTGCCGACCTGTTGTATCGAGTGTCACAGATGGCGCTTATTATTCTTCTTTTTTCATAATTTCCCAACGATGACTTGTTGGATATAAGACACTGGTTCCCCAATAACCGTATACCGTAAAAAAATATTCGAAACGTCGGGCAATCAAAAATCAAATACAAATACGACAATAGCCGTAAAAATAGTTTTATCTATACCAATAAATAAAATTGGAGTGTCTGTTTGTAATGTCAAAATAATAGGCTTTTTTCATGCTCACACGGTTATTTGCACGACACCTATGCCTAAAATAACAATTAAAAAATTTTTGTCTGTCTGTCTGTTTGTTCCGGGTAATCTTCAAAACGGCTGGACCGATTTCAAGTATTCTTTCACCAATGGAAAGCTATAATATCAGGGTGTAAACTAGGCTATATTTTATCCCGGTATTCCCATGGGAACAGGAACTACGCGGGTAAAACGACTATAACCTATAACCGAAGCGAAGCGAGGGCGGGTTGCTAGTGTAATATAAATCTCGCTCGTTAAATGGGTTGATGTAACGCTTTATTTCACGTTTTCCTTCTCTTGTTTTAAACATATATCATATATCCTCTAGTAGTCTTTTACGAACCTTATGAATAAGAAATGTGATGGTGAATGTAATTTTGTATTTATTAAATGTAAACAAATTATGTTTATACTGAAATAGTAATACAGTTAGTAACATATAAGTCATTGTATTTGAATATTTGTATTATATATTTATATATTTTTTGTCTAAAGTAATGAACCTATTACATACTCTGACATACAAACGCACACTCATACCCACACTCTCAAATAGCACACAGTCATACTCACACTCTATCAATACTCACATAACCCGCACACTGACTCGTCCTCACGCACCTCACAGTCATCCTATTTATTTCATAAATATCTACATTCTGCTGCACGCTGTTCACTCTCGTATAATCAAAATAAATGGCACACTCTTACTCTTGAGTTCCATAAACATTAATAACACATTAATTAAGTTATATATGGGGGCAGGTGCTCTGATACTTACAGCACAGGCCTCGGTCTAGTTTAAGATCAGAGTATTCTAATCTTATGAAAAATGTTAATTAGTATAGAAAGTAAAATATGTTTCGTAAGCTAGCTATATAAGTAAGAGTACTGAATAAATTATTATTATTATTATTATAATGTATCTCTTTGTTCACGGGATCTTCCTAGGGAAGATACCCGGTCCTTTGAAAGGCTTACATGGGGATATGGATCCAACACGCAGAGGCCTTTGGAGAAATTTAATGTAAAAATGGGATGGGACATCTACCGATGACACTCCACGTCTGCACATAACACACGTGGACTGCCAACGGTAGGTGTAAAACTATTGTGTGTTGATGGTATCTAATATATGATTATGGGGCTGTGAGGTATGATGGATTGGATTAAATGAAACTATTGACTGAAAAACTGTCGTCTGCCTTCAATACCTTTATCGTCTTGAACTTTGGCAGACGGTGGCTCGCCAACTCATTATTATTATTATTATTTGTGAGATACACACACACACGCACGCACGCACGCACGCACGCGTAGAGACAGATGTGTGTAATATTCCAGATAAGTGATTGAGAATGTGTTTAGTGATGACGGACTACATCAGCATAGTGCACACTGTTCCGGCATACATCGCATGAAAGCACAACGTACCTCACAAGATAGAATAGATAGTTGTATGCTGCGTGTGTGTTGTGAGCGCGCTCTGATACAACATTATATACAGATAGTTGTATGCTGCGTGTGTGTTGTGAGCGCGCTCTGATACAACATTATATACAGATAGTTGTATGCTGCGTGTGTGTTGTGAGCGCGCTCTGATACAACATTATATACAGATAGTTGTATGCTGCGTGTGTGTTGTGAGCGCGCTCTGATACAACATTATATACAGATAGTTGTATGCTGCGTGTGTGTTGTGAGCGCGCTCTGATACAACATTATATACAGATAGTTGTATGCTGCGTGTGTGTTGTGAGCGCGCTCTGATACAACATTATATACAGATAGTTGTATGCTGCGTGTGTGTTGTGAGCGCGCTCTGATACAACATTATATACAGATAGTTGTATGCTCCGTGTGTGTTGTGAGCGCGCTCTGATACAACATTATATACAGATAGTTGTATGCTCCGTGTGTGTTGTTAGCGCGCTCTGATACAACATTATATACAGATAGTTGTATGCTCCGTGTGTGTTGTTAGCGCGCTCTGATACAACATTATATACAGATAGTTGTATGCTGCGTGTGTGTTGTGAGCGCGCTCTGATACAACATTATATACAGATAGTTGTATGCTCCGTGTGTGTTGTGAGCGCGCTCTGATACAACATTATATACAGATAGTTGTATGCTCCGTGTGTGTTGTTAGCGCGCTCTGATACAACATTATATACAGATAGTTGTATGCTCCGTGTGTGTTGTTAGCGCGCTCTGATACAACATTATATACAGATAGTTGTATGCTGCGTGTGTGTTGTGAGCGCGCTCTGATACAACATTATATACAGATAGTTGTATGCTGCGTGTGTGTTGTGAGCGCGCTCTGATACAACATTATATACAGATAGTTGTATGCTGCGTGTGTGTTGTGAGCGCGCTCTGATACAACATTATATACAGATAGTTGTATGCTGCGTGTGTGTTGTGAGCGCGCTCTGATACAACATTATATACAGATAGTTGTATGCTGCGTGTGTGTTGTGAGCGCGCTCTGATACAACATTATATACAGATAGTTGTATGCTCCGTGTGTGTTGTGAGCGCGCTCTGATACAACATTATATACAGATAGTTGTATGCTCCGTGTGTGTTGTTAGCGCGCTCTGATACAACATTATATACAGATAGTTGTATGCTCCGTGTGTGTTGTTAGCGCGCTCTGATACAACATTATATACAGATAGTTGTATGCTCCGTGTGTGTTGTTAGCGCGCTCTGATACAACATTATATACAGATAGTTGTATGCTGCGTGTGTGTTGTGAGCGCGCTCTGATACAACATTATATACAGATAGTTGTATGCTGCGTGTGTGTTGTGAGCGCGCTCTGATACAACATTATATACAGATAGTTGTATGCTCCGTGTGTGTTGTTAGCGCGCTCTGATACAACATTATATACAGATAGTTGTATGCTCCGTGTGTGTTGTGAGCGCGCTCTGATACAACATTATATACAGATAGTTGTATGCTCCGTGTGTGTTGTTAGCGCGCTCTGATACAACATTATATACAGATAGTTGTATGCTCCGTGTGTGTTGTTAGCGCGCTCTGATACAACATTATATACAGATAGTTGTATGCTCCGTGTGTGTTGTTAGCGCGCTCTGATACAACATTATATACAGATAGTTGTATGCTGCGTGTGTGTTGTGAGCGCGCTCTGATACAACATTATATACAGATAGTTGTATGCTGCGTGTGTGTTGTGAGCGCGCTCTGATACAACATTATATACAGATAGTTGTATGCTCCGTGTGTGTTGTTAGCGCGCTCTGATACAACATTATATACAGATAGTTGTATGCTCCGTGTGTGTTGTTAGCGCGCTCTGATACAACATTATATACAGATAGTTGTATGCTCCGTGTGTGTTGTTAGCGCGCTCTGATACAACATTATATACAGATAGTTGTATGCTCCGTGTGTGTTGTTAGCGCGCTCTGATACAACATTATATACAGATAGTTGTATGCTGCGTGTGTGTTGTGAGCGCGCTCTGATACAACATTATATACAGATAGTTGTATGCTGCGTGTGTGTTGTGAGCGCGCTCTGATACAACATTATATACAGATAGTTGTATGCTCCGTGTGTGTTGTTAGCGCGCTCTGATACAACATTATATACAGATAGTTGTATGCTCCGTGTGTGTTGTTAGCGCGCTCTGATACAACATTATATACAGATAGTTGTATGCTCCGTGTGTGTTGTTAGCGCGCTCTGATACAACATTATATACAGATAGTTGTATGCTGCGTGTGTGTTGTGAGCGCGCTCTGATACAACATTATATACAGATAGTTGTATGCTGCGTGTGTGTTGTGAGCGCGCTCTGATACAACATTATATACAGATAGTTGTATGCTCCGTGTGTGTTGTTAGCGCGCTCTGATACAACATTATATACAGATAGTTGTATGCTCCGTGTGTGTTGTGAGCGCGCTCTGATACAATATTATATACAGATAGTTGTATGCTCCGTGTGTGTTGTGAGCGCGCTCTGATACAACATTATATACAGATAGTTGTATGCTGCGTGTGTGTTGTGAGCGCGCTCTGATACAACATTATATACAGATAGTTGTATGCTCCGTGTGTGTTGTGAGCGCGCTCTGATACAACATTATATACAGATAGTTGTATGCTGCGTGTGTGTTGTGAGCGCGCTCTGATACAACATTATATACAGATAGTTGTATGCTGCGTGTGTGTTGTGAGCGCGCTCTGATACAACATTATATACAGATAGTTGTATGCTGCGTGTGTGTTGTGAGCGCGCTCTGATACAACATTATATACAGATAGTTGTATGCTGCGTGTGTGTTGTGAGCGCGCTCTGATACAACATTATATACAGATAGTTGTATGCTCCGTGTGTGTTGTGAGCGCGCTCTGATACAACATTATATATAGATAGTTGTATGCTCCGTGTGTGTTGTGAGCGCGCTCTGATACAACATTATATACAGATAGTTGTATGCTCCGTGTGTGTTGTGAGCGCGCTCTGATACAACATTATATACAGATAGTTGTATGCTCCGTGTGTGTTGTGAGCGCGCTCTGATACAACATTATATACAGATAGTTGTATGCTCCGTGTGTGTTGTGAGCGCGCTCTGATACAACATTATATACAGATAGTTGTATGCTGCGTGTGTGTTGTGAGCGCGCTCTGATACAACATTATATACAGATAGTTGTATGCTCCGTGTGTGTTGTGAGCGCGCTCTGATACAACATTATATACAGATAGTTGTATGCTCCGTGTGTGTTGTGAGCGCGCTCTGATACAACATTATATACAGATAGTTGTATGCTCCGTGTGTGTTGTGAGCGCGCTATGATACAACATTATATATAGATAGTTGTATGCTGCGTGTGTGTTGTGAGCGCGCTCTGATACAACATTATATATAGATAGTTGTATGCTCCGTGTGTGTTGTGAGCGCGCTCTGATACAACATTATATATAGATAGTTGTATGCTGCGTGTGTGTTGTGAGCGCGCTCTGATACAACATTATATACAGATAGTTGTATGCTCCGTGTGTGTTGTGAGAGCGCTCTGATACAACATTATATACAGATAGTTGCATGCTGCGTGTGTGTTGTGAGCGCGCTCTGATACAACATTATATACAGATAGTTGTATGCTCCGTGTGTGTTGTGAGCGCGCTCTGATACAACATTATATACAGATAGTTGTATGCTGCGTGTGTGTTGTGAGCGCGCTCTGATACAATATTATATACAGATAGTTTTATGCTGCGTGTGTGTTGTGAGCGCGCTCTGATACAACATTATATACAGATAGTTGTATGCTCCGTGTGTGTTGTGAGCGCGCTCTGATACAACATTATATACAGATAGTTGTATGCTCCGTGTGTGTTGTGAGCGCGCTCTGATACAACATTATATACAGGTAGTTGTATGCTGCGTGTGTGTTGTGAGCGCGCTCTGATACAACATTATATCGCACATCCGCTCAAATAACGTCATAACTCGATAAAATGTTAAATGACTTTAATTGTACCATTCGTATTAGAATATCACATACTTTATGCTCACAAAACGTCATAGACGTAGTTCAATTATTTGTCCCTAGATGGCACTTGTGACGTTCTATTGTTTACCGAAAGTTGTGCCGCGGCGAACATGAACAGTGTCATGTTACGACTTGCGCGAGATGGTCATACGGGCGTTGTTCAGTAAAAGTGAATTGTGTCGAATCAAGACAGTTTTTGTTAACGAGGTAAGTAAAATTTATTTTCTTTCTCTGCAACTAAACTGATGCTTGTCGAGTTATGCCAGTATACGTGATTGAAACAATTCAAGTAACACATTTTTTGATCACTAATACTGACCTATACAATGAGTGAGTGAGTTACGACGGTATACGTGATTGAAATTATATTATTAAACATTTTTGTTTATCACTAATACTGACCTGTACTAATGTATGACAGTATATGTGATCGGGATGATGGCACAATACGTCTTATTAGATAATAAGACTGAATTATGTAGAATCTTGACTTTATTCATAAATGAATCGACTGAAAATAAAACTATGTATCAGCAAGAAAACTGATTTGTGTTCAATTATGCTAGTGTTTTTAACTATGATTATTAATAAAGTGATCGATTTATTAATTTAAAATTAGCGTATAGTAATAGTATAAAATTCATTTAGGTACTGTTTACGCATAATGTTTTTTATTGAATTCCCTGAGGCTTATTGTTTTCTTTTAGTTTAAAATCTTAAAAAATGTTTAGGTAGGTATTTAATTGTTGACGGAGGCAGCGTGCCTGTTGGCCGGGACTCCCCCGTGGGACCTGGAGGCGGAGATGCTCGCCGGACTATATCGGCGGGTGACGGGGGTGCGAGCGGAGGGCGGTGTGGTCTCGTTAAGGGATCTCACCGCCTGGCGCGTCGACGCCCGCCGAGACGTCATCGCCCGTTGGGCAGTCCGGCTGGAGAGGCCTCGGTTCGGGGTGCGAACCGTGGAGGCCTTCCGGCCGGTGCTGATGCAGTGGTTGGAGAGGCGGCACGGGGTGCTCTCCTTCCGACTGGTGCAGGTTTTGACGGGGCATGGGTGCTTCGCCAAATACCTGCACAAGGTCGTTAGGAGGGAGAGTACACCGTCCTGCCACCACTGCGATTGCGACGAGGACACGGCGCGCCATACGCTCGAGGCCTGCGGGGCTTGGGCAGTGCAGCGCTGTGAACTCGTCGCAATTATCGGTACGGACCTGACGCTGCCGGCTATCGCTAGGGCGATGGTCGACAGCGTCGGGAATTGGGACGCGGTCGCAGCCTTCTGCGAGACAGTGATCTCGCGGAAGGAGGCGGCGGATCGCCTGCGTGAGGAGCGCAGCCTCGATGAGGAGATCCGCCGCCGGCGACTGGGGCGGCGCAGGCGCAATTATCTGCGCCTCATGCCGCCTTAGCCGAGGCCGCGGGTGACGTGACCGGGGATTAGTCCGTCACCCGCCGAGAGGCCGACCGCGTGAGGAAAGACCGACGTCCTCCCCGAGGGGGGGACGTCGGTCGATGGGAGGGTACCCCAATAGGGGGTATTCCGTCGGGCCGACCACTGACGACAAGTTAACGCTGCTCCAGTGGTCGGCCCAACGACGAAGGCGACGTGGTTTTCGGGTGGGTTGCGGGAGTTGCGTGCTTAAGCCCCTCTGTCGCCCTGGACGGAGTGGTGCGGAGGCGCGCCGACCGTGGCCCACCCACAAAAAAAAAAAAAAAAAAGGTATTTAATTGTTTTTAACTTATTGTCTTGTTCATCTTTTTCTCAGGTGGTATTCGGTTTGGCGGTGTATAATTCACTTGTAACTATGTCCAGATCCAGAAAAATATTATCACTATGTCTGGAACCCAATGACCAACATAACACAGTAACTGATGACTTGTCTATTGAGGCAGAAGATACACAACCAAAAGATGTAGAAGAAAATTGTGATATCTCAAATAAAGAGAATACATATTATTATATAAATGAACCTACTACACACATTCCCAACTTACAAGTAGAATGTAATAGAATAGAGAATGAAGACTGTAATTTGCAAGAACCCGAATCTACGGGAGAAGAAACAGACGATTCTGTTAAAGATCATGATTATAAATTGCCTTCTAAAAAGCATAGCAAGAATTTAGTAGTTTCTCGTCAGCGATCATCTAGTACTTCATCTACAAGTTCCTCTTCGTCTAGTTCATCTTCATCTAGTTCATCCTCTTCTAATACTCCTTCGTCTAATGCAAATTCTCCAACATCTACATCTGTACTATTGTCACTTAATGAACAAACAAATCAAGATAACAATGAATGCTTGCCTTCAACTTCCAAAGAAATTAACCTAAATAATATTCATTCTCCAATACCAAACGAGACCGTAGTACAGGAAAATTTCAATACACGTAAGAAACGCCGTGTAGAGGCACAATGGAAGCAGAATGTAACAAAAATTTTACGAAACTCTGGATTACCTTATCAAACGAAGTCTGGACGAAATATTTCTAAGAAACAAATCAAACCAAGTTGTGGAGAAGGTTGTAGACTTAAATGCAGCTATTTTCTTACCGATGAAATAAGAAATCAACTCTTTGATTCTTATTGGGCTTTGAAAGATTTAGAGAAACAGAGACAATTCATTCACAAACACATACAACAGATAGAGATAAAGTTTCGGTCTACCAAAGCACAGAAAAATCGAAAAACCAACTATGCGTTTTACTTGGAGGTTGAAGGTTCACTAAAGAGGGTCTGTAAAACAATGTTTAAAAATACATTTGATATTAATGATAGAACAATTAGAACTGTAACAGAGAAATCTACTGCAGGATTTTTGAAAGAAGATGAAAGAGGGAAACACGGTAAACATTATACTGTAGGTGGCACTATAAAAAATGATATAAGAGATCATATAAAATGTATACCGAAAATTGAAAGTCATTATTTAAGAGCACAAACAACACGGGAATTCATTGATGGAGGAAAGACTATATCTGACTTACATAGAGATTATGTGAATGAGTGTAAACAAGATGGACGCAACTTTGGAAACTATGTAATGTACAGTCGTATTTTTAACGGTGAATTTAATTTAGGATTTTTTGTGCCAAAAAAAGACAGATGTGAATTATGTGTAGCTTATGAAAATGCAGTTCCTGAAAGTAAACTACTGCTCAAGAAAAAATATGATGAACATTTAGTTGACAAGATTTTATCCAGGGAAGAAAAAAAGCAAGATAAAAAAGCCCTAAAAGAAAACAAAAACCTGATTGTATCTGTATACGATTTACAAGCAGTTTTACAGGTACCTCGTGGTGATGTTTCTGTTTTTTATTATAAGAGCAAATTAAATAATATGAACTTTACGATAAGCAAATTGAAAGCAGAAGAATCGGGAAAAAAGAAGAAAAGGCAACAGACAGAAGATGATAGTTACAATGGAGACACTATTGTAAATAACAGTATTACCGATTGTTATTTTTGGCACGAGGGTCAGGGTAATCGGGGTGCAGATGAGATTGGTAGCTGTTTGCTTAAATATATAGAAAAAGAATTGCATGATTACGAGGGTGACCAACCCGTTGATCTAGTTTTTTATTCGGATAACTGTTGCGGCCAAAACAAAAATAAGTTTATTGTTGGATTGTACATGTATGCAATATTGAAGTTTAGTAATTTAAATTCTATTAGTCATAAATTTTTGGTAGCCGGACATACGCAAAATGAAGGTGACGCCATACATTCGGTAATCGAAAAGCAAATAAAACGTTCCTTGAAAACTGGTCCAATTTACGTGCCAAGCCAGTACGTACAAATAATTAAAGAGGCTAAGAAAACTGGGGAACCACTAAGAGTAAATGAACTATCACACACCGATTTTATTAATTTAAAAAGGTTAGTTAGTGATCTAGGTATTACTACTATAAATAAGCTAAAGATTTCTGAAGTTAAAATGTTGATGATTACCAAAGACACACCAAATATTTTAAAGTACAAAACGTCTTACACTGACATTGAATGGTCAGAAATTAATTTACTTTCTCGAAATAAGAAAATAATAGTTCCTGATCCAAAGCAAGTTTATGCTGCTAAAATAGAGATTAAGGAACGGAAAAAGAATGACTTAATGACATTACTTCTTAACAACCACATTCCTAGTTTTTATGCCGATTTTTATAATAGTTTATAAGTTTAAAGTTTAATTATTTTTTATTACACTTTCTACTCTCGTGTTATTGAACAGTTGATTGTTTAAAGTACTTAAATTATTTTATTTTGATAGAGAATAGTTTATTTTTCAGATAGACCGTTGAAAATTTAAGTGCCTTAATTTGTTTTATTTTTTCAATTTTATAGAGGTGTACTACACTCGTTTTAATTAAACTGTTGATTGTTTTGAAGTACATAGATTATTTAATTTTGATAGAATGTTGTTTATTTTTCAGTTATAAGTTTGAAAATTTAATTGTCTTTAAATAATAAGGCATTTCAAAGTCTGATATGTGTGTACTACACGTTATATTTAGGAATTTATTGTATTTCGTAACAAGTTAAACATACTTGTGTCATTATAATAAACAAATTAAAGTAAAACTTTGTTTTTTTTTATACATATAGTGTCACAACCCAATTTTTTTTCAATGTTTTTTAGGATTTTCAGATTACTAATAATATGAATTTATAGAGCTTAAAAAATAATTATAACTCGCTGAAGAACGTTTTCTTCTAAAATAGTTCCTTTTTTAATTATGATCCAAAAAGTAAACAAATTAAGTAGGGTAAACTTTAAATGTCTTTCCTGAAAAATGTAGTTTTTGGAGTTGTGACGTTATTTGAGCGGAGGTGCGATATACAGATAGTTGTATGCTCCGTGTGTGTTGTGAGCGCGCTCTGATACAACATTATATACAGATAGTTGTATGCTGCGTGTGTGTTGTGAGCGCGCTCTGATACAACATTATATACAGATAGTTGTATGCTGCGTGTGTGTTGTGAGCGCGCTCTGATACAACATTATATACAGATAGTTGTATGCTGCGTGTGTGTTGTGAGCGCGCTCTGATACAACATTATATACAGATAGTTGTATGCTCCGTGTGTGTTGTGAGCGCGCTCTGATACAACATTATATACAGATAGTTGTATGCTGCGTGTGTGTTGTGAGCGCGCTCTGATACAACATTATATACAGATAGTTGTATGCTGCGTGTGTGTTGTGAGCGCGCTCTGATACAACATTATATACAGATAGTTGTATTCTCCGTGTGTGTTGTGAGCGCGCTCTGATACAACATTATATACAGATAGTTGTATGCTGCGTGTGTGTTGTGAGCGCGCTCTGATACAACATTATATACAGATAGTTGTATGCTGCGTGTGTGTTGTGAGCGCGCTCTGATACAACATTATATACAGATAGTTGTATGCTGCGTGTGTGTTGTGAGCGTGCTCTGATACAACTTTATATACAGATAGTTGTATGCTGCGTGTGTGTTGTGAGCGCGCTCTGATACAACATTATATACAGATAGTTGTATGCTGCGTGTGTGTTGTGAGCGCGCTCTGATACAACATTATATACAGATAGTTGTATGCTGCGTGTGTGTTGTGAGCGCGCTCTGATACAACATTATATACAGATAGTTGTATGCTGCGTGTGTGTTGTGAGCGCGCTCTGATACAACATTATATACAGATAGTTGTATGCTCCGTGTGTGTTGTGAGCGCGCTCTGATACAACATTATATACAGATAGTTGTATGCTCCGTGTGTGTTGTGAGCGCGCTCTGATACAACATTATATACAGATAGTTGTATGCTGCGTGTGTGTTGTGAGCGCGCTCTGATACAACATTATATACAGATAGTTGTATGCTTTTTTTTTTTTTTTTTTTTTTTTTTTTTTTTTTTTTTTTTTTTTTTTATGGGTGGGCTATGGTAAGCGCACGCGCGGTCCAATCCGTCCGGGGCGATGAAAGGACGGCGCGCGGGCCCATAACCCACCCGTACCCACGTCACCTCGTTGTTGGGCCGACCACCGGAGCAGATGTGACTTGTCGTCAGTGGTCGGCCCGACGGAATACCCTTTCGGGTATCCTCACCTCTCGACGTACTGGGACGTCGGTCGCCGTCGCGCGGTCAGCCTCTCCGCGGGTGACGGACAATTCCCCGGTCCGATCACCCGCGGCCTCGGCTAGGGCGGCATTAGGCGCAGATACTCGCGCCTGCGCCGCCCGAGTCGCCGGCGGCGGAACGTGTCGCCGAATAGCAGCTCTACTCGCACACGATCCGCCGCCTCCTTCCGTGAGATTACGGCCTCACAGAAGGCGGCGACCGCGTCCCAGTTCCTGACGCTGACGAGCATCTCCCTGGCGATGGTCGGCAGCGCCAGGTCGGCACCGATAATTGCGACGAGTTCACGGCGATCCCCCTCCCATGCAGCACACTCCTCGAGCGTGTGCTGCGCCGTGTCCTCGTCGCAACTGCAGTGGTGGCAGGACGGTGTGCTCTCCCTCCTGACAATCTTGTGCAGGTACTTCCCGAAGCAACCGTGCCCCGTCAGCACCTGCACCAGTCGGAAGGAAAGCACCCCGTGCGTCCGCTCCAACCACTCCATCAGCACCGGCCGGAGGGCCTCGACAGTCCTGACACCGTACCGAGGACTCTCCAGCCGGACTGCCCAACGGGCAATTACTTCTCGGCGGGCGTCGACCCGCCAGGCGGTGATCTAGATAGTTGTATGCTGCGTGTGTGTTGTGAGCGCGCTCTGATACAACATTATATACAGATAGTTGTATGCTGCGTGTGTGTTGTGAGCGCGCTCTGATACAACATTATATATAGATAGTTGTATGCTCCGTGTGTGTTGTGAGCGCACTCTGATACAACATTATATACAGATAGTTGTATGCTCCGTGTGTGTTGTGAGCGCGCTCTGATACAACATTATATACAGATAGTTGTATGCTCCGTGTGTGTTGTGAGCGCGCTCTGATACAACATTATATACAGATAGTTGTATGCTCCGTGTGTGTTGTGAGCGCGCTCAAATACAACATTATATACAGATAGTTGTATGCTGCGTGTGTGTTGTGAGCGCGCTCTGATACAACATTATATACAGATAGTTGTATGCTCCGTGTGTGTTGTGAGCGCGCTCTGATACAACATTATATACAGATAGTTGTATGCTACGTGTGTGTTGTGAGCGCGCTCTGATACAACATTATATACAGATAGTTGTATGCTCCGTGTGTGTTGTGAGCGCGCTCTGATACAACATTATATACAGATAGTTGTATGCTCCGTGTGTGTTGTGAGCGCGCTATGATACAACATTATATATAGATAGTTGTATGCTCCGTGTGTGTTGTGAGCGCGCTATGATACAACATTATATATAGATAGTTGTATGCTGCGTGTGTGTTGTGAGCGCGCTCTGATACAACATTATATATAGATAGTTGTATGCTGCGTGTGTGTTGTGAGCGCGCTCTGATACAACATTATATACAGATAGTTGTATGCTCCGTGTGTGTTGTGAGCGCGCTCTGATACAACATTATATACAGATAGTTGTATGCTGCGTGTGTGTTGTGAGCGCGCTCTGATACAACATTATATACAGATAGTTGTATGCTGCGTGTGTGTTGTGAGCGCGCTCTGATACAACATTATATACAGATAGTTGTATGCTGCGTGTGTGTTGTGAGCGCGCTCTGATACAACATTATATACAGATAGTTGTATGCTCCGTGTGTGTTGTGAGCGCGCTCTGATACAACATTATATATAGACAGTTGTATGCTGCGTGTGTGTTGTGAGCGCGCTCTGATACAACATTATATACAGATAGTTGTATGCTGCGTGTGTGTTGTGAGCGCGCTCTGATACAACATTATATACAGATAGTTGTATGCTCCATGTGTGTTGTGAGCGCGCTCTGATACAACATTATATACAGATAGTTGTATGCTCCGTGTGTGTTGTGAGCGCGCTCTGATACAACATTATATACAGATAGTTGTATGCTGCGTGTGTGTTGTGAGCGCGCTCTGATACAACATTATATACAGATAGTTGTATGCTGCGTGTGTGTTGTGAGCGCGCTCTGATACAACATTATATACAGATAGTTGTATGCTGCGTGTGTGTTGTGAGCGCGCTCTGATACAACATTATATACAGATAGTTGTATGCTGCGTGTGTGTTGTGAGCGCGCTGTGATACAACATTATATATAGATAGTTGTATGCTGCGTGTGTGTTGTGAGCGCGCTGTGATACAACATTATATACAGATAGTTGTATGCTCCGTGTGTGTTGTGAGCGCGCTCTGATACAACATTATATACAGATAGTTGTATGCTGCGTGTGTGTTGAGAGCGCGCTCTGATACAACATTATATACAGATAGTTGTATGCTGCGTGTGTGTTGTGAGCGCGCTCTGATACAACATTATATACAGATAGTTTGTATGCTGCGTGTGTGTTGTGAGCGCGCTCTGATACAACATTATATACAGATAGTTTGTATGCTGCGTGTGTGTTGTGAGCTCGCTCTGATACAACATTATATACAGATAGTTGTATGCTGCGTGTGTGTTGTGAGCGCGCTCTGATACAACATTATATACAGATAGTTGTATGCTGCGTGTGTGTTGTGAGCGCGCTCTGATACAACATTATATACAGATAGTTGTATGCTCCGTGTGTGTTGTGAGCGCGCTCTGATACAACATTATATATAGATAGTTGTATGCTCCGTGTGTGTTGTGAGCGCACTCTGATACAACATTATATACAGATAGTTGTATGCTCCGTGTGTGTTGTGAGCGCGCTCTGATACAACATTATATACAGATAGTTGTATGCTCCGTGTGTGTTGTGAGCGCGCTCTGATACAAAATTATATACAGATAGTTGTATGCTGCGTGTGTGTTTTGAGCGCGCTCTGATACAACATTATATACAGATAGTTGTATGCTGCGTGTGTGTTGTGAGCGCGCTCTGATACAACATTATATACAGATAGTTGTATGCTGCGTGTGTGTTGTGAGCGCGCTCTGATACAACATTATATACAGATAGTTGTATGCTGCGTGTGTGTTGTGAGCGCGCTCTGATACAACATTATATACAGATAGTTGTATGCTCCGTGTGTGTTGTGAGCGCGCTCTGATACAACATTATATACAGATAGTTGTATGCTCCGTGTGTGTTGTGAGCGCGCTCTGATACAACATTATATATAGATAGTTGTATGCTGCGTGTGTGTTGTGAGCGCGCTCTGATACAACATTATATACAGATAGTTGTATGCTGCGTGTGTGTTGTGAGCGCGCTCTGATACAACATTATATACAGATAGTTGTATGCTCCGTGTGTGTTGTGAGCGCGCTCTGATACAACATTATATACAGATAGTTGTATGCTCCGTGTGTGTTGTGAGCGCGCTCTGATACAACATTATATACAGATAGTTGTATGCTGCGTGTGTGTTGTGAGCGCGCTCTGATACAACATTATATACAGATAGTTGTATGC
The DNA here is from genome assembly GCA_032191425.1 of Lymantria dispar. Lineage (NCBI taxonomy): Eukaryota > Metazoa > Arthropoda > Insecta > Lepidoptera > Erebidae > Lymantria > Lymantria dispar. The sequence continues at coordinate 690,074 of CM063450.1, read as the reverse complement.
TCCGTGTGTGTTGTGAGCGCGCTCTGATACAACATTATATACAGATAGTTGTATGCTGCGTGTGTGTTGTGAGCGCGCTCTGATACAACATTATATACAGATAGTTGTATGCTGCGTGTGTGTTGTGAGCGCGCTCTGATACAACATTATATATAGATAGTTGTATGCTCCGTGTGTGTTGTGAGCGCGCTCTGATACAACATTATATACAGATAGTTGTATGCTCCGTGTGTGTTGTGAGCGCGCTCTGATACAACATTATATACAGATAGTTGTATGCTGCGTGTGTGTTGTGAGCGCGCTCTGATACAACATTATATACAGATAGTTGTATGCTCCGTGTGTGTTGTGAGCGCGCTCTGATACAACATTATATACAGATAGTTTGTATGCTGCGTGTGTGTTGTGAGCGCGCTCTGATACAACATTATATACAGATAGTTGTATGCTCCGTGTGTGTTGTGAGCTCGCTCTGATACAACATTATATACAGATAGTTGTATACTGCGTGTGTGTTGTGAGCGCGCTCTGATACAACATTATATACAGATAGTTGTATGCTGCGTGTGTGTTGTGAGCGCGCTCTGATACAACATTATATACAGATAGTTGTATGCTCCGTGTGTGTTGTGAGCTCGCTCTGATACAACATTATATACAGATAGTTGTATGCTGCGTGTGTGTTGTGATCGCGCTCTGATACAACATTATATACAGATAGTTGTATGCTCCGTGTGTGTTGTGAGCGCGCTCTGATACAACATTATATACAGATAGTTGTATGCTGCGTGTGTGTTGTGAGCGCGCTCTGATACAACATTATATACAGATAGTTGTATGCTGCGTGTGTGTTGTGAGCGCGCTCTGATACAACATTATATATAGATAGTTGTATGCTCCGTGTGTGTTGTGAGCGCGCTCTGATACAACATTATATATAGATAGTTGTATGCTGCGTGTGTGTTGTGAGCGCGCTCTGATACAACATTATATATAGATAGTTGTATGCTCCGTGTGTGTTGTGAGCGCGCTCTGATACAACATTATATATAGATAGTTGTATGCTGCGTGTGTGTTGTGAGCGCGCTCTGATACAACATTATATACAGATAGTTGTATGCTGCGTGTGTGTTGTGAGCGCGCTCTGATACAACATTATATACAGATAGTTGTATGCTCCGTGTGTGTTGTGAGCGCGCTCTGATACAACATTATATACAGATAGTTGTATGCTCCGTGTGTGTTGTGAGCGCGCTCTGATACAACATTATATACAGATAGTTGTATGCTGCGTGTGTGTTGTGAGCGCGCTCTGATACAACATTATATACAGATAGTTGTATGCTGCGTGTGTGTTGTGAGCGCGCTCTGATACAACATTATATACAGATAGTTGTATGCTGCGTGTGTGTTGTGAGCGCGCTCTGATACAACATTATATACAGATAGTTGTATGCTGCGTGTGTGTTGTGAGCGCGCTGTGATACAACATTATATATAGATAGTTGTATGCTGCGTGTGTGTTGTGAGCGCGCTCTGATACAACATTATATATAGATAGTTGTATGCTGCGTGTGTGTTGTGAGCGCGCTCTGATACAACATTATATATAGATAGTTGTATGCTCCGTGTGTGTTGTGAGCGCGCTCTGATACAACATTATATACAGATAGTTGTATGCTGCGTGTGTGTTGTGAGCGCGCTCTGATACAACATTATATACAGATAGTTGTATGCTGCGTGTGTGTTGTGAGCGCGCTCTGATACAACATTATATACAGATAGTTGTATGCTGCGTGTGTGTTGTGAGCGCGCTCTGATACAACATTATATACAGATAGTTGTATGCTGCGTGTGTGTTGTGAGCGCGCTGTGATACAACATTATATATAGATAGTTGTATGCTGCGTGTGTGTTGTGAGCGCGCTCTGATACAACATTATATATAGATAGTTGTATGCTGCGTGTGTGTTGTGAGCGCGCTCTGATACAACATTATATATAGATAGTTGTATGCTGCGTGTGTGTTGTGAGCGCGCTCTGATACAACATTATATATAGATAGTTGTATGCTGCGTGTGTGTTGTGAGCGCGCTCTGATACAACATTATATATAGATAGTTGTATGCTGCGTGTGTGTTGTGAGCGCGCTCTGATACAACATTATATATAGATAGTTGTATGCTCCGTGTGTGTTGTGAGCGCGCTCTGATACAACATTATATATAGATAGTTGTATGCTGCGTGTGTGTTGTGAGCGCGCTCTGATACAACATTATATATAGATAGTTGTATGCTGCGTGTGTGTTGTGAGCGCGCTCTGATACAACATTATATACGTTGTCACACAGACAGTAGCTCTCTCTCTCTCTCTCTCTATATATATATATATATATATATATATATATATATATATGTAAAGATATGATTATTATATCATCTCTTTAATTTGAATTTACCCGCGCTAGCGCGAGTGAATACAGAATGACAGGTAAATGAATTGTATGAGTGAAAGGAATGTCTGGGATATAAACTGATGTTTTGCAGATCTTTGAGATTTGGAGGTTGTCTAAAAGTAAAATTATTGTGTGTGTTGAATAAAATACCTGAAGGATTTATTAGAGACGATATTTGGGAAAATATAAGCTTTGAATGTTGTTTCTTTAATTACAGGTAAAGTAATACATGTTTTGTAACATTTACATTATGTGGTTAGGCTATTCGTGCATGTTAAAACAATAAAATCTTTAATTACAGAAACGCAATTGAGTTTATTTGTGAATATCGATCACTTTATTTAAAAGACCTTATAAAACAACATTCTCTGAAACCTTTTTAAGATGGACAAATTGAAGTTTGAATTTACAGTTAAAAGTTTCGACGAAAAAAAAACAAATGTACTGGCTATAACCTCAATAACGACAAAAGAGGGTAGTGTTTACCTTATACCACAAGAATACCAGCCAATAAAATACCATGGAAAATTAATGGAAACGGAAACGTATAAAACATTAAAAAATACTTTGCAAAAGAGACATGATAAAAGAAGTTTATGGATAACTTTATCAGATGAGATGAAAAAGATATACATGGATAATGATGAGAATATACAATTCAATAATTATTTCCTAGAAGAAGTTTTAAATACAAAGGTAACTGGAACCACACAACCTATAACAGATGAAGCGATTACATACCAATACCCACAATTACCAAGACAAAATTTAAAGAAGATTTCAGACAAATTTGTAATTGACAAATTCACAGGTGAAAACTCAAACGTAATCCAATGGATGGCTACTTTTGAGAGAGAATGTGCCCGACTGGATATAATTGAGGATGAAAATAAAATTGAGATTTTTAGGCTGTTTTTAGAGAAATCTTGTTTAAATTGGTACAGTTCTATGCTGATAAAATATACGCTATCCTCAGAATGGAGACAATGGAAGGAAGATTTTTGTGATACTTATGAGAATAAAGGTTGGACACCAATAAGATATGCAATAGAATTTAAATATAAAACAGGATCACTATTAGACTATGCTATAAGAAAAGAAAAAATATTGTTAGAAATGGATGACACAATAAATAAAAGCACTCTCATTGATCTGATTGCAGTGGGTCTACCAAGTTTCATAACAGACAAAATTGATAGAAAAAGAATTAAAGAGACTAAAGATCTTTTTAATGAAGTAAAAAGCTTGGAACAGTTAGTTAACAAAAAGGTTTTGATAAAAAGAAAAGCACAAATTTTGTTACAAAAACAAAAGAAGCTAAAGAACCTTGTAAGATTTGTAAAAGGCTAAATAAAGGTAATAGATATCACCCTGAAGAATTATGCTGGTTTAAAACAAATGATGGCAAACAAAATATTATCAATTATGTTAACAATTCAGAAGTAGAAACAGAATTAAACGATATGGATCAAAAAAACTAGTAGTGCCACCATTAATTGAAGTCAAGTTGATATTAAATAACACATTGCATATAGTTGGAATATATGATTCCGGTTCTAATATCTCATTAATTAATTCAAAATTGCTAAAATTAAGAGATGAAGATATAAATAATGCTCAGGCTGTGAAGCTAACTACAATTAATGGTGTAAAACGAACAAATGGAATAGTAAAGTTAAAAATTAAAATCTTTGAAATAGAAGATGAAGTAAATGTCTTTGTGATTAACAAGAAAAATTTCAATTATGACTTTTTAATTGGGTTGGATATGATAAAACAATTTAAATTGATTCAAAATGAAAAGTTAGAAATTTCACAAAAAAGTAAAAATGCAGAAAGGAGAATAGGAAAAGAAAAGATGAAAAGTTATAGCAAATTCAATGTGAACTTTAACGAACATGTCGATGAAACCAATTTTAGGATTTTAATGAACCATCTCCAAAATGAACAAGAAATAAAAATAAACCAACTAATTGAAAAATACAAATCAATCTTTGCAAAAGACAAGTATGACATTGGAACTGTCAAGGATTTTGAAGCCAGAATTGATTTATCAATTGATAAATACTGCAATAAAAGACCTTATAGATGCAATATTAATGATAAAAAAGAAATAGAGAGTCAAGTATCAAAGTTATTGGAGAAAAATCTCATAGAGAAATCCTATAGTCCATTTGCTGCTCCAGTAACATTGGCATTCAAAAGAGAAGACAATAGAAAATCAAGACTTTGTATAGACTTTCGGGATTTGAATAAACTGGTTATTCCACAATCACAACCATTTCCATTAATTGAAGACCTGATGGTAAAAACAAGGAATTGCAAATATTTTTCTGCACTCGATATAAATTCTGCATTTTGGTCGATACCGTTACGAATCGAGGATAGAAGAAAAACAGCTTTTGTAACACAAGATGGCCATTATCAATGGACCTGTTTACCATTTGGATTGAAAACATCTCCAGCCATATTTCAAAGGATATTAAGCAATATTATAAGACGACATGAACTTACAGAGTTCACGGTAAACTTCATCGACGATATTTTAATTTTTTCAAAATCATTTACCGAACACTTAACACATTTAACAAAATTATTTGAAGCCATAAAGAAGGAAGGCTTCAGATTGAAATTTTCTAAATGCACATTTGCATCGGATACAGTAAAATATTTAGGGCATATTATTCATAACAATTCAGTAAGCCCAATAAAAGATAATTTAATATCAATAAAGAATTTTCCAGTACCAAAAAATCAGAAAAATGTGAGACAGTTCTTGGAAAAAATAAATTTTTATAATGAATATATACCAAATAGTGCAATAACATTAGATCCACTACACAACTTGTTGAGGAAGAATCAAAAATTTATTTGGACAGAAGAATGTCAAAAATCTTTTGAAAAAATGAAAAATCTATTGTGTTCTCAACCTATTTTAGAGATATTTGATCCAGACCTACCAATACTAATTTATACGGATGCAAGTATTCTAGGCATTGGAGCAGTATTGAAACAGAGACAACAAAACACAAAAGAAAAACCAGTTGCATATTTTTCCAAGAAGTTGAATGAGATACAGAAAAGAAAAAAAGCTATTTATTTAGAGTGTTTAGCAATAAAAGAAGCAGTTAAATATTGGCAACACTGGCTTATAGGTAAACGATTTACGATTATTACTGATCATAAACCGTTGGAAAAAATGAATATTAGATCGAGAACAGATGAAGAACTTGGAGACTTAACATATTACCTCTCTCAATATGACTTTGAGATAAAATATTCTCCAGGTAAAGATAACCTTGAAGCAGACTGCTTGAGTAGAAACCCAGTATTAGAAGCACATGAAAATGAAGAAGAACAGTTAAGAGTGATCAATTGGATAAAACTGGAAGATATTATGATTGATCAAGAAAATAATGAGGAATTACAAAAAGGAAAAGGAAAATTAATATTGAAAAACTAAATTAATATTGAAAAATATATGGTATATTACAAAAAAATCAAGAATAAAGAGAAAATCGTTTTATCAGAAAGCTTTAGTATAAACTTTATCAAAAAAATACATAGAGAATACTGTCACATTGGAATTAAACAAATGCAAAATAAAATTATACCATACTACACATCTAAGAATTTAAAACTGAATATAGAGAAAATATGTAGAAAATGCGAAACTTGCATTATGAACAAATCAAGAGGTCAAAAAAAATTTGGTTTAATGTCTTACCTAGGACCTGCCACACGCCCGTTTAAAATAATGTCCATTGACACAATTGGTGGGCTCGGGAGTTCAAGATCGACAAAAAAATACATGCACCTCTTGGTGGATCATTTTTCTAGATATGCATATATTTTAAATTCAAAAACACAGAATTCAAATGATTTTATAAAACTTGTCAAAAATGTCACAGAATATAGTAATATTGGTATGATCTTAACAGATCAATACCCAGGAATAAATTCAAAGGATTTTAAACTTTTCTTGGGAAAAAAATATTCCAATTGTCTTCACAGCAGTCAACGCCCCTTTTTCTAATGGAATTAATGAAAGGCTTAACCAAACCTTGGTAAATAAAATAAGGTGCAAATTAAATGAACAAAAGAAGAAAGTAGCGTGGACAACAATAGCAAAAAAATGTGTAGAAAGTTATAATGAGACGGAACACACTGTGACAGGCTTTGTACCTGTGTACTTGCTACAAGGAAAAAATATTGCATTTATACCAGAAGAGCTAAAAGAAAAAAAACCAGAAAGGGATTTATTGGCAGATAGAAAATTGGCATTAAAAAATAGTATAAAATCCCATAACTACAATAAAAAGATATATGATCGAAATAAAAAACATTATCAGTTCAATGTAGGAGACATTGTATATGTGGAAAATGGCAACAAGTTAAACAGAATAAAACTTGATGAGCTGAAAATTGGACCATATGAAATAATAGGGAAGGTCTCAAACTCAATATACAGAGTGAATACAGGACATAAGAAATCAGAATCGAATCTCTTCCACATTTCCAAACTAATACCGGCTCCTGCACTTGAAGATGGTAGTTTAGAGAATATACAATAAGATTTTATGCTAAAATTATCTCCATGGAGGGGGGGGGATGTAAAGATATGATTATTATATCATCTCTTTAATTTGAATTTACCCGCGCTAGCGCGAGTGAATACAGAATGACAGGTAAATGAATTGTATGAGTGAAAGGAATGTCTGGGATATAAACTGATGTTTTGCAGATCTTTGAGATTTGGAGGTTGTCTAAAAGTAAAATTATTGTGTGTGTTGAATAAAATACCTGAAGGATTTATTAGAGACGATATTTGGGAAAATATAAGCTTTGAATGTTGTTTCTTTAATTACAGGTAAAGTAATACATGTTTTGTAACATTTACATTATGTGGTTAGGCTATTCGTGCATGTTAAAATAATAAAATCTTTAATTTCAGAAACGCAATTGAGTTTATTTGTGAATATCGATCACTTTATTTAAAAGACCTTATATATATATATATATATATATATAGTACAAATCGTGCAATAAACTTCAAATGACATTTATAAAAGACCCTTCCAAGACAATCATGTATCGTTGGAATTCAAGTGCGGTCCAATAACTTTGAGGGATGAAAGAAAATTCGGTCGCGCTTTGACAGCTGTTACGGAAGAAAATGTGCTAGCAGTGAAAAATTGAATATCGTCGTTCAGTATCGTAGTTCGTAAAGTCGTTCAGCACATCCTGTAACTTGGCTCAGTAAGCGTTCACGAGATTGTACGAGTGCACCTTCGCATGGGGAGGACAGTTTCAGGCCTGGGTGAAATTGTACCGTAATATGATAAACAAACAAACTTGAAGAAGACTCGTCGTGTTTACGACATTATGACTGTACTGTACTGTACTACTGACAATGAGCATTTCAAGTTGAACCGTCCTGAGGACGCCTCGTATAAAGGCGAAACACGTGTCGAATAAATATTCGAAGTTCTGCGGCAAATTGCAAGTTGATGTTCTGAAAGGTGCTCATCACGTGAGAGTATGATTTCCTTATTTCCTAGTCCACCTTAATCCTATCCCGTACTCCTTTTATTGTGGTGTGCGGTATATTGATTACCGCGGGAAAATGGTGCGTCTTTCTTACTTCCATTTTAAAATAAAAATTGATTTCCGCTATGTTACGCCTAATTCAATCAATTATATTTAAATTTATAAATTGTCATAATATTAACTGCAACGTTGTTGTTTTGAGTGTGAATGTAATTAATGCTCGTTAACTATGTATAAATTCCCCCGGAATACAAGGACTATATGCTTAGTGCAGTGCAGCCTTAAAAAAATATCATAAAATGAAATGTTTAAATTAAGAATACAATTCGCCACTCCCTATCATACCCGTAGGATGTCGTAAAAGAAGACTAAAGAATATAATACGCATATAACATCTATACAAGAGGAAAACTCGAAATAAAGCCCTATACCAACACGTCTGACCAGCGTAGTATAGTAGGTCGATTTCCCTCCCATAGTGGAGGAGGCCCGAGCTCAACACTTGTGAAGTGCACACACGTCACACGTGTGGTTTGAGACTATGATGATGATTTATCAGCCTCCTACAAATGGCGTAAAATTGCGGATTAAGGAAATATAACACTTTCCGTAAATTCAATCCAGTTAAATTATCAATAATACCATATATCGACATATTTGTGGCCGAGGCCGGCGACCGTCCCACCTTCGGCAGGAGCATCAGCCTCTCCTCCTTCCAACATCCAGGGAACTGGCTAAACGCTATTCAAGCGTTGTACAGACCCGTGAGATTTGGTACCAGGTGCTCAAGAACCAGTGCCAGCACCCATTAGGGTAAACCGTCTGGCTGGAGAGTGATAGATTTAACACGTATATGCGCCACTGCCGCCCTAACTCCGTGTCCGTGGCGGGGCGGCTCCCGGTTACTATCCAGCAAAGCAATCATTGGGGGGGCTCTCCGCGGTGGGAAAAGGTCCTCGATAACCTTGATGTGGAGGTCGGGTTGGTAAATTTCGGTGAGGGGAGGAGGGCGTAGCTTACTCAGCGCTGCGCGATAGAGGCGACTCCAGGGGTCACATTCAAGACTGTCCAGAATTCCCTACTGATTGATCTGAAGAAGTGAAATCTCTACTTAGTGCCGCACAATAAGTACGACCTCAGGGGTCAAGTTCGACACTCTCCAGCATCTCCTGATGGGTGCTGGCGCTGGTCTTTGAGCACCTGGTACCTTGACTGTACAACGCTTGAATAGCGTTTGGCCAGTTCCCTGGATGTTGAAAGAAGGAGAGGCTGGTGCTTCTGCCGAAGCTGGGGCGGTCTCTGGACTCGGCCGCAAACTTATCAATATAATGGAATTATTGATAATCCAACTGGATTGAATTTACGTAAAGTGTTATTTTTCCTTAGTCCGCAAGTTTACACTATTTGTGTGAGGCTGATAAATCATCATCATCATCTCAGCCCATACACCTCCAACTGTTGGATCGAACTTCATCACGCTGGTAAGACGTGTTAATATAGGGTTTTATTTCGAGTTTTCCTTCTCTTGCATAGATATAATATGCATATCATATCCCTTAGTCGTCTTTTACGACACCCACGGGTGGTGAATTGTAGTCTAGCTACTTAATATACCGCCTTTTCTTATCGATTTCAAAACCTTTTTTAATCTAGATCTATATGTAGATCTAGCCAAAAATGCCGAACCGACGGGACGAACGTCAAATGTTTGACAGGTAAGAACAGTTTGAATGGGCAAATAAAGTTCTTCTTTTTAGTATCTTACTCGCAATTTTTCCACATTTTCTCACCGTATAAACCTTCCCTGGGCTTCCACAAATAATTCAAGACAATTAAGTAAAATTAGCCAAATCGGTCCAGCCGTTCTCGAGTTTAAGCGAGACTAACGAACAGTAATTCATATTTATATATATAGATAGATAGATTGCACGCGCATGTATGACGTGGCGGGCGGTCACGTGGGGCGAGGGGGCGGTAGCCTCAGCGAAATGCCTAGAAAGAGACCTCAACTTCCTCGACAGTCTGCCACTGCAAAACGACTGCGACTTATGCGCAGCAATGAGACGGAGGATGAAAATAGACAGAGGTTGGCTACTCAACGAGAAATCGTTGAACGAAACCGCGTTAGAGAAACAAACGTCGAAGGAACACAACGTTTGGCTTCACAAACAACTCGATCTTCGTCTAATCGACAACGGGCATCCAGTACTCAACGTTCTCAACGTTTGGCTACAGAAGTTTTAAAATAAATAAATTAATCCTGAAAGTTATTATACCCTCCAAAGTCACTATTCCACGCGGACGAAGTCGCGGGCGCTGCTAGTATTTGATATATTTATAGATTTTTATATTTTCTCTAATAATTCTTGTTATTTTGAGCATAATCAAGTCTGCGATTTGTCTCTATCAACCTAAATGAGTTATTCGCGTCATGGGCTTTTATTTATAAAACCAGCATCCCGCGCTAACAAATAATTCCTTGTATTACGAAGAACATACAAACAGCTGATCCAACAGACGTTGTTCTGATCAAATGAAATTAAAGGAATTCTTCTTGAAATTAACAGCAGCGTTACCTACCGGGTCCAATTGTGAATCTAAACCATTCTCGAATGCCCTTGAACACACACAAAATTTCATCAACATCGGTCCAGCCGTTTAGGTCCTCCTAAGTTGAGTGACATACACATATACAAGAAATATATATATATATATATATGTATTAATGTAATGTCAAAATAATAGGCTTTTTTCATGCTCACACGGTTATTTGCACGACACCTATGTCTAAAATAGCAATTAAAAATTTTTGGCTGTCTGTCTGTCTGTCTGTTTGTTCCGGGTAATCTCCAAAATGGTTGGACCGATTTCAAAAATTCTTTCACCAATGGAAAGCTATAATATCAGGGCGTAAACTAGGCTTATTAAATATTTTATCCCGGTATTCCCACGGGAACTACGCGGGTAAAACGACTATAACCTATAACCGAAGCGAAGCGAGGGCGGGTTGCTAGTTTTATATATTATCAAAATGCCTGTCAATAGTTTTATGATCGGTCTGGGAATGTAATTATTGAATAGATATCAAACGTTCAGATTGATAATGTTTAACAAATAGCAGTTTATATTTGTATAACTAACACACAACACACAAATATTTGTTTCTCGCACTTCATACTCGTAGTAAACTAAGTCAGTGCGAAGTGTCTGCACAATGAATATAACTATTGGCGCACTGGAGCTGCGCCGGGATTTAATTTCATGTTTTCATTCACCTACAATAACTTTACGCATGTAATCGTGCTTTGTCTGTTATAACAACGACAGGAAGGAAAGGACAATAGGCGCCATACGATAGACTATCCAGAGCCAGGCGAGTTGTGTACTCAACAAACAATCGTAAGACTTCCATCAACGCAAAAAGACGCACTAATACTTACTGTTGATATCGTAAGTGAATAAAATTTAATATAAAATTAATAATCATAAATATTGATAACTCACAGATAAAGTAACAATATATAATAAACAATTAAGTTCACAAAAGCGAGTTCGCTTCACCCTCACCGATAGAACACCTAAGGGACGTTTAGTTATGTACTAGCAACCCGCCCTCGTTTCGCTTCGGTTTTGGTCGTTTTACCCGCGTAGTTCCCGTTCCCGTGGGAATACCGGGATAAAATATAGCCTAGTTTACGCCCTGATATTATAGCTTTCCATTGGTGAAATAATTTTTGAAATCGGTCTAGCCGTTTTGAAGATTACCCGGAACAAACAGACAGACAGACAGACAAAAATTTTTTAATTGCTATTTTAGGCATAGGTGTCGTGCAAATAACCGTGTGAGCATGAAAAAAGCCTATTATTTTGACATTACAAACAGTCACTCCAATTTTATTTATTGGTATAGATAGAATAATGACGAGATACTGGAACGGGAAACTTAAGAGGATCTTCTCGTCCTCAGTGTCAGAAAACACAGAACTACGAGCAGTGTGACTTACGGAACGGAAACGTGGTCCCTAACGCGGCCACATAACAAAGCTCAAAGTCACTCAGCGTGCTGTGCAGCGCGCTATGCTCGGGATTTCTCTGCGAGATAGAATCCGAAATACGGCAATCCGCAGAAGAACGGGTGTAACCGACATAGCACGAATAATTAGCACGCTGAAGTGGCAATGGGCAGGCCACATCGCTCGACGAACTGACAACCGCTGGGGAAGAAAGGTTCTCGAGTGTCTAGTACGTATCGGATGACGCAGTGTAGGACGCCCCTCCCACCAGGTGGACCGACGATCTGATGAAAGTTGCTGTACGTCGTTGGATGTAGGTGGCACAGGACCGTATTCTGTGGCGTAACATGAGAGAGGCTTACGTCCAGCAGTGGACGGCGATAAGCTAAAGTAATAAAAATGAATGACGTAAACTTGTGTATACTGAATATAAACACGTGGGTCCTCACCGTTATACATCCATACTAATATTATAAATGCGAAAGTAAGGATGTTTGTTTGTTTGTTTGTTTGTAACGTTTTCACGCTTAAACCACCGAACCGATTTCAAAAATTCTTTCACCAATGGAAAGCTATAATATCAGGGAGTAACATAGGCTACCTTTTATCCCGGTATTCCCACGGGAACAGGAACTACGCGGGTTTAAGTGACTGAAACCGAAGCGAAGCGAGGGCGGGTTGCTAGTAGTTATATAAAATCAACGTTTATAAGAAAATGTATTTCCGTAAAAATAAAATATAAATAAAAGAACCTTTTAATGTTTTACGAAATGTTGTATTGCTTATTCGTTACAAATGAAGAAGTTAAGGTCAGTCAACGGGTATATAGTGAAAGGAGTGTTCAATCAAGAGAGTGTATCGATGTACCCTCACAGTTTGCGCCTCAACACTCCCGCTAATGAACTTACAAGAAATCTGCAAAGAAATTTGAATTTTGTTATCAAAGTGTACGCTACGATTTGGCAAATTTGTTGATTCAAATTGAAATTCGCAGGATTCTGTATATTTAGTGATTCATTTACATTCATTTTATTGCTATTGAATACAGTTTTTATTCATACCTTGCTTCAGACACGTTTTATTTATTTTAATGCCAGCGACTTCAATTTCATTCGAAAGGGCGACTGTTTTGAATACATTATTGTGATCATTTTCATTTGTAAATTATTATTAATCTACTTAGTGTCTGTTGTGTGTTTATACGACGCATTACATTTAATATATTACATGCATGCGGTGTCACACTAACAATACAATTCCCCACACCCGATCTCGCCCGTGAATGTCGTAAAACCGACTAAGGGATACAATATGCATATAATATCTATGCAAAAGATTGAAAACTCGAAACAAGATCCTATACCAATACCTCTGACCACAGTGTTACAATAGGGGGGCTATTGTGGCTCCACCACAATCGAGCCCAGCGGTGGGATATATATGTGCTGAAATAATAAAATGATGATTGTGTTTTATGAAGAAAAAATGAATTAGCATTATTTTATTTTTGTTATGTTTCTATAGTACTACATCCGACAGATCCATTATCAGCGTGTACATGTTCTCAATAAGCATACACGTACGTCTGTACATGTTCTCAATAAGCATACACGTACGTCTGTACATGTTCTCAATAAGCATACACGTATGTCTGTACATGTTCTCAATAAGCATACACGTACGTCTGTACATGTTCTCAATAAGCATACACGTATGTCTGTACATGTTCTCAATAAGCATACACGTACGTCTGTACATGTTCTCAATAAGCATACACGTATGTCTGTACATGTTCTCAATAAGCATACACGTACGTCTGTACATGTTCTCAATAAGCATACACGTATGTCTGTACATGTTCTCAATAAGCATACACGTACGTCTGTACATGTTCTCAATAAGCATACACGTATGTCTGTACATGTTCTCAATAAGCATACACGTATGTCTGTACATGTTCTCAATAAGCATACATGTATGTCTGTACATGTTCTCAATAAGCATACATGTATGTCTGTACATGTTCTCAATAAGCATACACGTACGTCTGTACATGTTCGCGAGAGGGACAAGCACAGACTCGTAATGTCCACACATTACAATCGCAGTACATAAGACAGGTCACAAGACAGTTTACATTCACGCTTCGAGGTAAAGGGTTACTATTCATTTATTCTTCAGTCCGTATCTCAATAAATACTCGTACTCGTGACGCACTCATCTGATCATCTTTAATCATAAATCACTGGTTCCTTTCTCCATTCTTTCGATATAATACGGTCACAGCCGCTACCTTGTCAAATAGTCCGCATCCAAAATCCATCGATACACCTTTTTAACCCCCACGGAAAAAGAGGAGTGTTATAAGTTTGACGTCTTGCGGTGGTTCTTAGATATTATCGATATTAACCAAACGTAGCTACGTTTGGTTAATATCGGCCCAGCCGCGTAAGAGTGTCAGCTTTTTCCAAAATGATGTAATGTCGTATGATCGTTAAATAATAATTAATTGACTGAATAAGAATACAATTTACCACTCCCTCACCGTGGATGTCGTAATGGACTACTAAGAGATACAGTAACAATATAACATCTATGCAACGGAAGGAAACTCGATACAAAACCCTATATCAACATGTCTGACCAGCATGGTATAGGAGGCTCCAGTACCACAGTACATGAGCCGAGATGAATACTGAATAAAAAGATTAACTTAACATTTTAGATTATGTAAATTTCTTTCAAGATTTAATTGTGATATATTTGATTACACATTATATTTAGATTATTTAGTGCCACAATATTACGTCGGGCCGACCACTGACGTCAAGTTACCCTGCTCCGGTGGTCGGCCCAACGCGAAGGCGACGTGCATCGTGGGTGGGTTACGGGTGTGTGTGCTTACGCCCCTCTGTCGCCCCGGACGGAGTGATGGGAGGAGAGTGCCGACCGCAACCCACCCAAAAAGAAAAAGTGCCACAATATTACAAGATTTCTTTTCTCACAATCTATTACAATTCGACCCGTCAATACAAAATTGTTCCAGAGGCTTCACTAAACTCAGGCTTACGTTGGCATCTGTTATGTTAGTGTTTTAATTATATTGAATTTAGAAAACAGTATTGTTCTCAGAACTAAATCTGTTTAAGAAAGTTCAGCTCAACCTGTCCACAGGGAGGGGCTGAAATTTCAATTAGTAAATGTCACCCCAAAAGAAATAAGTAGAGCGAGTTAAATAAAACCGTTTAAAAATATCTATCTATATATAAATACGCGAAGCAAAAACTTTGTACCTTTTTTTACGAAAATTACGTGGATGTACAAGTATGAAATTAGACACAGTTGAAGTATATAATGAGGGGAAGTGCATACAACTGATATTTCATATAATAATGTATTACAAATACATTAAATTCATTTAAAAAGACATTACGCACACTACAACGCTATCGCTACACACACACACACACGCGCGTTTGTGTGAGTGTGTTGCGTAGCAACGCTTATACACTTTTGTTTACGGTTAATGTCAAACAATCACAATTATGATGACAATGTCTAATAGAGATTTGTGCTTAAGTATTAGTTATTAGTGAAATACAGTTTGCTCTATATACAATTATACTTACATAAATAAAATTAAAGAAAATTGTGTAGCAGAAAAATTCATTAAAATGAATTATGGCCGAATTTTGAGCACACGGCGACCACTATAGTACCCTTAAGTATGTATAATAAAAAGATAATGTTGAAATAATAAAAAGGGACCTTTATCGTGTTACCGCGGATTATGTAAATACAATATATACGTCCGTACATTGCTTAACAAAAAGCTTACGTTACCTTTGTTAAAGACTGCTCTGAAATCCGGAAAAAGGTTCTGTGAGAACATTTGGGATATATATAATTAGGAAAGCTGTTTGTCTGTTATAATACAAATAGTCGCAAGACCTTTATTGAAATCATTTGTACATGTACTAGCTGACCCAACAGACACTGTTCTGTTCAAATAAAAGGAATTCTCATTGAAATCGACTGCAGCGCCACCTGTCAGATCCAATTGTGAATTTAAACCATTCCTGAATCCTCTTGAACACACACCAAAAATTTTATTAAGATCGGTCCAGCCGTTTAGGAGGAGTTTATTGACATACACACGTCACAAGAAATCTTAAAATTATATATAAAGATATGTGAGGGCGAGAGCGGTAAATGTTCATTTCCCAATTCATCCGTACGTTGTTCAGAAATGAGAATATGTTGTTCTGTTACGACATCCACGTGCAGGATAGGGAGTGGCGAATTGTGTTCTTACTCCGTCAACACACGGACAATATTTTTCTTTTTTTTTGTTTTATTACAAACGGTGGTACACGCAAACAGAACACCTGATGGTAAGTGCTGCTGCAGCTCATGGACCTTCGTAAGGCTTAACGCAAAGTGAAATCAACAGTCAACAATCATCTCACGAAAGGAGGCGGCGGAGCGTGCGCGAGAGGAACTCCTCTGCGGCGACACGATCCAACGTCACCGACTGGAGCGGATTGACGCCGCCTCAGCCGAGACTGACCTGGACCGGGGATTAGTCCGTCACCCGCAAAGAGGCTGATTGCACGAAGGCGACGGACGTCTCGGGAGGGACGTTGCTACCACACAGGGTATTCTGCCGAGGTGGTCACGAACGACAAGGAGATGTTGTGGGTTGTGGGGCCGCGCGCCGCCCCTTTGTTACCCCGGACGGAATAGACGGCGTGTGCACTAACCATAGCTCAGCATAAAAAAAAAGAAAAGGACGACTTTAACCAACCAAAGGACTAATTTAAGGATTATTTTAATAATAGGACGACTTTAACCAACCAAAGGAAAAATTTAAGGATTATTTTAATAAAAGGACAACTTTAATCAACCAAAGGACAAATTTAAGGATTATTTTACCCTTGGATAGCTACATTATCAGCGAGTAATATTGTTTTAGCCCTTTAATATGAGCTATTTTTCGAAATTATTTAAAAGCAAAAAAGACGAAATTATTGCTCTTGGAAATAACAGTTGAGAACGAAAAAATTTGGTAAGCTAATATTTTACTAACAAAGTTATTTTATAACATCTAAAATATAAAATCATAAGTATAAATGGTATATAAAAAACAATTTCAACTTTAAGTTGTTTTAAGCAACTAAGTTCTATACAATAATAATTATAAGACGAAACTTACAACACAAGATATTTAAATAGCGTAACTTATTTAATAAATTTTACAAATTATTTCATAAAAGCTTGTAGCGGATAAAAATGAAGGAGCTTAATATTATTGTTATTAAAGAGAGGGACTCGTATGTATCTATTGCTGGTTGTCGTACAATGTCAGGAATAATTGTAGTCAAATAGTGTAGTCAATAAATTCGTATAATACATAATTAAAATTATCTGTGTCGTGACGCAGTATGAATACCATTTACCACGTCCCTCTCTTGCCTGGGGGTGTCGAAAAAGACAGCTCAGGGATATAATATACATATAACATCTACGCAAGAGAAGGAAAACTCGAAATAAATCTCTATACCAACACATCTGACCAACGTGGTATAATAGGTTAATTTTCCCCCATTGTGGAAGAAGCTCGAGCCCAACAGTGGGATGTAGAGGAGCTGTGATTATCTATATATTAATAAGTGAAGCAAAAACTTTGTACCCCTTTTACGAAAATTACTTGGATGGACAAGTATGAAATTTGGCACAGTTGAAGTATATAATGAGGGGAAGTGCATACAACTGATATTTCATATAATAATGGATTACAAATACATTAAATTCATTTAAAAAGACATTACGCACACTACAACGCTATCGCTACACACACACACACACCCGTTTGTGTGAGTGTGTTGCGTAGCAACGCTTATACACTTTTGTTTACGGTTAAAATCTCTGGTCGAACTGAATGTCAAACAATCATAATTATGATGACAATGTCTAGAGAGATTGTTTTGTATTTATTTAAATGAGAGGATATAATTGAGGAGGTGACATTAGTGGACATTAAATGTCGTTTCTTTGTGTTTTCAGGTGAGATAAAATAGCTTTCATATTTTCAATTGTTAAACGATAGTTGTTGTAATATTTGAATAAAACAAAACTCTGTACTTTGTATTTTCAGAGAAACAAGTTATGTTCTATTTTTGAAAATCCTTAATAATATATTTTATATATATATATATATATACATATATATATATACATATATATATTAGTTATTAATGAAATACAGCTTGCACAATTTACAATTATACATAAATAAAATTAAAGAAAATTGTGTAGCAGAAAAATTAATGTAAATGAATTACGACCGAGTTTCGACCACACGGCGACCATTAGTATAAATAAATACGACAATACAGAGCATACAAAAAATCGCGAGTGCGCTTGATGCTGGCCTAGCCGCGGCCGCGTGTGACTGCACCGGGGAGTAGTCCGTCATCCGCGGGGAGGCTGACCGCGCAAGGGTGACTGACGTGAGGGGCGTTAGGGAGGGAGGTTACCCGAAACGGTATCCCGCCGGAGTGGCCATGTACCGGTGGTCGACCGAATGACAAAGAAGAGGCAACGCGGTCAGTTATGGGCCGCGCTTCGCCTTTCATCACCCCGGCGTGTGTGATGACTATAGCCCATCTAAGAAGAACGGGTTCTGCGTGACTACTGCAGTACGGTGACTACTGCAGTACGGTGACTACTGCAGTACGGTGACTACTGCAGCACGGTGACTACTGCAGCACGGTGACTACTACAGTACGGTGACTACTGCAGTACTGTGACTACTGCAGTACTGTGACTACTGCAGTACGGTGACTACTGCAGTACGGTGACTACTGCAGTACGGTGACTACTGCAGTACGGTGACTACTGCAGTACGGTGACTACTGCAGTACGGTGACTACTGCAGTACGGTGACTACTGCAGTACGGTGACTACTGCAGTACGGTGACTACTGCAGTACGGTGACTACTGCAGTACGGTGACTACTGCAGTACGGTGACTACTGCAGTACGGTGACTACTGCAGTACGGTGACTACTGCAGTACGGTGACTACTGCAGTACGGTGACTACTGCAGTACGGTGACTATTGCAGTACGGTGACTATTGCAGTACGGTGACTACTGCAGTACGGTGACTACTGCAGTACGGTGACTATTGCAGTACGGTGACTACTGCAGTACGGTGACTACTGCAGTACGGTGACTACTGCAGTACGGTGACTACTGCAGTACGGTGACTACTGCAGTACGGTGACTACTGCAGTACGGTGACTACTGCAGTACGGTGACTACTGCAGTACGGTGACTACTGCAGTACGGTGACTACTGCAGTACGGTGACTACTGCAGTACGGTGACTACTGCAGTACGGTGACTACTGCAGTACGGTGACTACTGCAGTACGGTGACTACTGCAGTACGGTGACTACTGCAGTACGGTGACTACTGCAGTACGGTGACTACTGCAGTACGGTGACTACTACAGTACGTAATGATAACCTTTACCGATTATTATTGAGTATGATTTGTAGACGTTTCTAATGATTACACTCAGTATTGTGTAACTCATATAACAATCTTATATATAAATTTCTTGTGTAGGTGTGTATGTCACTGAACCCCTCCTCAACAGCTGGATCGATGTTCATGAAATTTTTTGTGTGTGTTATCCCCTTGGGATACAAGAATAATTTAGATTCACAATTGGACCTGGTGGGTGGCGCTTTATTTCATTTTAACAGAACAACGTCTGTTGGGTCAGCTAGTCTATATATATAAAAGAAAGTCGTGTTAGTTACACTATTTATAACTCAAGAACGACTGTTCTGAATTGCCTGCAAATTGGTGGGGAGGTAGCTTAGAACCAGGAGACTGACATAGGCTACTTTTTATCTCGTTCTTCTTCTTAATAGCAATGAGCTATTTTTAATCCCGTTCGATCGCGTTCCCGTGTGACATGGCGTAAAATGTCAAATAGATTTTATTTTGTTTCTGTTTGTCCATTCGGACGGGCAAAGGAATCAAAGCCCATACAGCCAAGTGTGATACAATTTTATTCATATTATTTAACATTTCTTTATATAGAATAGCTTATTTATAGTCATGTCTATCAATAAGTCAAGTCGTTACCATTAATTAGGCGCTGAAAACCTAATTAAATGATTTCTCTGGGAGAATTTCGGTAGGATATGAAAATACACGTAAACTCTTATATCACTCTTATATCACATACACCACACTTCAGCACTTTAACTATATTATATTACATAAAATATCAGCAAAGTTATTGAATATAACACTATAAAACACTAAAAAATGAATATAATACAAGAGCTAAACATAACATCTCCATATTCGCACCGAAACTCATGTCAAAGAGAATACAAGTCACTATGAAACGTAGAATAACAAAAACGTATTTGATATGTAATAACAAAATGCAAATGACAGCTAAACGTAATTTTGTCTATAGTTAAGTATCGTTGAGAATTTGATAATTATAATTTTGTCAGAAATCAATAATCAGTAATTTGTATTCTCTTTGAATCAACATTAACAATGACGCGACCAAGACCATCGAATCTTTCCCGACAAAGCTGTAATGGTTCTTCCATTAGAGACTATAAATTCAAAAATTTAGGAAATATATTTACGAAAAAAATGATGGCGGTACGAAGTTCGCCGGGTCAGCTAGTCTATAATATAAAAATGAATCGCTGAATGTGTTGCTAAGCGCAAAACTCGAGAACAGCTGAACCGATTTCGCTAATTCTTTTTTTTAGAATATTCCGAGAGAAATATTTCAAAAATTGCCTAAAAGGGTCTAAAAACAACACTTTTCTATACTCCCATACAAACGATTTATAGTAACACTTAAAAAGTCAAATTGAACTTTAACACCATACAATAAAGTTCAAGTGTTAGTGGAGAGGTGCCGGGAAGGGCAAACAATTGAGTGACATTAGTATCTATACAAATAAATAAAATTAAAGTGACTGTTTGTAATGTCAAAATTCTGGTCTTTTTTTCATGCTCACAAGGCTATTGCCACGATACCTATACTTAAAAACCAGTTTAAAAATTTGTGTCCGTTTGTGCGTCTGTTTGTTTTGGGTAATCTTAAAAACGGCTGGACCGATTGTGATAATATTTTACTACCAGGTAAAAAGGTTTGTGGCGGTATTCTCACGGGAACGGGAACTACGCAGATAAGGCGAATGAATCTCGAAGCGAAGGCGGGTTGCTAGTAATTAAATAAAAATAAACTATGCTGAGATATTTATTAGGTAATTAAATAATGTACAGAAAGTGTCGCTTAGCATTTTTTTGATAAATTAATTTCATTCATCTAATTCGAATTTTCTTTAAGTTTCTAGATTTTTTTCACGATTTATTACTTACTTTTTGTGTACATCATTCATAATCGCAGCCCACGTACGTCCCACTGTTGGGCTCGGGCCTCCTCCACAATGAGAGGGAATTTAACCTACTATACCATGCTGGTCAGACATGTTGGTATAGGGTTTCATTTCGAGATTTCCTTCTCTTACACATATGTTATGTGCATATAGTGTCCTTTAGTCGTCTTTTACGACATCCACAGGCAAGATAGGGAGTGGGGAATTGTATTCTTACTCCGTCACCACACGGAAACTTTGTTTTTGTACATATTTGAATATGTTTTTTATTTTTTTTTGGGGAAACTAATGCGATAATCACTACGCTTGGTAGATGGGTTAGTGATCACAGTAGCTGTTATAAGTTTACCCATGAGATGGGTGCTGCCCGCTCTCGTGGTGATACCGTTAGCCGCTTCGTATGACTCCTACGGGCGAGTACGCGGTGATGACAATTGGAATCTATCACGTCACCACCCAGGGCCTCTCTATCTGACAGACTCCGGAATACGGCAATCCGTAGAAGAGCGGGAGTAACGCGTCATAGCTTGGTGAATTAGGACATTGAAATGGCAAAGAGCAGGTCACATCGCTCGTCGAACCAACAACCGATGGGGAAGAAAGGTTGTTGAGTGTCGACCACGTATCGGATGATGCAGCGTAGGACGACTTCTTACTAAATGGACTAACGAAATCATAAAAGTCGCAGGGAACGGGTGGAATACAAGTAGCACAAACGGCATTCCCGTGGGGAGGCCTATCTCCAATATCAGACGTCTAAGGGATGATGGAAATTAATTTGAATAGATCCTTGCACGATTCGAAGAATCTGGTCAATGAAATGGTAATTGTGTTTTATTAACTAAATTTAAAGGAATCCGTGTGGTGACCATTCCCTATCTGACCCGTGGATGTCGTAAAAGATGACTAAGAGGGTATAACACACATATAACATCTATGCAATAGAAGTAAAACTTGAAATAAAACTCTATACCAACCTATCTGATCAGCATGGTTTCTCTCCAAGCAATTACCCTCCCATCGTGGAGGAGGCTGGCGCCCAACAGTGGACCGAATACGAACTGAAGCGATGATAGTTAAAGGCAAATCAAAACAGACTCACATAATTTGTATTGCAGTTGATAAGTAGAGTGCTAAATGAATCTGTCCTCTTGTCTGTTTGTGAGTAATCACGTCAGACAACGTGTGATATGATCCCCACCCCACGTGACCGCCACACTAATTCAGTTTTATTTTAGTTATATTCATCTCATCATCGTCTCAGCCCATACACGTCCCATTGTTGGGCTCGTACCTCCTCCGCTATGGAAGTGAAAGTGATCTACGTGGGTCAGACGTGTTGGAATAGGGTTTTGTTTTGAGTTTTTCTTTTCCTTCACTTGCACAGATGTTATAAGCATATTATATCCCTTAATCGTGTTTTATGACATTCACGTGCGAGATAGGGAGTGGTGAATTGTATTCTTACTGCGTCATCACACGGAAAGAAATAATATACATGGTGTATCAGGTTATGGGGCAACAACTCAAAAGGGAGCTAGGCAATGGTGGTAGGAACCCATGAAAAAAATTTGAACGAAAAACATCGATTCGTTAAGGAATTAGAGACATGTAAAGTTTTCAATTTTGTCATCGCTTTTTCGTGTAAATCTGATTGAAATGTATAAAGTCAATGATACTTAATACGCAACATATTCATACTTTGTTAAATGTTTATTAGAAATTGAATAAATCAATGATTACATTCACATACACAAAACAAACTTCGCTTTAAAACAGCTGATCGGCCTTGGACCGTTGACCGCTCGTCGCTCGTAGGTACAAACCTACACCAAATAGCATGGCAAAAGAGGTGATTTGGTGACCTTCACCACGATATCATCAAATCCAAGTAATTTATCGCTAATTCTATCGCTTTCCATACAAACCGTCTTATCGTTGTAATATCGTGGTGAAGGTGTCTAGACTGTACAGAGGTTACAAACATTTGTCTGCGTGTAATTTGTTTAGAATTTTAATTAAGAAATTATTAAACACCTACACGTGCAATAATAAAGCATACGTACACGTTACCTACCTTACCACTGCCCTAGCATGAAACTGATAGCTAACCTATATTAAGGCTAACTTTTTGTTAAATACGTAAGGTGAGGTAAAATAATATACTAAAATAATTTATTTATGACTTTACAAAAATCAAAAGACTTTACAAAATAGTTCTGGACTGTCACTTCCACTACTGTTACTATCACTGCTGTCTGATACATGAATTATGAATTCATCAATCTTTCGTTATGTACTGTCATCGAGGCCCATCATTTTTTTTCAATATCTTTTACGTGCTCCACACGGAATGTCAAGCAAAATGGCGACTGGGCCACACGACGCCACTGATCTCGTACACCTGACGCTAAAATCAGTTAAGAAAAGATTTTATGTTTGATACACATAACCTAAAATCTTGCATTTACTTGTGCGATCCTTTAGGTTTATTACACCTGACGGTAAAATGAGTTGAAAGAAATGTGTCATAACTTAAAACTTGGCATTTTTTGGGCGTTACATAACTCTTCGAATTTAATTACGTATTTAATTATAGGATTTATATTATATTGAATTTATATAAATATTCTCGGTACTTTAATTTCAATGTTACTTAAAAACTTTTGATATTCAGACATTTGAAAGTAATTTGGCATTGTTATCAATGATATTATTTATAAAATAATGAAATGTCACCAGTTAATTGTTACCCACATTTTAGTACAAATTTATTGCCAGTGTAAGAAGAAAATGATTGATGAATGAAAATGAATGATATAATCCGTAAAAGTAGTTTTATTTACAATGTGTAGTGCTCGCGTAAACATCAGATATCATAATGAAATACATGATTATAGGATATTCAAAACATATATTTTCTATGGTAATTTTACTAGATTTCGTAAAATTTTGGGTTGTGCTGTTTGTAATGTTGCTTCTTGGTAGGCATCTACCAAGAGAATTTTCGATACAACTTTTCGATAGATTTGTATGATAAGCGATAGATTTTTTTGCATTTTAAGATATCGTGGTGAAGGTAGGTGAAGGTATAAGAGTGGTAGGACCACACTGTCGACAGTTATCTGTCTACAGCCGCGGGCCGGTCTGTCCGGGGCAGTACCACACTCTCGCAGAAAATCTACGTCTGAGTAGTAGCGATTTGTTACTACGCTTCGTTCGGTGAGCGAGAGAGCCGGAAGCTCAACTTTCTGAGGGTGTTTGCGTGTGGAGGGTTTTGGTGGTGCCCTTGGTATCACCGAGCCTCAATGCACGCATTCACACTCCCTTCACTTTCTTCGCGGTAGGCAACGGCCTTGTAAAGGTCCATGAGCGGCAGCAACACTTACCACCAGGTGTACTGTTTGCTCGTTTGCCACCATTTGCAATAAAAAAAAAATAGGTCGTCTTTTGCCATGTTATATGGCATTGAGTATATCATTAAAACGTTTGCACAATTCTAGGTATTACTGAATGAATTTATACTGTCGAAGCTTTACAAGCCTACATGTATTCTGTCTGTACACGCCTACATAATACGTAACATTTAAGGCATAGACTCTTAGACTTTTTGAAATCACTATAACTTTTATGTTATGTTGTTTTTGTGTAATGTACATTCTAATTACGATCTATGACCGTTAAACTACAACATACTCGAACAGTTGCCCCATAACCTGATACACCCTGCATACAAGTAGTTAAATAAATAGAAACAATGGTAGAGTAATAAAAAGTGACCTCTATCGCAAACACTTAAATTATGTAAGTATAATATTTAGTAGTTCATTGTTTAACAAAAAGCTTACGGTAACTTTGTTCATGACTGCTCTGAAATCCTGAAAAAGATTCTCTGTATACGTTTGAGATATTCATAATTAGAAAGTGTTTAGTTTATTACAAAGGATCACGAGACCTCACAGTAAGTCCTTTATATATTTTCGTACTCTTGTTAAATAATTCCTTTTTAAATCCCGACAGAACAAGGGCGTGTGGTAGGTTTTAATGATGTCTTTAATAACACCAAACCTCATTGCACATATACACACTCCGTTCATTCTCTTCGCGGGAGACAGCGGCCCTGCAGGTCCATGAGCGGCAGCAACACTTACCATCAGGTGGACTGTTTGCACGTGTGCCACCGTTTGCAAAAAAAAAATAAAGTGATATAATATGTATAGAGAGGGGTGGTCTCGTGCTGCATCACTGTCAGATCGGTCACACATCTCGATGTAATAAAATAACACTTCGATGGCTACTTTTAAACTATATTCAATAATTAACGTTAACACAATTTTCTATTATAACTAATGGTTACGTATGTCTACGGATAAATTTAAGTTTGGGAAATGCGGTAAATTTGATACAACCTGGCACCAATAACGACCGATCACTCTCGAGTCTCGTTCCCAACTGAGTATTCAACGGACCGCTCTCAATAACGAAAGCTCGGCAATATTTCAAACGTTAACGGTCAAACGACAAACATCAAAAATCATTGGCAACGTTGTATCGAACACACCCAAGTATAATACTTGACGTTTCCGTAATCAAATGATTCTTAAAACTATTAAGATATGGCGCCAGAGGTAGTGTGACGCTGCGACATACATATAACATTTATGTAAGATAATAAGGACTGGTAATGAGATACTGTATTAACCCGTCTAATCTAGTTTTGTAATAGTAATGTGTTGTTTAAAAAAGGGAGCCGTCGCTCAGGACGTCTGGCAGGTGTGAAACATCGAAATTATTTTGTACAAGTATAAATAAATGTTTATTGAATAATAAACATTTATTTTCATTAATACAAAAATTAAAAATATTTCAATAAACAACTCAATTCGTTTAATCATTGATTTCTGTAATAGTATAATAGTTATACTCGATACCTCTGACGATATCACTGTGACAATTGGTCGGAACTATACTTACTATAATATAGCGTGGCGAGACTTCGCCACGGCTTGTTTATCTTTACGCTACGCCAATGATTAGGTTTATCGTAGCCTATAGATGTTTCGCATCAAAAGACATGGTTGAGATCATTTTATTTTGTGGCAGACTATGGATGACGTCATTTGTTCCGTCCAAGGTGATGAAGGAGCCTAACGCGGCTCCACAACGCGTCATATAGTACGTAAATTTCCCTATTATTGTGCGGAAGGTTGTAGCCCAGCAGTGGGACATATATAAACATGCGATGAGATTGTTAGTGGTAATGGCACACTGTTGACAGTTGTGTACAGTCGCGGGCCGGGCCGCCCCGTCCGGGGTACTACCGCACTGAGCTGAATATATACAACAGACTAGTAGCTATTTGTTACTGCAACACGTGACGTGAGCGAGAGAGAGAGAGAGAGAGAGACGGCAGCACAACTTTGTGATGGATTTTAGTGATGCTTTTAGTATAATCGACGTCCACTTTCTCCGACGACCTGCTGAAAGTTGCTGGGTGTAGTTCGAGGCAGGCGGCAGAGGACTGTTCTCTGTGGCGAAATTGAGAGAAATTTATCATCATAATTCGTCATTTCAGCTCATAATACGGCCCACTATTGGGCTCGAGCGTCTTACACAATAGAAGGGATATTGGCCTATTATACCACGGTCAGACGTATTGGTATAGGGTTTTGTTTCGAGTTTTCCTTCTCTTGCACAGATTTTATGTGCATATTATATCCCTTAGTCGTATTTTACAACATGCTCGGGTAAGGAGTGGTGAATTGTCTTCTTAATAGGTCACCACACACAGAATATATTTATTGTATTTAGATAAACGGACGCTGTTAGTTTTTTACACGCAGTTATAAATGAGTTGAATTATCCGCACTGGTATCACATTATCGTAAAAAATTCATGTCGTAGAGACTATCAGTAATTTGGTACCGGCTCTCTTGTGCGTGACCGCTGAAGGATCGAACGCCCCGGGTGGTGTGCCAGGTGATCTGACTGTGCACCTAACTACTCGTCAGATTCGTAAGCGACAGGTAATAATATTATTTTCTTAAAGTATTAAGTACCCATAATATTGCTTTACAAATATAGAATTATTGCACACAATATATATACATACATACATACATACATACATACAATACATACATACATACATACATATATACATACACGCCTCTTTTCCATAGTGGTAGACAGAGCCCACTGCCCATCACTTGTTAAACTCTTGCCACAGCACTGTCGCCTCCCTCACATTACTCTTATCATTTATTTTTGGTGTACGTTCAGCGCACCCGCCACTCGGCTCCGACGGGGCGACAGAGGGGCTACGCGCGGCCCCGTCACCCACCCGTATAGCACGTCACTTTCGTCGGTGGGTTGACCACCGATGCAGAATTCTTTGACTTCAGTGGTCGACTCGAATTAATCTCCTCGTGCATGTTCTTCGGATCCACTGAATCTTTTCCGAATTTATATTGAGACACTGATAAGTAATGAATACGGAGAATGTAGTCCTGTGTGGGCGTTGAATACACGATACTCAGTGCGGTATGACGGTATCTTTACTATCACGGCATCTGTGCAGTTAATGATCTAATAATGCACCGCTCACTAATTGTCCGGGGCGCTGGGAGAGCGACATGCGGCTTCAAACTAAACCGACCGTGTTATTTCCTGATTAGCATTTGGAGTGACCATCGACACATACTCCATGACATAGTTAGTTTGTTAGTCTATTCCTAGAGTACTGTTATATATTTAAGCTATGGAGAGCAATCGATTTGTAGAAAATAATATTCTACTACAACTTATTAAACAAGAAAGACGAAATCAGAACGATTGGGTTTGAATAAAGATTGAAGATATACAACACAAAGTCGTGAAGATCAGTAATTAATAAGATTAGTCCAACAATGATACAAATGCTATGTAGGTACATGATACAAATGCTATGTAGGTACATGATACAAATGCTATGTAGGTACATGATACAAATGCTATGTACCTACATGATACAAATGCTATGTAGGTACATGATACAAATGCTATGTACCTACATGATACAAATGCTATGTAGGTACATGATACAAATGCTATGTACCTACATAATACAAATGCTATGTAGGTACATGATACAAATGCTATGTAGGTACATGATACAAATGCTATGTAGGTACATGATACAAATGCTATGTAGGTACATGATACAAATGCTATGTAGGTACGTGATACAAATGCTATGTAGGTACATGATACAAATGCTATGTAGGTACATGATACAAATGCTATGTAGGTACATGATACAAATGCTATGTAGGTACATGATACAAATGCTATGTAGGTACACGATACAAATGCTATGTAGGTACATGATACAAATGCTATGTAGGTACGTGATACAAATGCTATGTAGGTACATGATACAAATGCTATGTAGGTACATGATACAAATGCTATGTAGGTACGTGATACAAATGCTATGTAGGTACATGATACAAATGCTATGTAGGTACGTGATACAAATGCTATGTAGGTACATGATACAAAACGCCACACATTTTTTTCACGTTAATATTTATATTTTCGTTGATTATTATATATTTATTAGGAATTATTTTTCACTTTTTAATTCCATTTATCACTGAAACATCTTTTTCAGTTTTGGTTTTTAATTATATCTATACTAATATACAAAGCGGAAGAGTTTGTTTGCTTGAACGCCCTAATCTCAGAAACTATTGGTCCGATTTGAACAATTCTTACAGCCTTAGATAGCCCATTTATCGAGAAAGCTAATGCGCTAAGATCAATAGGAACGGAGCACCAATGAAGAATGTTTCAAAATCGGAGAGTTTTATTGCTTTTTGAGAGCTAACATTGCGTAAATGATTAAAGTTAGGTTAAAGAATCATGTGTCACAGAATCGTATTAATTAAAAATATTTTCATAGATATAAACAAAGTCGCGGGTTAAAGTTAGCGTTAGCCCAAAATAACTACCCCGTGGGACCTGG
The DNA here is from genome assembly GCA_032191425.1 of Lymantria dispar. Lineage (NCBI taxonomy): Eukaryota > Metazoa > Arthropoda > Insecta > Lepidoptera > Erebidae > Lymantria > Lymantria dispar. The sequence goes on along the minus strand of CM063450.1, from coordinate 660,596 downwards.
AGACGGAGATGCTCGCCGGAATTTACCGGCGGGTGTCGGAGCAGCGCGCCCGCGGCGGTATGGTCTCGTTGCAGGAGATTACCGCCTGGCGGGTCGACGCCCGCCGAGACGTCATTGCCCGTTGGGCAGTCCGACTGGTCCAGGTGGCGGCGCAGGCGCGTGATCGGACCGGGGAATCGTCCGTCACCCGCAGAGAGGCTAACCGCGCGACGGCGACCGACGTCCCAGGACGTCGAGAAGTGAGGGTACCCAAAAGGGTATTCCGTCGGGCCGACCACTGACGACAAGGCACCTCCGCTCCGGTGGTCGGCCCAACAACGAGGTGACGCGGGTACGGGTGGGTTATGGGCCCGCGCGCCGTCCTTTCATCGCCCCGGACGGAATGGATTGCGCGTCCGCTTACCATAGCCCGCCCATAAAAAAAAGCCCAACTACAGCACGCGGACGACGTCGCGGGCAGGAGCTAGTTCACTATATATTAAATATTATTCACTAACTAGCAACCCGCCTTCGCTTCGCTTCGGTTATAGGTTATAGTCGTTTTACCCGCGTAGTTCCCGTTCCCGTGGGAATACCGGGATAAAATATAGCCTAGTTTACGCCCTGATATTATAGCTTTTCATCGGTGAAAGAATTTTTGAAATCGGTCCAGCCGTTTTGAAGATTACCCGGAACAAACAGACAGACAGACAGACAGACAGATAGACAGACAGACAGACAGACAAAAATTTTTTAATTGCTATTTTAGGCATATGTATAGTGCAAATAACCGTGTGAGCATGAAAAAAGTCTATTATTTTGACATTACAAACAGACAATCCAATTTTATTTATTGGTATAGATGTTAGTAATATCATGTCGCTATACATTTACTATTGACGGCGTTAATATAGTGTGTGTGTGTGTGTGTGTGTGTGTGTGTGTGCGTGTGTTGATAAATGTTCAGCGCGGTTAGTGAATACAGAGCGTGTGTGGGGCGAGGCACGCGCCGCCCCACACACTAATACCACTGCACCGGCGCGAGCTGCGCGCATAATGATTTGACAATGGCGCCGGTCTGACCACTGTGTCACAACACACATCTATACCAATAAATAAAATTAGAGTATCTGTTTGTAATGTCAAAATAATAGACTTTTTTCATGGTCACACGGTTATTTGCACGACACCTATGCATAAAATAGCAATTACTAAATTTTTCTCTGTCTGTCTGTTTGTTCCGGGTAATCTTCAAAACGGCTGGACCGATTTCAAAAATTCTTTCACCAATGGAAAGCTATAATATCAGAGGGTAAACTAGGCTATATTTTATCCCGGTATTCCCACGGGAACGGGAACTATGCGGGTAAAACAACTATAACCTATAACCGAAGCGAAGCGAGGGCGGGTTGCTTGTACACAATATAATACAACTCAATCTAACTAGCTCTTCATGGAATCGCTCGATTTTTTTTAACAATCCTTGTGTTGCAGGGGACTTTAAAAACATATAATTAACAGATACAAATTGCATGCAGATTGTGAACAACAATTTGTGGCTCACACAGTGTTGTGTGTGGGATTCGAAACCGCGACATACGGCAGGGTGGGTCAGTATCTTAATCACTGCACCGTTTGTGCTGTCAAGAAAATTATCACAGTCGTGGATGAATCAACTTTGTTATTTAGTTCATGAGTTATATTAAAACAAATATCTGGTTGACCGAGCTTCGCTCGGCATATTTTTGTCGAATTTATTTAGATATATATTAATAAAAAATAAAAAATAAATAATGAAAAATATATAAAAAATTACAAAAACAGAATAATAATAACAACGAGATTCGAACCGACGCTGTTTGAATGTCAACAAAATCAAAATTAGAACCTGTCAACTTCCCATCCGAGCTATCGTAACTCATGACGTTGACAACGAAATTTGAATTCATATTCTTTTAAAATTTAATGTCATTGTTTATTTTGCTAAAAACACGGACAAAACAACAATTTCTATAAATAAAACCTAGCTAGATCGATTTTTTGGACCCGAAACCTCTAGTATGCCAAGTTTCATCAAAATCGTTGGAACCGTTTCCGAGATCCTGAATATATATATAGGTATATAATAATATATATATATATATATACAAGAATTGCTCGTTTAAAGATATAAGATACGGTAGTCTGAAGGTCTATGATCAGTGTGTGTTACCAGTGATGACTTAGGGCACGGACACGTGCTGTCTAAATGTAGACCTCATAACTAAACTCAAAGTCGCTCAGCGTGCTATGCTCGGGATTTCTCTGCGTGATAAAAACCGAAATACGGCAATCCGCAGAAGAACGGGGGTAACCGACATAGCACGAAGAATGAGCACGCTGAAGTGGCAATGGGCAGGACACATCGATGAACCGACAACCGCTGGGGAAGAAAGTTCTTGAGTGGCGACCACGTATTGAACGATGCACTAGGACGCTTGCCCACTTAGTGGACTGATCACCTGGTGAGAGTTGTGGTGAGACACGAGGGAGATTTACGGTTAGCAATGCACGACGATAGGCTGAATAATGATGATAATTCAAATATTCATCATGATTACAACCTTACGCCACAGAGTGCAGTCCTGTGCCGCCTGCATCCAACGACGCCCGGTAACTTTCACCAGGTCGTCGGTCCACCTATTGGGGGAGTGTCCTACACTGCCCCGTCCGATACGTGGTTGCCACTCCTCGAGAACCTTTCTTCCCCAGCGGTTGTCAGTTCATCGAGCAATGAAGTCTGCCCAGTTCAAATGTTACATATAATTTTTATTGCATTATATTGATTATTTTAATTTCATATAATATGTCAAGCTGTTAATATATAATCTTTCGAAATGCTCATCATAACTTATATTCAAAATACGTATTTTAGTTTGTTTGTTACGTTTTCACGCTTAATTGAACTACCAAACCCATTTCAATACTATCAATGTAAAGAGTTACATTATCAGCGAGTAACTGTTCTGTGTTTTATTTCTGTATTTTCATCGTTTTATATTATTCTGTATTAAATTATGACGTCACTATCATCATAATCGCAGCCCACATACGTCCCCCTGCTGGCCTCGGGCCTCATCCACAATGGGAGGGAATATGACCTATTATATCAGGCTGGTCAGATGTAGGGTTTCATTTCGAGTTTTTCTTCTCTGGCATAGATGTTATGTGCATATTAAATCCCACAGTCGTCTTTTACGACATCTACGGGCAAGACAGGGTGTGTTGAAATGTATTCTTAATCCGTCACCTCACGGAAGAGTGTTATGACATATTATTTTTAATCTCAATCGTTTAATACTGAATATAATGGAGTTTTTTTTTTGTGTGGGCTATGGTGGACACCTACACCGACCATTTCATCCGCTATTACGTCTTGTCGCCGGTCGGCAGTCCGACAGGACACCGTCTCTCTGTAACGTCCCGCCTGGGACCTCGGTCACCTTCACGTAGTCGGCCTCACGGCGGGCGATTGATTATTCCCCGGTAGGGTTGATCGACGAACATCGATGTTCTATGATCATCGATGCTGAAAGGAAAAACATCGATATTTTAACATCGATGTTTGCTATAGGCAAAACATCGTAACATCGATGTTAACGGAATTCATCATCGATGTTTTTAACATCGATATTGTTATACAAAAAATATCGATGAAATAATAACATCGATGTTAACTCACGTAATAAAGTTTTGTTTCTTATAGGGACGAATCGAAAATAATGAACAGTCGTCGATGTCCTACAAAAAGAAAGCTAATTACAGTTCAGCCTACTACCGGGAGTCACCCTATATTATAAGATCCGACTAAGATTTCCGAAAAAAAAGAAGCTCATCACAATTTTACCCGGTGAATTTTATTTCTTTGTCAATTATTAGTTTTTGCTCCTGACATGTCGGGACTGCATTTTGCCTCTTATTAATATTTTGTTGTTAACCAATTCATGGTGCCGGTAGAGAAGGAGAAGGCGTATGCACGCTGACCACGCATTCTTACCACGCAAACCTTTGTTTTGTTTATTTAACAGAATGTTTCATTGAAATTGTTTTATCTATACATTTTACATATAAAAATGAATTCCGATTTATTGTTCATTTTTTAATTTATGGGAATAAATCCCATGGTTAAAAAAAACAATTTTGTGTTTTTTTTTATTTTTGGTTAGTAGTTATTAATTGGTTAGTACTTAACAATTTCACCTAATTTGATTTTTGTAAGAAAACTTTTGTTAAGTGGGTCAGATTTTGCCCAATGACCTTTGAAACAGAAAAAATTGTCGAGTGCAAAACTGTTAAATTGTCAAGTCCAAATGTATATTCAAAATCAAAGATATCAAAAAAGTAAGCCGTCACTCAGGACGCCTGGCAGACGTGAAACATTGAAATTATGTTGTACAAGTACATATGCATAAGAGAACAGATTACGAGAGGCACTAATATGGCATAAAGTATTAATAAAATATTACGTTTTTTTTCCAGAAAATGATGATTTTTATTCAATAAACATTTATTTTTATTAATATATATTATAAGTATGTGTTTAGGTTAATAATTTATTTTAAGCTCGCTAGATGGCGTTGTACAAAATTCTAAAGCAGGTTATGGTTTCGTTACACATATGTACATATCCAAGCGTGGTGTTAATACCACGCTAACGATCGGGTTCACCCTCGCCTATAGATCAAAAGATCACATCAAAAGATTTTCTTCAATAATTTAGTTAGTGAAAAGTAAAGTATTTAGTTAGTGAAACAAAACAAAGCAAAGCCTTATGTTGATCTCATTTAAAAGTTCAAGTTGAAGTCGAACGCTCCTAAAGTTATTCTAAAAGGTCAGAGGTCCGTTAAGTTGTACTTAGTTATATTTCCGATGCGTACTTCAAAGGAACGGTTAATTGAAAAAGTTTTAAGCTTTCAAAAGTTTTTATTCATGCAATTAAATTAAGTAATAACTAAACGCTGGCGCAATCAGTATCATCATCAATTCAGCTGACATACGTCCCACTGGTGGGCACCAACATACTGGACAATGAAAGCGACATACTAGTGGGACAGTTGAAAGAGAGCACGCAGTACGTGTCTGTAACAAATTGGAGATGTGTTGGTGAAGGGTCACGCTAAGAGTACGCGCGACTGTACAGCATGTGTGACACTTTGATGTGTGTGGGTGAAGCGATGGAAGTATGTCAGTATCGTGGCTTGTGTACTTGATCTTATATCTTTAAACGAGCAATTCTTGTATACATATATATATTTTCAGGATCTTGGAAACGGCTCCAACGATTTTGATGAAACTTGGCATACTAGAGGTTTCGGGTCCAAAAAATCGATCTAGCTAGGTTTTATTTATAGAAAATGTTGTTTTGTCGGTGTTTTTAGCAAATTAATACAATGATATTAAATTTTAAAAGAATATGAATTCAAATTTCGTTGTCAACGTCAAGAGTTACGGTAGATCAGTTGGGAAGTGGTCCAGTTCGCTTTTTGTTTTGTTTTGGCATTCAAACAGCGTCGGATCGAATCTTGGTGTTATTATTATTCTCTTTTTGTAATTTTTTAATTTTCTTTCATTATTTTTTTATTTTTTATTAATATATATCTAAATAAATTCGACAGAAATACAACAAAAATATTCCGAGCGAAGCTCGGTCAACCAGATATTAATATTTTACATTAAAATGAAAGTAAAACTTTTATTACATTGCCGCAAACTTTTTCGTCCATCTATTGCATGTCGCGTGACGGTCGGCCGCGGAGTAAAGGTAAAGTGAAAGGCGCTCGACTGAGCAGCCGAGGCCAATATGGCGGCGATCGCATCAGCTGACCGCGTAGTGTTTAGACTATTTGTGCTAGTACTCCACTCTACTTGATTGTTTTTATCACTGTTTAATGTAAATCTTGCTATTTATTTGTAATGCGCAATAAGTTTCACTTTTACCGTGGTTTCATAGAACTACACAATCAATTTTTTTTAAATACAACACCTTGCACTAAAGAAATAATCCCTATATTGCGGGGGACTTTATAAAGGTATAATTAATGGACACAAATACCATCCAGACTCGGAAAAACAATTTGTAAATCACACAAAGTATTGTCCTGCATGGAATTCGAATGGACACTGGCGCGGTAGATCGGTATTTTACTTGCTACGTTATCTGTGCGTGTGCCGTCACTTAAACAAATATTATGTGGATAGTTTTTTATTTGAATGTCTAAGAGTTTAAGAGTAATTGAAGTCCAAACAAAAATGTAGTGTTGAGTGACAACACGACATGGTTAGACATGGAGTGACCACAGAGATGATAATAATATATCTCTTAGTTGTATTTTAATATAACTAACCTTCAAGATACTGTGTATTGTATTCTTACTTCACCACACAGAGATGGTGATGGAGGTTCACGTGTAACTAAATATATATTAGAGCGTTTTTTTTTATTGTGTGACAAACGAGCAAACAGGAGGTCCGATGGTAAGTGATACTGCCTACTTTGTTACGCCTCTGTCTACTGTGAATAAATAAAAATTATGATGATGAAGATTTTCTTTTATTATTTTGGTTTTCCTACTTTGTAGACGTAATAGATCGCGCCCCTTCCCCCACAGCGCTGGACGCGACGAAATCGGATAGATACTTTTTTATTCGTTTTTTTTTTATGGTAAGCGCATGCGCGGTCCATTCCATCCGGGGCGACGAAAGGACGGCTTGCGGGCCCATAACCCACCCGTACCACGTCACCTCATTGTTGGGCTAACCACCGGAGCAGGGTGACTTGTCGTGAGTAGTCGGCCCTACGGAATACCCTTTCAGGTAGCCTCAGCTCTCGACGTCCCTGTCCCGGGACGTCGGTCGCCATCGCACGGTCAGCCTCTCTGCGGGTGACGGATAAAATTCCCCGGTCCGGTCACCTGCGGCCTCGGCTAGGGCGGCATCAGACGGACAGTCAGGGACCCCGCCCACACCAGTGCGCCGTACAGGGCCATCGACCGAATCACCCCCGCGTATAGCTGTCGGCACGTAGCGCTGGGTCCACCCACATTTGGCATCAGCCACGAAAGGGCAAACGCCGCGCCGACAAGCCGGGGAACAAGTCGACGGAAATGCTCTCGGAACTACCAATGCCCATCGAGCACCAGGCACAAGTACTTCACGTGGGCCTGGATGCTGATGGTAACCGAATTCACGGTGATCGAAGCGCCGCCGGGAGGTCCGGCGGTACGGAGGCCATGGAACAAAAGGGCCTCCGTCTTGTCTAGGGCTACGCTCAACCCCAGCGCTTCGATGACGACAATCTCCTCGGTCCCGAGAGTTGACAGGCGTGCCGCCTCCTCTAGCGCCCTACCCCGGGCTGTGAGGAGGGTATCGTCGGCGTAGCAAATTACGCCCAGCCCGGGTGGGAGGCTTCCTCTTAACGCCCAGTCGTAGCCGATGATCCACAGGGTCGGACCCAGAACTGACCCCTGTGGGACATCGCACGTCATGGGTGTTCGCATAACGTCCCCTACTCGGTTAACGTAGAGGATGCTGCGCCCCTCCAAATAGTCTGCCACCAGGCGCCTCAGGTACACGGGCACCCCGTGATACCTCAGCACCTCCCTGATGCAGCTGAATGGCAGACAATTGAAGGCGTTGGCGATGTACAGGGATACCGCCAACAGTACTCCTCCGCCGGTGACGGTCTCCATCACCGGCCCTCAGGCGCAGCAGGGCCACGATCGTCGAACGCCCTCTTCTAAAACCAAACTGGGCATCCGACAGATCGGGCCCAACCCCGAAGAGGTGCCGCTCGATGCGGACAAATCGGATAGATACTGCCTATATCGCCACGCAACGGCCGGGGCGGCGGCGGCGCGCACAGCATGTTCTTATTTTGCTAATATCTTTGAAGATATTTGTTTAAACTGTATAGAGTAAAGGGCACAAATATTCTACATTAAATTACCTTCTAACAAACATATTTATAAAGATATAGATTAATACCATATGGGCAAATTAGGTTCATAAAAAATAATTATTTTTAATCCACAATTTTAACAGTAAAAGCAGTTATTGTGAGTTATCCATAAGAGGTAGGCATATGCTATTACGGAGTTTTTTACAGATTTTGATACGTTCTTTAATATTGTAGTACATTATTTTGTTCTATCCTCAATAGTTTTCGCAGCGCACGCGATGAAAGCTATTTTTTTTACAACTTGGATTACATTATTCAAGTTTAAGTAAAGATGCGTAATTAATTTTGGAAATTATTATAGCCTATAACACTCCACAATAATGTAGCTTTCTATTGGTGATATAATTTTGAAAATCGATTTAGTAGATCCAGAGATTACACTTTACAACGTCATAAACTCACAACTTTACAAACTCATAAACGTTACCTCTTTATTATATTAGTATAGATTATATTAGGCATCTTTATAACTTGAAGTTCATAGCAAATTATGTTGTTAATTCTATGTGCAGTTTTAAAATTTCAATGAACATCTAATATTGTACGTTTTAAAAGTATTTGTTTTGACACAATTTGTAAATATTGGTAAACGTGCCATCGCTTGAATAACATCTAAAATAGGTATAAATACAGGGTCTGGGTAGTGCGTAGGTACCGGGTTAAGAGCTTTCAGTGCTCACCCATAGTCCGGATTAACATTAATCTATCTTGCTACTAATCTATATGCTAATTAAGGTCTCTGATCATGTCAGAGGAGTCTTACTAGCCCAAGCCCCCAATGATTTGGAAACTAAAACAAAACAAAAACCCATAGTCCGGGCAAAGCTGTCCGGGCAAAACCATCTGCGGCTAACAGCTATACACACGCACACGCACACACACACACACAAAAAAAGAGTGAGTGTACAAAATACGCATATCAGAAGTGAAACTACTTTATCTATTATCATTTATCATTCATCCTTCCTCCTTCATTCATCATCCTTCATCTTGCATCTTTCCTCCTTCATCCTTCATTCATCATCCTTTATCCTTCATCTTGCATCCTTCATCCTGCATCTTGCATCCTTCGTGGTTTATCTCATTCTCTCGCCGGTTGAATCCTATACATTTACGTGTTTGTGTCTCTATGGACTCGCTTTTTCGTTTCATCGAATTTGAAATCACAACGATTCTAAAGAAATTTTTAAGTTATTATTCTTTAAGCTTTGGACTTGGAAATATACTAGCAACTACCCGAGTTGCGTAAGCCATTGTTATTTGCACACGCAAACACCCTCGGACAGTTGTACTTGCATCTCTCTCGTTCACTGAATGAAGTGTAAGTAATAAACTGTTACTACTCAAACGTATATTTCTATCTCAGTGTGGTATAACTTCGAATGGGCCGGTCCACGACTGCAGACAGACTCCTGCCGCCGGGCGACACTAGCACACCTATAGCTTGTGTTCATCCGTACACAGTAACTGCAGTGGAGCGCACGTTGTCTGTCTTGAATATCGCAGCTCGTCACTGTGCCATTACCACAATCGACAATTTTATATCAATGTCATTATTCTCATCATATCGCCATTCTACATTGCGTCGTCAGATACGTGGTCGCCACTCGAGAACGTTTCTTCCCCAGCGGTTGTCAGTTCGTCGAGCGATGTGGCCTGCCCATTGGTACAGCACGATTCTGTGCCGTAAGTCATCACTGGTAAGACACACTAGTCGTAGATCTGCGCCTTCAGTATGTCAATATATGTATCAACAAATATCTTGTGAATTGTCATATAAAACAGTTTTATTGTCGACCATCAACTGGCGACGCTCTTTATAAACATTGAAGGTCACAAAGGAAATCTATAGTTTGACCTTGGAGTAGAGCTCTCCTTGAGAGTGAGTAATGAATATTATTGAATGTTTTGAGATCTGTATGTATAAGTGAATAGCGTATATGATACTAAATATAAATACTATTGAAATATATAAATGTATATTGTTAATTATACTATTTTCATTTAATGCGTTTGTATTTGATTTCGAACGTTGTAAAGTGTTCGAAACGTCGTGCAAAAATACAAACGTGATAAAATACTTAAAATAATTTTATTAAATGTGTAATACTCGCGTAATCATCAGAAGTCACTATATGTAAATGTATATAATATTTATGGTTTTTTTTTTTTGAAGATCACATCTCATAGTGAGGAACAAATTCTTGTGTCGCGTGACGCTTATAAACATACAGTTATAAAAAAAACACAAATGACATATAAACTGGGCACATCACAAGTATTTAGCCCATAGATTTGAATATCTTATATCTTTAAACGAGCAATTCTTGTATATATATATATATATTCAGGATCTCGGAAACGGCTCCAACGATTTTGTTGAAACTTGGCATACTAGAGGATTCGGGCCCAAAAAATCGATCCAGCTAGGTTTTATGTATAGAAAATGTTGTTTTGTCAGTGTTTTTGGCAGACAATATAATGACATTAAATAAAAGAATATGAATTCAAATTTTGCCATCAATGTCATGAGTTACGATAGCTCAGTGGCGAAGTAGTCAGGTTTCATTTTATTTTAGACATCGGCGACAAACGACGTCGGATCGAATCTCGGTGTTATTATTATTCTCTTTTTGTAATTTTTTATATATTTTTCATTATTTATTTTTTATTTTTTATTAATATATATCTAAATAAATTCGACAAAAATATTCCGAGCGAAGCTCGCTCAACCTGATATTTTTTTATTACAACTGAATTTTATCAATAATGTCTAACGAGATACGATCAGGTGAATCATTCATTTAAAATGGTTGAAAAAAATCACGTACTTATACAAAGGAATCGTTAAAGCGACTCCGTTTGCCGCCGTTTGAGGAGCTGAAGGTATCCACGCCAGTCTTACTATATTTATCTCTATAAGCAAACTTAGTTTAAAGAAATAGGCACACTTATAGGGAGTACGGTGTTGTGATTATCATAACACCAAATTAAATACTAGTCAAATACTGGTTAAAACGTTTTATTTTCTTTACAGTTATCCTAATACATGGTGATCGGCGAACGCTTGGCTACCATCTTTTATTTTGGCTCATATACGTCCCACTGCTGGGCTCGAGTCTCCTCCACAATAGGAGAGAAATTGACCTACTATTACGCTGGTCAGATGATTTGGTACAGAGTTTTATTTCGAGTTTTCCTTCTCTTGCATAGATGTTGTGCGCTTATTATAATACCTTAGTTCTCTTCTACGACATCCACGTGCAAGAGAGGGGGGGTGTATTGTATTCTTACTCCGTCACCACACGGAATTTTCTTATACAACTTTGTATTTCACATTATAGACTTTAGGATGTCACGTAATCATACTATTTATTATCATCTATTTTACAACTAAGAAGAAACTTTAAATGAATCCATAAACCAAAATGTCGGACAGAGTACAATCGGCATGCTGTTCATTATTTAGTCAAAGATTTCCTGCGACTTTTACCAAACCATTTTTTTTATTGAAAACGTGCAAATATCCATGAGCGGCAGGTGTACACCTGATGGTAAGTGTAGCTGCCGCCCATGGACCTTTGTAAGGCGGCTGCCTACCGCGTAGAGTGTGAAGGGAGCGTGAATGTGTGCAGTGAGGTGTCGGCGATACTAAAGGCGTCACTAAAACACACCACACACAAACACACACAGAATGTTGTGCTCCCAGCTCTCTCTCTCTCTCTCTCTCTCACCGAACGAAGTCATCATCATTACTTGCCTGCCCTCATCACACGCTAAATGGAGTCGACACAACATGTCTTCACCTGCCATAGTCTCCTATCAGCCGTTAAATTTGCACTCACTGCTGATACGCATATCCTCATTCACACAATCCATCCATCTCTTCTTGAATCTCCCACGCTTCTTGCGTTCACCTCTCATCGAAAGAGGTGCAGTAAAAAATAGCTACTACTCTGTTGTATATTTTCTGCTCATTATACTAGTACCCCGGACGGACCGGGCCGCGGCAACAGTATGCTCCTAGATTATTAGATGAGAACATGTCTATAATCACCGAGTTGAATGCTATTAACGGTGCTCTAAGTACACAGAGGAGCACTCACACAGACAGCGCCCTCTGTAATATAACAAATAGTTGTGTATATGTGTGTAACAGACGGACAAACTGGACCGTATAATATTGATGTGATGTATCGCAAACGATTTGACAAAAGCACAAAACCACCTCCCACCACCCACCACCCACTAACCGTCTATGGCGGCACTTTATGAGGTGGGTGGGCTTTTTTGTTTTTCTTGTTAACCCTATTGGGTTTTATAGTGCCCATCTCGGTATTCGTTCATATATTTTATTATTGTGTATACTCTGCTACCATTGACTCACTTATCGAACAAATAAGGCTATATAAATGTGAATACATTTTGGCGGGAACATGAAACTGTCAAGTATAACTCGTATCTTTATTAATACTAGTGGTCGGCGTGTGGTCGATATGCGGCCATAATTCATTTTAGTTAATTTTTTGCTACACAATTTTCTTTTAATATTATTTAAGTATGTATTATTGTAAATTGAACAAACTGTATTTCACTATAAAAAATACGTGCGTGCCAGAAGTGACACTTCTTTATCCTTTATCTTTCGGCTTCATCCTTCACCCTTCATCCTTCATCCCTCAGCCTTCAGCCTTTATCCTACATCCTTCATCCCTCATCCTTCATCCTCCATCCTTCATCCCTCATCCTTCATCCCTCATCCTTCATCCCTCATCCTTCAGCCTTTATCCTACATCCTTCATCCCTCATCCTTCATCCTCCATCCTTCATCCCTCATCCTTCAGCCTTTATCCTACATCCTTCATCCTTCATCGTCCGTCCTCCATCATTCATCCTTCATCCCTCATCCTTCATCCTCCATCCTTCATCCCTCCTCCTTCAGCCTTTATCCTACATCCTTCATCCCTCATCCTTCATCCTCCTTCCTCCATCATTCATCCTTCATCCCTCAGCCTTTATCCTTCATCCTTCATCCTCTATCCTTTAATCCATCAATTATCGACATATTTAAAAATAATATAAAATAGTATATATATTTCTGTCTCATTCTTTACCGACTTCATCCTACACATTTTTGTATCTGTGTCTCTTACCTGTCATTTTTTCCGTTGTATCCGGTTTGAAATCACAACGATTCTAAAGAAGTTTCACTTCAATAACTAATATACTTCTTATTTAATAACAATGAGCTACAATAATATGGGCTATTGGTGTCAGTGTCCAGTTATTATATCCATACACTGTTCACATCTTCAGTCTTCGTCTATTAGTCTTAGTCGTTAGCATGGATTAGACGATGAGAACCAATCTATGGTTCCTCTGGGAATTTTGGCAGAATATAAAAATGCACGCAATTCAATATTATATCCTATTCACTATATTACAACATTTTGTCCGCATTATATTACATAAAATATCAGCAAATTTATTTAATATAACACAGTAAAATATTAAAATATATAAGTAATATAACGCAGATAAAATTCGGAAATGTGGTCAATATCATATAACAGTGAATTGCGTACATTTTGATATTCTGCCAAAATTCCCAGCGAGGACATGACTTGGATATCGGCACCAAATCATGCTAACGACTGACTGAAAGATTTAAGACTAAAGACATGAAAAATAAATATAATAACGCGACACTGGCACCAATAGCTCATATTATTGTAGCTCATTGACATTAAACAAGAAGAAGAAGAAGAAGAAAAGTGTATAAGCGCGCGCATGTGTGCGTGTGTGTGTGTAGCGATAGCGTTGTAGTGTGCGTAATGCCTTTTTAAATGAATTTAATGTATTTGTAATCCATTATTATATGAAATATCAGTTGTATGCACTTCCCCTCATTATATACTTCAACTGTGTCTAATTTCATACTTGTTCATTCACGTAATTTTCGTAAAAAGGGGTACAAAGTTTTTGCTTCACGTATTTATATATAGATAACGATTTAATGGGTTATATTAAATACATTTGACTTTATATAATGTACTGCAAAGAAAGTGCTAAAGTTAATATAATTAAACATTGCTATAAAAATGTTTTCGATGTCCACAAACATTTTCAGAACAAATAATTAATAATGTGACTATGACGTTATTGAAGAAGACGATTTGACTTACTATGAATAATACTTAGTGCGTTCTACTAATTGTTATTCTGAATGTGTGGGTGTTTGTGTCTGTGTGTTATTTGTATTAATTAGTTGTATACAATGTGAGTTTGTGTAACTTATTCAAATACAAGAACGGAATTTTGAAATGGTGCTCGAGGCATGAAAGTATTGGTAATCAGTGTAGCTAATTCTCTAATACCACAGAGCTGATCTTCAGTAACGCACTGACAGATATACGGATTGTGATCAAACTTAAACTGATTTTCATATATATTCATTTAATAATCAGTAAAATTGAAAATTTTGAATAACCCCCGAAATAAATTAAAATATATTATTATAAATAAATATAGTACATATATAAACCAATTAAATCCAAATACGATATGCCTGCTGTAAGTTTTCGAGGAGTTGGGTGCTCTGGAGACTATCCTGGTTGTAGTACAAAGTCAAGGTGACCATATTGCAAGATCATAACCTACTAAGTCAACTCATTGAAACTAATCTATTAAACCCAAAAATACGATGGCTGCTGTGAATTTTCGAAGAGTTTGTTTTGCCGGAGACCCTTCTATTTGCAGCTTCAAGTCCAAGTTAATAATTAACGGACATTTGACGATTTTACTAGCATGCCTGAAGCACTTAATCGAAAAAAATCATACGCCATTACATCATTTTGGAGCTGATACTCTTATCGGCGACGATCGACGTCAAACTTATAACACCCCTCTTTTTGCTTGGGGATGAAAAGGGGAGTGTTTTCTAAAATGTTAAATATTTTAAAAACACACGTAAACTCAAAAATCTATTGTAACTTATAGTCTATTGAAAAGTTATATTTGGGGTTGCGTTTTTTAAAGGACGCAATTTTATTTTTTGATGTGTAGGGGGGTCAGTGTAAAGCTAAAACCAAGTTTGTGGGGTTGCCACCCTTGTCCCACGGCCGCCATTTTGAAAATACGGGTTGAAATGGTTTTTACGATATATCTCTTAAACTATTTATATGATAAAAAAAAAATTCGTTAACATTTTTTGTTGCAAATTAAATTCTCTACAACTTTAGTTCAGTAACTTTTTGTCGTAGAACTATAAATAAAAAAGTAATAAGCGAAAATGTTCAGAAATTTAAGAAAAAAATTATATTTTGCGATATAACTTTTTTTTTATCATTTTACGAAAAAATGATATCAGACCATTTTTGTAGATCGTTTTTTAAGGAATAACTTTTCTAAGCAAAATTTTTTCATTAAGTTAATAGCTAATGTTTTACAGCGCTCCGAAGTGAGTACTATTGTTCAGTACTCTTAACTTGTAACGTTACGCGTTACATGACCTTAAAAGAATAAAATATACCTAATAAAATACTACCTTTTTAATTTCAATTAGTATAAATTTACAACACGCAAGCGCAATAAACAAGCGTCATTTTAATACCACCCTTATCGCTCCTATTGTTCGCGTTGCCGCGCCCGCGCACGAGGGGAGTACAGCACCGAAAGGATCGGTAGAATTGGTGTGCCCATAAACCTACTGACCAACCTTGCCTACCCACTAGTCGGCCGTTGGGCTAAAATAATATTTAATTTATTTTCATTAAAAAAAAAATTATTAGTTGTGCTCGAACCTGTTTTTTTTATTTCCCTTTTATAGGAGATCCTAAGCAGGTCCTCCGGGACACTTGGCGCCCCTTTCGTGGTAATAATACACCTAATTCTACCTTTTCTTTTTTGGTTGTGGGTTGTGTATGTTGTGATTTGTTTTAGTTGTAAAACGTAATCAATTGGTTTTATGCTACTAAAGTGTACTGTGATATTTTTTGAAACCATTTATTAACAATACAACAATATAAATACCTATTTTGTTGGTCAATATTATTCTTTGAATACCCACATTGCTATTATGTGAACGAAAATTTCTTTGTAAGATTGTAAATGTTTGTGCCTAAAATGGCGCTTGCGTAAAATGCAATTTTATTTTGATCTTTTTATTTTATATTGTTTTTGAATTTACATAGCACACATTAGTAGCGCATATTGTTTTAATTTAGTTTTAGTTGTCTTACATTGTTACTAATCATAATATATAGAAATTAAAAAAAAAAAAAAAAAACCAATACGTTCCGTAAATTATTTTGTAACAGAAAGGAGAACGTGTTGTTTATTTTTAATATTGCTTAGTGCCACTTATCCATCTGGTTTACTTGTAATTTCTAGCAATCATGTTACCAATTAAATACTTGTCCCTACAAAAGTCTGAGTTGGAATACGAAGTTCGTATTAGAGGTGCTACTCCTGCACCTTCAGTAGAAGAATTGCGGAAACAAATTGTGAAATTAGCTCCACTATTTCCCTCCGATTCCATACTAGAATCACCACTTGACATAAGTCAAGATTTTTTAGGATGCCTAGAAGTTCTAACGAAAGTCCAAAATAGCTTAGATGGGAGTGATCCTAGTGTTTCTACACTAATGAGAATTCAGAACATGTTGAATCATTTACATAATCGTTTTGAAAGGATTACATGCAGCGACGATAGGAGGAAAGAATATGATGATCTTATTAAGAGTTATAAAATTCAATTACAAAGGCTTTCAGCTCTTCAAGCAAAAAAACCTTCAAGTACTTCTTCCCCCTCTATTTCTGGCAATGGTGCTACTAAAGAACAGATGCCTACAGTTTCAGGTGATCTAAATCTGATCACAGTAACATGCGATCGAACCTCTTCAGACCTAAACAAATTAAAATTCAGCGGTAAAACTTGTGTGCGTTCTTTTATACAGCGTGTTGATGAGTTTATCGAAGCTCGAAATATTCCCTCAATAAAAGTTTTAAGTTTCGCTTCAGAAATATTTCAAGACGACGCTTTACACTGGTATCGGGCAGTAAAAAGTAAAATCAACTCTTGGTCCGAACTAGCAGCTCAATTAAAGGAAGATTTTGGACAGTCCGATTACGATTATCGTCTCATTTCCGAAATTCGCTCTCGTACACAGGGGGAGCGTGAAAACATCACTATTTATCTTTCAATAATGAATGGGATGTTCTCACGCCTATCCAAACCCCTAACAGACGTAGATCAGCTAGAAATCCTTCTTCATAATGTTAGGCCTTGCTATGCCAGCACCTTAGCCTCAGCATCGCAGATTGTGACAATAGATGGTTTGCGATCTTTATGCCGAAATTATGAAATAATTCAAGATCGCCTCTCACACTTTCCGCAGTAATCTTAAATACCTCGGATATGTCGTAGATATTCATGGTCTACGGACGGATCCAGACAAAGTTCAAGCAATTATTAATTTTCCCACTCCCAAGAATAGAAAGGAACTGAAACGCTTTCTCGGCACTGCAACTTGGTACCGACGTTTCGTTCCAAACTTCAGTACTGTTGCGGGTCCACTTAATAAACTTACTGCTAATGGTAAAAGAACAATTCCCTTTAAGTGGACAGCAGAAGCTGACGCTGCCTTTAGTTCTCTAAAGGAATGTTTAGTTTCCGCTCCAGTCCTTTCTTGTCCGGATTACACAAAACCATTTGAAGTACACACTGACGCCAGTAGTTACGGTATTGGTGCAATGCTTACGCAGACTATTAATGGCAAGGAGCACCCAATTGCCTATATGAGTAGGTCTTTCATCAGTGCCGAGAAAAACTATAGCATCACTGAAAGAGAGACACTTGCGGTGTTGACGGCTTTAGAATACTGGCGTTGCTATCTTGAAAATGGGCAGACATTTACGGTGTACACCGACCATTCTGCTTTAAAATGGTTTTTATCATTAGATAATCCAACAGGACGACTGGCACGTTGGGGAGTGCGTCTATCATCATTTAACTTTGAAATAAAACATCGACGTGGAGTTGACAATGTGATCCCTGATGCTCTCTCGAGAGCTTTTCCTATTACTGCTATTTCTCTTTCTAATTCCATTTCGAGTACGGATGATACGTGGTATAAAACAGTCTATAATGGCTGCCTTAATACTCCGAGCAAGTATTCAAATTTTTTGATAAAAAATAATTCACTATTTAGACTTTCTAAAACAAATTCTCCATTAACATTAGAATTTGCTTGGAAGGAAGTTGCGCCTAAGGAATTTCGTGAAAGCATCATAGCAAATAACCACTCTGAGCCGACAGCTGGACACCTTGGCATTTTTAAAACTTATAGGCGTTTGTCATTAACATATTACTGGCCAGGAATGTACCAGGATGTCGTAAAGTTTGTTGGTTCTTGCTCTACTTGTTTGGCTTATAAGACACAAAATCACACCACATTAGGCGAAATGGGTAGACCCAAACAATGTTCAAGACCTTTTCAAATGATCTCAATTGATTTTGTTGGTCCTCTGCCAACTACTCGCAAGCAGAATAGCTATATGCTCGTAATTACTTGCTGCTTTTCAAAATTTTGTCATATTTTCCCCCTGCGGCGTCCAACTTCAGATATTGTTATTAAAATTTTAGAAAATTCCATCTTTTTAGTACATGGAATTCCCCAAACTATTTTTCTAGATAACGGCAGCCAATTTACCAGTTCTAATACTGACTCTTTTTTTAAAAAATATAAAATACCTAATATATATTATACACCAAAATATACCCCGCAGATTAATACCGTAGAATGTTACAATAAAACAATTGTCACTAGTCTGTCCACTTTTGTCCAAAATGATCATCGAACTTGGGACATCTTTATTCCTAAAGTTCAGTTTGCAATAAATAACTCCGTTAACGAGTCTACGGGCTATTCGCCTTCTTTTCTTGTATATGGTAGAGAGCTGGTGTTGTGTGGTTCACACTATACTGATAATGATTTAGGTGAAGAAGTTTTATTCCTACCACGTGATTTATACGCCGAAAATCTCGGATGTCTATCGTCTGTGTTCAATGATGTACAAGCCTCATTGTGGCATGCACATGAAAAGAATACTGCACATTATAATTTACGTAGGAAACCGGCAGAATTTAATGTAGGTGACTTGGTCTATAAACGCACATTTATATTAAGTAATAAAGATAAATACTTTAGCAAAAAATTGGCACCTAAGTTTATTAAATGTCGGATTATCGAGAAACGGTCTCCCCTTGTATATGTCTTAGAGGATATAAAAGGCAAAAATATTGGTGTTTGGCATATCAAAGATTTAAAACTAACAAAAAACTAACTAAAATCGTTAACTATTTAGATACGGTATCTAGTAAAACCTTCTACCCAAGTTCAATAACTCAATACTATTAAACTACAGTACATTGCAGGTATTCTATCTTCGTTTTATCTATATAAACCATTTTATGAGTTATCGTCTTTTTTTTTTTTTTTTTTTTTTTTTTTTTTTTTTTTTTTTTTTTTTTGTGTGTGTACAGCTGTTGGCCGCAGATGGCCTTGACAGCTTGACGCGGACTATGGGTGAGCGCTGAGGGCTCTCAACCCGGAGAAAAGTATGCTAAGCGACATCGCCCAAGGGCTCCCCCTGTGGGGAACGGACCTCGGCTTGGGGCGTCGCTGGAGGCAAAGTGGGCGTGCCCACGTTTTTAATAGTGACTTTTGCGCGGCGCGGTTTCGCACCTCGACGGCGAGGGCGAAACCGCGGATATTTATTTGTTAAGGCCTCGCGGGCCGTGTAGGCTCTTTGTTGAGCGAGTGTGATAATGTCGTCCTCTTCGTCAAGGACGTGACGAGGACGTCGGATAGAGGAGATTTTGGAGGGTCTATAGGAAGCCGCCCCAACCACTAGTTGGTTGGGGTGTGTCATGGCAGAGTCAAAGTAGCTCTGAGAGCACCGTTTCATAAACTGCTTGATGGTCGGCAGTTCGAGGTCGATGTGGAGATCGACGTTTCGTATGAACCACGGTGCTCCCGTAGCTCGGCGCATGAAACGATTTTGTAGTGTCTGTAGCCTGTGGATCCTGTGTGGCTTAACATGCGCGAACACCACGCTGGCATAGGTCATGATAGGCCGTATGCAGGTGGTGTAAAGTCGGACTTTGCTACTCAAGGGCATACGCGACCTAGAGTTGAGTAGACAGTGGAGACGGCCCATCACAAAAGCTGCCCGTGCGCGGACTTGCTTTATGTGAGGGGCGAAGCTGAGTCGATCGTCAAGGGTCACACCCAAGTATTTGGCCTGCCTGGTCCAAGTGACCGGCTTGTTGAAAATTTTAAGGGGGGGAATGCTATCGATAGAGTAGGAACGGGCAGTTCGTCTAGTGAACATGACCGCCTGACTCTTCTCGGGGTTGATTTCTAATCTCCATTTCCTAAACCAATTGGCTAGGGCGGTAACCGCTGTTTGGAGAGTCTTGGCTACTGTTGTCGGGGATCTACCAGCACAAAAGAGTGCGGTGTCATCAGCGTAAAGCGCTTTATGTACCCGGTTGAATTTGGGCATATCGCTAGTGTATAGCGTGAAGAGAAATGGGGAGAGGACCGACCCCTGAGGGACGCCGGCCTTGATAGGGTGGGAGGTCGACAACGTCCCTTCCACCCTGTAGCGAAAGCTGCGATGACTTAAGTAGTCATGTATAATGTGAATTAAGTAGTGAGGGATCTTGAGGAGATAGAGTTTGTAGATTAGGCCTTCATGCCAAACCTTGTCGAATGCTTTCGCTACGTCTAGGAATAATACACCCGTATATCTGTTCATGATGAACTGACTACTTGTGTATTCTACCAAACGGTGAACTTGTTGTACGCAGCTGTGTTTAGCTCGGAAGCCAAACTGTGCGTCGGGAACGAGGTTGTTAGCCTCGGCGAATGTACGTAGTCTACTGAGAACTATTCGTTCGTAGATCTTACCTAGACCTCTTAGTAGACTAATCGGGCGGTAACTACTAGGTTCGGTACGGCGCTTGCCGGGTTTGTGGATTCCTATTACCACGGCCTCTTTCCATTGCGCGGGAAAGATGTTATTATTTAGTGCTGCATTGAAGATGCAGCACAACAGAATTATCAAGTGGGCGGGGAATAATTTAATGACTTTATTTGAGATTCCGTCCGAACCTGGGGCTTTCCTGGTTTTGAGACCCCTGACTAACGATTCGACCTCATCGGTGGTCACTGCTGGGATTGGCTGATCGGGGCTGTCGTTTCCTAACGAGCGCGAGAGAGTGTTACGACGTTCCACTTCGTCGGCGATGAAGCGGTGATTCGCGGCGTCGGGGTGTAGCGTACTCGGCGTACACTGAAGCTCCAAGCAGTCGGCCAGGCATTCTGACTTTTCATCGTCCATGAATGCCGGAGGCTGGTTGGGTCTGGTGAGAGGAGGGAGGGTGGACACGATGTCTTTTTTGAGTGAGCGGGAAAGCTGCCAAAAGGCTGTGTGAGAGGGTTCTAGCTCCTCGATCATGGCGTCCCATTTGCTCTGTCTCAATTTTTTAATTGCTTGTTTAACCTCCCTCTGGAGTGACCGTAGGCGGGTACGGTTGTCCTCCGTAGGGTAGCGGTCATAAGCGCGTGTCGCGGCGTTTTTCCGTCTCAACAAGTCACGGACGTCGTCTGGCAGGCGCCATTTACGATCGCTCGTATCTGGTACCGGCCGCGAGCAGTCGTCCATTATCGACTGCACGTGACTTGTGAGCGAGTCGATCGCCTGAGAGGTATCTTCCTTAGACGTAATGTCTTTGGGAATTTGATCAAGGTGGACCGACGAGGTTGACTTGAGATTTTTCTCTAGCCGTGCCCAGTCAGTCGCTATCTTGGTCCTTTCGTTGTTGTGGCCTGAGGGGCCGGGGGTGCGGGAGGCTAATTCCAGAGTCACCGGGCGGTGATCTGAGTCTAACTCGTGTTGAACTTCTATTGAACATAAACGAAGGTTTATGTTTTTGAGAAGAAAGATATCGAGTATGTCCGGCCTGTGCGAAACGTTAAAGGGGAAGTGTGTCGGCTCTATGGGCGCTATGACATCAAATCCCAGTCTGTCAGCGAATAGCTCTAAAGTCTTGCCCCTCTTATTGGAACTTTGACAGCTCCAAGAGGTGTTCTTGGCGTTAAGGTCACCGCCAATGATGACGGCGCCTCCCAATTCTAGCAAGGCTTTTATTTTAGATCTTTTTCAACCAACTGTTTCGAATGCTCTCTATTGGGAGAGAGATATGCGGATACAAGGGTGATAGGCTGATGGCCTGAGAGGGCTAGCCTGCAAATTGAAGCTTCAATGTACATCAGAGGGGGCGGATCCACAGGTGTGCAATGCAGCGACCTTTTGTAGTAGATAAGCGTTCCGCCCATTGGTGAGGTTGTCCTATCATTGCGAACTATATTATAGTTCGCGATTCTAGGGTCCCTGTTGAATGGTTTTAAGAACGTTTCTTGTACTAACAAGATGTCGAGCTGGTGTTCCCGAAGGAATGTGCCTACTTCATCCCTCTGTTGGGTAAGGCTATTAGCGTTGAATGTCCCTATTTTGAGGTGTCTGGGTTTAACTCTGCCGGGAGTGTACCTATCCATTTTAGTTGAATTTTAGTGAGCCTAGACGCTCTAACGTGGGGGCGAATTTGATCGCTATATTAAGGAGGGCGAGGTTGTTTCCCTCGTTCCTTCTAAGATCGGCTGCAATTTCGCGGATTTCCGCGAAATTGATTTGAGCCGCGAAGTTGGCCACCAGGGCTAGATCTGGATCTAGTCCTTGGGGGGCTTTTGGGGGCGCGCTTTTAGCGACGACGATGGGAAGGGGGGCGCCCTGAGGGGGCTTGGGATTACCACCGGTGGGCTGGTTTGCCCCGATCATTGGTGGTTTGGGCTGAGATGGTGCGGGTGGGGCAGCGGGCTGCCTGTTGGGCAAGGTTGGGAAAGCCTCCTTGCTGGTTAGCAGGGGGCGAGCCCACGCATTGTGGGTTGGTAAGGGGGCTGGGACGAAGGTCTTGTTATAGTACAAGGCCTTGCCGTTTGTGTTGGGTTGGCGGACTAGCCTCCTCGGCGCTCTTGGGCAGCCGCGGTAGTTAGCCGGGTGTCCGTATTCTCCACAGAGAACACACGCAGGTGGCTCTTTGCAGAGGGAGATGTCCTTTGGCCTTTCACACTGGGCGGTGTGATGGTCACCTAGGCACTTGACGCACCTAGGACGGGCGAAACAGTTCTTGGACGAGTGTCCATACATTTGGCACTTGTGACACTGTGCCAGATTACCATTTTTGTGTGGGGGCTCTACCGAGACCCCAGAGAGGCCACAGATGGTCTTAATTTTGTATATTTCTTTACCCTCTGCGTTATTCGTAAGGCAGACGAGTATCATGTTAAGAGGGTAACGACCCTTTCCCCGGATCATCCGGTGTACTTCTACAACCGGCAGATCCTGGGTTTTGAGAGAATCTAAGATCTCTTTAGTGTCGATTTCTCTCGGGACATTGCGTATAACTGCACGCAGAAGTTTGGCTTCGGGGAGGGTGTATGTATGCTAGGGAATCTGTTGATTCCCTAGCATGCTTGACACGGTGCGGTGGTCGGCTGATGAGTGAAGGTCCACTCGTATGCCTTGGGGCGTGGATTTAGCCGATTTATAATTTATGCGATTGGTGTTTAGCCAAGCGGAGATGGTTAGCCACTTCTCCTTGTCCCTGATATATAGGGGCGGCGGAGCCAGTGGTTTTTTGACCGTCTGTGGAGCGACGGTGTTGCTGTCCGTGGAAGATGGGACAGAGGTAGGGGTGGCCTGCGAGACGACTGGGGGGACCGAGGCGGCCGTGGCAGTCGTTGCAGACGGGGCTGCAGCGGGTGTTTTTGCCGAGTCAGTCGGCTTAATTTTTGGGGCCTTAGAGGGAGCCTCTTTGTTGACCTTTACCTTTTTGCTCCGCTTGCGGGAGCGAACTACTGTAAATGAGCCCTCATTGGGCGAATCTTCCGACTCGGAGGAGGAGGACGATGAGGCTGAGGAGGACGGAGGTGATTCCGTTTCCATCGCCGTGCTGATGGTCGGTAGTTCCGGCTCAAGCGGCAGGGCGGTAGTAGGAGCGCGTTGAGGCTGGGGTGGTAAGATTGTTATTGCTCCAAAATGTTGGGCAATATAGGCTTGAATCTCTGGGATTGCCAGAAGGGCGTCAATTGTAATAGTTTTTTCCGCCATCGTGGGCTGGTGGAAAAAACGTTCGCGGGAAAAGTGTTAAACCTAGCGCCCTGGGTGAGGTGAACCCTGGGTTGTGTGTGGTGCGTGTCCCTCCCAACCGGGTGCAGGTCGGGAGGATGTGTGCTTAACTAGTGTGCCCTAAGCTTGTAATCCTTCGCCAATCTTAATGTGCGATAGGTTCCTAGCTGCTCGGGCCGTTAGGCCTTCGCAGAAAAATGATGAAAAGCCGTAGATTAGGTCCGACTAGGAGATCCCCCAAGGCCGGATGCTCTAACCCCTTCCGATTGTTAGCTCTGCCCTGAAGGGGCTCGGCAGGCAAATCGGGGCCTTGCCTCACCCGGCTTCGTTAACACCGTGAGGTTTCCGCCGGGGACCAAACAATATGGTTTTCTGCCCTGAGGGGGCCAAAATGGGTTGACTTTTTATCTACCAACGGTAGAAATCTGCACTCGACGTCTTGAAAAAATCGACTCGTGCAGTTGGGATCCGGCAACACCTGCGTCCAAACAGCGAAACTGCCACAGACAACCGTATACACGGCCACCCGGAGCGGGCCACTGAACGGCCACAGACGTTGAACAAGATGGCGGCTTGACGCGACGCGTGGTTCGCTGCGAGAGCGAGCGAGACGAAGCGAGAACGCACGACCGCAAGGGGCGGGTGCGGGGTGAGCGCGGCGAAATGGAGAGCAGCGAGGCGCACGTCCGTGCGCTACGGGTCTCCGACGCGGAATATGAGTTGAGTTATCGTCTGTATTAATTTTGTTTATATCTAGTTTAGGGTGATGCAATGGCGTGTGATTGTGAGGAATACGCAAGATGCTTGATGCTGGCTGTAGTCAAAACGCGTTTTCCTTGAGACTAAAACCCTTTCTGAGACGGGGGGGGTAATGTAACGTTACGCGTTACATGACCTTAAAAGAATAAAATATACCTAATAAAATACTACCTTTTTAATTTCAATTAGTATAAATTTACAACACGCAAGCGCAATAAACAAGCGTCATTTTAATACCACCCTTATCGCTCCTATTGTTCGCGTTGCCGCGCCCGCGCACCCGTCTCACCGCCGCTCAGCTGGGTTCGCTCGCCCCGAGACCCCGACAGACAGCCGAGCGATCCCAAGGGGAACGTACGTCATTACGTCCTTCCATTTGCCCTTGAGAAAGCTTACGTCAGTGTCGTAATTCCAAACTCATATAAATTAAATTAGTTTTATTACTACTATTATTACTTATATAAATTTAATTAATTAATTCAGTGTACCTTCAACCCCAGTATTGGGTAAGTGGCTTAGAATTTTATGTAACTGTCATATTTTATAATTGTGTAGAGACTTCGTTTCACCTGCGCTATTTCTTTATTAAATTATTTCGTACTTTACCTACACATAACATCATTATGAACTATTGTTAGTATTGTTAAGTAGCTAGACGTAAAATTTCACCGCTTTTTCATTGTCATCTCCTCTCTGATTGTGAACAACCACGACAACATAACTATTCTTTCCCTCGCACTGTTGCCGTGGTTCGTTCACGCACTGGATCTGGCCTTAACTTCAATTTCATGGACGTTCCAGGGTTCTAGGACTACGCTACGCGTACTCGCCCTGCTATAGCGAAACTGTCACCGGACGACGTGCCAGCGGCAGACTTCAAGCCGCCCCTTCGGCATCGCGGCGACTACTACGGTGGACAGTCGAGGGGAGTACAGCACCGAAAGGATCGGTAGAATTGGTGTGCCCATAAACCTACTGACCAACCTTGCCTACCCACTAGTCGGCCGTTGGGCTAAAATAATATTTAATTTATTTTCATTAAAAAAAAAATTATTAGTTGTGCTCGAACCTGTTTTTTTTATTTCCCTTTTATAGGAGATCCTAAGCAGGTCCTCCGGGACAAACTATATATGTATTATACGTGTTTTTTTTTTTAGCGTGGGTTGCGGTCGGCGCGCTCCTCGCACCACTCCGTCTGGGGCGACAGAGGGGCGTAAGCACGCACACCCGCAACCCACCCACGATGCACGACGCCTTCGTCGTTGGGCCGACCACCGGTGGAGGGTTATTTGTCATCAGTGGTCGGCCCGACGGAATAACCCTACCATCGACGGACGTCCTCTCTTCGGGGAGGACTTCGGTCTTTCCTCACGCGGTCGGCCTTTCGGCGGGTGATGGACTGATTCCCCGGTCACGTCACCCGCGGCCTCAGCTAGGGCGGCATGAGGCGCAAGTTCTAGCGCCTACGCCGCCCTAGTCGCCGGCGGCGAATCGTCTCATCGAGGCTGCGCTCCTCGCGCAGGCGATCCGCCGCCTCCTTCCGTGAGATCACCGCCTCGCAGAAGGCTGCGACCGCGTCTTAGTTCCTGACGCTGCCGACCATCGCCCTGGCGATAGCCGGCAGCGTCAGGTCGGCACTGATGATGGCGACGAGTTCACGGCGCTGCTCTGCCCAAGCGTCACAGACCTCGAGCGTATGCTGCACCGTGTCCTCGTCGCAATCGCAGTAGTGGCAGGACGGTGTACTCTCCCTCCTAACGACCTTGTGCAGGTATTTGGTGAAGCACTCATGCCCCGTCAACACCTGCACTAGTCGGAAGGAGAGCACCCCGTGCCGCCTTTCCAACCACTGCATCAGCACCGGCCGGAAGACCTCCACAATTCGCACCCCGAACCGAGGCCTCTCCAGTCAGACTGCCCAACGGGCAATGACGTCTCGGCGGGCGTCGACGCGCCAGGCGGTGAGCTCCCTCAACGAGACCACACCGCTCCCCGCTCGCACCCCCGTCACCCGCCGATACAATCCGGTGAGCATTTCCGCTTCCAGGTCCCATGGGGGAGTCCCGGCCAATAATATTATACGTGTACTAAAATTATAATAACAAAAAAAAAACAATAACTGATGACACATTAGTACACACGTATAATACATATTTTTAGCATCAGAAATGAAATAGATAAAAAAAAGAACAATTACAGTGCAAAATGCTTAAATTAATTTAATAAAGTAATTTAGAAAAAGTAATTCAATAAAAATAACAAACAATCGTAGATCACAAAATACCAACAAAATATAGCAACACGAACAAAGACTAAAAATATAACGACTTACTGCAAGTAGCACCGGGCACCAACAACCTCACCGTTCAACCGTCCGCTGGCAAATGTGTCTGTCTTTAGAAACGAGCGCGCTTTTATAGGTTGTGTTGGTTACCCCCGCTACCTGCATTAAGACGATTGATGGTCTTCTAATACGGCCTCTCCTGATTGTGCGCCGTCCTCGGCTGCACTGAGAGTTTCTTCTGACCGGCTGTGTTCGTCATGACTGATGAGGGTATCAGTGGTTTCCTCAACGTTGTCACGACCATCCGTATTACAATCTGTTTAAAGAAGAAAAATAGTTATTTAACATGTCGAGTGTTAAAGATGCCTATTCTTTCATTCATCATGCATACAAGGCCCTCTTTCATGAACACTCATATTAACAGCTCAGGGTAGACACTTTGCTATCACATATAGTTATACTTCAACTGGTAGCACACCTCAGTCATTCCCATACTCCTAAACTTGTACAAGTTTTCGCGCGTAACCCTAGGAGAGAGCCCTACACGTGTCCAAAGGACACGTCTTCCAGGACGAAGCCTGCCATGCATCCAAAGGACACATCTTCCAGGACAGAGCCTGCCATGCATCCAAAGGACACATCTTCCAGGACAGAGCCTGCCATGCATCCAAAGGACACATCTACCAGGACAGAGCCTGCCATGCATCCATAGGACGCATCTTCCAGGACAGAGCCTGCCATGCATCCATAGGACGCATCTTCCAGGACGGAGCCTGCTATGCAGATCCATGTGAGTTCGATGTGTGCTCTCAACACCTCGGTCACACCAACTGCATGCTCCAGTCAGCAAGACGCTTCCGTATGAGGTCTCGCTGCACTTGTCCGCTCATGCGCAAACATACATCACTCATGTATTTTGGCGACTGTAACATAAAAACATTTAAAAGAGCATAACTGTAACTTACTTTCAAAAAACGCGGCACAACTCTCAGGACACCATTCTCCCTTCCAGAGGACCATGTACTGAGCCGCAGCTTGAGTTGTCTTGCCTCTAGCTCCGCTTAATAGTTTAAGCTCGTAACGATCACTTGGTAACACTTTTGTTACTCGGTAGGGACCTCTCATACCGGAGTCCAGTTTACCAATAGACTGTGAGTACTTTATAACGAATACTTGATCGTTAACCTTGAAAATCTTAGGCGTGCGTCTCTGGCGATTCACGTGTGCGTCTTGCCTGTTTTTGTTTCTATCGAGTAACTCCTTGGCGCGGCTCCTACTGATTTCTCTCATAGCTTCACGGTTCGGGCTAGTGTTCTGAAGGGAGATGTCTCGAACCAATGCATGGATTACTGGGGTAGTCGCATTAGTGCCAATTAACAAATACAAAGCTGAACATTGAGTGGTTTTTTGCTTGGTTATATTCAAAACTAACTGAATTTTACTTAAACTATCAGCCCAAGTACAATTTTTATTATTACTTTCCACACGAATTATATTGAGAACAGTACGTACATAGCGTTCAGCCTGTCCGTTAGAGCAGTGCATTTCGGGTGTTATGTAATGAATGTTGCAACCCATCTCGGCCATCCAACTGGTAAAAGTGGAAGCTTCAAACATTCGCCCACGATCACAGACCAACAATTGGGGAGTACCAAATAAAGATATCGCATTATTAATGACGCGTTGTAATTCACTTGCATCTTGTCTATACAATGGATATAGCAAACAAAATTTGGTAAAAGAATCGACTAGCACGAGTACAAACTTATATCCATTAGACTCGGGTAATGGCCCTAATGCATCAACGTGAATAGTACCAAAAGGTACATCAGATTTTTGCCATGATGTAATGGGTTGACTGGGAGCTCTCGGAACGCGCTTTTTAGACACACAAATTAAGCAGTGAGAGGTATATTTGTGAACAAATTGTTTCAGGCCGGGAAACCAAAAATGCTTTAAAATTAGGTCTAATGTTTTGTCAGCTCCTATATGCTCGTGTTCATCATGAAAGACACGCAACAAGCTGAGGCGATGCCCCTTAGGGATGTAACATAGTAACCTTGGCTCCTCTCCCACAGGTGTATAACGATAGTACAGTACTTCGTTCCGGTAGACATACCGGCGCGCGTCCAAAAGACCGTCTCTAAGTTTTTGTACAAGGGCTTCGGTTTCGGCGTCAGCCGATTGAGCTACCTGTGCCCAATTTAATGGTCTATCCACATGATTGACTTGCGCCGCTGGTGGATTCCTGCTCAAATAGTCGGCATGACCCATCATGGTGCCTTTTCTATATTCAATTGTGAAATTGAAGTCTTGTAAATAAATCCACCAGCGAGCAACCCGGGGTAGTAAATCCTTTTTACGTTCGGTAGCCTTTAGAGCATTGCAATCGGTTATGATTTTAAACGTAACTCCAATTAAATAGGGTCGAAAATGTTGCAACGCTCGGACGACCGCTAACGTCTCTAGCTCATATGAGTGATATCTCCCCTCGGCACCTTGAGTAACCTTACTAAAGTAAGCTACCACTCGTCTACCACCATCCTCGTGGGTCTGCATGAGTACAGCACCGTATCCTGCACTACTGGCATCTGTATGTAGTTCGGTACAAAGGTTCGGGTTGAAAATTGCAAGTATAGGCTCGCCGGTTAACTGGTTAATTAGGTATTGTCTAACCTCGTCTTGATCAGGTCCCCATTCGAACTTCACATTCTTTTTAGTAAGTCGAGAGATACTCGCAGTTTTCGTCGCGTATTCTTTTATATAGCGGCGAAAATACCCTGCTAAGCCTAAAAATTGACGTACTTGTTTGACGTTCTTAGGGACCGGTGAGTTTACTAAAGCATCTATCTTGTGAGGGCTTGGTCTAACTTGACCATGGCAAATAACTCTACCTAGATATTCGACCTTACTACTCAAAAAAGAACATTTTCTTAAATTAATGGAGAATCCAGCCTCCGTCAATGTTTTAAGGACATCATGCAGAAGAGAAATGCCATCACCAACACTCATACTGAGTATCAGCACATCATCCATGTATACCAGGACAGTACCCGAATCGATGAACTTTCGCAATGTATTATTGATGATACGCTGATACACAGCAGGCGAATTGCATAAGCCGAATGGCATTTTCAAAAACTCATAATGGGCCTCTGGTGTAACGAAGCCGGTCTTATGAATTGAGCATTCATCCAGAGGTATCTGGTAAAAACCCGACGCCATATCGAGACTCGTGAAGAATTTTGAGCTCCCGAGTCGATCAATCTGATCGTCAATTAAAGGAAGAGGATATCTATCCTTAACAGTGATGCGATTCAGTGCACGAAAGTCCACACACATCCTGTCTGTGCCATCCTTCTTCTTGACCAAAATGATCGGACTCGCGTACTCTGAGCTAGACTCTCTAATAATCTTTTTCTCTAGAAGATCCTGAATAATTTCACGAACCTTGAGTTTTTCTTGATAAGATAATCGGTACGGATGATATGCTATTGGAATATCACTTGTCAAGTTAATACGCATCTTGCCCGTACTTACGGTAGTGACGGCACTACCAGATATTAGATACGAGGAAAATTCATCTAATACTGTCACTAAAGTAGCAAGCTCACCACCTTGAAGAGGCGTATTAATTTTACTAGATGAGTCATGGTTTACCGCGTTAACCCTGGAGACCATGTATGGAGTATGGATTATATTCTGTCCATGTTTTGTACGAACAAATGTCACGCCCTCTCTGTTGAGGACATCCGTTCCAATAATAATTGGAGTACTCATATAGGATGCTGGGACGACAACAAAATCTACAATAAGAGCAATGTCCCTAAACTCCACTGTTAGAGTAACGAACTCGTGAGCCACGAACTCATTAGCACTAATTCCTTTTAAAACGCGATTAGTGGGCTTTCGTGAACAAGAGAAATGTTTGACAATTGCTGAGGATATCAAAGAAACGTTTAATGCTCCGCTATCTATCAAAACGTCCACAGCTACACCTTGTATAACCGCAGTACTGACATCATTACTACCCCTAGACTCTGATAGTTCAGTGCACAAGTTAACTTTGCGTTGACTGTTATTTCGACTGTCCGAACGAGCTTTAGCGAAGCAGTGGGTTTCTTTATGTCCTATCTTTTTGCAAAAAGTGCAGCTATCCTTCGGACTACCGTCGGGAGCATGCTTTTTGGGACACTTATCCTTGTAATGTCCAGTCTGGTGACAATAGAAGCATTTAGCCTCTGAACGAACACTATGAGGTCGTTTCTTGTATGTATTACCGACTGAAGCTTGATTGCCTGAACCACGCGGATCGTTTTTACGATTGGGTTTGACATAGGTTGCTAAGAAGGAAACTAAGTTTTCTGTGGTTAATTCGGCATTCGTGGCTGCCGCGCGCACTTGTACGTCACTAATGCCGTAGACTACTATTTGAACTATTAGTTCTTCACTTAAGCCTTTAACTACTCCTAAACGTAGTAAAGAACGTCGTGCATACTCTGCATAAGATTGGAATTTATCAGACGTTGAGTTAATTACTTCATGAAGGGTTTGGGCATAATTAATCTTCTGGGGACACAATGATTTAAAATCTTTTACAAAATTAGACCAAGAACGATCATTAGAAGACCATTCATTGAGCCACGTTTTAGCATCTCCTTTTAAACAATGAGCAATACGTGAAAAACATTCCGTATCCTCCCAGCGATTTACTAACCTAGCCCGCTCTACCTCCTTACACCACACTTCGAAATTATTTACAACCGGGTCGAAATTCGAAACATAATAATTAGTCGGTTTATTTCTTGTCAGGGTGTCTATTACTTCAGCTAGTGCTTGGTTTGTAGAGAAAACGTTTTGTCCGCATTGAGGGGTATTATCAATTGATGGCGTAGTACGCGAGTCACTAGCAGTGCTGTTTTCGATGGCGGTCAGTCGTGACATGATAGAGCTTAACGCATTTTTTACGGAGTTACTGCGCGTGTAATTCGGAGATTTATTATGGCGCCGCGGGGAGTTTCTACTATAGTCATCATGAGAATCGCAACTTGAGCTATTACTCCTCGAAGGTGTTCGCGTTATACTACGACGGTATTTCCGCCGATCGTGACGTGAACGTGAACGAGTCCTATCATAACGTGAACGAATCCTATCGCAACGTGAACGCGTTCTATTCATTTGCCCTGGTGAACGAGATCTATGGTGTCGGTGCGACCTGCTTTGACCACTAAGCGTGATCTCCGAACGCGGCGGGGTTTCTACTGACCTATCTCGAGAGCGAGATGATCGTGGCATGTTTGTTCACAATCTAACGGTTGCTTGTTTATTTTAGTAAAGCTAACTGTGAGCATAGGCCTATCCCACTTCTGATTTTAGCATCAGAAATGAAATAGATAAAAAAAAGAACAATTACAGTGCAAAATGCTTAAATTAATTTAATAAAGTAATTTAGAAAAAGTAATTCAATAAAAATAACAAACAATCGTAGATCACAAAATACCAACAAAATATAGCAACACGAACAAAGACTAAAAATATAACGACTTACTGCAAGTAGCACCGGGCACCAACAACCTCACCGTTCAACCGTCCGCTGGCAAATGTGTCTGTCTTTAGAAACGAGCGCGCTTTTATAGGTTGTGTTGGTTACCCCCGCTACCTGCATTAAGACGATTGATGGTCTTCTAATAATATATAGTTAAGAGTACTGAACAATAGTACTCACTTCGGACTGCTGTAAAACATTAGCTATTGACTTAATGAAAAAATATTGCTTAGAAAAGTTATTGCTTAAAAAACGATCTACAAAAATGGTCTGATATAATTTTTTCGTAAAATGATAAAAAAAAAGTTAAATCGAAAAATATAATTTTTTTTCTCGAATTTCTGAAAATTTTAGCTTATAACTTTTTTATTTATAGATCTACTACAAAAAGTTACTGGATTAAAGTTGTAGAAAATTTAATTTGCAACAAAAAATTTTAACAAATTCTTTTCATCAGATAAATAGTTTAAGAGATATATCGTAAAAACCATTTCAACCCCTATTTTCAAGATGGCGGCCGTGGAACAAGGCCACCCTTGTGACCCCACAAACCCGGTTTGTCGCTGGTTCGGTGGTGAAATGGGCTGTATCTGTGGACTGTATCTTCAGGTTCGAGTGTCTACTTTAACTAAGAAATAAAACAATTGATTTGAAGTAACTTGCACATCGGACGAATATTACACCGTTGCTGCCTAGCCCCTGAACGTTAATGCTTGAAGTTCGCTATTTCTTCACTTAGTTTCATGTTGCCATCGCGCGCCGCTAGGTGTTCTCTATACTATTCTATTCGTATTAAACATCTATCTATTTCAGTCGTTGTCGCGACCCTAAGTAGTGAAACAGTCTTTATATAAGCACTCATCATTTATCTATCCCTATTATACTATATCTCGAAAGTTATAATACCTAGGGTGTCGGTTCTTACAGCATTCGATAGGCCCTGACGTACTTTTTAATAAAACACCAAAAAGATATATTATGTTTATTGCAAATTTGACACTGTAAATAACCAAAACATATGAGACAACTAAGAACAATTATGTTTTTACATAAGTTAGGTAAAACAAACAGTTATAAGCTATTTTAACATAATTTTAGTACTGTTAAACGTTTAATTAATCTATTTTAAAGTTCATTACTCACATTGTTTATCTCGCACTGTTCACGTTTCACAATTCTCGCGACGTTTTGGATGGCCCTGATTAAGGTCACAGCACACACATCAACTTGGAAAGGGATGGTCATCGTATTGCCTTTCGCCTCGCCGTCAACCAGGCGTCAACCTAACGTATGCACGTAACCAAAGCGTATCAGCAGCTCCTGCACGTCAACTCGGCTACGGCTAGGCGACACCGCGCTTACGGCTCGCCGACCGACCTGGTTCGCACCAGATGAGGGGACAGGGGCAAGGGTGGACGGAGAAACGTGAGCTCGGGTACGGAGAGACGTAAGCGCGGGGACGACGACCGTAAGCGCGGGAACCGCAAGTTGACCACGCACCGCATCGCGGTTCGGAGCCTGTTCCGAGGCGAGGCGATTACATTACGATTCCGATTAGTGTGCGTTGCAGTATGGAGTTTCATACAAACAGTACCGTCAAACGGGGTGAATAGGAATTAAGGGGTGAATAGGGAAAAAATCGGGATTGAAATAATCACGACGATAACTCTGACAATCGACTAACTATAGTCATAAGATGGTAAGGATTTATAATAGAATAGTTACTTTTTGAACTGGCACCACTTATTTGACGTGAAATTAGGAATACATGGTCAAAACGCCATTCTGAAGATTCGCTTTGAACTAACCGTTATCGGAGTGTTTGTGTTTTTAGCAAATTTCTTTGTTTTAGTGGTTAAATTAGTATCGTAAGACTGTCTGTGAGTTTGGTGTGTCTTTTGCAATCTATATGTCGTAATGTAAGTAACAATTGAAACACTTTTTGAATCGTAAAATAATATTTAATGATTACAAAGCATTTATTTCCATTATAAGAGGTTTTACGGTACGCGTCTGGGGTTTTTAGGTAAGACTAGGGGGTCAATAGGAACGGAAAATCTAATAAATAGGGACGATGCAGTCTATCAAGAGACAGTGAAGGGACTATAGGAACAGGGTTGCCACTTGATTCATGAAGTAATTTAAAATACCTACTTTCGATGTAATCAGTAACATTTTTAATTTATATTCCCTGTCGCAAAAAGAAACAATAGTTTGAAATTCATTTCTATTTATGTTTATGTTTGTGCTGATTAAAGTTTGACATTTTTAAGATATATTTTTATTTTTGTTGATTTTAAGGTTTTTTATTATTATTTTATTATTATTATTATTATTATTATTATTATTATAAGAGGCTATTTTTAGTTTGACTAATATTCTGATTTTAATATAAGATAGTACCAACCGGTATCAAGACAAACGTTGCGATTTTCACTATTATATTCATTCTATTAACATTATTCATTTTAATATTTTAAAATATATTATATGTTCATAAAATACTAGTTTTATTCAAAGTATACCTAGTTGCCTGGACTACATGTTTATTTACCTACCTTAAATCATTCTTAACACTAAATACCTATAGATCCCTGAATTCATCTTAGTGCACGGCGCTATGAGTGGATGTGCTTGAAAATATATTTTAATTTATATGACAATGGCACGGTAACTGATTTTAGAGACGCGAACAACACCGAGGGCAAAGATGAGTTAAAGAATTTTATACCCACTTACCTAATATAATTGTGACAACCCTAATGGTTTTCCCCTATAATGCCATTGCCCGTCCCTATTGTCCCATTTTGCGTTTAAATAGGGATTACCCATAATTTTAAGAAATAATTAAAACTGGGTGCTTTTAATAACTTAGTGTAACGTTCTTAAGAATCTTCATGCTGCGACTCAAGTTTTGATACCAAAATCGATATAATAATTTCTGGTATAAACTATTCATAAATTTATTTGAAGTTCAATTCTGTGCCCATTCACCCCGTTTGACGGTACTGAACGGCTCGAGGCGATACGGTGACGATCCCTTTCCGAGTTGGTGTGTGCTGTGACCTCTAGTCGATATTCGTTACGTACTCTTGTCTGTCGATACACTTTGGTTAGTTCATTCGCACGGCACATAACACTAAACTCTTCCCCGTACACGATGCCCTGTTATGTTATAGTTCGTTAATGTTCACAGTTTGTTTTACTCACATTATCACGGTGCTGTACACTTGTCGCGAACATACTCAAATAAAACCCGTCATTCCGTGTGTTGACGGAGTAAGAATACAATTCACCACTCCCTATCTTGCACGTGGATGTCGTATAAGACGACTAAGGGATATAATATGCATATAACATCCGTGCAAGAGATGGAACACTCTAAATAAAATCGTATATCAACGGGTCTGACCAGCGTGGTATAGTGAGGTCAATTTGCCTCCTATAGTGGCGGAGGTACGAGATCAACAGTGGGACGTATATGAGCTGAAGAGACGATGATATTGATCAATGGGTCTGACCAGCGTGATCTAGTAGTACGATTATCCGTCCTATTGTGAAGAATGCTCGAGTGCCAGTGGGACAGAGTTGAGATAATAAGTTTTCTATGGAGGAATGTTACAAATTATTATTTTATATAAATTATAGTTAAAGAAAACGAAAAATACGCTTACAAGTTACAAGTCAAGTAGTTACTAGTAGTTTACTTTCATCTTACAAGTTTTGAACCTTGAGATAATCTTTGCTGCATTGTGCTAAGCTAACAGCGCGAATCATAAATGTTTCGAATTTCGCGCGCGTAGTTCGCACACTAGCTCTATTTCACTTGCTCCTGTTCAAAGGATACCATTAGAAATTAATTGTAAATCCTGGCGAATGCTATTTTAATCGAATTATTGCATATCATGGGCCTTTGACGAGTGTGCAGTTTAAGTAAAATCTGTTCGTTCATAGTGGGGCAAAATGACTTTCAAAGATCTCGTTACATATATAGATACCTACAGGTGAAACTAATAAAAACGTGTTAATAAGAATATTAAATGTAACCTCAATAAAAAGCGAGCGCTAACGGTTGAGTGGTTTATTTAGAAAAGTAAACAGTGTGCCCACAATATGTGCAATTAACACAACAAAATATAAAAATACCCACAATCTTTACACTAACAAAATATAAACAAACATTATACTGTAAAAAGGGCGTAGCGTTTTACATTACATTGAAACTATTATATTTTAATACGAATATTATAAGACTCGCATAAGTTTTTGTTATTGAACTGTTGTTGTATATCATCGTCGAGGTATTCGTTAACGAGTGCGGCGCACTGCGCGTCTGCGGCCACCTGCGAGAGGGGCGACTGCAGCTGGTGCAGCGACACCGCCTGGTGAGAGAGCACATCTCTCGAGGGGTGCGGGGCGCGCGGGGAGGACGCGCGCAGCACCACCAGCTGGGAGTGCAGCGTGCGGGAGGGGGGCGCGGTGCGGCCAGCTCGCACCAGCCGCGCCAGGGTCGCCTCCAGCAGCGCTCGCATGTACTGCGCCGAGTGAGCCGCCCGCCGCACCAAGTGCCGAACACACGCGTCCACCTTCTCACTCCAGGAGCGCGCCGCCTGCAGGTGCAGGTCCAGCTCTGCGCCATCACCACCGCACATTAACTCGTTTATATGACGTATCACTGCGTCCTGCAGCTGCTCCTCTGTCACGAGCTCGCTCAGTTGATCTTCGACCTCCGCTTGTAACTCGCTCGGCGCATATCCCAGACAGAACACTGTTCCCCTTGCCCCTGAAACATGTTAACACGCATATTGAGTCTCTCAATATAAATGACGATAGTCTTGGTTTACTTTACATGACTTTAAAAAGTTAAATAAACCTAAATTATTTGTTTAAATAATTACTTTCCTCCATTAAATTCATATAATTACCACTTTTATCGCTCCTATTGTTTTTGTTTCTGCGCCGGCGCAATGTCCGCGAGCAATCTCTTTCGGACTTCGTACGAAAATTTCAAATGGATCCAATTACAAGATCAAGCCATCAAACTAAATGTGTCGAGTTCCAATTTAACACTTAATCTGAACAGTAGAACCGTGCGTGCTCTTAGGGCGCCTTCAAATTTGCCGCAAAGTGGCGGCTGCAGCGCATTTGCAGCGCTACAGCCGCGCTGCTGTCGCTAGGTTAAAGAATCGTAGTGTAGTACATAGTTTCAAGATGGACTCTGACGAAGAAACTCTGCTCTACTTGTACAAAAAAGTACGTGCGCGCACACTAGTCGATCGATGAATTGATGCGCGGTTTTTTTTTATTTTTTTTTTATTTTTTTGTGTGTGTACAGCTGTTTACCGCAGATGGCCTTGACAGCTTGACGCGGACTATGGGTGAGCGCTGAGGGCTCTCAACCCGGAGAAAAGTATGCTAAGCGACATCGCCCAAGGGCTCCCTCTGTGGGGAACGGACCTCGGCTTGGGGCGTCGCTGGAGGCAAAGTGGGCGTGCCCACGTTTTTAGTAGTGACTTTTGCGCGGCGCGGTTTCGCACCTCGACGGCGAGGGCGGAACCGCGGATATTTATTTGTTAAGGCCTCGCGGGCCGTGTGGGCTCTTTGTTGAGCGAGTGTGATAATGTCGTCCTCTTCGTCGAGGACATGACGAGGACGTCGGATGGATAATGCGCGGTTCCAGCGCGTTGTTTATTTATGTAGATTTACAAAGTAGCGCGGCCGCAGCGCTGCAGACGCGCTGCCACCGCGCGGCACTTTGCGGCAAATTTGAAGGCGCCCTAAACCATACTGCTATTGATCTCAAATGAATTATTGTCAAACATTAGTTTTAGGAGAAAAATATTTATTTGACTATCGTATATAGTTCTAGACTATCGTATATAAATCATGTCACATTCAGTTAGTTCTGTTACCTCTATCCTCAAGTATTGCTGCCAGCTCAAGTGCGACCGTCGCGCCACTCTCGTAGCCCAATATGTAGAACTTGTCTTGTACTTTTAATTTCTTAGATAAAATCTGTAATATAATGGCAATACATATATATTTATATCTTTATATAATATATTGATTTGTTGTGTATGTGTGTATGTCACTGAACTCCTCCTAAACGACTGTTGGACCGATGTTGATGAAATTTTTTCTGTGTGTTTAAGGGGATTCCTGAATGGTTTAGATTCACAATTGGACCCGGTAAGTGGTGCTGCTGTAAATTCCTTTTAATGTATTTGAACAGAACAACGTCTGTCGGGTCAACCAGTATTCTTATAAAATACAATACAAGCGTCACGCACAGCTTACAATACTTTCAATTTCAGTTTGTCAACAACATTAGAATGTCTCACTTAGAATGTTTCTAAGTGAGACATTCTAAGTAAGTCAATATAATTTTTCGAGTAAATGCTATAAGTCATTTAACTGTAGTTTATTGGTTTTACACAATTGTATCACATTTTAATGATGCTTTGTTGCTCAATACTATCATCAGATTCTATTTTCATCAGAAACTTTAATTGAACTTTATATTTAACAATATCATCATCATCGCAGCCCACATACGTCCCACTGTTGGACTCGGGCCTTCTCCACAACGGAAGGGAATCTCACTTACTATGCCATGCTGGTCAGACATATTGGTATTTTTTTTTTTTTTTTTTTTTTTTATGGGTGGGCTATGGTAAGCGCACGCGCGATCCAATCCGTCCGGGGCGATGAAAGACACGCGGGCCCATAACCCACCCGTACCCACGTCACCTCGTTGTTGGGCCGACCACCGGAGCAGATGTGACCTGTCATCAGTGGTCGGCCCGACGGAATACCCTTTCGGGTAACTTCTCACCTCTCGACGTATTGGGACCTCGGTCGCCATCGCGCGGTCAGCCTCTCTGCGGGTGACGGACAATTCCCCGGTCCGATCACCCGCGGCCTCGGCTAGGGCGGCATTAAGCGCAGATATTCGCATCTGCGCCGCCCGAGTCGCCGGCGGCGGAACGTGTCGCCGAATAGAAGCTCTACTCGCACACGATCCGCCGCCTCCTTCCGTGAGATAACGGCCTCACAGAAGGCGGCGACCGCGTCCCAGTTTCTGACGCTGACGAGCATCTCCCTGGCGATGGTCGGCAGCGCCAGGTCGGCACCGATAATTGCGACGAGTTCACGGCGATCCCCCTCCCATGCAGCAAACTCCTCGAGCGTGTGCTGCGCCGTGTCCTCGTCGCAACTGCAGTGGTGGCAGGACGGTGTGCTCTTCCTCCTCACAATTTTGTGCAGGTACTTCCCGAAGCAACCGTGCCCCGTCAGCACCTGCACCAGTCGGAAGGAAAGCACCCCGTGCGTCCGCTCCAACCATCCAGTCTTACTTACCATCCAAGAGATGCCGTCTCGTTCCTCCCCTCCAGCGCCACGTCACAGGATAAACTGGAACATTTTCAAGGAAGCGCTGGAGACCACCTCACCAACTCGGCCTGTCAGCTCCGCGACTGACGTAAACCTTCTAGCCGCAGAACTAACCTCAGCCATCCAAGCGGCCTTAAACTCGGCCAGAATCCCCCTACCAGCAGGAGGGAAGCTGCCATTGCTACCATATCATATAAGACGCCTTATTCGCCAAAAGCGTAACTTGAGAAAGCAATGGCAGCAAACAAGATGCCCCACAACGAAGGCCGAATTAAACCAGCTCGCGGAGAGAGTGAAGGCCGAGTTGCAGGACCACTCCAGCGAGAGCTGGGATCGATTCATTGAGGATTCCAGCGGCGACTGGAACTCCATTCACCGCCTCTGTCGACGTCTCACGAAAACCCCAGCTCCGGTACGCCCCCTTCTCCACGGCGACGGGACCATTAGGTACAGAGCAGCGGACCGCGCCGAGTTGTTCGCGGACCACCTGGAGCAGCTGTTCAGGCCTAACCCAGAATCGGATAAGGACACTGAGAGCTCAACCAAAATGTCACAGGACCTCCAACACTTAAAATCCTACCTTGCAAATCCGGTCCCTCCGGAGGAGGACCCGATCGTGTTTACTCCAAACACAGTTCGCAGCATGATAAAGACCCTAAAACCCAGGAAAGCCCCAGGACCCGACGGGATTCCAAATTCCGCCTTGCGACATCTGCCGCACAAAACCATCTCCGCTCTAGCCAGGCTTTTTACAGGAATCCCACGGACGGGAGAGTTCCCAACAGACTGGAAGGAAGGAAGGATTATCATGCTGCCGAAACAGGGAAAAAACGTGCTCCTCCCCGGGAGCTACAGACCCATTACACTGCTCTCAACCACTTCCAAACTATTTGAGAAGCTCCTACTGCGCAAAATGGCACCCTTTATCATCCCCAGACCAGAGCAACATGGGTTCAGGCCTGAACACAGTACCACGCTCCAGCTGTCGAGGGTACTGCATCAGATTACGGCAGTAATGAACAGGCGTGAACACGCCGTGGCAGTACTCCTCGACATCGAACAGGGATTTGACCGTGTATGGCATGACGGTCTGCTGCTCAAGATGTCACAAACACCGACACCCCGTCGCATCGTGAGGGTGGTCTCCTCCTTCCTGTGCGACAGGACATTCCGAGTGGCCGTGGACAATGCAGTGTCCACCCCCAGGAAAATCTCGGCGGGCGTCCCACAGGGCAGCTGCCTGTCCCCGTCCCTTTACACCCTATACACGGACGACATCCCCTCCATACCAGAGGTGGAAATCGCCCTTTTCGCTGATGATGTAGCATTCACATCATCCAGCATAAAGGCCGCCCATGCCGCCAAGAAAATGCAGCGAGTGTTGGACCTTTTGCCACCCTGGTTCGACAAATGGCGGCTCAAGGCCAATGTAGGCAAGACCCAGGCCATGACCTTCGGCAGAGGCCAGCTATTCCCTCAGCCGCTCAAATTAAATGACCAAACTATCCCCTGGAGACGCCATAGTAAATACCTCGGTATTACCCTGGACAACAAGTTGTCCATGAAACAGCACATTAAGTCGCTAATAGGGAAAATTAGAGCCTCCCGCGCGTTACTGCGCCCTGTCCTCAAGTCCCACCTCCCAGTACGCACCAAGCTGGGGATCTACAAAATCTATGTTCGCTCAGCACTAACTTATGCAGCCCCAGCTTGGTTTGGGCTGGTGCACCCTCGCCTTATGGCTCGACTCCAAGCGCAGCAAAACCTTACCCTGCGCACCATATTGGCTGCCCCCTACTTTGTAAGGAATACAACAATACACAAAGATCTTCGGATGGAAAGTCTTACGGACTTCTCCCGACGCCTGGCAGTCAACATGTTCTCACGAGCCGATGCCTCTGAGTGGGATCACATCAGAGGCATCGCGCCCCTTCATGCTCGCCCCCCTGAACTTCACCCCGGCGAAAAGCCCTTCCCCAGGGACTTCGCCGGCGTTTAAAAACCCACAGATACTTCTTCCAACCTGGTAACCCTCGGGTACCAGCGTCTGTCCATATACCTACCCATCATCTTCCTTCCTTCCCCCGGCCTCGTAATCCCAACGGGGCCACCCCCCAGCCGGCTCAACACCGGCTGGATACTCAGGAGTGACCCGCCCCGCGGCCGCTGCTCCCTTTGCATCTGCGAGTATTATTTATAATACCCGCATCATGCTTGGGGGCACCGGTCTCGGCGTGAGGTCCCATAGAAATGTCCAAAAACTACAACAAAAGAGACGCCACAACCTGCCGTCCCTCACGCGACTAGTCCCCCCTTGTCGCTGGTCACTCGGAGCTGGACCTCCCCCGGGGCTACCGGGGGTCTCATCCGGCTCGGGCAGACCGCCATTGGGGGTGAAGAGTGGAGGGGACGAAGGTGAAAAACTCCAAGGACACGTGGCTTTTTAGCCACGGAGAATGAAGCTGCAGGAAGAGGGCACAGGCCCTGAAACTGCCTCTCCCACCCCAACAAAGGGTGGCGAGCAAAACACTGAGCTCCAACCACTCCATCAGCACCGGCCGGAGAGCCTCGACGGTCCTGACACCGTACCGAGGACTCTCCAGCCGGATTGCCCAACGGGCAATGACTTCTCGGCGGGCGTCGACCCACCAGGCGGTGATCTCTTTGATGGAGACCATGCCGCCGCGGGCGCGCGTCTCCGACACCCGCCGATAAATGTCGGCGAGCATCTCCGCCTCCAGATCC
Organism: Lymantria dispar; assembly: GCA_032191425.1. Taxonomy (NCBI): domain Eukaryota; kingdom Metazoa; phylum Arthropoda; class Insecta; order Lepidoptera; family Erebidae; genus Lymantria; species Lymantria dispar. The sequence continues at coordinate 617,639 of CM063450.1, read as the reverse complement.
CACGGGGGAGTTCCGGCCAGGAGGCACGCTGCCTCTGTCGCCACCGTGCGGTAACCCCGTATGGCCCTGATCGCCATGACCCTCTGTGGTCGCCACAGGAGGGCCCTAAGACGGACGGTCAGGGACCCCGCCCACACCGGTGCGCCATACAGGGCCATCGACCGGATCACCCCCACGTACAGCTGTCGGCACGTAGCACTGGGTCCGCCCACATTCGGCATCAGCCGCGAAAGGGCGGACGCCGCGCCGACAAGCCGGGGAACAAGTCGATGGAGATGCTCCCGGAACCAAAAATGCCCGTCGAGCACCAGGCCCAAGTACTTCATGTGGGCCTGGATGCTGATGGTGACCGACTTCACGGTGATCGAAGCGCCGGCGGGAGGCCCGGCGGTACGGAGGCCATGGAACAAAAGGGCCTCCGTCTTTTCCAGGGCCACCCTCAGCCCCAGCGCTTCGATCCGCCTGACAATCTCCTCGGTGCCGAGAGTTGCCAGGCGTGCCGCCTCCTCTAGCGTCCCACCCCGGGCTGTGACGAGTGTATCGTCGGCGTAGCAAATTACGCCCAGCCCGGGTGGGGGAGGCTGCCTCTCAACGCCCAGTCGTAGCCGATATTCCATGACATGACATCGATGACATGTTGGTATAGGGTTTCATTTCGAGTTTTCTTTCTCTTACGCAGATGATAACATCTGCGTTAAAGACAACTATGCGACATAAAATGCATATAAATGCATTTTATATCGCATAGTTGTCTTTAACGACATCCACGGGCAAGATTGGGAGTGGTGAATAGTATTCTTTCTCCGTCACCACACGAAATTTAATAATAAAATAATGTAAAAATTAAATACAGTGTAAACTCTTTATAACGTTATCCTTTATAACTATAAACTCCCTATAACGTTGAAGTGAGCCCAACTTGGTTGGTTTGCGTTAAAACCCACATATTGAAACACTCTTTATAGCGATACGCCATTCTCTATTACGAAGAATTACGAAGAAATGTGTTCATATTTTTAGACAGTAAATATTTATTATCGCTATTATTGTTTATGTTATGTTATCAGGTAACAAAAGACTTTGAAGCTCCGAAACATCCGAGGTCGGTCTAGCTTTTGTTATCCTTAATTGCCTTGAACACGTGCAGTATGACGCATTGTTTTCTCGGAAGTGATGGTCTTCGACCAAGCGTACTGCGTACCTATCATATTATCAGTCGTAAACCTACTTTGAAACTGTTAACATGGCCAGTAAACGGAAAACGATTTGTGTTGACGAAAAAGTTTGTGTGATACGCGCGATTGAAAAGGGAGAAAAGAAAAGTGACGTTGCAAGGCGTTTTGAACTAAGTCAATCCACTGTTGTAGCAACTGTACAAATGGTAGCATTTGGAAAAATCAAAAAACAATTCTACAGGCGGCGCTGGAAGGAAACTTTTCTAAAAAATTAAGAAAGCCAAAATTCGAAGACTTAGATCAGGCAATGTTGTCGTGGTTTAACAATCAGCGCCAGAATGTACCGATCTCGAGGCCAATTGTAAAAGCTAAGGCTGAAAAGTTTGCCAACCAACTTGGCATAATTGACTTTAAAGCATCTGAAGGTTGGCTCGGAAAATTTAAGCACCGTCATCAAATTACGTACGGTAAAATGAACGGAGAGGCGCGGGATGTCGATATAAATGTGACTAACAATTGGATTAGTACAATGTGGCCTAAATTAAAGATGAAGTACTCACCAGAAAACATTTTTAATGCAGATGAAACTGGCCTTTTTTTCAAGTTGACTCCCGACAAAACTTTAAAATTCAAAGGGGAAAAATGTGTTGGAGGAAAACTGTCTAAAGAGCGTATTACAGTTCTAGTGGCTGCCAATATGAGTGGCACAGAAAAAAGAAAGCTCTTAGTTATAGGCAAATCGAAAAACCCTCGGTGTTTCAAGAACATAAAACAGTTGCCAGTTACGTACAAAGCAAACAAGTTAGCTTGGATGACATCGCAGATTTTTGAAGAGGAAGTGAGAAAATGGGATGCTGAATTAAAATCACAGAAAATCTTGCGTCTAGTATACAGTTGTCCTGCTCACCCAATCAGTTTTTTTGTTCACTCCATATAACGATAACTCTCTATAACGACAAAAAATGCTCAGTCCCTTGAGTTTCGTTATAAAGAGTTTACACTGTAATATACTGTAAGATATTATTTGTGAAGAGTAAGGTTATATAAATATCACCTCTGCATATCTCAGCGCCGTCTCTCTCACACTCTCATGCGGGTGATCCAGTCCGGGCTGCAGTACAACAGCTGGTAGTTTGAGACGCTTACACAACTGGCGGAAGCGCTCATGGTGGCCCTCTATACCCGGTATTATGCAGAGGTACTGTCCAGGGATACTACAATCGTAGTCTACCTAAAATGATAAACGTTAAACAAGGTTACGACAGAATGTAATTAGTGTATTATTGATGTGAAACATCTATAGGTAAGGGTAAACCTGATCGTTGGCGTGGCGTTAATAGATCACGGTGACACAATGCCATGCTATATGATGGAATATACGAGGATAAACCTGATCGTTGGCGTGGCGTAAAACAGGTCACTGACGTAACACCATGCTATATAACGGAATATATGTACTATAGGTAGTACTGTGAGAGTGAGACGGAGCGACGCCATATTGTTTGTAAGCGACTGTGCGGTGAATATTAATTCACCGCACAGTCGCTTACAAACAATATATAATTATATAGTCGTTGTGTAATATTGTATATAATAATATACTTAAACATAAATCGTAATATTCTATTAATACATTATGCCATATTAGTTCCTGTCGTAATCTGTTCTTTTATACATATATGTTCTTTTGTACAAAATAATTTCGACGTTTCACATCTGCCAGGCGTCCTGAGCTCAGTTTTAAATTATTATATCTAAATCTTACAGGCACATTGCATAATATAAAATTTGAAAAAAAAAATTGTTTCATAAAGCCACTCTTGCCAGGCAGGTCGGTGACCGCAGTTGTTGCTACAAATTTCCCAGGAGCCTATTCCCCTGCCTACAATGATGATGAATTTAGAAAATAATATTGTCATCAGAGCTAAAGACGTGTAAAATTTAGTAAACATATTTAATTCAATCGTTCAAGCCAAACAAGCAGGGCTAAATGAAACCGTTTAGAAATAATTAATTTTGAATTAAAAATAAAAAACCACCTGCATAAACACCAAGGTACTAAAATCAAAAGATAATCTGATTTGCCATTATAGAATACCATTTTAGACTTCAAATAAAAGCTATCCAGCTATATCTTTGCCCATCACTGGTCTATATCGTAAGTTCCCAGAGGACTTTGTGTATTTATCACTTTGCCATTTTCATTTAGTTATACATTTATCAACTTACCGATATTATTTTGTGAGCAAGTGTTGAGAGCATTACTAGATCTACAGTGGCGAGGAGCTCATCAGGGTAGATTTTCGATACAAAGGTTGAGAGTCCTCTCACGTGTAGTGGAACAACATCTGTCACATAGTTCTCCAATTCATGAATTCTGAAAGTAAACAATTATAAGTGCATAGCGTACGGACAATGATATCTGATACACTCGGGCGCGTCGCTTCAATAGCATCAATCAATGTTATGGTTAAACTTAGCTTTGAGTAACAGTCGTCCATACGTCACATTTTATTATCATATACAGTTTATTTTACTACGGGATGGTCAATGTTATTGGACTATAGATCATAGACTGCCCCAAAAAATCTGCAGTTAGAGTACCCTTATCCCTAACAAAGTTTTTGAACTCAAAACGTGTTTTAAAATCTAAATGTTATTAATTAGTGTATTTACTGTATGAAGAACTTCCTTTTTTCCTTGAAGACAGTTAATGACAGTAGATCTAACTCGTGTATCTATGTTCATTAAATAAATTAATCTTAAAATAAATTACTGTTTATTAAAATATTACTCACTTTTGTAAAGTTAAATGTGGTACTTGCCGCTCCTCTAGTGACAAGTTGTACATTATATTCAAGAAGGCACATATTGATGAAACCTTTTTATCCTCCATACCCAACTGTTGCAGTGTTACATCCATCCCTTCATGTTGCGTGACCTGTACACCTGAAATAGAATATATAACTGAAATGTCTCATCATTATCATCTAAGCTCGTACAAGACCAAGCCACTGGTGGGCTCTAGCCTGTTCCACATTGAAGTAGAAATTGGTCAAATATACAAAGCTGGTATGACGGTTTAGTATAAATTTTCGAGTTTCCTTTTCCTACGTGAATGAAATCTAGATATTGGTCGACTTATACCTCCACTCGTCCACCTACGGGCAGGAGATGAGGTAGTATACTAACTATCTTACGTTACCACCAAAAAGGAAAACTCCTTGTTATAACTTTAGAAATAAAAACGGAATACAATACAATGAACTACAATGAACCTACTTCTAATTTGTGGTGTGAAAACAATATCATTCGAGGCAGCACAGTTATACAATCAATTGCCTAACGACATCAAAGAATGCAATACATTAGGAATATGTAACTTGTATTATAATCAAGAGGATAATATTATACTGTAATTTTAGATAATAACATTGCATCTCAGTGTACGTGAACTATAATATGTTTATATGTGAAATAAATTTGTTTAAATACAAATACAAAAATCTCTCGTCCTCTTGTCGCGGTATTTTTTTAATACGCATTCTATTATACGTTACCTGCGAGTGCAATGACGTCATTAAATAGCTGAGGTTGTTGGTTGAGTTCCTTTATTCGAGCAACTAATGACACATTGGTGTTATTTTGTGCACCTTCTATAGCATCCGCCACATCGACTTTCATAATCCCATTCATCTTAATAAAAAAAAAAATATTAAAAATATTAATTAAGTAAAAGCTTTTATATTTAAATGTAATGATTATTAAGGTAATTGTAGATTGTTTGAAGTATTTCTAGCTGTTTATAGAAAAGTATAAGAAAACAGGATTTTAATAGACAGACGTGTTACTTTTTTTTAGAATTCCAAATTCTTGTTAGAGTGCTCGTTACAGTTTTGCTGTAATCAAAACTGGTACTATTAACTTCCAATCTCACAATTCATATGATTACATTGCACAAGAGTTAGTGCATTGTTTACCTGGTTTATATTAGACAAATCCAACCATGTTGCTGTAAATCCTGATTTAACTCTGGATGAACAAACCATCTCTCCTAAATCTTTGATCGTAGACACTACTGTAAAATATCTGAAAACATTAATAACACAACATGTTATTCAATAAAAATATGTATTGTAGTGTATGCCTAACATAATACATACTTTAGTTGATGGCATAATGTTCTCGACGCCAAATCTAACTTGTCCAAAGCAGCAATAAAATCTATAAAACTTCCATTGTTATCCGTAGGAGCTAATATAACATATATGCGTTCAATACTTCCTAAGCGTAACGCATCATTTAACACCTTAGTCGGCGATAGATCTTTGGTTAATTCTTCACTAGAAACTGCAAGTTTGACTCCAAGTTTTTCCCAGGATCTATAATAATAGAGAATTATATAAATATAAATCAAGATGTAAGTCAGTTTCACTGCCATTGTAGGAACGACTCGTCAAGTATGAATCAAATCAAATCAAATCATTTATTCTGCATAAGCCCCTTAAGGGCACTTACATATTGTCAAATTACACGTTTGAATACAATACAACAATCTACCACCGGATCGGAACGCGGCCACAAACTGAGAAGATCCGGCAAGAAACTCAGCGGGCAGTCATTTTTTTCTTAATCCTTTAAATATACATAATATTATGCTTCGTACAACATATGTGGTATTAGCTCCAGTGTGATGCCCTTCGAAATTGTATATATGTATAAATTTTCAAGATGTAGTACAAGACAAAAAATAATTAAAGCATAAAGAAAGGAAGAAAAATATGGCTGGACCAGATCCCACAAGCAGCACCCGATCACGAGTTAACTACTAGAGCAGCCATCACTCTCCTCAACCATATTAGAGGGAAGGGAGCGACCCGCCCCACATAGCTACGGCAAGCAGAACCTTATTCAGTGAGCATGACCAAACCATAAATAAAAACACAAAACGAACTACAACTACTACTATATAAAAAAAACTACTACTAAAAAAAAATTATGAACTATAGCAGGTATGCAAAGAGATCTAAACCAAAATTCGACAGGCAAAACACGCTACGCTGTACAATCACAAGAGTAAGAGGAAAAAAAATAAAAATAAAATAAGTTATAAATATTACAAGTTAGGAATACCTTAAAGCTATTACCTTAAAACAATTACAATAACATTAATTGCTGAATGAGGAGCTGCTCATAACCACTCTGTATTATCATCTAAATAATCCGAAATTTTGTAATAGCCTTTGCTACAAAGTCTACTCTTAATAGCTTTTTTAAACATATTAATTGGCATGCTTCGGACATTTTTAGGTAGTTTATTGTAAAAACGTATACATTGCCCCATGAAAGACCTACTAATTCTTTGTAGACGAGTAGTATGTATTACTAGATTATCCTTATTCCTAGTGTTTACATGATGAATGTTACTGTACTTCTCAATTTTTCCAAAATTCTTTTTTACATACATAAGATTTTCGAATATGAATTGTGATACAACAGTTAGAATGTTTATCTCTCTGAACTTTTCTCGAAGTGAAGCTCTTGGGCCTAGATTATAAATAGCGCGGACAGCCCGTTTTTGGAGAACAAAGATGGTATTCAAATCCGCGGAGCATCCCCAAAGTAGTATGCCATATGACATACGGCTGTGAAAATAAGAGAAATAAACTATTCTAGCCGTTTCGATGTCAGTTAACATTCGAATTTTCTTTACAGCATAAGCCGCTGAGCTAAGTCTATTTGACAATTTTTCAATGTGAGGCCCCCACTGAAGTTTCGCATCGATGGTGATACCTAAAAAACCCGTGGACTCCACTAGGTCTAGGGCCACACCATTCATTTGAACATTGGTTTCCACTTGTCTCACATTAGGTGTGGTAAATTTAATACATTTAGTTTCTTCTCATTAAGAACAAGATTGTTTATATTGAACTATAAGCTTTAGGTTTGCCAGTATCAGAATATTGGCTTGTATATAGGTTGAGAAGAAGAAAAATACCTGAATTTGTACAATTGATACGTCGATGAATCCTTACAACAAACGTGTAAGTTTTTCGCTCCTTGACGTATAAGTGCCTCTGCTATTTGAACCCCTAAAGCTTCATTATTCCAAAACAATATTTGACATTTATCAGGATTGCATGTATTTCTGTAACGAAGAATTAACCATTCTGTCACATCTAAGCAAAATATATTTGTCAAATCGTTGCAAGTAGTTTTATTTATTAAAATCCGTATCAACCTTTATGGGACAAAATAAATATGGACCTCATGTTAGACTTGAATGAGATGGAGGTGCTCTTGTTATAAAACTCTTAAGAGTTTCTAACGTTCCAACCGCCGGCTCCTCCATTTTCATAAGTTTGGTTTAAATAAGTATACACAATTCGATTAAATGATTAGCTGTATGCCTTTTAAAGATTTGACTTTTAACAAATATATGCCTTGTGGCCGATTGAGTAAAAATATTGACTTCGTGATGTGGATAAATACATTAGTAAAACCTATGAAAATAGTATATTGTATGAGCACGCACCTGTGTTGTGTTACAGCAACGCCGTCGCGCATACGCAGTAACACGCGACCAAAGTGTCGCCTATTGTGTAACAGTTCAAACGCGCTGCGTACGTGACGCGGCTCGTAAGTAACGCGCGTCAGAGGCACCACGTAACCAGACCCAATGCCCGCAAACAGTAGCTCTTGTAATACCTGACAACAACAAATCAAACAACTCAGTTGTGCTGATTTTCGGCGTCTCGATCACCGTCATTCGGTTGGTATCAGCATCCAGGCCCATATGAAGTACTTGGGCCTGGTGCTCGACGGGCGATGGTGGTTTCGGGAGCATTTCCGCAGGCTCGTCCTGCGGCTCGTCGACGTGGAGTCTGCCCTACAATGGCTGATGCCGAATGTGGTCGGACCGAGCGCGGCATGTCGACAGCTGTACGCGGGGGTCATCCGGTCGATGGCCCTGTACGGTGCACCGGTGTGGGCGGGATCCATGACCGCCCCACTTAGGGCCCTTCTGTGGCGTCCACAGAAGGTCATGGGGTCAGGATCATCCGCGGGTACCGCACGGTGGCGACGGAGGCGGCGTGCCTATTGGCCTGGACTCCCCCGTGGGACCTGGAGGCGGAAATGCTTGCCGACTTGTATTGGCGGGTGTCGGGGGTGCGCGGGGAGGGCGGTGTTGTTTCCTTGAGGGAGCTCACCGCATGGCGCGTCAACGCCCGCCGAGACCGGCTGGCCTCTCCAGCCGGTCTGCCCAACGGGCAGCCGATCGGCAGCTCGATACTGTGTTTGGACCGTGGAGGCCTTCCGACCGATGCTGATGCAGTGGTTGGAAAGGCGGCACGGGGCTCTCCTTCCGACTCGTACAGGTCTTGACGGGACATGGATGCTTCGGCAAGTATCTGTACAGGGTCGCTAGGAGGGAGAGAACTCTATCCTGCCACCACTGCGATTGCGACGAGGACACGGCGCAGCATACGTTCGAGGTCTGTGCCACTTGGGCAGAGCCGCGACGTGAACTCGTCGCAATCATCGGTGCCATCCTGAAGCTGCCGACCATCGCTAGGGAGATGCTCGGCAGCATCAGGAATTGGGACGCGGTCGCAGCCTTCTGCGAGGCAGTTATCTCGCAGAAGGAGGCGGCGGGTCACGAGCACGAGGAGCACAGCCTCGATGATGCGACCCGCTGCCGGCGACTGGGGTGGCGCAGGCGGGATTACCTGCGTGCAATGCCGCCATAGCCGAGGCCGCGGGTGACGTGACCGGGGATTAGTCCGTCACCCGCTGAGAGGCCGATCGCGCGAGGAAAGACCGACGTCCTCCCCGAGGGTCCCCCCCGTTGGTCGATGGGAGGGTACCCCGGGTAGGGGGTATTCCGTCGGGCCGACTACTGGTGACAAGTAACCCTGCTCCAGTGGTCGGCCCAACGACGAAGGCGACGTGGTGTTCGGGTGGGTTGCGGGTGTTGCGTGTTTAAGCCCCTCTGTCGCCCCGGACGGATTGGTGCGGAAGCGCGCCGACCGCAACCCACCCCAAAAAAAAAATGAATTGAAATCCATAAAATCCTTTCTTAACGGGTCCCTACGTCACAAAATAAAATTATGGTCAAAGTTGCATGTTTCTAGCTTCAGTAGTTTCAGCTCGGCGTTGATGAGTTAGTCGACCAACTTCTAGATACCTATTTACACCCTTAGAGGGTGAAAATTAAGAAATGCTGAAACACGTGTTTATTTATTTTTATTGTACTGACAATTAAAAAAATATTTTAATTGAATCATAGATCAACAAGTAAAAACATTATGTACATAGATATTATGAAAATGATCTTAATACATATATGTACTATATATGTCATGCATTAAACGCAATATCAGTGGGCGAGTATATGAACTGTCGCAAGGAAGCATATTGGGGCCGCTACTTTTTGTCATATACCTATATGATCCACCATAATGATAACACCATAAATGATCAAAAGTAGTTGATTACCATTTTTTCATTTAGCATTAATCGCAAAGAAAGTAGGTAGTTTATTTTAAATAGAGATCCATAATTTTATAAATTCACGTTAAATAAATATATAAACCTAAGTAATTTAAAATTGCATGTCATCTTACTTTCATATCTTCATGAAGTTTGTGTGCAAATACAATTTGAAAATCAAGAAGCAAATATGACCGGTCTTTGGTCATATGATGCATCCTATAGTCATACTTGTCACGATCTTGAATCTGTACTGTATCGATCAGTAGACCACTAGAACCGCAACATCGTATAGACGCCTGAAATTAAATAAATAACAAATTAAATTATATACAAATATTATTCATAATACGATCATGTTTATTGCAAGGGCTCACTAGTTAATATGATCGAATTAGAGAATTTATTAAAATTGAATTGAACAGTTCAGTTAGTGTCTCTAACAGTGATAGTGTGTAGGCCCGGTATGGAGGTGAGCACATAAATACGAGTAAATACTGTCAAAGGGTATGTGTTATGTTAGTGCTCACTTGTGTTTTCTCATTCTACCTAAAACTTATTGACCTCTTATTTGAATAAGCAGGACATACTTAAAATGAAGAATGGTGAATAGATGAATGAGTGGATAAATGCTATGCTTTTGTTATTATATTGTGTTTGTATTAATAAATGTTTTATTTATAGTTAATTCGTTTGACGATCTAGTTGGTTTCATTAAATATTTATACAAATCAATATATAGATTAAGTATTTACAGTGGATTAAATAAATAATTGTCATTCCATATTTTATTGAGATTTTATTAATTTAAACCACGTCATAGAAGAATAAAGTTCAGCAAGCACAGACGCACTTTCATTTATTTCGTATATTAGCTATTAATAGAGAATAATCATTTCTGACGTAGATTTCTCTCATGCCTCACAATATTTGTTTTTATTTTTGACATGATGTTATCGTTTAAAATGTAATTAGTCATGATATTCAAATATATTAGCGGTTTTCTTGACAATTGTATGGCATTAAGTTGCGTTAGTCGAGTTTCACTCCCACTACAGTTGTAATTAATACTTCTTGTTATTACTACTTCATTATATATATATATATATATATATATATATATATATATATATATATATATATATACGTACATATACACTTGCATCAAATAGTTTGTTGCTTATCTCGAGATTAAGTCTTGCTGTGCTCTTAAATTACTTAAGAACATTAGCAGTGCTTATTGAATACACAAGGGTATCTCTTATTCTAAATAATGTACGTTTATTGTAATGGGTATCAAAGCTTCCTTACGTCTTTGAGAAGTCCTTTTGTACACGAAATAACTAAATTGCACCCTTGCCCTTGTGTCCCATGAAGGACCATATCTGCGAAACTTTCATCACAGCTGTTGCCAATGTGTTGTTCTGAAATTATGATATCTCATGGTATATGCAAGTGTAAACTGTATATGAATAGTTTTATAATATTCCTATTTATTTACCTTGCAGTTGAGGAAATCGTTTGAGCAAAAACATTTTCTGTATGTTGTCACTAATAGTAGTGAATACTTGACATTTAAAAGCGAATGCGATGACTATTGCCGCTTGACCCAATGCACCGCTCCCTTCATGAATTAATATAATCATACCGGGTCTAATGTTGCCTTTGATAACCTTAAAATAAATTTGAATCTTTAAAATATACTGCAATAATTAGAGTATGATATAGGTATATTATAAAGAAAACCGGGGAGTATAATTGTCTAGCGTCTGTGAACTTTGCAAATGTCTTTGATTCAAATAATAATTGTAAATTACGCAAAAATCAAGTAAAGTGTTTGTATATAGAAAACTGATTATGTCATCTCCCCATAGCCTTCTGTTAGTGAACATGATATATTTATGTTGATAGTTTTATTGTTAGTTATGTGACGAAAGAAATTACAGTATTATAAGAAGTCTCCCTACATCATCATCAGCCACCCTGCGATAAGTGTACTCTGAAGAATTAGACTCCGGGTTGAGAGCCCTCAGCGCTCACCCATAGTCCGGTAAAGCTGTCAAAGCCATCTGCGGCTAACAGCTATAGTATAGAGGATTCGATAGTCAACGCTCGGGGACGTCAGGTCACGTGTGCAGACGTCTCGTGATAGTCATCAACGTCCGTCATGAAGGTCGTGTGAGCCATTTTTAGAGTGTAATTAGTGCTGATTTTACAAAGTAAGCAAATATTGTTTCATGGTGAATTTGAATTATGTAAAAGTGAGTACTATTGTTATTTAAACCTCAGATTATTGCTGTAATAGACAGATTTCTTGTTCATGTTTGTATATTTTAAAATATTAATTAATAAATATTAGATATTAATTTTTAATTTTAAATCTTCTCGGCAATTGAATTGTGTTTACATCTACTAGGAATGAATGTTGCAGCACTAAATAATAAATGTAGGTCGCTATGTATTCAGTCTTATGGAACACAATATAAACAAATATAACTTACGAGTGCATAAAACGCGTATGTGTATGCGAGCGGTACTGTGGCCGCCTCCTCGAGACTCCAGTGTGCGGGAACTGGCCACAGCAGTAGTGGTTCTGCAGCGACTTGAGAGCTGGCTGCGTTTCGGCTTACTATACCCATCACAAGCTCCCCACTGCACACGAGTAACATAGACACACTCACTCACTACATATTTATTGGTATCTTAATAAATATATTCAATAAAAGAACAAACTATTTGCAAGAACTAAACCATATTCGTACGTATGGTGACGAAGAAAGAATTCACCACCCCTTTTCTTGCATAGGGGGTGTGGTAGAAGACGAGTAAGGGACAACACGTAGATAACAATCCACGCAAGACAATAAGAACTCATAGCAAACCCCTATACCGTCTGCTCGGCTCGAGCACAGTAATCGAACGTATCGAAGTCGTAATAAATTATTGAGCAAAAATTTTGTTTAATAAAATCTATTTCGACGCAAAATCGCCGCCAATTATTAAAAACAAGTTTCATATGAATTCATTCCACGTATGTGTTTCCAAAAGAGAGATTTTAAATTAACTTTTCAGTAAGATTAGATATTGAAAGATATATAAATACTTTTTAGTGAGTCCGCTGAAGTCCATTCCATACGCGTTATATTCGCTTTCAGTAATACCGATAGCTCTCTTCACATCTAACGGATCCAGTCCAGCGTAGTGAACCTAATATAGTGACATAATTATAAACATTTCAATATTTCAAATAAATTGTACTTAATTATATTTAAGTTATACAGACTGTTACAGTAACTCCCGTGTCGTCTGTGGTGTGACCCGGTACCCAGTGTAACGAGTCTAATTTGCCAATTTGTTCAATCTGTAGTGTCGCAATATCAGATGTTTCATTATGCTGTGATTTGACTTCATTTAACTGCAAATAACATATTAGAATATTATACCTTTTACTATTTGCTGACTCCAAACATGTATCAAATTCAAGTCTATTTATTGTATTCATAATTCTATAGCACATTTAAATAAGTTTCTAATGACTTATATTTTGTTAACGTTAACTAATACTTATACTTTAACTTGTTTTATAAATGTAAAGAAAGAGATTGGTGACCTAGTACTGGTGACTAGTTTATCAATCACAAAAACAGAAATACCTACATCTGAATATGATTAGCTCAAACATATACCTTTTTTTGAAGTAAAACTTGTTTACGCGTGCTTGAATTGGGTAGTAAGCTTTTGACGAAAGCGTTACGAAATATATGATCGAACGAGAGTATTATATGGTTCAGTTTTACAAATGATCATCAATCTATTAACATGTAAAGAAATACTAAGTTGTTATACGTATACTGTGCATACTGCGCCCCGTATATATTTATAATCTAAATAGGAAATATTTTATTTATTTGTTCTTTATATTGTTTATTGAAAACAGTCTAACTCTTGTTTACATCGTAAAACTAATTTTGTTAACATTACCTAACATGTGCATAATTATGCACATGTAATTGTATACACAGAAAATTTGAAATTTAAAACTTGTAGTATTTATAATCAAAACTTACGCTATCGACTTCGGAAGGAGCACCACTTAATACCAGTTTTAGTAGACCACGACTAACTGGCAGTAAATGATGATGCCGAATATGTTCAAGTAGAACCCCTCCACATCTTAAAATTAAGTAATAATTAATGATGAGCAATGTGGCAATGCGACAATACTATAAAGCGTGGTCACTTAGTTTATTGAGGCTAAGGAGTGAAGAATAATAAATTCTTAAGTAATGAATAACCTCACTGCGAACATTAAGGCGCTTATTCTTCAAATAAGTGATACATTAAAAGCGGTACTCCAACACGTCAGCTCAACTGTTTTATAGATCCAGTAACAGCCGGTAACAGTGACCGGTCTCTAAAGTTGTCATTCTACTGAGAGTATTATTATTTATTCTAAGTTGTGTGTAGCAGTTATCGTTCATAAGTATGTCAAAAACAACTCGAACAAGGTCGAGTGAGTGAATAAATCGAATGGAGAGTGGGTGTTATACTCAGGATTGACGATAATGATCATTCGTCGGAGGTAGTACCTATCTGCTTTGATATAGTCCTCCAATGGAACAGTCCCATATGAAGACATATCATAAAGAGATATCTTAGACGAAAACATGGTAGAAGCCGTCCACACGTTCAAAAGGCACCTGACAGCAATTATGGAACGTAAAAATAGGTTAAAAGAGGGCAAAAACTCTTTATTTAAAATTCGTATAATATCAGAGTGTCTTAGATTTAATGGTCTATAATGGTACAAAATGCTGAAGAATTATAGAGAAACACCACTCTGTAGCTTCATTTGCACTCACTTGATGACTATCTAGGACTACGAAATGGATCTAAAAGTGTAGAACAGCGAGATGTTATCTCCTTGAAACTGATCAAAACTATATTGGAACATGTTTCCTAACTCATGGACTGGACTGAAGTCAGCGTCGAAATTAGAAGCGGATACATCAGTAACGTTAGCTGCAGCTGTCTACGGCCCATGTACAGGTACGGGCTATATTGTAGAATATGTCAATAATTCTCGTAAATTCAAGTGAAGATTTTTTTAAAGAATACCGGCACTAATCTTTGTATTGTGGCAAATTTTACAAACATATTGATGGAAACAAATTACACTCAGACTCAGAATAACAATTTATTGGATAGCACAAAGTGTTTGCCTGCATGGAAATCGATGACATTGGAATGGTAGGTTGGTCTTAACCATTACGCCATTTATGCAAATAAAATTTAAGAGATATTATGAAAAAGCGATAATAAATAAAAATGGTGTAATAACTTTAATAATTACCTCGTAGACTCGTCAAATACAGATGCTTGCATCACGTTTCTTCCATTCAATTGAAAAATGTGACTTTTCGTATGCTCATCAACATCGATACTTAAACGCTTAATGTATGTAGATACAGACGTTACATTGAATGATTGCCGCAACAAGTTCAACTGTAATATGCCGTCAATGAACGTAACCCAGTTGTCAGCCCATACGAGCGCCGCCTTGTTCAGTGACGAGCAAGTCCCTTCGATGCTTTGGAACTCACCGCTGTACTTGTAGCCCCTCTCATTAAGCAATTGGTAAATATCTTTTGACGTCAATTCTAATGCCATATTTTCTATTGGTACTGTGCCTTTTTTAAGTGTTTTTGGATTGGATTTGACTATAAAGCCTGATATAACCTTGGAGTATTTACTCATAACCTTAAAATTTGTCATTATATTAATGCCTATGAATGCGACGAAAAAATTGGTACAATAAAATCAAAAAACAAATAACTACTTATTGATTACCTCAAAACGTGCATTGTTCTCATACAGATATACATTAAGCTTGAGTGGTTTCTGATCGAACAACAGAGGCTGTGCGTGAAGATATACGTTTTGAAATACGACCGACGTGCTTCGTTTAGGCAAATGCAGATACATTGAGAACATGTCCCATACAGACACCAGGGCAGCAGCGAAGGGGTAACACATTTTATCTTAATAAACAAACAACAAAATTAACTCAGATTTAGTTACACCAAGCTATTGTCTTTATATTTTCATTAAATATTTTGGTTATAAAATAGTTCTTACTTCTGATGACGTGCCCTTTCAAATACTTGTACTCATTATCGTGTATCGACTTCATGAACTTACAAATTGCTGCTGTTTTTCTATCATTGAGTTTGAATGTTGAGACGTCCCTAAAATTAATTACAATGTTTGTTTACAATTAATTACATTGAAATTAAATTAAAGCAATCATCGTAGACAAACCCGCGATATTTACTTTCAGTAAACAAAAAATTTGCACACCGTGTGCAGTTTGATCCAACTTGAAAGATAAGATAGCTTACATCTTAATTTATAGTCGCAATATTATTTTATTGCAAATTATTTGTATTACCTATATATACCTATTATTTGACATTCACAATTATCTGTTAACTCCAAACGATTTTACAGATGGCGATATCTGTTGACTGGATTGGTAATTAATTAATAGATGGCGCTGCTATGTCAAACCTACAAACGTGTCATATACGATTTTAACTTGCTTTTTTTACATAGATGCCATTTGTAAAAAAATATGACTACCTCCATGACAGATGTTCTCCTACAGTTCCACTTCAATAGTTTAATAAAATGTAATATAACAATAACATTAGCCACAGCAACGCGTGGCCGGGTCTGCTAATATATATAAAAGTGAAAAGGTGCGCTTGTCTTTTAATTTGGGCCTTCAGCTTGCCTTGACATTGATATCTCGCTGTTCGCCGTCTGTGATTTTAATGATGATAGCAATGTTTTCTATTTAAATAAATTAAACATCATTATAAATGTTAGCTCTTATCGCGATTACTCTTAGTCGACTTAATATGTTCTCTAGTTTCATCGTATATATTGCAATGGTTTTGGTAATAGTTACACACCAACTCTCCTTGGGAATGCAATTTTTGACGAGACGGCATCAGTTGGAGTTGGTTCCCTTCAATGTAGTAATGATTTTTCACGGCACCCACACGCAGTGTAAAGGTTGATAATAATCATAGTCGTCACCACAAAGGTAAAAAGTTAAAGTGATCAAACATTTATATAGTATAATAATTGTAAGTATAATAAAATATAAGTATAATAATTGCAATTTACTTATAATTATTATATTAGGATAAATATAATAATTATAAGTATAATATTATAAGTATAATAAAATAAATATGAAGTAGTTACCAGGTTTCAGTATGCATCCACTCCACGAGGTGTGAGAGCATCGGCGTTTCCGTCGATACTGGGAACTGAACTGGCGGGTATAGCGCTTGTAACCTCATAGCGTAACCTTCCATGTATATGCTGAAAATATATCCATAATCATTACATTTCTTAAACTATAGTTATATATGAATAACTGATTACAAGACAGAACAAATCCTCTTGAGCTCTTCAGCTATTTATCTGACTAAACAATTATATCAGCAAAAGAATCTGAAATTGGTATGTCGATCAAACGCCTCATATGCTAAACTCGATAGTATACATTCATCACCTAGTAGGTCTATTTCCCTTCCATTGCTGTACAGACGTTGTTATAGCGTTTTATTTAGAGTTTTTCTTTTCTTGCATATTCTATCGAAGCATATTTAATCTCGGGACAATAGATCTGGTGGTGGATTGTATTCTTGTTCCGTAACTATGATATGCATTACCAAAGATTAATACCTATTTTCACAAATTATCTATTAATTTTGGATAATATCAAACACAAAATATTAGGCATCATCTAAGTTGATATAAAAGAGACATAACACGTACACATACGTATCATTCACAATGCCTTAGGTTTCATTTAAAATTTAGGTGATAATGAAGGCAATTGAAATGGCTGAGATTACTCCGTACTTCACATAGATCTCCCTTTAAATGTGGGTGCTATATATGACAATGGCGTGTCATCATTACCCCGCTGTTATCTTTATTACTTGGAGTCTAATTAATATGCACCCTTTTATCTATATATAGATAGGAGATGAGAGTTTTCGAGCGATATATAGACTCATCACCATATCTCTGGAGCCATAAGATGTACAAACTTGAAATGGCAGGGATATTTCTTTCATCGAGTAGAGGTCAGCTAAGAACGGATTTTACGAAAATCCACCTACAAGCTGTGTTGCGGGGCGTTAACAATAATATACATATAAAGGAGGAGGTGAGCCGAAGCTACTGAAGCTAGAAAAACTAAATTTGCACCGTAGTTTCATTTCGTGACGTAGGCACCCACTAAAAAGATTTTTTGAAATACTACTACTAATCTACACTAATATTATAAAGAGGAAACGTCGTATATTTGTTACGAATAAACTGAAAAACTATTAAACAGATTTCAATAATTCTTTCATCATTAGAATTTTACAGTATCCCTGAGTAACGTATGTTAGGGTTTAAAAATTGTATGTTATTTTATTTAATATTTTTATTGATCTACTTAATAATTTAGTTCATATTTTGATTAACAATAATTTAGTCAGTTGAGAGTTTCTACCCCTCCAACGTGGCGGCGGTTGAGTCTACATGTTCTCGTTGGTCGGCCGCCAAGCGTCAGTTGCTCGAGTGCAGTGGAAGAGCGAAGTTGTATTATATAGTGGTGATCAGTTTTAATATTAAGTGAAGTGTTTAGTTAAAACAGTAAAGTGTCTCGCTATTCAGTGAAGTGTAGTATTCAGTGAGTGTTTATTGGTAACAGAGTTCAGTGTCCAGTAGTACTAGTTTAAAGTGCAGTAATAAATATTTTATACCTATAATGAAGTGATTTATTGAATGAACATCGCTGAGCGGTCTAACAATTTCAGAAGTGGGATGGACAGCGTTAACTACGCGTAAGTACACGCCCAATAAATATTTAATAACATCTTTGTATATCAGTGATCGGTTTTAGCCGTCGTAAACATTCTTTTACACGATATTTTAACTTCAAAGTAATCTATAAAGACTATCTGCTTAATTTTACGGGGTCCCTAAAGGGATCGGCATTATGGAACCGCTAGCGTACGAAAATTATAGCCATCGATTTGAAAAAAAATTTTTTTTATTACTTTTCATAACCCTGGAGACCATGGACGACACCTCCAAGCGTGAAAGTCGAAACTCCACTCGAAGAAGAATTGAGACGCTAGATCCTGCAGAAGATCGAAGCCGAAGCCAAGTGAGGAGCCTCGGTCAACGTAGACTGCGGAGTCGCAGTCCACGCAGGATCGAGCATCCAGCAGAGAACGAGTGAAAATTTTGGAGCGACAGTTGTTGGTGGAACGTGAACGACGTCTGGAGCACGAAGATCGAACTACGAGCCGCAGCCGCAGCATCCAGGGAAGAACGTCACGACGCACCAGCCTGAGGAGCAGCCATAGACGGAGCCGGCGCAGATGGTCGTCGCATCGCCGCAAAGCAGAGCATGAGCAGCGCTCTGATCGAGTTGAGCAACGTAGCATCGCGGCATATTTTGAAAGGTCACGTATACCTTCTTTATCAAAGAAAACACATTTCATTTCTCGTCCCTCGACTCATATGATGCTCGATCGACCCCAAAAGGTTGAATCATTTAAACATATTACCTAGCTTTGATCCATCGAGTAAAAATCAACGAATGACGCGTGTGCCAGCGTATATGGTTGGGATAACAAAACTAATATTTATTTTGCTATGTAGAAATTGCACGGCCTTGCTAGTACATGGTTTGGGAGTTTGAATTCAGCTCTTGTATTCTGTCCAGCATTCTTGCCATTGCAAGAAACTAACGAGTGCCTTTCCATGCCAGAAAATATTAATAGTATCGGTGACAGAACTCTCAAATCGGGGCTTTAGAATTGCGTTGCTCATACCCCCATCAGCTTTTACAGTTTTTTTTTATAAGCAGTAAAGAATCTTTCCGAACCTGGGATCGATATCAATTCGGAAGCAAAATAGACAACCCTATAGTAATGTTGCTAATACGCGATCGAATTGTAAATCCAGTGATAGGAATAGCGTTGCTGTCGGTTGTTTCAACTGTAAGAAGCTGCATAATTTTTCTCAGTAACACTATGTATTTCGAAATCAAATTTGAAATTTCTCACTGAAGTCTTTGTTAATGATAGATTATATCGCGCATTCGTTAACTTCGGGAGCGAAGTATCGCTTGTGAAAGATTTTGTTATCGGCGAATTGAAGGTCGCTCGTGGTCATTGTCTGTCACTACTGAAGGGATTCGGCGACATAATCACAAAGGCATTTAATACTCGAGATTAACGTTGACTTGAGTGACTGCTCGCTCAAGTACGAAGTGCGGTTGTACTATTGTGCATGTGTACTATATGTGTAACTATTTGTTAGACGCACGTTACGACCTACTTATTGGTCAGACCTACACCGATCAGCTTTCGTATCTCAATTTTCAAGGAGGAAGGAGGAAGTAAGGCTAGGTCGTCGATATTGATAGAAAAATGCCACTTATAGATGCATATGTTAGTGAATCATTACTTCCGATTTTAAAATCGAGGGGTCGATAGAACTTTATGGTCAGGCATCGATAAGGGCCCGTGTGGAACCTTTCTTTAACGGAAGCTTCTTAGGCATAGCATTGCAGGCAGGCCAACTAAACAGTAATTGGTTTGTGGCGGACTTTATCATACTGCAGATGGTCGTATAAATGACAATATCGGGTTGACCGAGCTTCGCTCGGAATATTTTTATCGAATTTATTTAGATGTATATTAATAAAAAAAAAAAAAAAAAAAAAATGAAAAATACATAAAAAAATTACAAAAAGAGAATAATAACACCGAGATTCGAACCGACGCTGTTTGAATGCCAAAAAAAAACAAAATTAGAATCTGTTAACTTCCCAATTGATCTATCGTAACTCATGACGTTGGACAACGAAATTTGAATTCATATTCTTTTAAAATTTAATGTTTTGTATTATTTTGCTAACCGAGCTTCGCTCGGAATATTTTTATCGAATTTATTTAGATGTATATTAATAAAAAAAAAAAAAAAAAAAAAATGAAAAATACATAAAAAAATTACAAAAAGAGAATAATAACACCGAGATTCGAACCGACGCTGTTTGAATGCCAAAAAAAAACAAAATTAGAATCTGTTAACTTCCCAATTGATCTATCGTAACTCATGACGTTGGACAACGAAATTTGAATTCATATTCTTTTAAAATTTAATGTTTTGTATTATTTTGCTAAAAACACGGACAAAACAACATTTTCTATAAATAAAACCTAGCTAGATCGATTTTTTGAACCCGAAACCTCTAGCATGCCATGTTTCAATAAAATCGTTGGAGCCGTTTCCGAGATCCTGAATATATATATACACAAATTGCTCGTTTAAAGATCTAAGATAATTATGTCCCCATGTTCAGAATGCTGTTGGATTCCATGCGATACTGTAATATGTCGTACAAATCAAGTTGATTTCGTTAATAGTCGTAGAACCCCCAGAAGTATCTGGCTTATAACTGTTGATGAAAGTCAAATTTATGTAAGGTGCCCAGTGATGTAAAGTAGAGGTTGTTCGACATATTCAGAAAATATAAAGGATTGTTTTGCATCATCTCTTAAGGATTTAGGGCGAATCAATGTTAGCGAAATAAATGTCGAGTTAAATAGCCAGCATCCAGTTGTTTATCGCCCTTACAGGCTATCATATCATGAGCACGAGAAAGTACGGTCAATGGTGAGCAAGACGTTAGATGCAGGTGTCGCTAGAGAATCTGTATCAGAGTATGCTAGTCCTATTCTGCTTGTCCATAAAAACGATGGTTCGCTTAGGATGTACGTGGCCTATCGAATACCTAATTCGATCACTATTAAAGAACTATATCCTATGTCAATCATTCAAGACGAGATGGCTAAGCTTGCCGGGCAAGCATGTTTCATTACTCTCGGTCTTGCATCAGGTTATCTTGACTAATGCATCAACGGTCTATCTTAGGCTCTGCTCGTTTCAGCAAAGCGACGGGATATAGTCTGAATATATGCTAGGGATGCAATAGTGTTTTAGTCGACTCGAAGAAGTATAGCAAATACTAAAGGAGTGAAGGTGAAGGAAGATGGTGAGTGTCGTTAACTTCCCACGACCGGTGAATGTGCATAACGTGCGACAATTTCTCAGGTTAGCAAGCTATTTTCGAAAAGTTTATAAAAGATTTCGCTTGGATTGCTTCTTCTCTTAGCAAAGGATAGTCACGATTGCAGTGCTCTTCGCTCCATGTTTTCTAAACGAGATCTAGTTCCAAGGATAACACGCTGGTGGCTTTTATTACAAGAGTTTCAATGTCTATATTGAATACTAGCAACCCTCCTCGCTTCGCTTTTTGTCGCCTTATTCCCGTAGTGCCCGTTCCGGTGAGAATACTGGGATAAAATATAGTCTAGTTTACTCCCTGATATTATAGCTTGCTATCGGTGAAAGAATTTTTTTAGATCTGTCCAGCCGTTTTTGAAGATTACCCGGAACAAACAGACACAGACAAAAAAATATAAAGTGATTTTTAGGCATATAAATATAGTGCAAATAACCATGTGAGCATGAAAAAGGCCTATTATTTTGACATTAGACACTCCATAGGCCCGGTACTGAGATGGGGCATGTAGACTCATTATCTCAGAATCCGGCAACGAACTCTGAAGAGAATCTAGTCTAATATTTCCCCACGGTAATGTATATCACGAGCGAGGACTGGCTGCATACACTCCAGCTTGGTGACTCGGAACTCTGTCGAATAAAGGATATCTTGAGTAGCGATCTAGATGAGAAGGGTCTTAAATTTATCAAAGATAATTTCGTTTTGATAAGTTGTTTCGTTACATATAGGTACCAATAAAGATAATATTCACTGAATAGTACTGTGCCGCATGAACCATGATGCTATCGGTCACTTTGGGGTAGAGAAAACTCTCGAAAGAATAAAGAAGACTTATTGGTTTGCCAAGATGTCAGTTTGTTTAAAAAAAAAACATATTTAAACTCTTGTATCGAATGCACATATGCTAAAAACAATTTAAATGTACGGGAAGGTTGACCACCTTGGGCCGTTCGTCAAATCGAAACGGGGTTATATTTATTTGCTCGTGATCATTAACGCATTTACCAAATTCTGCTTCCCTAAACTTGTTAGAAATAAGCCCTAACATAATTAGAGCTCTCGGTGATATCTTTTTCACTTTTCGAAACTCTGACCGTCTAATTAGTAATCGTGGTTGCTGCTTTACCTCCCACGTTTTTCATAAATTTTGTCTAAATAACGGCATTAAGCATATCCTGAACTATATGGTAAGTCGCAGATCCAACAGTCAGGTAGAACGCTTCTTTTTAGGCTTCATAAGTGATGAACAAAGTAAAAAGCTTATGCCCTCATACGTAGGAACATATCGAGTGATAAGTCTTGGGCAAAGATAAGTGTAATGGAAGCTCCTGTTCCAGGCTTAACTAGCATACACGGCAAACGTCCTACAACTGTAGCCGCGGACCGAATGAGGCCGTGGATACATGTAACAGCACTAGAGGTGTACGAATCCGATATTAGTAGCATCGAGGATGAAGAGAATTTAGATGATTAGTTTTTCTGATGGCGTTTTTTTTAACACCAAGCTACAGATAAAATTTGTTTTGTTACAGGTAAGGCACAAGAATTGATTGGTTTGTGCCTAGATATTAACAAGGCACAAGAATTGATTGGTTTGTGTCTGGATATTAACAAGGCACAAGAATTGATTGGTTTGTGTCTGGATATTAACAAGGCACAAGAATTGATTGGTTTGTGCCTAGATATTAGCAAAGCACAAGAATTGATTGGTTTGTGTCTGGATATTAGCAAAGCACAAGAATTGATTGGTTTGTGCCTAGATATTAGCAAAGCACAAGAATTGATTGGTTTGTGCCTAGATATTAGCAAAGCACAAGAATTGATTGGTTTGTGCCTAGATATTAGCAAAGCACAAGAATTGATTGGTTTGTGCCTAGATATTAGCAAAGCACAAGAATTGATTGGTTTGTGTCTGGATATTAACAAGGCACAAGAATTGATTGGTTTGTGTCTGGATATTAACAAGGCACAAGAATTGATTGGTTTGTGCCTAGATATTAGCAAAGCACAAGAATTGATTGGTTTGTGCCTAGATATTAGCAAAGCACAAGAATTGATTGGTTTGTGCCTAGATATTAGCAAAGCACAAGAATTGATTGGTTTGTGCCTAGATATTAGCAAAGCACAAGAATTGATTGGTTTGTGCCTAGATATTAGCAAAGCACAAGAATTGATTGGTTTGTGCCTAGATATTAGCAAAGCACAAGAATTGATTGGTTTGTGCCTAGATATTAACAAGGCACAAGAATTGATTGGTTTGTGTCTGGATATTAACAAGGCACAAGAATTGATTGGTTTGTGTCTGGATATTAACAAGGCACAAGAATTGATTGGTTTGTGCCTAGATATTAGCAAAGCACAAGAATTGATTGGTTTGTGTCTGGATATTAGCAAAGCACAAGAATTGATTGGTTTGTGTCTGGATATTAGCAAAGCACAAGAATTGATTGGTTTGTGCCTAGATATTAGCAAAGCACAAGAATTGATTGGTTTGTGCCTAGATATTAGCAAAGCACAAGAATTGATTGGTTTGTGCCTAGATATTAGCAAAGCACAAGAATTGATTGGTTTGTGCCTAGATATTAGCAAAGCACAAGAATTGATTGGTTTGTGTCTGGATATTAACAAGGCACAAGAATTGATTGGTTTGTGTCTGGATATTAACAAGGCACAAGAATTGATTGGTTTGTGCCTAGATATTAGCAAAGCACAAGAATTGATTGGTTTGTGCCTAGATATTAGCAAAGCACAAGAATTGATTGGTTTGTGCCTAGATATTAGCAAAGCACAAGAATTGATTGGTTTGTGCCTAGATATTAGCAAAGCACAAGAATTGATTGGTTTGTGCCTAGATATTAGCAAAGCACAAGAATTGATTGGTTTGTGCCTAGATATTAGCAAAGCACAAGAATTGATTGGTTTGTGCCTAGATATTAACAAGGCTGCCACAAGAAGATTGAAAGTATTGTTGGCTTATTAGTTGGGCTCTCCGATAAATTGATCGTTCGGAACCCAAATGATTGATGATATGATGATAAATGACGATATGATAAATGACGATATGATGATAATGACGATATGATGATAATGACGATATGATGATAATGACGATATGATGATAATGACGATATGATGATAATGACGATATGATGATAATGACGATATGATGATAATGACGATATGATGATAATGACGATATGATGATAATGACGATATGATGATAATGATAATGATTTGTAATGGAATACATAAATCTATCGTTGTATTCCATCAAGAGCTATAAGGGAAAAGTTTAAAAGTTAGAACCTAAGTATAGATTTAAGTTATGATGCTGTAGTTATGATGCTGTATTTATTGTTAAGCTTGTACGGCCGACCAAGTGTTAGGGTGCCCGTGGCGACGTGGGCGAGGACGCGCACGTTGTCAGGACGGTCGAGTGTTAGGGTTTAAAAATTGTATGTTATTTTATTTAATATTTTTACTGATCTACTTAATAATTTAGTTCATATTTTGATTAACAATAATTTAGTCAGTTGAGAGTTTCTACTGCCTGTGTTGACCTTGGGTGTCAAAAAAGACGAATAAGGGTTATAATTTACATGTAACGTCTATGTAAGAGAAGATAAATTCGAAATCAAATCCTATATCAACCGGTCTGACCAATATGTTGTATTAGATCATTTAAGCTTCTATTATGGAGGAAGCTCGAACCCAAGAGCGGCACGCATATGAGGTGAAATGATGATGATGATATACACAATACCATTTATAATTTTCTGTGAGAGTAGCATAAACTGGCGGATTCAATCTTTTGGGCAACTTATAAACTTAGTGCTCGGGGTATTGCTAAAGGCTAATAAGGGCAGCTCTTTATACTACTACCACATCAAACTTTGCTTTAAAACATACTATTGTTCATCATGTACCTATAAAATTCAATTAAAAAAAAAATAAATGACTATGTATTGAGTGATTTCTTTTTTTCATTAAGAATTTTTATTAGTAACTTATTTTATTAATAACTTAGACATATTAAGTAGATCGTACAGATACGTACTTGCCGATTGCTTTAAGGAGTTCCATTGCACTATCTGGACTATCTCGTCTGATGAGAGAAATGTTACGACAGCCTGCCGACATTGATCGCTTCAGGATAGCCTGAAGTAGACCGTGTGGTGCTACCTCAATGAGCACAGCGTTGGACGGAATGAGTCGACTCGTTTCTTCAAATAGCACCGGATTCTGGACAAATACCTTTCTTTAAAAAAATAATAGTACGCAGACAGTGTGCGCACGCTGCCACGCGTCTAAATTATATTTAAGTATTAATAATAAATGGGGAGTTCAAGGTAATCCGACATATTTGTATAAATATTAGGCGATTTGTCCCTAATTATACCGACTACTGTGAACCGACACAGACGGATGAATACACACTACCAGTGCAGCTATACTCTTCAAGTGCCCACAATGTTTTCCTAATAATTGTACTTTATCAAAGAGGCTGTAACCATTATATATACAATGGAATCAATACAAAGGTCAATGCATAGGGTTGTAGTTGTCCAGACATAGCTGTATCTAACAGCGCTCAAGTAACGGTAGAGCGTATCAACATTAACTATATTCTTTTATCTATGTTACGACAGAGCCTGTCTGTCTGATTGCTGTTAGCCTATCTGCTATTAATTTATCTGCTGTTAGCCTGACTGTTGCGCTTGTCATCCAATTTCTGTGCCTGTATAATATGCGACTTTATATTAACAACAGATGCGTTGAGATTAATCTACAATTTTATTATACTTATTATTATATATTTAGATATTTCATAAAATGTTTGGTGCACTCACAAGTAAGTTATTTGTGTGATACTCAGCGGAACAATATTTAGCCGACGGCAGATCCCATTTATCTTGTGGCACTGAAGTGGATACCCAACGTTCGCTTCTAGTTTTTGGATTTTTTATCACTTCTTTCAAGTACTTTAATAGGTTTGTTCCTGTAACACAAGTATTTATTATATACTCACATTTCATTACTTCTAAAACACAGTTGAGAGATTCATTGTCGTATTATAGCGAAACTTCTGTGTGGTGATATAATAAGAATACAATTACCACCCCCTCTTTTCGGCAAAAAACGACTAAAGGATATTATATGCAGATAACATCTATGCAGAAGAAGAAACTCGACATTTAACCCTATTGACACGTCTAACCATCGTGGTATATGACACGTCTAACCAGCGTGGTATATTGACACGTCTAACCAGCATGGTATATTGACACGTCTGACCAGCGTGGTATATTGACACGTCTGACCAGCGTGGTATATTGACACGTCTGACCAGCGTGGTATAGTAGGTGGATTTCCCTCACATTGTGGAGGAGACCCGAGCCTCAGTGTGTAGTAGATGCATATACATCAGAAATCATTATGTATGGTGTAGCACCTCAATAATTTGCTTGGCTACTAGTACCGTCCATTGTCTTGATGAATCATAGCCGATTTTTGCGACTCCTCCGGTGAAGTAAGTATATTCATAATCAAATGGGCAATGTGAAGTATTAATGTCAATCTTTACCTGCATCTGCAATGTACCGCGAGTGATAAGCAATATTAGAACACGGCACTTCTTTAGCAAATATCCCTTTAGCTGTCAGCTCCGCGACAAAATCTCGCATCACGTCAACTGGACCGGAAATAGTGCTGGATTGGGAACTGTTGTGGCACGCCACGTCGATATCGTCCGGACACATCACCGATATCTAAATTAACATTAGTATAAGTGAACTTACATTTTATAACTTTAAAATGAGTATATATAGATCAGAAATATTTATTTTGAACGATATTCTTTTCAAGTACGGTTCGCAGGATTGTATGTATTTCAAATATATTATTCATGGGATATTATCATTATTGTACGGCTTTTATCGCATTCGTATTTGACTTTTGATTGCCCGATATTTCGAACACTTTACAACGTTCATGGTCACGAGCGGACTAAGAAATCTTTTTGTATTGTGTAGCGACGGTGTCTGTACCTGTTGATATCCAAGTCCGACGGCGGCCATAGAGCCACGTATCAGTTCAGTCTCCAATGAGACTCGCCCGCGACTGTACGCAGCCAGGATCATCTCGTCCGCAGTCAGAGCCCCGTCCGCGTACGCACACCCCAGCTCGCCCACACTGTGCCCTGTGTTCAGTTGAGTAGGTGTTAGTATCCTACCCCGACATTGCCCGACTGTAGTATTTAAACACGGTATTTATACACATATTTTATTTTAGCTTGATGATAAAATGTAATTTATTAATTTAAATTGTATACGTTGCATAAAGTCATATCATTATAAAGGGTCATTTAAAAATTTAAATGTAATAGGTAATGCAATAAAAAGAAAACGAATTGAAATTATACCAAATTTATTTTTTCTTGGAAAGTACAATAGACTGAATAGACTGCAATAGACTAAATAAAGATGATAATGAGTTTATTGTAAATATAACTATTTTTATGGATTTGCCCGCTTGTCACGCTTGTATTTGATTTTTAATTGCCCGATGTTTCGAACACTCGACAGCGTTCATGGTAACGTGCGGACTATGTCTCACGTCCAATAAGTTATTATTATTTCAGATATTCATATCTACCCGCTACAGTATTAGTTATTAAATTTTAACCCGCATTTTGATACAATTTATTGCCAGTACAAGAAGAAAATAATTTTATGTATTTATATGAAAACATCATATTGTTTTTCGTGAATATAGCTCAAAATATTAGGCCTTTGCCTATAGTACGGCCGCTGTGTTAATTTGTATCTTGAAGGAACTATATAGTTACAATGTTCTTTTTATTTGAAAGGTTTGGCTCTTTTCCTCTTTTTTGTGTTACTAGCACTGATTTTCGTCACAACTAATATTGTATAATTATTGTGTCATTTGATTCTCTTTTCGTTTTGTAAACGTAACGTGAACGTAACATATTATTATGTAAAATTTTCATTAAAAACTGAAAAGTGTCCTAAAATCTTACCAATAATACCATCGGGTGTGAGTCCCAGCTCTCGCAGGATGTCAGTCAGTCCTATTTGTATAGCAGCTATACCCACAAATGAGTGCATTATGTTGTCGAATACTGTTTTGTCAGGTGAACAGATGATCTCAACTATATCGATTCCTTTTGGAGCTAGTGCCGTTTGACAACTGTAAAACATTGATGGCGGGTTTTTTTATAAGAATATAATTTTCTAATCTTTGTTATCTGTAGCTACTAATCTATACTATAGCTATTAATTTTACATTATGAAGTCGACAGAGTATTTTCTGTTAATAAATAATAATGAAACATTTCACGAAGTAAGGTGTTTCGAGTGTAGCATAATTTTTGAACAAAATTAAGAGAAAATGGTTAGAATAAAACGAACCCCTTAATTAAAAGAATATAAGAGTTTTATAGTAAAAAGATTAAAAAAAAGAAAGAGAAATAAAGAGAGACGGACGGAGAAAGGTAGGAGAGGAAGTGGGCGAGGGGGAGAGACATTGCGTTTAAATTTTCGTTATCTTTCGTCTATTAGATTCCTTCTTTTTCTCAGAAAAGAAATGCGTGGAGTTAATAATAATATAGTTAAACACCATACAAAAAATATAAATTTTTCAAGTTAATACAATTCAAATATTTCAACATTTATAAACGTAATTGGACATTCACTGAATGAAACCATGTAATATATACAAAATGAAAATTGTACTTCCTGGTAATTAAAAGTAATAACATTTACCATAAAGCAAGGCACAAGTGAAGAAGAAATTGGAAATCTGCAAACAATAACTAAATATAAAAAAAACTAATACTAAAAACAGTGTACTCAGAATAAATATCGAGCTCACGTAGAATGCAATATTTTATCAAGAAATGCCAACAACGAGGCTTCTATAGATGAAGACATAACAATTGTACTATAAAATGTGTTGACACAATTATTGGTTGTATTTGCTAGTAGTTTATATAAAACAAAATATTTACCGTTCTATAGCTGATGCAAATATTGGTATTCGCATGAGTTGAGCTCCCATGCCGGCCCACTGCGAGCCCATGCCACTGTATACAAACCACAACGGCCGCTTCGCATTATTTGAATAATCCACTTTTTGATATAAACTTACTGTAGTCTCTCGCTCGTTGGTATCTGAAACATATTCCCTTATAAAAAAAATCTTTTATATAATTAAATCAATTGTCGATGATGAAAAAGTGGCGCGCGACCCCGTAACCCACTGCATTCCAGTCCGGCGGGTTGCCCTTTCGGGTAACATCTAGGGACACGAAAAAAAGTATCGATACTTTTAGGTATCGAGTACTTTTTTTCGATACCGATACTTTTGTACACGATACTTTGGATTCGATACTTTTACTTAATGAGTACTTTATGGCAGGTATTGTATCGAATAAATTGTAGGATTTATTCATGTTAAACTGGACCTTACGACTCATGTTTATGGTGACGCCATCTAGTTCAAACGTAAAAAAAAACCTCATCACGACACAGATTCTAGGAAAAGTACTCAGTACAATAGTGTTATGGTCTTAATCGCTGCGCAATATTTGTGCAGTCAGTTTATATACCTAGTATAATGTATCCTCTCCCCAAGTGACCGGAAATGTTCTTAGAGTGTATGTTGTGAAGTAACGCTATCTCCTCGGCGTCGACACGATGCGATTCTAAGTTTTGGCAAACACTTTTGACGTTTGACTCCTGTCTACCAGACAACACAACAAGGTGCGGTATCGATGTGCTGTAGCGAGACAGGTCCTGTAACAACACAATAACAATAATAGCCAAGAGTCTCAATCGACACCTAAAGAGGCTCGCGTCAGGTACTTGGATTGCAGCTCAGATGTAGAAGCCGGTGTTACTGGACGCGGCGCGAATCGTGAGAAAGTTCTTCTGTTTGTAGTCCCAACCCCCAGCAGCTTGGTCCTTGTATTCGCTGCCGGAGGGTCAACACGCTTTTTATATTTTTAAATATTTTATTCATTTTTTATTATACTAGGAACCCGCCCTCAGCCGCCTCCCTCACCCGCCTTCGCTCAGTCGCTTTATCCGCGTAGTTCGTAGATAAATATAGCCTATGTTACACCCTGTTATTATAGCTTTCCATTGGTGAAAGCATTTTTGAAATCTGTTCGGTGGTTTCAGCGTGAAAGCGTAACAAACAAATTTACTTTCGCATGTATAATATTAGTAAGGATTTAAAAATGATTTCTGTAGTTTGTAAGTTAAATAAAGAGACTATAATAAAAAAATAACACTTGTAAATAGTGATATAGTGTACTCGTAATAGTGAACTATTTTATAGTTAAATATAACTTACCTTAGGTTTATAACGTCCATGAAGCAATACGTGTGAGTTGACACCCGATACAGAGGTACCATTGATAGCTGTATAAGTACGTCTGAAGGGCTGGTGCTCAGTGACTATACGCATCTTGCCGCTGTCTAACGCTGACACATCTGTACGTGGTTGCTCATAATTTACATTGGCTGCAAGTATACCTCTGTGGTAACCCAATAGAACCTGCATTGTTAAATAATTTTATTAAAACTTATAACTTATATTGATGTGAAACATCTATAGGCGAGGGTGAGGCTGATCGTTGGCGTGGCGTTAAAGCCACGCTTCGATATGTACATTTGTGTAACGAAATCATAAACTGTTTTAGAATTTTGCTCAACCCCATCTAGTGTGCGCAAAATAAATTAACTTAAACTTAAACCTTAAGTGTATACTAATGAAAATAAATGTTTATTGAATAAAAATCATCGTTTTCTGCAAAAAAAAATCGTAATATTTTATTAAAACTTTATGCCATATTAATTCCTTTTGTTATTTATTTTATGCATACACTTGTACAAAATAATTTCGATGTTTCACATCTGCCAGACGCGCTGAGCGATGGTTCTCTTTTTTTATACAGGGTGTATCAGGTTATGGGGCAACTGTTCGAGTATGCTGTAGTTTAACGGTCATAGATCGTAATTACAATGTACATTACACAAAAAATAATATAACATAAAAGTTATAGTGATTTCAAAAAAATGTGTCTAAGAGTCTATGCCTTAAATGTTACGTATTATGTAGGCATGTACAGACAGAATACATGTAGGCATGTAAAGCTTTGACAGTATAAATTCATTCATTCATACCTAGAATTGCGCAAACGTTTCAATGACAGTGTAGGTTTGTACCTACGAGCGGCGAGCGGTCAACGATCATAGGCCGATCAGCTGTTTTAAAGCGAAGTTTGTTTTGCTTATGTGAATGTAATCATTGATTTATTCAATTTCTAATGAACATTTAACAAAGTATGAATATGTAGCGTATTAAGTATCATTGACTTTATACATTTCAATCAGATTTACTCGAAAAAGCGACGACAAAATTGAAAACTTTACATGTCTCTAATTCCTTAATGAATAGATATTTTTCGTTCAAATTTTTTTCATGGGTTCCTACCACCATTGCCTAGCTCCCTTTTCACCAGTTGTCCCATAACCTGATACACCCTGTATAATTAAGCATGTAGCTATGAAATTGTATGACAAACCTTGGTGATACCAGCAATCCCACTGGCTGCCATAGACATACCAATATTTGAGGTGACACTCCCTACATGCAGGGTGTCTTCTCTGTTTCTGCAATATACTTCTGCAATCGCTTCCAGTTCACATTTGTCTGCATCTGGTACACCTGGAAGCGTACACTTGCTTTCTATATATTCAGTTGCATGACTCATCTACTTAGACCGAGCTATCGCGCTCTGTTCGGAGATATGCAAAGTAATACATTGAAGATAATAATGATCTTCATTATTTCGATTCATATACGTTCCGCAACTGGACTCCAGTCTCATCCAAAAAGGGACTCTCTGCTATATAACAAACGGGTTGGTATAGAGTTTTATTTCGAGGTTTCCTTCTCTTGTGTAGAAGTTATATCCGTATTACATCCCTTAGTCATCTTATATGACACCCATGGGCAAGAAATGATGCTTGTGTATTCAAACTTGGACACCACAAGATCGTTATAGACAATATTTATTTTTATTTTATTTAAAACTTTTGCACACAAAAAAAAGGTACAAGGCGGACTTAATGCCTTAGGCATTTTCTGCCAGTCGACCTAGGGTGGAGTAGAAATAAACTAGGCAGGTGCAATGCAATGTGAGCAATAATTTCTGAAATTTGCTTATATAAATGTGGCAATAATAAAATGGTACAAATTTATAATATCTAGCTGTCATACTAGTTATTACTGAGTTATAAGTACCGCTCTCTTCACTATTTTATATAACAAATATACAATATCAACGATTGTAAGTGAAACAAAAATATAAGAATGTACAATAATAAAATTAAAAAAGTTGTTTGTCTCTAAGTTGGTTTACGGGCGATAATTTAATGTAATAACGTTGTAAAAAAACATTGATCAAAAATTTAATACTTTTATGAATTGAATTATTATTATTAAATTATTAATATTTTGTATAATACAAAGAAGAAATTAATTTGACTTAGTTTTCTTTATGGTGATGTAGTAAGAATACAATTTAGTACTCCCAGACTCGCCTGTATGGGTTATAACAGACGACTAAGGAATGCAATATACAGATGACATCCATGCACGACAAGGTAAACTTTTAGTAAAAGACTCTACCAACCTACCTAACTTAAGTGGTATACTCGTATAAGGCAATTCCCCTCACATATTGAAGAAGGATAGAACCCATCAGTGGGACGTATAAGAGGTGAGGTGAGATGAGGCACTTAGTCCCAGTTCATACAATGTAGTTTCAGTAAGTTATCATCTGCGTAAGACATTATGCAGTTATGAGGTATTTTAATTAAATATATGAGGAATAGGGTAGGGCTAAAGAGACTTCCCTGAGGTAAACCAAATTTGGAGCTGCAAGTGTTACATATATATATATATATATATATATACTAATGGCTATTTTCACAGTCCGAAAACGATTCATTAAATAACTGGAGAACATTTACAGGACGATAAAAATAACAATATATTCTACTTAGAATAATAACGTATAGAAGGTAAGTTCGCGCACAAAAAGTGAGACATTTTAATTGGAGCCTAATCGAGCTTACGCCGGAACCGTTCCGTAATGTACAAGGTCACTGCACTGCACGTACGTACGCAACTCTTAAAAAATAAATATGTAATTGTGATGACTTGTGCATTCAAATGGTGTCACAACACATTTGAAAAACTTAAAAAGGTTTTTAACATTACATTTAAAAGTATTTCGACGATTTATGTTAATAAAAACAAAGATTTGATTTCATAATTTGTATAGTGGTGTGCGTGTGTACGTGTGTAATCGTCTGCGCGCCATTAGTATTTTTAGATTCAAATTTTGAAAGTTCGAAGTATCCTTCTATACGTTATTATTCTAAGATATTCTACTTTATTTAAAAATAAAGATATGGACCTGGGGGACCATACGCTTCGTTGAAGATAACTAATATTGCTTGTTTCAATTTCAAATAATTTATCATATATAACCCCGCGGGGGTTGTATAACTAGCGTATTGTCAATTTTTATATTTTACCTTAAATTAATTCAAATAACTAACTTATGCCTTTCGAATGCCCTTCGAATAACGATATAATATAATTCTTAAATATAATACAAACATTACGGCTGGACAAGTAGCCACAAGCGGCATCCGATCAAGAGTTATCCACTAGAACAGCCACAAAAATAATTGAGATTTGGCTGTAATTTTGATGAACTTTTCTGTGGGGTCCAAAAGAAGAAAATTTACCCAAATTTTATTTTCCTTAGCACTCATGTCCACCACTTTGAATTATTTTTTTATAAAAATTATGTGTATAGGTAAGCGGTGGCGGTGAAGAAGTTATAATACGGTTTAACACTAATCAGGCATTTCCTCATGTATTGAGAGGTATATAATAATATATAGTGTTAATTTTTCAGATCTAAGTATAATAACTTTAGTTATTTCAATAAACAGTATGATAAAGTTACCTGTGCCGTATGCTTCAACATATTCAACAGCTTGCGGTTGAACATGCACTTCGTTGCACAACTCTTTAATGAATTTAGCTGTAGTGTCGCTGTTGCGACTATACCCGTACACAGGTCCCATTGCGTCACCAACAATAGGTACGTAGTCAGTTCTAGCGTGTACTATCTCTGCGTAGTTCCTGTGTATCATCAAAACATCTGTTATAAATATATATAATGTAATAGAAAGTACAATAATCAACAACAACTAAACACAATCACTTAGATGTTATCTTTATATATTTGTATATACTATACTATTTAGTAAAGTCAATGTTCCCCCTATTGTGGAGGAGGCTGGAGCCCAGTAGTCGGACGTACATGAGCTGAGGTGATGATGATAACTTCTACGAGAATGGAACCTACTTGGGTGACACTGCTTTAATTTGAACAATTTTAAAAATGATGACATAAAAATAGAAAGTAACACTTTCAGCGACTAAGATAGGCTGGATGTTCATAACTCAATTACGCGTAAACTGTTGACCAGATTTGGGATAATAGGTTTTCCCTTCCCTTGGGATAATAGATTTTCCATAATAGATATGTCATAATAGATTATCTCCGCGTGGTATTGGCACAAGAATATAATTCACCACCCCATATCTTGCCCGTGGGTGTTGTAAAAGATGACATGCAGATAACATCTATGCTAGAGAAGGATAACTCGAAATATAACCCGATACCAACACGTGTGACCAGCGTGGTATGGTAGACTAACTTCCCTCCTATTTTGGAGCAGGCTCAAGCCCTCAGTAGTGGGGCGTGTATGCGCTGTGATAGTGACGATAGTTACCTTAATGCATCCTTTGCTTTTTGTATAAATACAACATTGACTACATCTGCAAGTGCATACCCGTCAGCATTCTCAGCAAATGACTTTGTTTTCCCATCTTTTGATATCATGGCAAGTCTAGAATGAATATAGTTTTGTATTGTTAGTTTTATTTCTAGGCCTCCATGAAGAGTTTGAAAATAAAACCAGTGTGAGATAACTTTTCAAAGACTCTGACTACCTACGTCGAATAAAGTTTCGTTGTAAAAAGGTTATATTGTAAATTGAAGTTGATATAGATAGTCTCTATGATGCGATGGACTTGGTGATCACACGAGTATTCGACTCTGAAATCGGACTGCTTGCGTACTATCACAAGGTTCTCTTCAACATATATTTCGAGTTTATTATGTATATTTTATTTAGGCCGTTAAGGAAATGTTTTATCAGTCCTGGGGGATGGAAGGACACTCAATCTGAAAGTGACAGTGAAAAGAATATTTACAAGGTCGAACGATCGTATTACGATGTTTAGAATCTATAAGAAGAAAAGATCGAAAGACCAAGTACCATTGTGAGCGATGCGAAGTCCTTATATGCGTAAAGCACGCTCATTTTTTTTTGTGAAAATTGTTGTAATTTCATTCAAGTTGGACCTCAAGGAGGGTCATTAATATTAGTGACTTTTATTGTACTTTCGTTGCCTTTCTTATTAGGCCTTCATATGAAAAGAAATATGATGTTATGTGCTTAACCTTTTTCTTAAATCTAAGCTAAAGAACATTGTCTTTTTTAGTCAGTAAAAAAGTACTATTTTTGTTAAATGACCTAAAGATAATAAAAGTATTTATTGTGTTTGACAAATGTATTCTATTTTTATCCTCTAATACTCCAGAGAAAAATATAATAAATAAAAATTGGTGCACGGAGGGTTAAAGAATCAAATATCAGTTTCACTCTTAAACCTTGCGTACAAATCGTTTTTAAAGTCATTAAGAACCATTACCTGCCGACTCCTTAACAAACCTAAACAAGTCGTAATCCGAAAAGCTATATATATGTAGAACCATAGTCTACATCTAAACGCTATGCCAGATTAGATAAAAGATCGAGGATTATAATCGCTCTCTATTTGAATAGAAGTAAAATATAATTCCTTCAATTCTGTTACATTTTACATAGTGCTACAGTACTTCAGTGGTGCTAATATCGACACATCGAACTGCTGCTGTGTTTATATAGAAGCACTGCTTTAATGTAAGATGTGTTAAGCTCTTGGCACGAGCTCGGGACCGGACTCTCCATCAACATCAACGAATACATATATTTACATTTACATCAATACATTTTCTCTTGGAAAATGATATTGTACTCATAGTAAAATCTATGGAGGGCTTTGGTATCATGCTCAGCTACTTCAACAGGCCTTTCAATTTTAAGGGATATTAGACAGGTAACATCGTACATCAAACCCATGACTGTTGGTGAAGAAAGGTTCTAGAGTGGCGACAGCGTATAAGAAAATCGTTGGATACAAGTGGTATAGGAGCGTTCTTATTATCTTTCTCGTGGGAGACTTATGTCCAACATCTACGAGCTAATGGAAGGATGGATTTTCTTCTATATATACTAAAAGATAATTTATGTAACATATATTGTGAGTGTCAGTTTTATGAGATACACAAAATTGATAAATGTAAACTTATATCAATTAATCAAAATGTTCACCTTCTGTTATGAATAATCGAGTGAGGATGCAGGCACAAGTGTGCACCACCAACAATAGCTGCTTCACAATCACCACGACGCAATGCGGTGAACGCCAGCTGTAGGGCATTAGTGGAGCTGCTGTCCCCATTATCGACGACTACTGAGGGACCCATAACATTCAACCAGTATGATATGCGATTTGCATGCATTGTTTTATTAACCCTAAAATTACAAAGTGACAATGTACTGACAATTTACATTTTAAAAACCTGTGAATGGACAATTAGAATGTACAATTAAACGAACTGATGGAAACAACTTTGCGCGGTCAATCACAAAGGTAAATGTCGTATGACGGGCCCCCTATATATTTAGGATGCGATTTTGAAATCGCTTCCTAAATATTTAAGGGGTCCTCAGAAAGTTTTGCGAAAATAAAAAAGGGTTCTATAGTTATTTTTTTAATCTTTTCCAAGTATTTTCTTCAGCCTTTATGCAAAGTTTTATGCGTCTGAAGAACTTTTCAAAACACGCTTTCCAGTCCGCTGTAGCCATCTTGTTTATAGCTTGCTCGATCGCTGACAGCTCATATTCCAGTGATGAAAATTGTATCCCTTTGAGCTGATTTTTATTTCGGGAATAAAAAGAAGTCTCACGGAGTAGCTGAAGGCTGTAAGGGGGATGACATAGTAGTTCGAGGTGCTATCTAGGAAGTCCTTCTTTTTGTGCGCGGTGTCCACGGTCCGCGGTGTCCATAAAAAATCTTTATGAATTTAACCGTTTTCTTTATAATACTCCGAAGGTTTGTAGTTTAAATTTTTTAAAACGGACTAAAAGTTTATTTTTAAACTCTTAGAGTTTATAAAAATAAAACTATTATCTTTTGCTATTAAAGATTGCTATAATTTTATTGCAAAATACCGTATCAGTTGATGTGAACAAAATAATTGTTGCGGCACTTGAATCCTTATTGTAAAAAGATTTGAGTAACTTTGTCTCCGAAAATTAGCTAGAGCTGTTTAAAAATTCAGGTTATCAGGTAATTTTAATAATGATTCATATAAAAATGTTTATGATATTTCAATACATTAAAAGTCACTAATGTTTGTAGCTGAACGAGGTGTTGCTTTGATCGAGGAATGCAACAATTATCTCACAAAATATGAGATACAACTGCATTAGTTATTGCAAGTAGTTCGGAATATTTGTTGAGATATACTGATTATAATAAGTCAACTCTTCAGCAAAATATATTTTGTATGTATTGTGTAAATGTGTAAAAATCATGTTTAGATAAGAAAATCGAATTTATTAGAAGTAATACATTTTTAATTTGTTGTAGTTTCACTTGTAAAATCACTTGTCTATAGGTTTGTATTATGAAAGCGCAGAAACACGAATAACTCTTCAGAGCATGAATAAAATTTCACTATTTTTATGCATAATCTATTTGAAAATAATTTGCAATAAAATTACAGCAATCTTTGATGATAGAAAATAAGGCAGCTCGTACACGTCTTGTATACTCAACCTCCCGATAACATGGCGGCCACGCAATTGGATGCCACCACTCCTCACCGCTCCTTGGATGTGGCGAATAGTAAACCCGTCGATGGGCAGAAAGAAACAATTGCACTGAGTGATCGATAATACATTCATTAATCGTCGGATTTTCTCATAAACTCATCTTTTTTATATTAACTTTGCATATTTATACAATACAGACTTCTTGCATTATCTTGTCATAAAAACTTACCCCAATAACCCTGCACCAACTTGTGATGTAGAATGAAACAAACTCTTTTTCTCTGAATCGGAAAATGAAGATCCAATGAATACACCAACTTTCTTTCCATTTAAATGTGCCGGACTTAGACCTGAAACATATACCGAAATGATTATCTGGCTACAGAATGTTGTCGTTATTTTAACGTTTCAATGTTACATTAGTTTTTTGAAGTGAAACTTCTTTATTTTTATATTTTTCTTCTGTATTTTTGTGCAGACAAGTAAGAGGCTTCATGAACGAAAGTGATAATTACCGCTCATAATACTCAGCTATGTCAAGGGCACATCCAAGTCACTGATTACTGAGAAAGAAAACTCCACTTAAAGTTCGTTTGAAGCTTAAAGTCATAGTTCTCGAGATACCTTGCAGCATGGAGTATATTCCGGAGAGTGCGTGGGAAGAATTAGTACCGACAACATACAGCCGAGGATGACTCGTTTCCAGGAGATATAGATGAATTATGCAGCCTCGAGTGGTATAATGATAGAAAAAAGACTTGACTTGGTATCCAAATCAACCAGCTCTTCATAACACTCGCCATTAAAGACTCCATATAGTAGTCAGAGAAAAAAGAGCGGAGCAGGCCGCGCCATCTCGAAATGTCAGTGAACGGTAACGAGGTTCTTAGGTAGCCCCCTGATAATGCAAGATTTCACATCAAATGTAGATTGGGTGACGGTCATAGAAAGCTTACTTTTTCTATATACTACACCTGACGGGCCAGCCCGTTTAGGACTGCAGACACAACACTGAGAACAATTCGACAACAACAGATAACATAATAACAACTATAATTATAATACTAATGGCATATATAATATATATTAACCTGCGTCATATATCGCTTGGAATGAGTGCTCAAGTAACTTGCGTGACATGGGATCCAAGGAATGTCCAATGCGATAGTGCACCATAAAGAACTGAGCGTCAAAGCGATCTAAATTTGGAGCCCGACCCACGTAATTGGATAACTCCGGGTGTTTCAAATCCCATCCTGTGCTTGAATCCGAAACCGTATTTTCCTAAACATCAAATCATTAACATTAAATCATTAGCTATATTTGTATTTGAATTGGGAATTTTGTTCACAATAATCTTAAGGTGCCTGGCAATACATGTTGGCCGAGTGTTGCCGAGCGATGGCCAACGCCAACATGTGTACACAGAATTTGCTTTGCATGGCCAACGTTTGGTGTCGCTCGCCTAGTTGAGTGTGTACAGCTGATTCGACGTGCATTGTCTTCACTCGCCGTCGCTCGTGATCACTTGCCTCACTTCGGATCGGTGACGGTTTTTGTGCACAAATCAAAGGCGCTCGTCTGCGCTCGGCCAATACCGTTCACACGTTGGTCTTCTCGCCATTACACGGTTGACATCCATTGCTGTCAAACGCCTTTAATGTAATAATATCGCTCAACACAAATGATGATATTTTCAAATTTACACCACTACTTCTAGATATGTCAGTCAGCCTGTATGTACTTACCTATAGTAACAAAAAATATCTTCATCATTCATCATCATTTCAGCTCATATACGTCCCACTGTTGGGCTCGAACCTCCTCCACAATAAGAGGAAAATTGACTTTATTGTACCATGCTGGTCAGACAAATTGATATAGGGTTTTATTTCGAGCTTTCCTTCTCTTGCATAGATGTTATATGCGTATTATATCCCTTAGTTGCCTTTTACGACATCCACGGGCAAGATATGAAGTGGTAAATCCTTACTCCGTCACCACACGGACGACGAGCGTTATTTAATGAGGGATAATGAATAATATGAATAAACTAAATGTACGGCGACTTTACGCGCGAACTGTATTCTTACTCTGTCACCACACGGACATATCTTACATTGTTCTATGTCTGTGAATACTCAGCATCCACCACCTTCTTATTTTAATACTTTACTGCGGTATACACTGAGATAACAGTTACATGCGCTCATTAAATAAATAGCCGAAGCTGCAGCACCGTCAATGTCAACGTCCATAGTGTTTCAGTGCACAGTGAACACTGACCGCGGCCAACGTATGGACAACTCTACAAATACTCGTCTACATTGGCCCCTTGCATTGGCATTTGATGATCTTGTCAAACGTGTGGACATTAGCATTTGCTTTGTACCTATTCGCCGACACTCGCGTTGGCCTAGCCTCGGCCAACGTGTAAAGGGCTTTACAGCTTCATAAGTTGGGTTGATGTATAAAAGTCATAACGCGCAAGACAAACCAATCATGATATTAGCACTATTTGTATACTATGATGGTAATAACGACTACGAAATACATTTAAGTTATAGAATAATAACTTATAGAAGATAAGTCCGCGCACAAAAAAGAAGCATATGAATTGGAGCCTAATGGAGCTTACGCCGGCACCGTAGTGTACAAGGTCACTGTACTGCAGGTACGTACGCAATTTTTAAAAAAGAAATAGGTAATTATGACGGCTTGTGCATTCAAATGGTGTCACAACACATTTGAAAAACATAAAAAGGGTATTAACATTACTTTTAAAAGTATTTTGTCAATTTATGATAATAAAAACAAAATGTGATTTCATAATTTGTGTAGTATTTATGACTTCATGTTTATGATCGCTTAAGTACCGACACTATCCTTCTATACGTTATTATTCTAAGATTTAAGTGCTTATTAATGTTAGAATACATAAGCTAAGAGTTATTATTCATTAAATAAAATAAGTACAGGAATAGTCTAGTAGTTGGGACTGGTGTACTTGTAGCGGGAGCTCTTTACACGCGGCATAATTAAACTTGGCACATGAGCGGTATAGCACGCCTCAGAAAGGGCTGGTAATTGCTTGTAGTGGAGTGTATAATGCGGTTATGCACGGTGGTAGTTGGACAGCAATAGATCCCGCATCTAGACGAGGAGGTGAATAAATCAACCACTTACCTCTAAGCCTTAATGCGCCAATTCCAAGGGGTCAGCAGTTATGTGCAGAATCTATATTAACGTCACAGCAGCACTAACACCAAACTACACGGCAGCGTCTATGAGATAAAGTCTTGAGCTAGCTCAGTTCACGGAACTGACAGAGTCTATGTGTAGATCGAGGAACGTCCTGATTACGATATGTTCTACACAAGCATACATCACGGCTGTTTGTGGCTAACTAACCGATGATATTTGAAAGAAAGAAAGAAAGAAAGAAAAAGCTTTTATTTTCACGGTCTCGACACAACAACAATAGCAACACTCCTAAACACAGATTATGCTTAAATAAATAAAAATAAAAAGTTGGCAATTGCATGTGTCGTGAGCGTGTCAACGAGGCGTACACTCAGCACGATGCTGCGTTGTGAGGGCACAACACGGCGCTGACTTTCAGTGTCAACCTCAAGTGACTTGCGTGGTACAATTACATAACTAAGTTAACCTAACCAACAACATAAAACAATAACCTATATAAAAGCAAAACATTAATAAAAGTGAAGAGTGAATAGCAATAGAATTACAATACATAATATTCAATG
This sequence comes from Lymantria dispar, assembly GCA_032191425.1. Classification (NCBI taxonomy): domain Eukaryota; kingdom Metazoa; phylum Arthropoda; class Insecta; order Lepidoptera; family Erebidae; genus Lymantria; species Lymantria dispar. The sequence continues at coordinate 574,900 of CM063450.1, read as the reverse complement.
AAATTATAGTAAGTGAATTACATATATACACATTAAATAAACACATTACATTCAGCGTATACAAATATATAATACATTACAATATGATACATACCGATAATCTAAACATATATACTTCTGTACATCATCTATACCAACAAATAAAATTGGAGTGTCTGTTTGTAATGTCAAAATAATAGGCTTTTTTCATGCTCACACGGTTATTTGCACGACACCTATGCCTAAAATAGTAATTAAAAAATTTTTGTCTGTGTGTCTGTCTGTCTGTTTGTTCCGGGTAATTTTCAAAACGACTGGACCGATTTCAAAAATTCTTTCACCAATGGAAAGCTATAATATCAGGGCGTAAACTAGGCCATATTTTATCCCGGTATTCCCACGAGAACGGGAACTACACGGGTAAATCGACTATAACCTATAACTGAAGCGAAGCGAGGGCGGGTTGCTAGTACGTAAATAATAAAGGTGTGATGTTATTCATTTCACATATAAGTGACATCAGATTTTTGTTCACAAAGTAACAGTCTTTTCGTGTGATTTTTGAAGGTACTTTTCGTTTTTATAGATCTTAGAGGGGGAGGGGGGGTCTAAGCCGTTCCAACAGTGCGTAGCTGCATATTTGAAACACCCTCTATATGCTGCAGTGTAGTGTTCTGGAATTAAAAGCGGCTTTGAAATCGCTCGAATAGCATGGCTGCAGTGATTCCGTTTCCAGATCAATTTTCTATATAAATAATTTGGCTTTTCAGTTTTAATAATGTCGAATACATAATTTAGCAGATGTAGCTTACGTCGTTTATCCATCTTTAACATCTTATTTTGGTACAGAAACGATGTAACATGACTACGTCGCGGAATACGATAGCAAAAACGAGCGCAGGCATTCTACACACGCTGAATAAGACGCTCCGTACGTGATAAAAGACATGGTCCATTTACTACATCGCAGTAGTTAAATTTTGATAGCACTAGACTCTCAGTCAACATGTTCCTCATAGGTATACTCAAAAACTGCCTTAGTCTGTATAACACTTTTAATCTATAAAAACAAGCTTTCACTACGTTTTTTATGTGAGATTCAAAGCGGAGGTCTGAATCAATAATTAGGCCTAAATTGCGAGCTGTTTCAACCCTCTGTATACTTTGACCCATAATTTTGATCTGAGGGCTTATTGATAATACTGTTCTAACCTGGTTTTTGCTACCCATGACTAAAAACTTAGATTTTTCGTGGTTAAGCACTAAGGAGTTACTTTCAGACCAAGAAGCCACTTTATCTAACTGTGCATTAAATGTATTGACAGCTGTGACCGCACTACTGGGCTGAAAAGAATAGTACAATTGGGTGTCATCAGCATATATGTGATACTTAAATTCACCCAGACATTGAGTCACATCTGCACTGTATAATATATACAAAAGCGGGCCGAGGAGCGATCCTTGCGGGAAGCCCCTGGTGACAGGACGGAAGGAGGAAAATACCATTGCACCACTTTCACCACGCAATTGAACCTGTTGAGACCTGTTTGTCAAATAGCTATCAAACCATCTTATTGTATCTGGATCAAACCCATAAAAAGATAGTTTGGAAAGCGTTAAAGGTATATTTGCGGCATCAAATGCGCGGGAGTAGTCGAGTAGTGTCAATATGGACCCTTTCCCTCGATCTCTTGCCTCCAGAATATTGCTAACGACGTCCGATAAGGCTGCAGCTGTACTCCGTCCTTTACGAAAGCCTGATTGAAACTCGGGTAATATGTTATTTTCCTCAAGATAAGCCGTTACCTGTAGGTAGACAACTTTTTCGAGGACCTTAGATAAGCAGGGCAGAATACTTACAGGTCGGAGATCCCTAAAGCCTTGAGGATTATCGTTCTTCGGCAGTGGTCGTACAATAGCCTTCCGCCACAGGTCTGGAAACGCTTTTGTATATATAGACGTATTTATAATGTCTGTAATTGCTGGTAAGGAATGTGATAGGGTAAGTATTACCATGTCCTTCGATATACCGTCAGCGCCCTGAGCGTTTTGGATATATTCCCGATGATTTTGGCAACAGTTGCTTGATCAGTTGGCTTCAGCGTAAAACGTGCTGGGCCCCAACGATGAAATTCATAGAAAGTTAACTGAGAAATATTTCTCAACGGTTTTAATAATATTGCTTACCAATGGAGGGTAGGCAGCAAAAAATATTCGAGGCTGTGGCCAACGAAATTTAGCCATCCTCTATTAACCAAATGCGGGATCCAACAGCACAAATTGTAAGAATAAACACACAATAACAACACAATAATAATCAGCCGGCATTACACTTGTTGACAACACAACAAGACGTGGGAACGTGGGCAGAGACTGCTGGTTTCTGTAACTTGTACTTCGTCTTTCTGCGGTGTGACACCTGGTGGCTGCCTTCAGCTGCCGATGAAGACGCTCGACCGCGACGTTGCAGGCCGTGGTGTATGCGTATGTTGTGTTGTCAACAAGTGTAATGGCGGCTGATTATTATTGTGTTATTATTGTGTTGTTATTGTGTATTTGTTCTAATAATCTCTGCTAAGTATAATTATACTGAGTGTAATTGAGCTCCCGCTACATACTATTGTATTCTTTTATCTTGTAGGCTCGTCTGCTTATAATGCATTGTATTCCTCTAACTCAGTATTTCATACACTGCGACCCTTCCAATGATATGGGGCGCGATCTTGATAACATCGAACGATTGATAAAGACTCGCCAGTGCAATCATGCGTACGTATCGGATCCTAAGCGCAGACTATGTATATACGCGCACATTCTTGCTAGACGTGTGCCCGCCGCGAGTTGTAGATGCAGACTTGAGTGCGTAAAGAACTCTCGGAGCAGACTTGATAAGTCAGGCAAACGTATTTGAACGAGTTTTCACAAGTCACTCTTTGACGCGAACTTCCATTCTCATCATATTATACCTAAACTTATTGAAACATTCGTGCGGTGAAGGAGTAACAATACAATTCGCCGTCTCCTTTCCTGCCCGTGATTGGTGTAAAAAGCGACTAAGGGTATCTTGTGCATATAACAAATATGCAAGAGAAGGAAAACCAAACCGCCTGACCAGCGTGGTGTAGTAGGTCAATTGCCCTCCCAATGTTATGGAGTCGCGCGCATGAACTCTTATCACCCCGGCAGAGCAGAGATATTATTGCTATTGACCTATAATTTGACGGGTCCAAGCGTTCAAAACAGAGTATTTTGGGATAGAATAAACCTGTTCTTAAATATATAAAAATTAGATCTTTCTACAGAACTTGGCACCTGGCAGCCATAATAATACATAACTTTTACTGTGTATAATGATTAACTATGATCAATATATCAGAACTACTAACCTTATTGTATAGTATATCTGCGAACTCCTTAACGTTGTTTGCTTTTGGATATATTCCAGACATACCTGAAATGACAATGCTATCATCTTTTAATATCGGTTCGATAGTATTGTCCGAGTCTGTTAAAGTATGTAGAACTTGGAGTGGTTCTTGAGGCGTAGGCGTCATTGCAAATTCAGAATCTGTTTCACACGTTCGGCAGTGAACACACTTATTGGTGAAAGTATTGCATGCTTGCATGCACGAGGTTTATATATATAAACTTAATCATATTCATTTCATAGTACTATTAGCATATGATGAGGTTAATTGAGTTCATTGTAAATTGTACTAACTTAAATACATGTTTACGTATTTAATTTAAATACTAAAATGTATATACATATATAGACATATACGAGCTGACCCAACAGATGCTGTTCTGTTCAAATTAAAAAAGGGAATTGGATTCTTGAAACCGATCGCAGCGCCACATAGATAATCTATTACCAATAATATTACCAATAAATAAAATTGGTGTGTCTGTTTGTAATGTCAAAATAATAGGCTTTTTTCATGCTCACACGGTTATTTGCACGACACCTATGCCTAAAATAGCAATTAAAAATTTTTTGTCTCTCTGTCTGTCTGTTTGTTCCGGGTAATCTTCAAAACGGCTGGACAGATTTCAAAAATTCTTTCACCAGTGGAAAGCTATAATATCAGGGCGTAAACTAGGCTATATTTTATCCCGGTATTCCCACGGGAACGGGATCTACACGGGTAAAACGACTATAACCTATAACCGAAGCGAAGCGAGGGCGGGTTGCTAGTTATAAATATATATAATAACGACGACTTGCTGAACTTCAGACATCTTAGTACGTCCGTGACCATGGACGCTGTAAGTACTCGAAACGTCGGGTAATTAAAAATCAAATACAAACGCCATAAAATCCGTAAAGTAGTTTTATTTACAATGTGTAATGCTCGCGTAAACACTAGATTTATAGTTTATTTAGATATAGTTTGGTAGTAAAGTATTATAAGATACTTATTATTTTAAATAACAATTAAATGAATGCAACTCTCCTAACGGTAACACTCCTTAGTACATAAGTGTAAATTTGTAAACGGCCTGTACGGCCGTTTAATTTACACTTAAGATTTTTAAATTAATTTACATTTAAGAAGAAAACTTTGTAATACTTAAGATTTGTAAATTATTTTTAAATTTAGGCAAGGCTTTCGATAAGGTAAACAGTACACATAGCACTTAATAAATAAACGAAGCTTTGTGATTGGCTATAATTCCGACCCTGATTAGATATAAAACGAGCAAAACATACGACCAATCACAGGATCAGAATAAATTAGCGAAAAATGTATACGAGCAGATAACCGAGATAAAACAACCGCGACGAATAAACTTAGCGAACCAGATGACGCGATCACGCTCGCCCAGACTGAGGCATATACAGCCCGCGCGGCCCTGATAAGTCATCATCCACGATACCGCTCCCGCCGCCGTTGACGCCGCCCAGACCTGCCGTGGTTCTCGCTGGTCGTATAAGAAATGCCCCTGAGGCAATATGTGATGCGGCGATGCCGAGAGCTCGGCGGAGGCCGTCGCATCGTCAGGTGTATTGGTGGTCACCCGAGATTGCTAATCTCCGGGTGGCTTCTAATCGGTCGCGGCGTGCCTACGTCCGATGCCGTCAAAGGGTCAACCGGGATGACGTCCTTGAGGGTCAGCTGCGGATAGAATACAGGACTAGGAAGAAGATACTGCAGCTAGCCATCAACCAGGCGAAGGAGAGGGCCCGTGAAGTGCTACTTGCGGGCCTTGACAGAGATCCATGAGGGCGCCCATATCAACGGGCACGTAACAAGCTCCATGCCTGTGGCGCGCCCATAATCGAATCTATGGACCCGGGTATCCTGTCGGGGCTAATGGGGAAATTCTTCCCGCGTTCTGTGGGGCACATTCCCCCCAGAATGGCTTCTTGGTCGGCGGTGGAGGTAGAAACCCCTATTCCACCCATCACCGACCAAGAAATGGAAGTGGTCCTCGCCCGACTTCATGGTAAAAGAAAGGCGTCTGGTCCGGAGGGCGTCTCGGGACTTGTACTCAGCATCGCAGCGGTATACCTCAATGGTGAACTCCGAAAACTGCTCAACACTTGCTTGAGATCCGGGCAGTTTCCGGAGCAATAGAAGTGTGGACGGTTGTGTCTACTGCAGAAGGAGGGTCGTCCAGCTGACTCCTCTTCCGCATACAGACCACTGGTGTTGCTGGATGAGATGGCTAAATTGTTTGAGAAGGTGCTCGCGGACCGTCTCGTCCAGCACCTCGAGAAAATTGGACCGGGACTGTCAGAGAGACAATACGGGTTCAGGAGCGGCCGGTCAACAATTGACGCGCTGGCCGTTCTGAAGTCCCTGGTCACCGAAGCGGTGGCCAAAGAGGAAGTCGTTCTGGCAGTCTCGCTCGATATAAAAAACGCTTCCAACAGTCTCTCACACGAGACGTTGATGGAGGCACTAAGGTACCATGGAGTGCCTCCGTATCTTGTGAGGCTATTGGAGGCGTACCTCGAGGGAAGATACGTGCTCTGGGAGGGGGCGACGGGCGTATCCATCGCCATCGGGTGGAGTGCGGCGTCCCATAGGGCTCGGTACTCGGTCCGGTGCTGTGGAACGTCGGGTTGGACTGGCTCCTACGGTGTCAGCTCCTTCCTGGGATGGGGATCATCTGTTACGCTGATGACACCCTCATCACGGTGAAGAGGGCGGACTTCCGGTGGGCTGTCCGACTGGCAGAGGAAGGAGTGGCGCGAGGGTCTCGTTGGATAAAACCGAGGCCCTCCTTTTCCATGGCCCACGTCGAGGTCCCCCCCGAGGAGCACACAACAGTGTGTCTGGGGTTGCCGTGCCGGTGTAGGCCCAGATAAAATATTTGGGTCTGCATCTCGATTCAAATTGGAATTTCGGGCCACACTTTGCCCAGCTCGTCCCGAGGCTCGTCAAGTCGGCCGCGGCACTGGGAAGGCTTCTGTCGAACACTGGCGGTCCTGGGTCGTCATGCCGGCAACTCTACGCCGACATTCTGCGGTCCATGGGCCTGTATGGTGCCCCTATCTGGTCGGAGTCCCTCACCGTCCGCAACAGAGCCCTTCTGCGACGACCGCAGAGGGTTATGGCGGTAAGGGCTATCCTAATAGCCCTTACCGCCATAACCACACAGTACGGTAACCCCTAGGTTACCGTACTGTGTCCTGGACTGCGGCGACACTGCTGGCAGGTGACCCGCTTTGGCCGCTGGTAGCAGAGGCGCTGACGGATGTATACCGGTTCCGAAGCTCGAGAAGTGGCTCGAATGGAAGTGATCCGGCGGTGGAGTGAGTCCCCCGTAGCAGGGCGGGGGACTGTGGAGGCGGTTGCGCCGCATCTCCATCGTTGGCTCAGGAGAAGGCACGGCAGCCTTACATTTAGGATGGTGCAGGTGCTTACTGGACATGGGGTCTTCGGTAAGTACCTGCACAGAATTGGAAGAGAAGAGGCCCCAGGATGTCATGAGTGTGGCGCGCTAATCGACGATGCGCGCCACACACTGGAAGTATGCCCCGCCTGGGGGCCTCAGCGCCACGTCCTGTCAACGGAATTGGGAATAACAGACCTGTCGCTACCGAACATCATCTCCAAGATGCTCGGCAGCGACAGCTGTTGGTCGTCGATGGCCTCCTTCTGTGAAGATGTCATGACAAGGAAGGAGGCCGCGGAGCGGGCACTCCAGGCGCTTGCGTCCGTTGACTCGCACCGCCGGCGACGACCAGGGAGGAGGGGACGCCGCTATGCACTCCTCCACCCACCGCCCTGAATGATGACAGGACGTGGCCAGACGGCCAAGCGTTGGAGATAGAATGTTATCAGACGATCTCTCCGGTACCCCGTAAAAGCGCGGAAGGGGCTGCTGTGGTTTTAGTGGGTATTTCGGTTACTTCTGTGGCCGGCGAGTCCCACACATACTCCCCTGTCTATAACCGGCGGGGGATAGTGCGTAAATGCATTTCCACAGCGTGGAAAAAAAAAGACGTGCCGTGGTAAGATCATAGTCGTGGGAGTGCCCACTTTGCCAGCGACTCCTCGAATCGGGCTCCGTAACCTATAGCGGGTACCCTCGGGATCGCTCGCTTAATTTTATTGGGTTGCGAGCCTTTAACGCTCACCCAACAATCCGGGTAAAGTTGTCACAACCATCTGCGCCTAACTACAGTCATTCGAAAAATATAAAAAAGCAGGTCCAGTGGGCTTTACCCTCGAAATCAATTCTAATTTCAAATCCGATTCAATTCCAATCTCACCAAACTTATATTTGGTACTCTTAAACAAAATCGAAAATGAATTCTTAGCGTTTGTCGTTGTTATTTTCACCAAATGTGGCGTATTTTATTACTTTTAATTAATAACTTTACCGAAGTCGATCACCACAAAGACGCTTTCTTGAAATTGTGCAATATTAACGATTTTAAACGTCAAAATCACATCGGAAGTAGCAAATATTTGACTTATTCGACGAGAGTCCACCGAATTTGATTCCAATCGTGCGCTAGTGTCGCTTTCAAGAGTACCAAATTTGCTCAAATTCGAGCTGCGATTGGATTTAGGATCGGCATCGAGATTCAAGAGTAGGCACACAGGTCGTGCGACTGGTAGCCTCGTCGGGAGCTTCATAAAGGAAACAATAATAAAATAAGAAATACGAAGAAGTATTTTATTCTCACCCAGTCAGCAACAGTTAATTAATCGAACACTAACAGTAACAAAAGTTATTTTAAGTAGGGCATGTGCCTCCATGGTGTCGAGGGCCGTACGGTCGCCGACATTTAACAATTAACATATTTTATACATAATTTATTATAAACAGAAATACTCTGTATTTAGTTATATACATATTTACATCATTTATTGTTTGCTTTATAAAGTAACAACCAAATTTAACCGATGCATTTGTTATTCCGTGTGGTGACAGGGTCAGAATACAATTAGCTATTATATGGGTGTTATAATGGCTTAATAAGGGATATGATATGGTAATAACATCTATGGGAAATAAAACTAGAAATCAATCTCTATTCGATTATTTAATACAAAAGTCCAGACTTTTTGATGATGTTTCGACAGTTTCGATGTTGTATTAGGCGGGGTTTCGACGGGAGAATAAGGGTAACCACTGGCCATCAGGCGGACCACTGAAGACAAGGCGTCTTTAGCGGTGATCCACCCTGATAGCGATAGAGAGGTACAATACGGCAGACTATGTGGTCCCCAAAAGAAAAACTTGTACAGAGGACTAATTTGTCCTCTTTAGAAATAATAGTAAAACCTACCATCCAACCTACTTCTTCAAGGATATGATGAGAAGCAACTGTTCAATGACTATTAGAAAGAACAAGAACCGTTAGAGTAGAAGCTTCTAGCACGGGACGGAGTAAGAATACAATTAACCATCTTACCCATGGGTGTCGTATAAGGTGACTAAAGGATATATGCAGATAGAATCAATGCAAGAGAAGGAAAACTCGATCTAGAACCAACACGTCAGACTAGCATGGAATAGTAAGTCAAATCCCCTCCCATTCTGGGGGAGGCCTGAGCTCAACAGGCCCCCCCTGGGGACTTATGTAGGCTGAGATGGAATGAACGATGTTACTTTGGTATATATCTTAATCCTAACTGACGTTATAAACGCAAAAGTAACTTTATATGTTACACTTTCATGCTTAAACTGTTAAAACAATTTTAAACGTGTTTTGCCTAACGAAATCTTGTATTTTCACCGTTTTTACCGGTAACATATGATGTTGTTCATGCTCACTGAAGGATCTACTTGCGGTAGCTGCGTGGGCCTCTTCCTTCCCTCCATAGTGAGTGATGGCTGCTCTAGTAGTTAACTCGTGATCCGCTTGTCGGATCTGGTCTAGCTATAATCGTTGAAGTCCAAGTTGTTGAAGTGGAGCCCAACAGTGGGACGTGTATGGGTTCAGACTATGATGATGATTTATCAGCCTCTTACAAATGGCGTAAAGTTGCGGATTAAGGAAATATAACACTTTCCATAAATTCAATCCAGTTGGATTATCAATCATACCATTATATCGACATGTTTGTGGCCGAGGCCGGAAGCTGTCCCACCTTCGGCAGGAGCACCAGCCTCTCTTCCAACATCCAGGGAACTGGCCAAACGCTATTCAAGCGTTGTACAGACCCGTGAGACGTGGTACAAGGTGCTCAAGGACCAGTGCCAGCACCCAGTAGGGTAAACCATCTGACTGGAGAGTGATAGATTTAACACGTATATGCGCCACTGTCGCCCCATCTCCGTCTTCGTGGCGGGGCAGTTTCCGGTTACTGTCCAGCAAAGCAATGATTGGGGGGCTTTCCGCGATGAGAAAAGGTCCTCGACAACCCTGATGGGGAGGTCGAGGTGGATAATTTCGGTGAGGGGAGGAGGGCGTAGCTTACTCAGCGCTGCGTGATAGAGGCAACTCCAGGGGTTACATTTAAGACTGAAGAAGAAGAAGTGAAATCTCTACTTAGTGCCGCACAATAAGGATGACCCCAGTGGTCACGTTCGACACTCTCCAGCATCTCTTGATGAGTTCTGGTGCTGGTCTTTGAGCACCTGGTACCTCGACTGTACAACGCTTGAATAGCGTTTGGCCAGTTCTCTGGATGTTGAAAGACTGGTGCTCCTGCCAAAGCTGGGTCGGTCTCCGGATTCGGCCTCAAACGTATTAATATAACGGAATTATTGATAATCCAACTGAATCGAATTTACGGCAAGTGTTATATTTCCTTAATTCGCAACTTTACACTATTTGTATGAGGCTGATAAATCATCATCGTCATCTCAGCCCATACACGTCCCACTGTTGGGCTCGCACCTCCTCCACTATGAGAGGGAAATCGACCTACCATACCACGCTGGTCAGACGTGTCAATATAGGGTTTTGTTTCGGGTTTTCCTTCTCTTGCATAGATATTATATGCATATTATATACCTTAGTCGTCTTTTACGACACCCATGTGTGGTGAATTGTATTCTAGCTATTTAATATACCGCCTTTTCTTATCGATTCCAAAACCTTTTTAATCTAGATCTACATGTAATTATGCCAAAAATGCCGAACCGACGGGACGAACGTCAAGTGTTTGTGAGGTAAGAATAGTTTGTACAGGAAAATAAAATTGTTGTTTTTAGTATTTTACTCGCAATTTTTCCATATTTTCTCACCGTATAAACCTTCCCTGGACTTCCACAAATAATTCAAGACTAGCCAAATCGGTCCAGCCGTTCTCGAGTTTTAGTGAGACTAACAAACAGCAATTCATTTATATATATATACTAGCTGACCCGGTAAACGTTGTTTTGCCATGTAAATAATTTCTAGAGAAGTTCTAGTGCAGAAAAAAAAATGACTAACTTATTGGAAGTGTGTAAGGAGTATATGAGTGAAAAAGGCAGGAGCGCTGTGAACAATGAGGGAATATAAAAATAACAAAACACCAAACACTAATTTTTTTAATTTATTATAATTTAATTTAAGTAATAAATATTTATATCATTAATTCATTACATAATATTAATCTCTTTATGCTACAGCGTGAACAATATTTTTTGTTAGCCCGTCTTCAGCTAATAGGTATTAGCTTACTTGCAAACTTGATGGTTTACCCACTCGAGAGCATGCAACGACATAATCGTCCGTGTGAAAAACATGGTGTGCTCAAATCTAAGGCACAAACAGACATTGTTTGGCTTGGGATTTATTAATAGTCATTGTAAATGACAATCTAATCGAAAATTGAATTGGCACATCTGTGGGTATAATAGGTATTCGTGGTATTAATATATTTTCACCTCGAAATTTGCCATTTATAATGGTGGCTTGGCGAAAACTGTAGAGGGAATGAGAGAAGGTTTATTGTTTGAAAGAAATAGGAGACCATCTTCGTTGTCATCCCTACTCCGTGCTGTTTACTGGGTGAGAAGTGACACCGGTGGACACATGGAGGGGATAACTTACCAAGTGATAATAATTGAAGTTATCGAGCTGAATGAAAAATGATAAAATTATTAAAATGACTATTAAAAAGCAAGGGTTGGTGATAGAAAAGTGAAAATTTAGGGTTGTGTGTATTTTTAATGCCACATAATAAAAAAATAAAAAAAAAATTAAAAATCATAAAAATTAAAAAACAAAAATGGGCTGGACACCCCTTATCACTTAGGGGTTTGAAAAATAGATAGTAGCCGATTCTCAGACTTACTGAATATGAATAAAAAATTTCATAAAAATCGGTCAAGCCGTTTCGGAGGAGTATGGGAACGAACATTGTGACACGAGAATTTTATATATTAGATATATATATAGATAGATTTGTGAAATACAGCTTGCTCAATATACAATTGTACATAAATATAATTAAAAGATAATTGTGTAGCAGAAAAATTAATTTAAATGAATTATGGCCGAATTTCGTCCACTTGGCGACCACTAGTATTAATAATACGGCGACTTTACGCTCCTTATTTTACTTTATCATATTTAAAGGTACCTACTGTCCTATAGTGGTAGTTTCATACTGTCTACAGGCGTGGGCCAATCCGTCCGGGGTTATGCCACACTGAGCTGAAAATATACGTATGAGTAGTAACTCTTTATAACTGTACTTCGTTGGGTGAGCGAGAGAGACGGAAGCAGAACCTTGAAGGGGTTTGGTGGCCTTACATCACCCACGTGCAAGATATGGAGTCGTGAATTATATTCTTACTCTGTCACCACAAAGACAATATTGAAATAGTGTTTGAAAACTAAATGAAAATACACCTACACTTTTTGACTTGCTAATTAACTAAAATAATGAGTTTTAAAACAAAAATAATTAATTTATTCTTGTATTACGTTTACTAAGTGAACTTGAAGAACATTTGAACAACATATTTTGTTTCATTATAGAAATTGCTATGTAAATAAGTATCTTGAAATAATTTATAAGTTTGCGTATTTTTAATAATTAAGAAAATATAAGTTTCATCAGAGTTTGAAAGGAGCTTTTGAAATTTTCGCTCTCAAAAGTATTTATGAATTCTTTGATAAAATTATAATTATTACGAAGTTTACGAAGTTATATGTCAAGTTATCAGAAATAGAGCTTGTTTCAACATTTATTTCAGATAATCTGTTTTTCATCAGAAAATGCTTTTGACATTTTGTTCTTTTTATAGTGAATAGTCAAGTATATAATTTTTTTTTATTGCCAACGGTGGCAAACGAGCAAGCAGCAAACCTGATGGTAAGTGAAACTGCTGCACATAGACCTTTGCAATACCAGGGGCACAGCCAGGCCGCTGCCTACCGTGAAGGAAATACTCTTCTCAAACCTCGTTTAAAGAAGGACATGTCATAGCGCTCGGGAAACACAGCAGCAGGTAGTTCATTCCAGAGCTTGCACGTACGTGGGAGAAACGATCACTGGAAATGTACAGTTGAAGACCAAAACGTATCCAGGTGAAATGGATGAACCCTGCTACGATATCGAGTGGTACGTTAGTAGAATGGTGACGGTGGTACCAAGTCAAACAGTTCCTCGGAGCACTCCCCGTGAAAGAGTCGGTAGAGTACACAGAGTGACCCAAAGTCTCTCCGCTGCTCCAGCGACTCCAATCTGTCCGTAAGATTGGGATCCCCGACGATTCGAACAGCCCGTCTTTGCAGGGAGTCAAGTGGGTCTAGCTGATATTTGGGCGCACCTGCCCAGAGATGTGAGCAGTACTCCACATGAGGACGAACTTGTGCTTTGTATAGCACAAGACGCTGTCTCGGTGTGAAGTACCGCCTGGCTCTGTTCAGGACGCCCAACTTTTTACTTGCCAATTTGGCTTTGTCCTCCAAATGACTCCCAAACTGGACTTTGCTCGATATTTTGACGCCGAAAATCCCAATACTCTCAGAAATTGGGAGAGTTACTCTTTGGAACTGTGGCGCCATGACAAACGGGTCCTTCTTTGCAGTGAACGCGCAAACTTGTGTCTTTGTGGGGTTGAACTGGACTAGGTTCCGTTCACTCCATTCCGAGGCTCTGGGGCGGCAGAGAGTGCTCGACTTCAGACACAAGTTGAACCCATCTTTCCTGAGTACTCCGAGGGATATTCCGTTGCTCAGTGTACCGCTCATCACCCGTGTTGTCATCCGCATAGCAACGCATACTCTCGATAGAGAGCATGTCATTGATATGCAGGATAAACAACGTCGGGGAGAGCACCGAGCCTTGTGGTACACCAGCATTAATGGTCATGATATCGGAGCAACAGCCATCTACGACGACTTTTATATTCTGACCATACAAAAGCTGGCGATCCAATTACAGAGTCCCTCGGGGATTCCGTATGATGGTAACTTCGATAGAAGTGCCCTGTGCCAGACCATATCGAACGCCTTTGCGATATCTAGGCTGAACGCCAGCGCCTCACCCTTGCCCTCCAAGGCCTCTGCCCAACGGTGTGTGAGGTACACAAGAAGATCACCAGCCGACCGACCACGACGAAAGCCATATTGGCGATCACTGATAAGCTGGCGATCCTCAAGGTACTGCAGAAGCTGGCGAAGCCGGAACCCTATTAGTAGCGTAGGAAAGTCGGTATAGGCACGTGAGGATGGGAGTCAATTCAGGGGCGCACGTCTTTAGTACCACTGCAGGGATGCCATCCGGTCCACTCGACTTATGGACGTCTGAAAGCCGCAGCTCCCGCCTAACTGCTCGCTGCGTGATACGAATTTCGGGCAGTGAGCTTTCATACCGTGGGATGGTAGGTGGTGTGGCAGCTCCGGCATCCAAAGTCGAGTTACAGGCAAAGAATTGACCTAGAAGATCGGCCTTCTCCTTTGCGCTGTGGGCCAGACTACCATCGTGTTTCTGCAGTGGTGGGAGATTGGGCTGGCAGAAGTTACCTTTGGCAGCCTTGGCGAGCGACCAAAATGCACGACTCCCAGCGGGATAGCTTTGCAATCGCTCGCCAATTCTGGCAACATGTTCCACCTTGGCTCTGGCAATAGCCTTCTTACTAGATCTAGAAGCGGCGTTAAATTTCCACTTCGCCTCTTTGGCGTTCGGGTCCTGGCATTTTTTGGCCCTATTCTAGGCCCGATATGCGGACTGTTTCTGGCATGCAGCCGTCCTGCAGGTTTTATTAAACCAGGGTCGGCTGCGGCCACCGACGGGTATTTTGGTGTTGGGGATGAATAATTCTATCCCCGTAATAACCGTTTCGGTAACGCAGTTCGCACAGACGCCAGGGTCCCAAGAGGCGAAGCAAAGCCGCTTCCATGGGTAGGATGCGTAAAACTCGCGGAGTCCATCCCAATCTGATGACTTATATTGCCAGACTCTGCGAGTCCCAGTCGCCTTAGAACGACTAGGCCTTACAACAGGGGCACTGCTACGAACCAAGCAGTGGTCAGAAGATCCAAGAGGGGCTTCAACCACTACCTGATATCCGTGCTGGTGTGTAGTCAGCAGAAGATCCAGTAAAGAAGACTCATGACTCTCAATATCTGGAATACGGGTGGGCTGTGTCACCAGTTCTGAGAGACCATAGGCCGAGACCATATTGAAGAGATGTCGACCCTGGAGGTCAGTGGTTCGGGACCCCAGCCACTCTTTATGATGAGCGTTGAAGTTTCCAAGAACTACCACCTCCGCTGATGGACACTGCTCCAATATTTCGTCAATCCCCCATTGGACGTTCTCAAATAATTGAATTGACCCCGGATTACTGCCATGGGACCTGTAGAGGCATGCGTAGATGCGGGTATGCCCTCCATAGTCTACGCGTAGCCATAGGATTGACAAGTCACCATGTTCGAGGGCCCGAAGTCGGCGACAGCAGATATCACCTCGGATGAATACGCACACCCCGGCTTTACGACGGAAGGTATGCTCCAACTCGTAGCCGGGGTAATTTAGGTACGAAATGTCATCCGGAGCACCTATCTGCGTCTCCGTTAAAAAGAGTAAGGCAGGCCACGCCGTCTCGAGGTGATGGTGGACTGCGTCGAGATCGCTATGTAAACCCCTGATATTGCAAAAATCCACATCAAATGTGAATAAGGGGACCGCCGTAGAAAACGTTCTCTTTTTATTTTTCTTGGCCATGAGATATTGTTTAAGAAGAGGAGGAAGGGAGTGTGAATGTGTACAACGGAGTTCGGTGATACCAAAAAAAAAAAAAATGGGCGGGGCATAGGCATGGTCGAGGAGTAAGTTTTGTGAGGAGGTGACACGATGCACGGAAGGGCCCCGATGCCCCCCCGTGCGTAGCCGCCGAGGTCCACTCCGGTTTCCCACACCGGTACGACGACTACCCAAGGGGATTTTCGCCGGTTGGTGGGACAGCCTCCCAGAGAGGATGATCCTGGGTTCGGGTCCCCTGCTGACCGGCAGGTGGCCGGCGGTGACCATTCCCATCGGGTCTCCCTGTACATCATGCCAGCCCCTTACGCTCAATACCCCGACCAAGACCGCACCACAGCAGGTTTCAGGCCTCACCAAAACCCGCCACACACAAACACACCCAGAAAGTTGGGCTCCCGGCTCTCTCGCTCACCGAAAGAAGTGCAGCAGCAAATTGCTACTACACAAACGTCGATCTTCTGCGAGAGTGTGGTACTGCCCCGGACGGACCGGCCCGCGACTGCAGACAAAAGGCTGTCTACAGTGTGGTCCTACCACCAACAATATAACAATAATATAACACATATCCGCAATAACTTTCCTGAAGTAGTGGTGAACATCATCTTAGACATCACCGAGTGAGTGCCCACAGCAGTACTTCCCTGCGTGTATCGCTGTCTCTAACAGATAACAGTTGGGACATTCTCACATTTTGTAGAGAACTATCTTGAACAGTGTGCGTAGTTAGCTTGATCAAAGGTTAAGT
This sequence comes from Lymantria dispar, assembly GCA_032191425.1. Lineage (NCBI taxonomy): Eukaryota > Metazoa > Arthropoda > Insecta > Lepidoptera > Erebidae > Lymantria > Lymantria dispar. The sequence goes on along the minus strand of CM063450.1, from coordinate 558,553 downwards.
GGATGCGTTGAACACAAGATTATTAAATAATTGACGGTAAAATGGTCTTCTTTAACACACTGGACAGATGGACTGATTTTATCTTAATATATATCTTTCTTGTGTACTGTGTATGTCACTGAACACCTAAACGACTGGATCGATGTTGATGAAATTTATGTGTGTGAAATCGAAGGGCATTCGGGAATGATTTCGAGTCATAATTGGACCCGTTAGGTGGCACTGCTGTCGATTTCAAGGAGAATTCCCTTTATTTTATTTGAACAGAACTACGTCTGTTGGGTCATCTAGTATATTATATTCATTAAATATTTCATTAAACACAGTATTTACAACTGTCGTCGAAACTATTTTAAAGAATTAGGAGCACACTTCCAATGGCTGTCTATATACAGCCGTAGGCAAGTCTGTTCGGTCTAGCAAAGGTCCATAAGCGGCAATATTACTTAACATTAATTGGACTGTTTGCTCGTTTGCCACAAATAAACTATATTAGCTATTAATATCACGTAAGTTTTATTTAACACCTAAGTCAATATATGTTATGTGTCGTATTAATGCGACTGCGTACACACGTCCTGTATTCAACAATATGATGTATGTCACTTGAGAAACTATACCAATTATTAGACCAGGGTCGATAATTTCTGAAATCAAAAATATAATAGTAGGATGAAATCAGTTGGAAAAGGAAGAGAATATAACAAAAATGAAAGGAAAAATAATTTACGGGCGATCTGAGGTCGAGAAGTGTAAGGGGGTGAGTTTTTAACGGTATAAAACGGTTTATCTCGATTGCCGGCAAAACTATATGTCCTATGGAAAAAAATTAAGTGTCAAAGTTGTAGGCAATAAAAAGATCTCCAACTTTTGTATTTTTACTATTTTCATATAACCTCAAAACTTATGTGAAAATTTCTAATAACCAAGTTTTTCGTTTTTATTTTTATCTTATACAAAAATTTTATTTTTCACGAAATTTGGTGAAAACTTACTTTTTTATGTCCCAAACACACTGTAATTTTCTTGATTTAATATATTTATTTTTTTCACCTTATTTTAACTTAATACCGAAAAAGCGCCCCAAATTTCAATTGAAAAATTTCACGTCAAAATATCAGCTTTTTAAAAAAAGTCGGTGAGTTTTATGTTCCTTGAAATTTCTTCTTTCTGATGATGTAAAAAAAATACACATTACTATGGTAAATGTTCTCAGAAAATGATCTCAGCGATCACCGAGTCACTTTCTATGTGTCAAATGTGAAACTGTGTATAAGTTTAGACAATAGGTACATTTATACATTAACATTAAGGCTCGACCCAGATCTCGGTCTCGGTCTCGGCATTCTCGGCTACAAATCCAACTGAGAAATTTGTCTCGGTTCTCGGCTAATTATAGCCGAGATTCTCGGTCATGACCGAGATTGTAACTTTGTTCGGATCAATTCAAATTTTATTGCGCGTGGCCACGCGCCGCTGCGCGAAGTTGACTGGTGTAAGTGCGTGAGAGAGCTGAATTGTGAATCAGATTCTCGTGATACGACATGGGGATTTTCAACTAAATCGTCAAACATGACTGCAATAAATCAATCCAACTTATGGGCAGCTCATGATTCGATACAGTTGGAAGACGAGCCCATGACCAATGACGAATACAATTCAAGCTCTGTAATCGAAATAGCGCTAGAAAGCTTCCTTAGAGAGCCAAGGCTGCAAAGAAATGCTAATATTTTTGAGTATTGGTTTTCGTCGCCTTATAAGGTGCTTAAGCCTGCGCCAAATAAGTTTTTATCTGCGCCGTCTACTAGCCTAGCAAGTGAACAACTGTTTAGCAAAGCTGGACAATTGTATGACGAGAGGCGACCCGCTTTGAAGGGGGGAACATGCCAAAAAATTGCTTTTTTTATGTTATAATATCCATCCATCCATCAGCCTACAGACGTCCACTGCTGGACATAGGCCTCGCCACGAGATTGCCACTCAGAACGGTCCTGCGCCACTTGCATCCAACGGTTCCCTGCGACTTTGTCGTCCTACGCTGCGCCGTCCGATTCGTGGTCGCCACTCAAGAACCTATCTTCCCCAACGGATGTCGGTTCGACGAGCGATGTGGCCTGCCCATTGCCATTTCAACGTGCTAATTCTGCGGGCTATGTCGGTTTTACCCATTCTTCTACGGATTTCCGTGTTCCGGATTTTATCACGTAGAGAAATACCGAGCATAGCCCTCTCCATAGCACGCTGAGCGACTTTGAGCTTATTTATGAGGTCGACATTTAGAGACCACGTTTCAGTGCCGTAAGTCATTGCTGGTAACACACACTATTTATAAACCTTTGCAGACACTGCGGAATATTGGACGAGAAGATCCTATTAAGTTTCTCGAACGCTACCCAGCTGAGTTGGATTCGTCGGCTGACCTCTTTCTCAAAATTGGATCTATCTAACTGGACTGCTTGTCCTAGGTAAACATAATGATCCACAACTTCGAGAATCACATTCCCAACTAGAACCGGTACAGGAATGACATGGGCATTAGACATGACTTTCATCTTGTCAATGTTTATTTGTAGACCCACTAGTTGAGATATCCTGCTGAGGTCATTAAGCATAGTGCCAAGGGTTCCATGGATTCAGCCATGACTACGATATCGTCAGCAAATCGAAGGTGAGTGATGTATTCGCCGTTGATGTTGATGTTGAGTCCGGTCCAGTCCAAGAGCTTGAAGACAACTTCCAGCGCAGTGGTGAACAGTTTCCAAGAAATGACGTCTCCCTGTCTCACGCCTTTCTGCAACTGGATCGGTTTCGTACTCTTATTCTGAATGCGGACTGACATAGTGGCGCTTCTATACAAACACTAGAGCTCTTCAATTTGGCACCGCTGATGGGACTGCAGCACTACCCAAGTTTCGACAGAATCAAAGACTTTCTCATAGTCCACAAACGCTAGACACAGAAGCCGAGTATACTCCTCGGTCTTCTGTATAATCTGGCGTAGCGTGTGGATGTGGTCTATGGTACTATAACCTCTTCGGAAGCCGGCTTGTTCGGGCTGGAAGTCGTCGAGCTTGCACGCGAGTCGGTTCGTAATGACTCTTGAGAACAATTTGTAGACGTGGCTCAAGAGTGAGATGGCTCTGTATTCCTTAAGAGCGTTTTATCGCCCTTCTTGAAAAACAGCACCACCACACTCTTGGTCCACGACTGGAACGTCGCCCCCGAGAATGACAGAATTAAACAACTTCTGTAGGGCTTTTAGAACTGGCCTGCCGCCTGCCCTCAGGAGTTCTGTGGTAATTCCGTCATCTCCCAGTGACTTCCCTTTCTTTAATTGTTTCAGAACCATTCTGATCTCATACAAGCTGGCATCCGGGATTTCCTCGCTGTAGTGCCGAGTTAGCTTGCATCTGGGATCTTGGACCAAGCCGGCAACAGGGTTCTGGGATGATCTATACAACTGCCCATAGAGCCTTTCGACCTCTCCCAAGGTCTCACCCTGGGATGAAATAACAATGCCGTCATCGGTCTTCAACTTGGTCATTTGGCTGTGCCCGATAGACAAATCACGTGCGAATACTTTAGAGCCACGGTTGCGGTCTATTGCCTCTTCAATACGCTGCGTTATGCGTATGTTATAATATAATGTTATTTAACTTTGATTATTAAAACAGTTAATTTTGTTAAACAATTAGTAGTGTATTAAAAATTTAGCAGCATTAAAATTTTTTTTTCACGTTTTGTCTATTCTCGGTCTCGGCTCTCGGTCTCGGCCAAGAACGAAAAACCCATTTCGGTCGAGCCTTAATTAACATATTCATACATAAACTACTTAACATAAACACAAATAGGTCAGCTCTAATGTTTAGCTGTAATGTATTATCAACTAATTGACTTATGTTAGATTAGAATTAAATTAGAATATCCAAATTTAAAAAGTTATATATGTACATAAAATTAACTACGTTTAAAAAAAATAACAATATTATACATTATCCTAATAAATAGTACTCAGAGTTGCCTACAAAATTTGGCACCCATTAGTTTACATAATATTAAATATTGAACTTTTCTTTGGGCAACCTATGGTCAGCACATGGGCCGTCCATTCCATAGGGAGTGAAGAAAGGGCCCTTTGAAGCCGCGCATCGGCGCGGCCTCATAACCCACCGTATTCACGCCCCTTCGCCATTGAGCCGATCACTAGTACTCAATCCTTCACGCCTATAGCCAGCCCAACAGGTTCCCTTTTGGGTACTGACCCCATTGGACGCTCCGCCGGGGCGACGCCCTCACGCGGTCAGTTTTTCTTCGTGTTACGTACTATTTTTTAGAACAGTCATCCGCGGCCTCGGCTAGGACGACATTAGGAACTACTCGCGCCTGCGCCGCCTAAGTCGCCGGCGACGAAACCGGCCCCGTAGAGGAGTTCTTCTCACGTACTCTCCGCCGCATCTTTCCGTCGACGATTCCTTCACAGAAGGCGGCGATCACGTTCCAGTTCTTGACACTGTCGAGCTTCGTCCCAGTGATAGTCGGCAGCATCGGATCGCCATCGATGATTGCGACAAATTCGCGACGTTTCTCACCCACAACTGTGCACTGTACAGAGCCATCGACGGAATTACCCTGCGTACAGACATCGGCACGTAGGCCTGCACCTTTCCACATCCGGCACGAGCCATGAAAAGGCGGACGTCGCAACGACAAGTCACGAGGCAAATAGCCGAAAATGCTCTCGGAACTACTACTACCCGTCGAGCACAAGACTTAGGTATTTCGGATGCTGATGAGAACCAAATTGACGGAGATCGATACGCCAGCGGGTGGACCGTTTTGGGGCCATTGAACAACAGGGCCTTCATTTTGTTTAGGGCCACCCTAATCTACAGAGCTTCAATTCACCTGACAATTCTTTATCCCTAGATTAGCCAGGTGTACCGCCTCTTTCAGCTTCCTACCCCGGGATGTGCCGAATGTATTTTACGTGGTATTTAACGCCCAATCATAGCCAATGTTTCATAGGGCGGTTATAGAGGACGCTGCGTTCCTCCAAGTAGTCTGCTATTATCATCATCAGGGCTCGAATCTCCACTGTAGTAATGGAGGAAACTTGAACAGTTATAACACACTGGTGATATTGATTGATACAACCTTATACTGTAGTTTGCTATCTCTTGTGTGAAGTACCGCCGCCCACACATATGTGTTCAAATTGATAAAGTTTTAATGAAACAATTTATAGTTAAGTTTATTTTAAGTTGTAAAACATCTTGTGATGTAAGTTTCATGTTGTAATTATTATTGTATAAAACTTAGTTACTTGAAACAAACTTAACATTGTTTTTTATATACTTACTTACTTACTTAGTTATAGTTACGACTTTATATTCTAGATGTTATATAATAACTTTGTTAGTAAAATATCAGCTTAACAAACGTTTTACTTGCTTTTTTTTGCCCAATCGCGATGATTTCTTGTTATTGATTTAAAATATTTACAACAAATTTATTTTCATCAAAGTAACCGTTGACTCTCGTAGTTCGAAAGTACGATAATATTCTATGATTAAACTAATGAACCATAGGAGTTAAGAAAATGGAGGTAATTCCAAATAATGATGGGAAGTGATAAGACCGAACGGCGTGCCCTCGTCTCACTGGGCAGTTGTGGGGGGTATGTTTACACCATAGTCTGAGAAAGACACATACAATGCATACATTACTTTTTATGTCACCCCCTATTCTTCTTTATGTCCACATTTATAAGGGTAACACTCGTTGTCACAGGAAAATATCAATATTTACATATCTTTCAAGAAATCATTCTTGTATATTTGTATATTTTCAGAATCTCGGCAACCATTCCAATGATATTCATGAAATTTAGTATACAAGAGGGTTCAGAGGCAATAGATCGATCTAGCTAGGTTTTATTTGTAAGCGTAGGGTGGTCCAGACGTTACCTGCGTGTAATACCGCCGCGCCCTAACCGAGGTCACGGGTGGACGCAGCGATGATTAGTTCGCTACCTATAGACGGAGACTGACCTCGTGAGAATGTGGCCCCAGTGTTATTATTTTATTGCCCCGGACGGAATAGACCGCGTGTGCGCTTACCATAGCCCACCCATAAAAAAGGGTGTCAAAGGGGACGGTACCCGTAAGGCCAATCCGCCAGGTTGGCCATGAATGTCAAGGAATACTACAGGCCAGTACTAGAGGTCAGCCCCGTAGCGGTGTGGAGGAGAATGTCGTTTTGACGGTGTTTTTAACCAATAAAAGAAATTTTACCATCCCTATCTTGCTTGTGGGTGTCGTAAAAGACGACTAAAGGAATATAATATGCGTATAACATTTATCCGTGTGGTGACGGAGTAAGAATACAATTCACCACCCCCTGTCTTACCCGTGGGTGATCGTACGAGACGACTAAGGTATATAAAACGTATATAACATCTATGCGAGAGAAGGAAAACTCGAAATAAAACCCTATACCAACACGTCTGACCAGCGTGGTATAGTAGGTCGATTACCCTTCCATTATGGAGGAGGCCCGAGCCCAACAGTGGGACGTATATGGGCGGCAATGATGATCATGATGATGATAACATTTATGCAAGAGAAGAAAATCTCAAAACCAACACGTCTGACCAGCGTGATATTACTATATCATTAATTTGCTTCATACAGTGGAGCAGGCTCGAGCCCAACAGTTGGAAGTGTCTCGCCTGAGAGGAAATAGCTTATACGGCAAGTAGGCTAGCCGCGTTCATACAGCTGCGGTTCGATCCTCGGTATTATTATATTTTTCTTTTTAGTCTTTAATATTTTCTATTATTTTATTATTTTTAAATTATTATATCAATGTTATTACTTATTATATTAACAGTATAAAATCTTCATATTTCTTCAGTTAATAATTAAAAAAATAATTTATTTATTAATCATTTTTCCCTTTTAATTTTTTTTGTAGATTTTTCATTATTTTATCAATTATTGTTATTTTCTATTTTACATCAATATTATTACTTACTAAATGATCTGGTGAACTCATCATCACCAACATACATTTATCTATATACAGCATTGCGTCTCTTTTGTACGTCGCGGTTCATCCGTATTGTATTTAAATTACTTATGTCAACAAATAAGTACACACTTGGTATTTTATTTCGGTCATTACCAACTGTGGTACATTATTTTTAAAATACCTGAAATTATGTTTCAGGAGACAATACAACGCCTGTCTAGCTGGTGGTTTTGGTGAAGCCGGGACAACCTCCGAACCCAGGCGCTGAATACAGGCTCACCGTGCTGCTCTAGGATACAGAAATTATCATACTACACCGCCCACCCCACCAACACCTTGGCGAGGTTGAAGCCGATCCGTCGGATTATCATATCGATTTCTTCGTCGGGTTTTAGTCGGGTCATGATTGCTGTAGCGATCAGAAAATTTAAGAGATTCTTCTCTCTGCGTCTTAAATCTCAAAACTATAACGAATATGCGTGTTATATGAGATGACTTAGGGCACGATAACGCGATCCCTAAATATAGGCCTAATAACAAAACTTAAAGTCACTCAGCGTGGTTTATAATATTTGATATAAGAATAAGATAAATTCGTATAAAGTTTTAATCTCTATATATAAAGGAAAGTCGTGTTAGTTACTATGTTTATAACTCAAGAATGGCTGTACAGATTTGGCTGAAAATTGGTAGGGAGGTAGCTTAGAACCAGGCGACGGACATTGGATACTTTTTATCCCGTTCATCTTCTTCTTAATGGCAATGCGCTACTTTTTATCCCGTTCGATCGTGTTCCCGTGTGACATGGCATAAAATGTCAAATAGATTTTATTTTGTTTCTGTTTGTCCATTCGGACGGGCAAAGGAATCAAAAACCATACAGCCAAGTCTGATACAATTTTCTTCATATTATTTAACATTTCTTTATATAGAATAGCTTATTTATGGTCATGTCCGTCAGTAAGTCAAGTCGTTACCATTAATTAGCCGCTGTAAACCTAATTATTTGATTTCTCTGGGAATTACGGTAGAATATGAAAATACACGTAAACCACTCTTATATCACATTCCTTACATATCTTAACTGTATTATATTACATAAAATATCAGCAAAATTATTCAATGTAACACTATAAAACACTAACAAAATGAATATAATACAAGAGCTAAACATGACATTTCCATATTCGCACCGAAACTCACGTCAAAGAGAATACAAGTCACTATGAAACGTAGAATAACAAAAACGTATTTGATATGTAATAACAAAATGCAAATGACAGCTAAACGTAATTTTCTTTATAGTTAAGTATGGTTTAATATTTGATAACTTTTGAACTCTGCACCGGTGATCGATCCCACAACGAGGGCGACGTGCTACATGGGTGGGTTACGGGACCACGCGCCGCCCCTCTGTAGCCTCGGACGGAGCCGGGGGGCGGGTGCGCTGTCCATAGCCCACCACAAAGTGTTTCAAATGTTACCCATTTGTCACTGCCAGTTGTGTGGACCTCTGGCACTAAGTAAGCTTCGTCAGTTATGATAACAACATTTCGCTAATGCGTGTTCAAGCTAAGTTTGCATCAGAATATGAATTAAAAATAAAAAACATACATTTTTGGCAATTTTTTATTATGTAAAATACAAAATCATGCAAAATTCATGCAAAATCTTTCGTTTTTTTTTTTCTTGGCAAATTGCAGCAATGGTGGTTCTTAAAGATTTTAAGAAGTGCAGTAAGTTAAAATTTTATTAGGTTTAATTTAATAAATATAATAATAACAATATATAACGTTCTTGTTTACTCATGAGATATTTAAAATATCAAGTGCCATTAATACTTTTGCTATTAATAAGTTGTAATCGAGATTCTAAACAAGAAATGACTGTCGGTTTAATACAAGATTTATTTCATTCGATATTCTTTTCATTAGTTTAATTTGTCTGTACGCGTGTTTGTAATTTTTAGTACCTATATCATCTGATCTGATGATGAAGTCAGGAGGTGGACAGTGAAATTCTTCATTAGCTGCTAATACACTCTTCCAATTTGATTGTATACATATTTTAGTGTGTTATATAAGTGTCTATTTTATATAGGAGGCTCATTCTTTATAAATATATTAATGCATTACTAATTATTCTGAAGAAAAAGCAGATTTGCCCAAGTCTCAAAAATTAAAACAAATTTAGCAATTGCCGATATTGTCATTGTTTGCTTCAAATTTAATTCAAAGTTAAACATTTATTTTATAACCATAACCATAAATTAAAAAATTAATCAATATTTATTTCCCTTACAACATTTGACCGATTCAAATTTACTGTTAATGAAAACCGCAAGAAATAGTTAAAACCCTGAAAAGCATGCTTACTAAGAAAACTCAAAAGAAGAAAATAACTTTCAACAACTCTAAAATAGTAAAATAGAGTAACAAAAAATAAATATTTTATTCCAAAAATGTGCTTCAGTGTTTTTAAACTATTAGCTTTCAATATAGCAATCATAAAATTCACATAAATTTTTCTGCTCGAACTCTTGTTGTATATCATCGTCTAAGTATTGATTGATTAGTGTGGCGCATTGCATGTCTCTAGCAACGCATGATAGGGGCGAGTTCAGCTGGTGCAGCGCAACGGACTGGTGAGACAGCTGGTGTGGTAGGGCGTGTAGAGGACTTGAGGAGGCGGCGCGCAGCAGCACCAGCTTGGAGCGCAGCGTGCGGGCGGAGGGCGCCGCGCACCACGCTCGCTCTAGCCGCACTAATGTCGCTTCGAGCAGCGCGCGTATGTACTGCGCCGAGTGAGCCGTGCGCTCCATCAATTTACGAGCGCACGCCTCCGCCTTCTCAGCCCACGAGTACTCCGCAGACAAGTTCGCGTCCAGCTCTGCCGCGACATTGCCGCACATCAACTCGCTTACATGGCATATTATCGCGTCCTGCAGCTGATCCTTTGTCACGAATTCGCTCAGTTGATCTTTAATCTTCGCTTGAAATTCGTTCGGTGCATATCCCAAACAGAACACTGTTCCTGTTGAACCTGAAACATGCATAGAGTATTGAGATTTTATAGTTTATAGACTATATAGTCTTTCAACTCATGTATACGTCCCATTTCTATTCACATTTGCTTTCTCTAAAGTGGAAGAAAATTTGGTCTTCTATAGCATATTGGTAATGCAGTTTCGCGTCCATTTTACTTTATTTCTTTGTTATGTTATATAAATATGATATCGGTGAATAATTAAAACTCCGGATCTGATCAGAGACTCCAGACTTTATGTATAGATGTTGACATAATTTATTTGGCAGCTTCACTTAGTATTTACTAATAAGTCAAGTAAATGCTAAGTATAACACTTATGAAGATCAAATTAAAAACTAAAAGTCTGCATGCTCTAAATCATACTGCTACTAGATTATTGTCAAACATTACTTTTATAAAATAAAATAAAATATTTCTTTGAGTTTCTGATATCGCTATTAATTGACAAGATACAAATAAGTTTAACACATACTTCAGTTACGATACTGATTTTTACATTTCATGTAAAACTTTATAGGTCCAATACTTATTACCTTTATCCTCAAGTATTGCTGCCAGTTCAAGTGCGACCATGGCTCCACTCTCGTAACCCAATATATAAAACTTGTCATGTACTTTTAATTTATTTGATATAATCTAAAACAAAAAAATTAAACTTAAAATAGGTTCAGTTAGCAATGTTCACATTGATTACTTTCCTAAATCGCACTTATTTTACACTAGCTGTTTACCCACCGCTTCGCTGGCGTAAAAAGTAACTTACTAAATTTAACTATTATTCCAAGAAAAAAAATCCAATGTGACACAGGATTTATATAGGCAATACATTTAGGAAATGGGCTATTTTTATCAAACTCTGTTCAACGGTTTATGTGATTGAGTAACAACCATCCAAATATCTTCACAAACTTTCACATTTATAATATAAAAAGGATTATATTATATTTTTATTGTAAAAACTATAAGCAGCAAGGAAACAACAGAAATCACGTTGTAAAAATTCAAAAGATAAAAAACAAAATACTGTCGTCCACCGAACCCACTCAAAGTTTCATTATTTGTACATGTGCGTGCATGTGTGTGCGTGTGCTCGAGTGTGCGTCTATATATATGCGTGGGTATTTGTAGGTATGCACGTGCAGGCATGCGCGTGCCCCGTGTACGTGCATGTGCGTGAGTGAGCACTTCACGGGGGTCGCATTTCAGACGTCACCCTACTCCCCGAACAGAGCTCAAATTCGTGGTCATGCTGTCGGTCGCCTTGGCCCCTGTCCGGCTCTGCCGTGGCCGTGACGTTTTCTGTCCCGCTCAACCACAGGGCCGCCAGACCTGCTAATCCAGTTCGAGCGTGGTGGCCGAACTATCCTGAACCTAACTAGCAACCATTAACTATGCTAAAGATCCCACGGCTTGTCTATATTAGTGATGTAATGAATATTCGCATTCGCATCGCGAATATTCGCATATGTTTGTGACATTCGCAATCGCATTCGCATTCGCAAGGAACGATGCGAATGTTTAGCGAATATATTTGACAAATTAAAAGGAAATTATATATATAATTGTGTAATGATATGATAATATATATTATTTTTATTTACTCATAATATTTGAATAAAACGATATTATGGAACACTCAGGTCGGCAACTAAATTAGAAATACTGTCTCTCTTATTTTTGTCAGTCTAATATAAACTAATGAATGGGGAGCCGGTTTTTTGTTCGGTTATACTGCGAAAACCACTGAACAATCAGAATAATATCAGCATGTTTCGGAGAAAGATTTAGTATATGATATGTTGGTGAATACTTATCCGGAATTTATATTTGTTTTTTGTGTGAATGAATAACGAATTTTGCCAATAAAAAAGAACATGATTCTATATGAAAAAAAGTAAGCCGTCGCTCAGGACGCCTGGCAGATGTGAAACATCGAAACTATTTTGTACGAGTAGAGACACGGTATCGAATATAAAGTATCGATACTGAACCCATGAGTAGTATCGAAAGATAAGTAACGTACTGATTAAAGTATCTAGTACTTTTACTTACTTTATCTTTAGGTATCGAGTACTTTTCTTTCAATACCGATACATTGCATTCGATACTTTTAGTCAATAAGTACTTTTTAGCAGGTATCGTATCGAATAAATTATCCATTTTAAAATTGACTTTACGGCTTATATTTATGGTAACGTTATTTAGTACAAAAGTAATTAAACTTCCAAAATGAAGCTTGAAATACTTTCATCCGTTCACAGACGTTCTTTTGCTCGATAGGTGCAATTTATAAACCAGAAATAGCGGCATCTATCGAACCATGCAGCATCGAGCACGAAGTGCGCGATTTAGGTAACATAAATAGTGCCATCTATCGAACTAACGACCAACTCTCAGACAAATATATTGAATATTTAATAAAGAAACCTTTAATCCTGTAATGATAATAAGACAAGCTATTTAAATTATTTTAGCGTTATTGGTCCTTGCAATTTTACAAATTGCAAAGTTTACAAATTTTAAATGAAATCTGACTGTTAGTGTGTCAAGTGAGTCAAAATCCAATTCCTAAGAAATCGGTGACATACAAGGAAATAAATATATAAAAATACGGCTGAAACTAATAAAAGCCTATAAAAACGGTTACCCATTTTTCGTAGCTGAAAGTAAACTAAATCCCATACCTACTGGTATATTTATATTATGAAGTTATTATACATTAATTTATAAAACAAGTAAAAATGCATAAAAGAACAGATTACGTCAGGAACTAGTATGGCATAAAGTATTAATAAAACATGGCGATTTTTTTCCAGTAAAAGATAATTTTTATTCAATAAACATTTATTTTCATTATAGGTAACAATTTACTTTGGGTTCACTAGATGGCGTTGTACAAAATTTTAAATCGCACCATGGTTTCGTTACAAATTTAGATATGTATATCCAGATATTTATTTTACAGTAAATTAAGAAGGGACCGCAAGGCGTGGCGTCAAATCGCCACCCGAAGATCGCGGTCACCCTCGCCTATAGATGTTTCACATCAAAATTACATTGTTTTTGTTAAGTAATTATTAAACCTTGCGTCCTCTACGCCAACCGAGTAGGGGACGTTGTGCGAACGCCCATGTCGTGCGGTGTTCCACAGGAGTCGATCCTCGGACCCACCTTGTGGAACATCGGCTACGACTGGGCGTTGCGGGGGCGCCTCCCACCCGGGCTGGGCGTGATTTGTTACGCCGACGACACGCTCGTCACAGCCCGCGGTGGGACGCTACAAGAGGCGGTAAGCCTGGCGACCTCAGGCACCGAAGAAGTCATCAGGCGGATCGAGGCGCTGGGGTTAAGGGTGGCCCTGGACAAGACGGAGGCCTTCTTGTTCCATGGGCCCCGTATGGACCCTCCCATCGGCGTCTTGATCTCCGTCAATTCGGTTGGGATCAGCATCCAGGCCCATATGGAGTACTTGGGCCTGGTGCTCGATGGGCGATGGTGGTTTCGGGAGCATTTCCGCAGGCTCGTCCCGCGGCTCGTCGGCGTGGCGTCCGCCCTATCATGGCTCATGCCGAATGTGGGCGGACCGATCGCTGCATGCCGACAGCTGTACGCGGGGGTCATGCGGTCGATGGCCCTCTACGTTGCAACGGTGTGGGCGGGGTCCATGACTGCCCGACTTAGGGCTCTTCTGTGGCGTCCATAGAAGGCCATGGCAGGCAGGACCATCCGCGGGTACCGCACGGTGGCGACGGAGGCGGCATGCCTATTGGCCGGGAGTCCCCCGTGGGACCTGGAGGCGGAAATGCTCGCCGAATTGTATCGGCGGGTGTCGGGGGTGCGAGCGGAGGGCGGTGTTGTTTCCTTAAGGGAGCTCACCGCCTGGCGCGTCGATGCCCGCCGAGAAGTCATCGCCCGTTGGGCAGACCGGCTGGAGAGGCCTCGATACGGTGTCTGGACCGTGGAGGCCTTCCGGCCGGTGCTGATGCAGTGGTTGGAACGGCGGCACGGTGTGCTGTCCATCCGACTCGTACAGGTCTTGACGGGGCATGAATGCTTCGGCAAGTACCTGTACAGGGTCGCTAGGAGGGAGAGAACTCCGTCCTGCTACCACTGCGATTGCGACGAGGATACGGCGCAGCATACTCTCGAGGTATGTGCCGCTTGGGCAGAGCCGCGTCGTGAACTCGTCGCAATCATCGGTGCAGACCTGACGCTGCCGACCATCGCTAGGGAGATGCTCGGCAGCATCAGGAATTGGGACGCGGTCGCAGCTCTTCTGCAAGGCAGTTATCTCGCATAAGGAGGCGGCGGGTCGCCAGCGCGAGGAGCACGGCCACGATGATGCGACCCGCCGTCGGCGACTGGGGCGGCGCAGGCGGGAGTACCTGCGTGCAATGCCGCCCTAGCCGAGGCCGCGGGTGACGTGACCGGGGATTAGTCCGTCACCCGCCGAGAGGCCGACCGCGTGAGGAAAGACCGACGTCCTCCCCGAGGGGGGGGACGTCGGTCGATGGGAGGGTACCCCGGGTAGGGGGTATTCCTTCGGGCCGACCACTGATGACAAGTAACCCTGCTCCAGTGGTCGGTGCAACGACGAAGGCGACGTGGTATTCGGGTGGGTTGTGGGAGTTGCGTGCTTAAGTCCCTCTGTTGCCCCGGATGGAGTGGTGCGGAGACGCGCCGACCGCAGCCCAACCCAAAAAAAAAAGGACGGTTCGGCTTCAAATGCGCACCGATCGTCTGTGCGATCCGCTTAAATACTCCCTCCACTATTATTCATTAACGATGCGTCATCTTGTTTACAAACGAACAATTTTAAAAGTGGAGACGTATTAAAGTTCGTTTGTTCATTCAGTAATGCATGTTTTTTACTTTTCAAAATTTCTAATTGTTCCAAAATAGATAGCCTCATGTGTTTATTACACACATGTAGGGGTTCGAAGGTATGATTACAGTTTAATATATGACTTGTATCTATTAAATGTGACTTTTCGGGGTAATTATTTCTATATGCGGCTAAGTGTTCTTTATATCTTATTTCAAAATTGCGACCCGTTTGTCCAATGTAAGCTTTATTGCATGTATTACATTTTAGCTTATATACTCCGGACTTTTTGTATTTATCGACCTTATCTTTGTCATTACAAAGAGCTTTAAGTGTATATGGGCGCATATCGCCCTCTATCGGCAATATTTGTAAATTGTTGATGTATGTGTTATCAATTATAGTTATAAACATGTTTGAAATATTTGCAACTAATATTTAAATAATTATTTGTAGTAACAACACTGCTATTTACCATGCTATGATATTTAAAAGACACTTTTTGAATGTATTTCTAGAAATCTTCGATTTAATTGTTTAAATATTTATATAATTGATCAAATTAAAATCGATTAGAATTAATGTAATTATTTGTAACCATATTTAGTTGTTTTTACACAATAAAGATTGTAATTTATTTCTAGTTAGAGCGCCGTCTGTTGAGCAATATATGAGAACAATATTTCCTTTAATTACATTAATGTAAATTGTGTAAAATTGACTATTTGGAATTATGTTAAATGCATTAGAATATTTATCATTATTATTTAGCTATATTCCGATAGTAAAAGTAGTTGTTTTATTTGTTTATTATAAAAAGTAATTGTAGTTACTAAGACTAGACCGTTTCATTGTAAAGCGGAGGTTATAAAAACATTGTAAGATTAGAATAGAGGACAGTTTTACTTCACTCACTTCTCCGGCAAGAACTCCTAATAAATACAGTGATTACATACTCAGTATTTTACTATCATCGTCCAAATTCCTGGCGCAACGCCGACAGCAGCGGTGGGATCACAGCCCCAAAACTCTTCTCAAAATCTACGGATGAACTTCACTATGGAGCAAGTGATGGATCTCCTGACCTCCATTACAAAATACTGCTGCAACAACAGCTGCGAGAGCCGCATTTTCTACGGAGGCTACAATGTAACAGCGGCACCAAAATTTTTATTTACCGCCGTTCAACCCCGACGAGAGATCGCATCGATAATCAACGACATCGCGGACTGGTGGGCAAATGTTAACGAGACGATCATGGCTTTCAACATATAAGCCGCAAGAAGCAAGAACGGAAGCTATTCTTGAACTCGACGGTATGGCAGACACATGGGCGCTACAATCAATTACATGGCAACAAGTGGAAGATGACATCGTTACGCTACAACGGGCCGGGCTCTGCTCAAACGTTTGAGACGTGAGGCTACGGACTCTGAGGTGATCGATGCCGTAATAACAGGTGTTTATTACCTCCACCGCAATATAAAGACTATTACGAGACTACCACAACTTTTGTTGCGAAAAAGTACTGGCTAAAATCGGCGAACAATATAGCTACCTGAATATGTTCGAAAATTTGTGAAGAATTGTGTTGGCTAACATTCGTAAAGCCGAAATCGGGCGTAAACAATCGACTTCCAATCTATAAAATTGTAATATAATTTTCATACTGTGTTCGCTGACATTACAGGCTACATTCATGGCGGACGTCATCAGCCAGAATACGCATTTGTCTTTATAGTAGTTTACACTAAAGACGTCACAATCGGCTATGAGGTCTTTTGTGAAGTTGTAACTATAATTGGAACTCGTCTCTTCTTATAATAATGAATAAATATGGTATTGAATATACCTTGTGGCTAAGGAAACTAGTAGAGCAAATCGTTAAGTGGGACTAGTTGTGAAAATTATCAAAGATATTAATGTCTGTAGTTGAGCTTGAAAACCATGCCACAGTGCTATTCACGATTTCCATTCGGCTATAAACTATGCAATATTACTGGGAGTATTGTTCAGCAAAAATATTAACCGCTGTTTTATCGAGATGTTGCAGGTAGAGGACGACGAACGGACAAAAGATTAAGCGTCTGTAAGAAAAGGATGAACGAGCGATCTTTTCTAGAGTTAATTGATTTGACAAAGGTAAAGCCAAAATAAATGTATTTAAATTTGGCAATTTTGTTTTCGTGCATCGCCATGATCGACGCACTCTCTTCGAGGGTCCCATGGCACTTTAGGAGGTATTGCCTAATGACCGATATATATTGAAGCATAATTATCTCCGCGGATGTGGTGTAAGTATCGCTAGCCATGCCTTTTTATGACAAGCGCCTGTTGCAAAAACTAGTTTTTTTTTTATCAAAGTAATGCCGTATGGGCGGGTGAATACTAATTTGGAAACAAATGCTTTTTATTTTTCCTATCCAAAACATCTTTCCTAAAACGCTGACTGGCCACTATGCGTATCCTTAAACCTGGTCTTGTGTTGGCTAGATCCCAGGATGGGTGATGCCTTGTGGTTGGCTAGATCCCTTGGTGGGTGATGCCTTGTGGTTGGCTAGATCCCTTGGTGGGTGATGCCTTGCAAATGCTTTTTCTATCCAAAACATCCTTCCTAAAGCGCTGGCTGGCCATCATGCGTATCCTTAAACCTGGTCTTGTTGGCTAGATCCCAGGATGGGTGATGCCTTGTGGTTGGCTAGATCCCTTAGTGGGTGACTCCTTAACAGCGCAATGGACGCGCTGGAGTCAGTATGGCCGTATGGGCGCATATCGCCCTCTATCGGCAATATTTGTAAATTGTTGATGTATGTGTTATCAATTATAGTTATAAACATGTTTGAAATATTTGCAACTAATATTTAAATAATTATTTGTAGTAACAACACTGCTATTTACCATGCTATGATATTTAAAAGACACTTTTTGAATGTATTTCTAGAAATCTTCGATTTAATTGTTTAAATATTTATATAATTGATCAAATTAAAATCGATTAGAATTAATGTAATTATTTGTAACCATATTTAGTTGTTTTTACACAATAAAGATTGTAATTTATTTCTAGTTAGAGCGCCGTCTGTTGAACAATATATGAGAACAATATTTCCTTTAATTACATTAATGTAAATTGTGTAAAATTGACTATTTGGAATTATGTTAAATGCATTAGAATATTTATCATTATTATTTAGCTATATTCCAATAGTAAAAGTAGTTGTTTTATTTGTTTATTATAAAAAGTAATTGTAGTTACTAAGACTAGACCGTTTCATTGTAAAGCGGAGGTTATAAAAACATTGTAAGATTAGAATAGAGGACAGTTTTACTTCACTCACTTCTCCGGCAAGAACTCCTAATAAATACAGTGATTACATACTCAGTATTTTACTATCATCGTCCAAATTCCTGGCGCAACGCCGACATGTACGAGTTGGTCTATAAGCACAGTGAATATCGTGGACTAAGCGTTTTGGCCAATCGATCGGTTATATTACCAAAATAAGTTAAGGTACACGTGAATTTTGTTTGCTCTTTCAAAGACGAATATAACAGCTGCTTTACTATATTACGTTCTTTACGCGTAATTAAACTATCAATTAAATATTTACTATATCCATTACTTTTAGCAATATGGTATATAATATCGAGTTCCTTTTTATATAATTCTTTACTTGAAGCTATACTTAATAATCTATGAATCATACTGTGGAATGCCGCTAGTTTGTGCTGCCATGGGTGACACGACGAGGCTGGTATAGTGGTATCTGTATATGTTGACTTACGATAAACCTCAAAATAGTGTCTATTGCCTACATTATGGATGGAAAGATCTAGGAAGTTTATCATACAGTTTTCTTCTTCTTCTAATTTAAACTTGATTTTAGGATGTAGACTATTTAACCTATTAACAAATTGATGTAGTTGTCTGGTGGTTCCAGTCCATGCCAGTAATATATCATCAACATATCGGTAGTAATAAAGTAATTTACTTTCTTGGACTATCTGTTTACGTTCATAATCATCCATAAATACATCTGCCATTAACGGACTTAAAGGAGACCCCATTTCTAGCCCTTCCTTTTGAATATAATGTTCATTATTACATTGGAAATAATTTTGTTTCATACAAAGCTCAGTAAGGCGTAGAATATCGTCGCCTTGCCCCGGGTGTAGTTTTTGCATTTGAAATATGTTTTTTTAAGAAAATTAAGCATTCGTTATATGGGACGTTTGTAAACAAGCTCTCAACATCCAATGACACCAACTTGGCATTGTACTGTAAATGGACATTCTTAATTTTGTCTATTAATTCAATACTATTTTTAATACTATATTTTGGTTTAAAGTGAGACTTTTCCTTTATTAATCTATTCAAATATTTAGCTAACTTATATGTTGGTGTTTGTACATATGAAACCACTGGGCGAACTGGTATTCGTTCTTTATGAATTTTGGGTAAGCCATACAATAAAGGACATTGAGGATTCATCATGATTAGGTCCTAATTCAGATTGGAATTCGGTGGAAAGAGCTGTCTAGCACTTTTAAGCCACAATTTTAATTCTGCTTGAAAACGCTTCGTGGGATCCGAGGTCAGGCGTTCGAATTCGACGGTCAATATAATGTCGTTTATTTTAGTTTTGTATTCTGATCTGTGCATGATTACAACAGTATTTCCTTTATCTGCTTTATTTACTACTAAGTCGTTGATTCCTATTTTGCTTTGAATTGATTTAAATATTTTATATTCTGCATTATTACTTTCACTGCCTTTGTATTTTTTGAGTTGATTGGAAGCTAGACTTTTAACTATGTTTAAGCGGGTCGCACAGACGATCGGTGCGCGGTGTCCCACAGGGCAGTTGCCTCTCGCCGACCCTCTACGCCCATTTCACCTATGACATCCCTCTATCCCCAGATGCAGATCTTGCTCTGTACGCGGATGATGTAGCCCTCATCTCAACGAGTCTCAAGTCTCATCATGCCGCGCGCAAAGTACAAAGGGCCCTCGACCAACTATCACCGTGGTTTTCCCAATGGCGGCTCATGGTAAACGTAGGCAAAACACAGGCCATCTCTTTAAACGCCAGCCCTAATTGCCCACCACCACTCGTACTACAAGACCAATCGATTCCTTGGCGCAGACACGCTAAATATCTGGGCGTCACCTTAGATAGCCGCTTATCCATGAACCATCATGTTCGTGCCGTTATCGGCAGAGCAGCATCGGCCAGGAACTTACTCTTCCCGATTTTTTCTTCTCACCTCCCAGCACGTACCAAGCTGCAATATAAATTATATATCCGTTCTGCCATCACCTACGCAGCCCTGGCATGGTACGGGCTGGTAAGTGCTTCCAACTTCAAACGACTTGAGGCCCAACAAAACCTTGCCTTACGCAAGGTAGTTGGTGCCCCCCTTTTTCGTCCGGAACTCCACCCTTCACAGGGACCTTAGAATGCCTAGCCTCGCAGACTTCGCCCATTCTCTTGCGTACAATATGTTCGCAAGAGCGGACTCCTCGGAGTGGGACCACATTCGTGGTATCGCACCTCTCCACGCTCGCCCAGTGGAGCTTCACCCCAACGAGAAATCCTATCCCAGGGATTTCGCTGGGGTACCCTAAACCTAACCTTTCTTCCAGCCTTATATTCTCGAATACCAGTGCCAATACTTTACCTGTTCTACATCATATTCCCTCTTTTCCTCTGGTCACGTAATCCCAACGTGACCACCCCCCACGCGGCTCATAACCGTGTGGATGCACCGGTAGCGTCCAGTGCCGCGGCCGCTGCCTCCTTTGCATCTGCGTGTATAATCACAATACATGCATCATGCTTGGGGTCAGTGGTCTCGGCGCTTGGGCGCTCTTAACAAAATCAAAACTCCAGACAACACCAGTCCGAGAGTCCCTCACACGCTAAGTCTCCTGGGTGTCGCTGGCCACTCGGAGCTGGACCTCCCTCGGGTCAACCGGAGGTCTCATCCGGCTCGGGTCGACCGCCACCGGGAGTGAAGAGTGGAGGGGACCTTGGTGAATTAATCCCAAGGACCCGTGGTTCTTAAATCACGGCGCAAGACATCGCAGTAAGAGGGCTCGGCCCCGAGACTGCCAAACCCGCCTCTTACGAGGCGGAGGGAAAAACTAACAACAACAACGATCGGTGCGCATTTGAAGCCGAACCGTCCTGAGGATGCCTCGTTTAGAGGCGATACATGTGTCGAATGAATATTCGAAGTTCTGCGGAAAATTGCAAGTTGATGTTCTGGAAGGTGCTCATCACGTGAGAGTAAGATTTCCTTATTTCCTAGTCCACCTTATTCCTATCCCGTATTCCTTTCATTGTGGTGTGCGGTATATTGATTACCGTGGGAAAGTGGTGGGTCTCCCTTCCTTCCTTCCATTTTAAAATAAATTTAGTTCAGACTCCATCGATTTTCATCATCATCATCATAATCGCAGCCCACATACGTCCCACTGTTGGGCTCGGGCCTCCTCCACAATGGGAGGGAATTTCACCTACTATACCATGCTGGTTAGACATGTTGATATAGGGTTTTATTTCGAATTTTGCTTCTCTTGCACAGATGTTATGTGCATATTATATCCCATAGTCGTCTTTTACGACATCCACGGGCAAGATAGGGAGTGGTGAATTGTGTTCTTACTCCGTCACCACAAGGAAAGTCCATCGATTTTACATTTTTTTTTTTTTTATTGCCAACGGTGGCAAACGAGCAAGCAGCACACCTGATGGTAAGTGAAACTGCTGCACATGGACCTTTGCAATACCAAGGGCACAGCTAGGCCGCTGCCTACCGTGAAGGAAATACTCTTCTTAAACCTCGTTTAAAGAAGGACATGTCATAGCGCTCGGGAAACACAGCAGCAGGTAGTTCATTCCAGAGCTTGCACGTACGTGGGAGAAATGATCGCTAGAAACGTACAGTTGAAGACCATAACGTTTCCAGGTGAAATGGATGAACCCTGCTACGATGTCGAGTGGTACGTTGGTAGAATGGTGACGGTGGTACCAAGTCAAACAGTTCCTCGGAGCACTCCCCGTGAAAGAGTCGGTAGAGTACACAGAGTGACCCAAAGTCTCTCCGCTGCTCCAGCGACTCCAATCTGTCCGTAAGATTGGGATCCCCAACGATTCGAACAGCCCGTCTTTGCAGGGAGTTTTTTTTTTTTTTTTTTTTTTTTTTTTTTTATTGTTAACGGTGGCACACGAGCAAACAGTACACCTGATGGTAAGTGTTGCTGCCGCTCATGGACCTTTACAAGGCCGTTGCCTACCGCGAAGAAAGTGAAGGGAGTGTGAATGCGTGCATCGAGGCTCGGTGATACCAAGGGCACCACCAAAACCCTCCACACGCAAACACCCTCAGAAAGTCAGGCTGCCGGCTCTCTCGCTCACCGAACGAAGCGCAGTAACAAATCGCTACTACTCAGACGTCGATTTTCTGCGAGAGTGTGGTACTGCCCCGGACGGACCGGCCCGCGGCTGTAGACAGATAACTGTCGACAGTGTGGTCCTACCACTCTTAAAGTCAGGAGTCAAGTGGGTCTAGCTGATATTTGGACGCACCTGCCCATATACCTGCACATACTCTTTATAAAGGGATAAAAAGAGAATGCAGTCATGAAGACATTGGCAGTCCTCACGACATGTAGTGAAAATTTAAAGCTATTAACAAATAGTTGTTAGTAAAACTACTTTATGGATCGCGTTCATGGTAAGGGCACTGCAAAGTGTTTGAATCGTCGAGCAATCAAAAATCGTAAAGTAAAATCATCGTGTCATAAATTCTGTAAAGTAGTTTTATTTACAATGTGTAATACTCACGTAAACATCAGAAATAATTAAATAGGTGTTATTTTAATTTTAAATGGAATGTATAATTGTGATTCATGTGCTTTGTTGGTTTCATGTGTTAGCGCTTACGTTAGTTACATAAATATTACCTCAGCATATCTCTCTGCGGTCTCTCTTGCAGTTTCATAAGGGTGATCTAGGCCTGGTTGCAATACAACAGCAGACAGTTTTAGACGCTTACATAACTGGCGGAAACGCTCATGGTGGCCCTCTATGCCCGGTATTATACAGAGGTACTGTCCTGGCATGTAATAATCATATTCTACCTGAAATGATAAAAATATAACAAGGTTCAGGACAGAATTTACGGAACGTGGTATTAAACTAAAGAAAAACATATAAAGCTCTGCTAAATTTGGGAGGCGCCATCATTATTGGCGGCAAACTTTTGGAGCTGTTAGAGTTCGAACAAGAGGGTCAGAACTTTAGGTTATTCACCAACAGATATGGATTTCACGTCATAATGTTATTAGAGCCGACACACTTTCTTCATAATGTATCGTAAAGGCCAAACATACTCGATATTATTCTTCTCAAAAACACACATTTATGTAACACAAACTGGACTCAAATCACCTGTGACTCTGGAGCTAGTCTCCCGCATCTCCGGCTCCTCAAGCCACAAGAATGAGAGATGGTCCGTCGACCATCGCAATTCACCTTGATCAAATTCCGAAAGACATTAGGTCAAAGGAAGATACCAACCGGTCGAGCGATTCATTCAAAAGTGCATTTGTCTTAGACGGATACTTGCGATGAGCCGTGTACGTCAACGACAATCCCGATCAGCTTGTCCCATTAGTGACCATTGACGACGTCAAATTGTTACTCAAGAGTACTAAAAGAACTCCAAGTTCGAACCGTATATCCAGTAGAGTTATTATTAAAATATTACCCGCTCACTTAATAATTATATTGTATAATATTTAAAACACAGCGCTTAATCATAACATCTTTGTCGCACAATGAAAGGAGGCTGTGGTAATAGAGATCCACAAATCCGCCAAGTGACGTACCGAACGTAGTAGTTACTGCCCAATAGGACTACTGAGAGGTTTACTCAAAATTTATGAACGTATAGTTCTCAGTAGACTAAGAACATCACCATGCTACCAGTAAAAGGATTAGTATTTTAAAACTAGCCAAGTGTTGATGTTCAATAGATGATAAGGTATTTACTATATTCACATAATTCGAATATTAAAATGTGTGTGTTATAGTTATCATAATACTGAACTTGTATCCTATTTTCATATTTATTGTTTTAGTAGGATTTTGTAAAAATCATTAAAGACGCAATTTCCGGTGTTCGATTTCACTGGATTTTATATACTTATTTAGATCCGATAAATATGCAATATTCAATATCATAACTCCACCGCTCGAAAATGCTGGATTATGTTTTCCTTTCTACTTGATGCTGTTTGTCAACTCACCGACTTAATTTTATGACTAAGTGTTGAGAGCATTATTAAATCCACTGTAGCAAGGAGTATGTCAGGGTAAATATTGGATATAAATGCTGACAGCCCTCTCACATTTAATGGTACACTGTCTGTCACGTAGTTCTGTAGCATACGAATTCTGGAAACAAACAATTAATAGCATATAGCTTAGGTAAGATCAGTTTAATAATGGGGTAATACCTGGACCCGCAGCCTCAACAGCATTAGCGTTATGATCAAACATTGAGTAATAGTCATCCAGTGAGTTAAAAGTTTTTATTATTTTATATTATGGTCTATGTGGCTGTAATATCTAAGCTCATCTAGATTCTAGCTCGGTTGATGGACATCCAAGGTGTGGGCCGAGGTACAGTTAGCCGTAGAGACTTTAGGGGTTAGGATGTGTTATACCAGAACCGAAGTATTTATGGCCGTAATGTTTTATTATATGCTTAGAGCGATGGTCCCGCATTAGAGATGTCGGTTTAAGATAGCAATTTCCAAGTTATGACAGGATGAATATATCGTAGGATATCGTCAGAATGAAAAGCCCAATTGACTCTGGGGATGTTATTAAAAGACGAGATAGCACCAAAAGATAAGTCTCTCCTACTTCATAGCAGCCACTACATTTATCAGAAAGTTCCGAGGGATAGTATGATGGTTAGTATAATAGGGCATTTCCATTTAAAATAGTTTGGAAATCAGGCCAGTCTTCCGGAGTAGTGGTATACAATTTAGGAGTTAAGAGCAGGAGGAATAATTTGTATGTTTCTAAAGTCCTTTGCAATAAAAGGATTATTTTGTTAGTGCAAAGAATCGTCTGGAAAAAAATATATAAATAGTAATATATTATAAATAGAATAACTTATTTTTTCAATATATTTAATGTGTAATCTCGATAAGAAAATATTTTTATATGACTAGGTAATTAAAAGTATTACTCACTTCTCTAAAGTTAAAAATGGTACTTGCCAATCCTCTAGCGACAAATTGTACATTGTATTTAGGTAAGCACATATTGATGAAATGTTCTTAGCCTCCATGCCCAACTCTTCCAATGTGACATTCATCCCCCCATGTTCTGGGATGTTTACACCTTAAATAACATAGGTAGTTTAATATCTCATCGAGGTATTATTTTTATATGCGTTCTAAAGTTCATTACCTGCTAGTGCAATGACTTCATTAAGGAGCTGAGGTTGTTGATTGATTCCTTTTATTTGAGCTACTAATGACAATTTATTGTTATTTTGTGCGCACTCTATGGCATCCACAATATCGACATCCGCAATCTCGTTTGTCTTTAAAAAACAATCATTACAACATATAATGAGAATTGATGTAACCGTATACATATTTAATTTTTTTAGAACTGTTTATAGAAAAGGTACAAGGAAACAAAATTTTCATTGTTAAACAAGTAATTCTTCTTGTAATTTAGCGTACTCTTCAGTTCTCTTATAGTTAGAGCTAGTAAGATTACCAGAAAAATGACCATTCAAATTGTTAACCATACCAAAATTTGCTTTGCTTACATTGCTTATATTAGACAGGTCCAACATTGTTGCTGTAAATCCTGCTTTAACTCTGGATGAACACACCTTTTTACCTAATTCTTTGGTCGTAGATATTATTATAAAATGTCTGAAAATATTGATAACATTACTTGTTAATAAATAGAAAAATATATTAATATTTGACTAAAACAACACCTACTTTAATTGATGGCATAATGCTCTTGACATCTGATCTAACTTGTTTAAATCAGAAGCGTTAAAACTTTCACTTTTAGTATTAGATATTATTGTATATATTCCTTCAATATTTCCTAAGCTTAGCTCGTCATTTAATTCCTTAGTCGGGAATAGATCATTGACCAATTTTTCACTGAGGATTTTAAGTTCCACTCCGAGCTTCTCCCAGGATCTGTCATAATAGAGAAAAATATCATATAAATCCCATGAACTGTTCCAACAATTGGATATTAATCTGTCTGACCAACATGGTAGTCATAGACCAATTTGCTTTGATTTTAGTATATTTTGATACCTGCTGTGCATGGCTTAAAAAACAATATAATCTATCTATCCATCCATCAGCTCATATACGTTCACTGTTACACATAGGCCTCCTCATGAGAATGCCACTCGAAATGGTCTTATGCCATTTGCAATCAACGATTTTCTGCGACTTACAAGATCCTCTTTATAGGGAGTAGTCCTACGCTACGTCATCCGATTCGTGGTCTCCGTTCGAGAACCTTTCTTACCCAATGGTTGTCATCTGCCCATTGCCATTACAACGTGCTAATTCTGCAGGCTATGTCAGTTACACCCTTTTCCTACGGATTACCGTATTTCGAATTTTATCAAGAAGAGCAGTAGTAGTAGAAGAGCAGATTTTTGGACTCAAGGGTTATCGTACCCTTGCCCTGTCTTCGCACTTTTGATAATACCACAATGCATATCCACATGGGAACTATTGTAGCCCAACGTATTTTACTCAATTCCTCTTCCAGCTAGATGACCCTCTACCCTGACCCGCTACCTAAATAAACCCGTGGAAAGGCAGAACTTCTGAGAATGAGGACCGTTTCTTTCTTTGTATCCATTATTTCTAAATAGAGAGTTACCCAAATTTGAGATTGATAAATAATTTGTTACCTGAATTTCAGCATTTGATACGTTGATAACTTCTTAGAAGAAATGATTAACTTTTTCGCTCCTTGATGGACAAGTGTCTCTGCCGTTTGAATACCAAAATCTTCATTATTCCAAATCAATAGTTGACGTTTATGCGGGTCACACGTATTTCTGTAAATAAGCATTTTATTAATTATCTAAAAGAGGCATATTATAAATCGTATAAATCTTCGTATGAGCATTTAACTGTACACACCTGTGTTGTGTTTGTAGAGAGCTGTCGCACAGACGCAGCAGCACGCAACCATAGTGCCACCCTTCCTGCAGTAGTTTGAATGCGCGTGGTGCGTCAGATGGTGCGTAAATAACGTGCGTCAGCGGCACCACGTAACCAGCCTCTATACCCGCAATGAATAGCTCTTGTAACATCTGACAATGACAACGGTGAGATGTTATCGTTACACTAAATTACTTACAATATTTACATGACCGAGTTTAGCTTGGTGGTAACGTCTTATAAATCGATGAAGTTTATTTCGTTAAATAATATTATTCTGCAGTGCTAATCGTATATCATTTTTAAAAACTCTGAGACCACACAGTCCTCGATACGTTACAATGTCTTGGCTTAGTTGGGAGATAAGCACTACTTATTGTGATGTGATGACAAAGGCCATCTGTGAACCATTTTGTTAAAGGTATAGGGCATTCCAGGAAATATTAGTAAAATGAATCAGAAAGTGCAAAATAATATCATGAAAATGAATTTTAATTCCATGCGGCAGATAACTCGTGCATTAAATCAAAAAACAGTTGGGTATTGTTTGAAGTATATGTTTTTGACTGAAGATAGTAGAGTCGGTACGAACTGCAGTTAAATCAGTAGGTATATATCAAACAGAGACTGTAATGTTATACTAAAAGTTATAAATACAAACAAATCTAAAACTAAGTTTCATCTCACCTTCATGTCTTTATGACATGTAAATATTGATTGGAAATCGATTGGCAAATATGACCTAGCTCTGGTCATATGGTACATCCCATAGTCATAGTTCTCACGGTCTTGAATTTGTACTGTGTCGATCAATACACCATAAAAACTGCAACATCGCATAGAAGCCTAAAATGGAACAAATAACAAGTGCCATTAGTAGGGTATCCCTCGTTCTATATGATCGTCTTCATCAACTCAGCTCCTGTACACCCCACTGTTGGGCTCGAACCTATTTCATAATAGGAAATAAATTGACCTACTATACCACGATAATCAAACGATTTCATACAGCATTTTATTTAGAGTTTTCCTTATCTCACGTAGGTGTTATCTGCATATTATGTATAACCATTGGTCGTTATTTACGACAACCATGGAAAGGAAAGAAGGTTATAAATTGAATTCTTAGTCCGTTACTACACGGAATGTCGTTCTATATAATGATCTATTATTAGTAGGTGTATAATAGTTGGCTTACATCTTTGAGCATTCCTTTTGTAGATGCAATAACTATATTGCACCCTTTCCCAACTGTCGCTTCTAGGATCAAATCTGCGAAACTATCATCATAGGAATTTGCAATACATTGCTCTGAAAATAAGATGTTTTTTTTTAAATATGATTTCAAAAGTAAAATGTAATTTAATAAAAATATAACATTGTTAATTATTTACCTTGGAGTTGAGGAAACTGTTTCAGTAAAAACCTTTTATGTGTATCGTTACTAACAGTAGTGAATACTTGACATTGTAAAGCAAATGCAATGGCTATTGCCGCCTGACCCAACGCATTGTTGCCTTCTTGAACTAGTATAGTCATTCCAGGCTTTATATTTCCTTTGATAACCTTAAAACACAATAAAATAAAATATTCTATACATCTGACGATATAGAGTATATAATAATTTGAGTATAATATTCAAAAAGAGGGAGCCGTCGCTCAGGATGCCTGGCAAATGTGAAACATTAAAATGATTTTGTACAAGTATATGTATATGCATAAAAGAACAGATTACGACAGGAACAATATAACACAGATTACAACAGAATAGATTACAACAATATGACATAAAATATTAATAGAATATTACGTTTTTTTTTTTCAGAAAACGATTTTTATTCAATAAACATTTATGCGAGCACGATGTATGCCAGCTCAGTGCGGCGAGAGATCGTGTCTCTCCGTCTCACTCACACACTACTACGTATAGACTATAATGTACATATAACGTGGGGTTTTGTTGCCACGACAACAACAGGTTTAACCTCACATATTCTGTCATATAGCGTGACGTCCTAACGCCACGAACTGTTTACGCTACGCCAACGATCAGGTTCACCCTCACCTATAGATATTTCACGTCAATAATATTCGTACAGAATAATTCAAGGACAATATCATAGTAGTATAATATAATAGTTAAATTGTAGGAATGACACATGGGGCATCATTGCGGTCAAATGAGCACCATTATAGGTAGTGGCCGAAGCGCAACTCAAATATGCTACGCAAATATAGTAAAATTTTTGCCAATTTACTAAGTATTTTCATATATTACAGCCTCTATGTTTAACTTCAAGTAATATTCCACCCGTACCGCGCTTGATTTATGTACCAGTATAGAGCATTAAAATAAAAGTTGGGCATCTGTATGTCATCTTTGTCATCATCCTCCTTTTAAGCCCTTTATTTGGTGTCGACGCAATATCTATTTCTCCATCGTCCATACTGGAAAAGTTATTGGCAACAGTTTTATGTAAGCTAACAGCACCACTGCTATCTTTATAGACTTCTATATTTGCGCCAAGCATTTCGGCCAATGTGCTTCAGTCGTCATCGCCATTTAGCATAACCTGTGACAGGGCAGACGCCTCGTCGACAAGCCTGGGAGCAAGTCGACGGCAATACTCCCAGACGTATCAACACCGGTCAAGTACCAGGTCCAAATATTTTATAGGAGCCTGAACACTGACTGGGGCAGAGTTGACGACGATCGAGGTATCGATAGGTGGAACAAAAGGGTCTCTATATTACTTAGAGTCATACAAAGCCTCTCTTTTCGATGTCGTAAGTAGTCAGGCTCGTGGCCGTTTCTAATATCCTATTTCGGGTTGTGAAAATCGTATCCTCAGTATAGCAAATTTAACTCAGCCTGGACGGAAGACTACCTCTCTCAATTTCCAATCGTAACCGATGTTCCACAGGATCGGCCTTAAGAACGACTCCTGTGCCTATGGCACGTCACGTAATATAGACATAATAACGGAGTGCCTCCATGATGCAGCTCAATAATAGACTGTTGAATACATTGAAGATGTCCAAAGATACCGCCAACAGTACCTCGGCACCAGTGACCGCCTCCTTGATCTTGGCACTTCGGCACCGCGGTCATGGCATGATAACGACATGAATGCGTTGACGATTTCCAAAGATACCGCTAACGATATCCAAAGATATCACCAACAGCCTCGTCATCGGTGACCGCCTCAATGACTTCGAGCCTCAGGCGCAGCAAGGTCATGGAGGTTGAACGTCCCTTCCGAAAATCTAACTGGGCGTCCGGCAAATCATAGCCGATTTTGTTAAGTTTCTGAGTGACGCAGATAGGCCAGTTCTGACTCAGTAGCTTGCCCATATCATTCAGCAACACGATGGGCCTAAAAGCCGTTGGTGAATCTGGAGGCCATCCCTGTTCTGACAGGGGACTAAGCTTCTTCGTACTCAAAGAACCGCCCGGATGCTATACAAGCGTTGTACAGTTCCTTAAGGTATAAATACACGCTGTAAAACGTCCCTACTCTCCTTTATTGTAAAAGTTCTTAATCAAATTTTATTAAAAAAACGTTATTGATGTATTCCGTAGAGCTTCACTTTAAACATATATTTGAAATCACATTTGTCTCATTCGATTTTAATTTTAGGTAGTGAATTGCGTTTTCATCTAGTTAGATATAAATTTATAAATATCACACTACTAAACAATAAATGTAAGTTTCTGTAGTCTCTCTGATTCCGTTACTGAATCTCGTGGATAATAATAAAAAGAAATATTACTCACAAGTGCATAAAATGCGTACACATATGCGAGCGGCACTGTGGCCGCCTCTTCAAGAGTCCATTGTGCGGGAACTGGCCACATAAGTAGTGGTTCCGCATTGATCTGAGAGCTGGCTGCGCCGCGGCTCACTACACCCATCACGCGCTCGCCTCTGAGTGCAACATAAACATGTGCCGTTTGAGTCACACACATATTCAGATACTCAATCACTCACTTGTTTTATATAACCATTACTTATTAATATCTTTATCATGCATTCATCATCATTATATCAGCTCAAAGGCGTCCTACTATTGGGCTCGACCTACCTCTACAATAGCAAGGATACTGACCTTACTATTATTGTATTAAGTTTTTATGTCATTTAAAGTAAATACTTTTTGGTTATTATTATTCGAAGCTAGATTGTTATGAGGAAAAAATATATTAGAAATTAGAACTAGACAGATTAGAATATACATATGAATGTGAATAAGGTCTATAATTTAAATATATTAAATATATAATTAAACATGGTGACAGCGGTATAAATATATACTAAACCAAGTATAAATACAACGCACATAATGATATAATGGAAAATCAGACAAATATTGCAATGCTTACAGCACCGATACTCTCGGGCAAAGGTGAAAACTGGAAATCTTTTATCAGAAATTTCGAATGGCATCGACAAGCGTCAGGACTTTCAGCACAACCTGATATAAAACAGCTTAGCATGCTCATGTATGTAATAGGAGACAAAGCTGACCATTTGATAACAATGTTCAACATAAAATAAGGTGACAAACAGTATACATATGACAAGATTAAAAAAAAATTGACAAATATTACTCATCAGCACAAAACAAAATTCATGCTCGTGCAAAATTTAATAGGATATGTCAAGAAGAGGATGGAAGAGTAGACGATTTTATATCCCGAATATATGCAGCAGCAGAATACTGTCAATATTCAGTAAACGTGAAAGATGAATTAATACGAGACAGGATTATTATAGGACTACGAGATACGATAATAGTTTCGAATAAATTACAACTAGACCCCGAAATCACACTAGATACAGTATTCATAAAAATAAAACAAGAAGACGAAGTTGCGCGACAACAAAATGCACACTCTCCGAGGAAATAAATAACGTCCAACATTATATAAATAAAAGAAATAGAATATTTAAGCAGACAAATAATACGTTGCAAAAAACATCCTATAGGAATATATGTGGTAGATGTGGTAAATCACCATCGCAGGCTTATTCAAAGTGCCCAACAAGGAATAATGTATGTATTAAGTGCCAAAAAAAGGGCCATTGAGCACAATATTGCAGATCTATGGAACAACTAAATGAAATTGGAAAAATTAGTCACAAACTGAAGAAGCGAAACCATTTTTGAATACAAATGGAGTTCAGGCAGAATTTGAATATAAAAAAAAAATTATCCATGGATAGCAACAATAATGCTAAACGGAAATTAATTAAATTTTAAACTGTACTCTGGTGCTGATGTACGAATAATGAAATAAGTGAAAAAGTTTTTGAACATGTTAGAAAACGAAGTAAATTTACTGCAACTGAAACTTGTCTGAAAGGAGCTGGTAATAAACCCCTTAATGTAGTAGGTAAATTTCAGTCTGAAATAATATGGCAAAACAATATTATACAACCGTTTGTTTATGTCATAAAGAACTTGCAACATTCTCTGCTTGGAAAAAGAGAAATTGAGTCATTGGGAATAATTACACGAATAAACACTATTGAACAAACAATTCGAATCAATAAAAAGAGGTTCACAGAAAATACAGACCCACAAAGAGCCTACCCTATATTATTTGGCTGCATTCTTTTAAAAGAGGAATATAAATTTGTTTAAAACAAGGAGCCACACCATATGCTATAGAATATCCCCAGACGAGTAGCCATCCCTTTATATGATGCCTTAAAAATAGAGTTAAAAACGCTACAGAATCAAAATGTTATATTTCCAGTAGACAAATCGACAGACTATTGTGCAGGTATTGTAGTCCACCCTAAAGAAGATGGTAACATAAGACTTTGCGTTGATTATACAGAACTTAATAAAAATATAAAAAGATCTAGATACCACTTACCATCGGTCGATGAATGCTTGGCAAGAATAGGTACGGCAAATTCTTTTTCGAAATTAGATGCAAATAAAGGGTATTTCAACCACCTCTAGATAAAGAGTCAAGACTACTCACAACTTCTATAACTCCATTCGGACGATTCGCTTTTAAAAGAATGCCAATGGTTATTAATTGCGCTAGTGAAGTCTTTCAGAGGAAAATGCAAAATATTATTGAAGGGGTTGAAGGTGTTATTTGCTGTCAAGATGATATACTGATTTGCGGTAATACGTTAGAAGAGCACAATAGACGATTAATTGAAGTTCTGAATCGAATGCAAAATGAAGGAATCACCCTCAACAAAGATTTTTTTTTTTTTTTTTTTGGGTGGGCTATGGTAAGCACACGCGGTCCAGTCGGTCCGGGGCGATGAAAGGACGGCGCGCGGGCCCATAAGCCACCCGTACCCACGTCACCTCGTTGTTGGGCCAACCACCGAAGCAGATGTGACTAGTCGTCAGTGGTCGGCCCGACGGAATACCCTTTCGGGTAACCTCACCTCTCAACGTCCTGGGACGTCGGTCGCCGTCGCGCGGTCAGGCTCTCTGCGGGTGACGGACAATTCCCCGGTCCGATCACCCACGGCCTCGGCTAGGGCGGCATTAGGCGCAGATACTCGCACCTGCGCCGCCCGAGTCGCCGGCGGCGGAACGTGTCGCCGAATAGGAGCTCTACTCGCACACGATCCGCCGCCTCCTTCCGTGAGATTACGGCCTCACAGAAGGCGGCGACCGCGTCCCAGTTCCTGACGCTGTCGAGCATCTCCCTGGCGATGGTCGGCAGCGTCAGGTCGGCACCGATAATAGCGACGAGTTCACGGCGCTCCCCCTCCCACACAGCACACTCCTCGAGCGTGTGCTGCGCCGTGTCCTCGTCGCAACTGCAGTGGTGGCAGGACGGTGTGCTCTCCCTCCTGACAATCTTGTGCAGATACTTCCCGAAACAATCGTGCCCCGTCAGTACCTGCACCAGCTGAAAGGAAAGCACCCAGTGCGTCCGCTCCAACCACTCCATCAGCACCGGCCGGAAGGCTTCGACGGTCCTGACACCGTACCAAGGAATCTCCAGCCGGACTGCCCAACGGGCAATGACTTCTCAACGGGCGTCGACCCGCCAGGCGGTAATCTCTTTGATGGAGACCATACCGCCGCGGGCGCGCGTCTCCGACACCCGCCGGTAAATTCCGGCAAGCATTCCCGCCTCCAGGTCTCACGGGGGACTTCCGGCCAGGAGGCACGCTGCCTCTGTCGCTACCGTGCGGTAACCCCGTATGGCCCTGATCGCCATGACCCTCTGTGGTCGCCATAAGAGGGCCCTAAGACGGACGGTCAGGGACCCCGCCCACACCAGTGCGCCATACAGGGCCATCGTCCGGAACACTCCCGCGTACAGCTGTCGGCACGTAGCACTGGGTCCGCCCACATTCGGCATCAACCACGAAGGGGCGGACGCCGCGTCGACAAGCCGGGGACCAAGTCGATGGAGATGCTCCCGGAACCAAAAATGCCCGTCGAGCACCAGGCTCAACTACTTCATGTGGGCCTGGTTGCTGATGGTGACCGACTTCACAGTAATCGAAGCGCCGGCGGGAGGCCCGGCGGTACGGAGGCCATGGAACAAAAGGGCCTCCGTCTTTTCCAGGGCTACCCTCAACCC
Source organism: Lymantria dispar (assembly GCA_032191425.1). NCBI lineage: Eukaryota > Metazoa > Arthropoda > Insecta > Lepidoptera > Erebidae > Lymantria > Lymantria dispar. The sequence goes on along the minus strand of CM063450.1, from coordinate 523,819 downwards.
CAGCGCTTCGATCCGCCAGACAATCTCCTCGGTGCCGAGAGTTGCCAGGCGTGCCGCCTCCTCTAGCGTCCCACCCCGGGCTGTGACGAGTGTAACGTCGGCGTAGCAAATTACGCCCAGCCCGGGTGGGAGGCCTCCTCTCAACGCCCAGTCGTAGCCGATGTTCCACAGGATCGGACCCAGAACCGACCCCTGTGGGCACCGCACGTCATGGGTGTTCGCACAACGTCCCCTACTCGGTCAACGTAGAGGATGCTGCGTCCCTCCAAGTAGTCTGCCTGGTGGCGGCTGGTCCGCCTGAGGTACACGGGCACCCCGTGATATCTCAGCCCCTCCCTGATGCAGCTGAATGGCAGACTGTTGAAGGCGTTGGCGATGTCCAGGGACACCGCCAACAGGACTCCTCCGCCGGTGACGGCCTCCGCTACCACGGCCTTCAGGCGCAGCAGGGCCGCGATCGTCGAACGCCCTTTCCGAAAACCAAACTAGACGTCCGACAGATCGGGCCCGACCCCAACTAGGTGCCGCTCGATGCGGGCAGCCAACACCCTCTCCAGAAGCTTGCCCGTATCATCGAGCAGCACGATGGGCCTATAGGCCGAGGCCGACTCGGGACACCGTCCCGGCTTACCCTCAACAATGATAAATGTCAGTTCCAAGTCGAAAAATGCACATTCTTAGGATACGTAGTGTCTAAATATCGCATTGAACCGTGTCCTAAAAAGACAGAAGCAACATTATTAATGTCGACGACCCACTGACGTTACAACAGTGAGAAGCTTACTTGGTATGGTAAATTATCAATTAAAATTCTTGCCTAATTTAGCTACGATTACGAAACCGATAAGTCTCTTTAAATCAAAAAATCATAGCATACCATCCAACAACTCTATTACATGGACTAAAGAATGTGAAGAAGCATTTAATGATATAAAGAATCATTTGACTAAACCATATACGTTGGCATTATTTGATCCTAATAAAAAAAATAAGAGTATCAGCAGATGCGAGCTCTTATGGTTTAGGCGCTGTTATAGAACAGTTTGAATGTAGAATCAATATCTGGAAACCAGTCAGCAACAGAACAGAATTACGCTCAAATTGACAAGGAGGAATTAGCATTAACTCGGGCGTGTGAAAAATTTTCTATGTATCTTATAGGGTTGGTATATTTTGAATTACGTACATCTGTACGCAATTTTCGCCAAAGGCTGATGATCTGATCAGCCCTTGGTGAAAATTGAAAATGAAGATTTGTATGAGGTTATCTAAATTCACATACAAAATAGCTCACATACTTGAAAAGTATATGCGCACAGAAGATTTACTTTCCCGTCCTGTCCTGTAAAAACAGATAAATGAGAGATTTTGTGAATGAATGTGAAATTAAACAAGCCATGATTGCTGAAATACAATCAATTCCTATAACAAACATATAACTATTAGCAATAAAAGGCGCGCAAGAACGCGATAACACATTCTCTATTCTCAAAGAGTTAATACAAAACGGCTGGCCCAAAAGAAATGATATAAATCAAAACATTGGCATATTTTATCAGTTTAGAGGAGAACTTGCAATTCAAGAAGGTCTCGTAATGCGAGATCATAGGCTTCTAGTGCCGAAAGAATGGCAAAAAGACATGTTACTAAAATTACATCAAGGCCATCAAGGAATAGAAAAATGCTGAAGGCGCGCTAGAGAGTCTATCTGGTGGCCTGGAATCTCTAATGATATTCGCACATTTATTGATAAGTGTAAAGAATGCATAGAACATAGAATTAACCTAATTGAACCTTTGATCGTGGAAAAAAATTACATATCGCCATGGGAAATAGTAGGTGTGGATCTGTTTACTGCCAAAGCAAAGTATTTATGGTAGTAATTGATTACTTTTCGCGTTTTCCAGAAATATTTTCTTTACATTCTACAACTTTGACCACTATTATATCCAAACTCAAAGAATTATTTGCTCGATATGGTATTCCAAAGTAAGGTCGAATAATGGACCACAAAGTAAAGCTACTGAATTTAAAAAAATCGTTGAATCATGTGGTTTTAAGCATATTACTGGTAGTCCTCATGCACCCTGGAGTAACGGTATGGCGGCAGCGGCAGTAAAAATAATTAAGGGCATAATCTTGAAATCTGAAGATATTCGTTTAGGATTAATGGCATATCGGAGTGCGCCAACCGAAAATCGTTTTAGTCCAGCACATTTTTTATTTGGTAAGCGAATTCAAACAACTGTATGAATACGAACAGATTTACTAATACCAAAATATGTATATAAATATAAAGACAATTCGTGATCACAAGAGGGTTAATAAAGAAAGGGTTAAGCAAAACTATGATAGAACGCACAAGACTAAGGAGTTGCCTGCTTTGGCTCCTAGCACGCATGTGTGGGATGCGATTTCAAGGAGCTAAAGAGTAATTGTCAAACAAAGAAATAAACCGAGAAGTTATGACGTTAAAACATCAAACGGTAATTTCGTACGGAACAATAGGCGGCACATTACTGAAACATCCTATGACGTCGCTAAAGAGAAAGAGAGCGCAGACAAGAAAACAATGAAGATGTGAGCAGTAGCATGAGATGCACGATTCGATCAGCAAGATTCAACTCATAGCTGAATTACTTATTGAACATACAGTTGTTTTTCATTTCTTTTATTATTATTATCATGTATCTCCGATTCATGGCTATCTTCCAAGGGAAGATAGCCGGTCCTTTGAAAGGCTTACATGGGGATATGGATCCAACACGCAGAGGCGTTTGGAGAAATTAAATGTAACAATGGAATGGGACGTCTAGCGATGACACTCCACGTCTGCACATAACAGTCGTGGACTGCCAACGGTAGGTGTAAAACTATTGTGTGATGATGGTTTCTAAGATATGATTATGGGGTTGGAGGTTAGATGGACTAAAACTGGGAACTATTGATTGAAAAACTGTCGTCTACCTTCAATACCTTTATCGTCTTGAACTTTGGCAGACGGTGACTCGCCAACTCACTGAATGAAAACGGTCGCCACAGACACACAGGCCATAGGGGCAACAGGGGGGCAACATTGGTGCAAGTGGCTTGGGGTGTCGAGCGGTGCGGCGCCGGTTTCACCATCGCAGTGGTTTCCCCGTAGTTATGACCTTGAAAATAACACTTCCACCGCCGAGCATATAGCTCTGGCGACCCCACTCTGATCAGCCGTTTAAGGCAAGCCAGAGTTGAGAATCCTGCGGACACTCTTCGGTTTCCACTCCAGCCAGCCAGTAAAGGCGAGCTGGGTACGAGGCCCTAGCCGATTCTCTGGGGCATTTAGGACCGCAGCGTCGCCACTCACATTCCACACGCCACAAACTGCCCTGCGGTTTATTGGCTTTCCTATAAATCTTGTGATAGATTTTTCTTTTATATCAAAAGAACTTGAGAGCCATATAATGTTCTTCCGAGGTTTGCGTTAGTCTCATGGTGAGATAACGACTGGCCCAGAGCTATTATTATTATTATTACATTTATTCAACTTAAAAACTACCTAATACATTTTTAAATATGATATAAAAATAAAATATTTAAAAATATAAAAAGCTTATTGATCCACCGGCAGCAAATACAAGGACCAAGCCGCTGGTGATTAGCGCTACAAAGAGAAAAACCTCCTCACGATGCGCGCCGTGTCCAATAATACCGCCTTCTGCATCAGACCCGCAATCCAACTACCTAACGCGAGCTTCTTTAGGTGTTGATCGAAGCTCTTGGCTATTATCCCATTGGTCGAAATGACCATCCATCTTCCGGGACATATAGGGCTCCGTAGAACCTGCCATGCAGCTCCTTCCTCTGCCATACATTCTCGCGATCTATGGTGCTTAGTACTACTGGTCTACGCCAGTTCTTTTGAGCTAACCCAAGCGGGGTGGGTCCGCTATCCACTTTCATCACATCAAGGTGCTCACCACTCGTCATCTTGAGGAAATAATCTCTAAGGTTACATACTTCGAAATTATGGAGGGCATTGGCGTTTAAAAAATCTCATCCCCCACATTTTCGCGGAATATACAACCTCATTATTGATGAACGAGGATGATGCATCCTGTACGATCTTAACAGCGTGCGTACATTTTTGTCCAGGGTGTCCAATTCGGTTTGAGTCTACTTGAGTATGCCAAAGGAGTATTTCAGAATTGGCATGACACAAGCGCTGTAGGCACGCGCTCTGTTACCGCCCGATAGAAGGCTATTTAATATCTTCTTCAGGCAGCCAAAGAAGCGTTCTCGTAACGCTTGTTTCATGTCCGCTTCATTGATGTTTGAAGCCTGTGACATAGTCAAGTACTTATAGGTATCAGTCACGCGAAGCGGTCTAAATTGTGGAGTATCGATGAGTTGACCTCTATCAACCTCCACTACCTCTCCCTGCTTTATATGCATGATAGCACACTTATCTACACCAAACACCATGTTGATAGAATTACTAAAAGTCTCAGTAACTTTTAGCAATTCTACCAGCTGTGTGCTATTTGGTGCAAATAATTTCAGGTCATCCATGACAACAGGTGAGATATTATTTGACCACCTCTCGGTAACCTACAGCCTAGCCCTGAATGCTCTAGTAATGTACTGAGAGGACTCAAACTGTCACCCTGAAATATTCGCCGCCTGATGTATATCGGTTCGTTACTCCCTCGATTCAGTTGGCATGTTGGATACCTAAGAACTGTTTTCCATTGCCCCATATAAGCCTCCAAGAAGGTGCATAGAGTTGAATTAATTTTGTACAGCTCTAGCACCCTCAGAAGCCATGTATGCAGCACGGAGTCAAACGCTTTCTTATAATCTATCCAACACGTCGACAGATCTTTTCGGTTGCGATGAACTTGTTGACCAATGGCCATGTCAATTAGGAGGAGCTCCTTAGTACCACGTCCCCCATTCCTACATCCATTCTGCGAAATAGACATAACCGAATTTGAAATAATATGCTTAGCAATTTTGTTTCTCAGAATGGATGTAAGTAGCTTATAGACCGATGGCAAACACGTTATTGATCTATAGTTACTCGGTTCGGTGGTACTGCCCGTTTTATGGAGCAAGTGAGTGATGCCAGTCGTCTTAAATTCTGGCAACGTCCCAGTCACTAAAGCCGACTGGAAGTGAGATGCTAAACGAGAATGAGCACTAGGTAACCATTTTAACCAGAAATTGTGCAGTCCGTCCGGTCCTGGTGATTTCCAGTTAGATAAAGAACGGACTGCACAGGCTACATCTTGTTGGTCTATTAACACGTTTTCCATTTGTGGAATATTCTCGCATGCTCGCTTAACATCCCTCATCCAAACGCCCTCGGAGTGGCCGACGGGCACTGACCAGACCAGATACTGTGCCAAAACGTATTTGTAGCTTCAGCATCAGGTAGCCGCTCATCGTCCATAGCTTGACAAGGACGTTCCCAGTTTCTATAGACCGACTTCTGATCGCTGTCAAACATACGATTCACAGAATATCGATTCACACGTTTTTTGTACCAGCAAATTCGATTTGCCTAAGCATAGACTTTCTGCTTCAGGAAGTCAATGCGCTCCGTGACTCAGGCTTATATTCTTCAGGTTTGATGTTCGTGCCAAAGAATGTCCGTTTCACGTAGCGCGTAACTCTCGGTCGAGTATTGCCTGTCCTGAAACAACTAAGTTTGCCAATGAGCACCCTCGCCTCACAGATACAACTTTCAACCCTTCACTGCCAAGCGGCGGCGTAGACGATCAAGTGTAGCATCATCCAACAGGTGACAGCGTTGGATGGCACGCAGCTGGTCCGACAGTCGTTGCGTTGTAACGTTGATAGTTGGTTCGAAGTCCTGAAATAGAAGCAGCATACGGTCATGGTACGCGGCGCCCCAAAATATGCGCGCATGACGTTTTCATTCATGGTTTGGGCTCATCTCATGCGCTGCACATTACCACCCGCAGCGGCGACCTTGCGTTAGGCCGGCCTTATAAATAGTTATATTTATTATTATTTGCAAGAAAAAACACTATATTTTGAAAATTGAAGCCAACCTCAGTTTTTAGAAAACCAAAATGTAGAAACTTGTTAATGTAGATCTAGAAACTTGTTAACAAGTGTCTCATTTGGACATAAATGAAAGCCCTCGTGTACGTTTTTATGCTGTATTTAATTACTTTTAACAATTTTACAAGATTAACAATGATGCCGGATCGAATGGTAGCGTACGTAATCGTTTTATAAAAAAGGTGATTGGTGTCGGTAGTTACACACAATGTATTAAATTAACTAAAACTAATTTAAATCTTATATGCAGTCTGTAGAAATGCGTGTTTGCGACGTATGCTAAAGTAGGCGCCAACAACAAGTTTTGTTGCTTTTCGAAATAGTTTCCGTTTCTTCCTAGGTATTGTCGCATAGGATTGAACCATTGACTGAAGTAATGGGAGAGCTCTTCTTTAGAAATTTCTTCAATGCGGTTTTCAAATGCAAATTTCACAAGCCCATCCACGTCGCCATAGTTTTTTCTACTCATTAACTCTAGAAATGTTGTCACAGAAAGAGGATAGATCTTTGTCATGAAATGATAAGCGAAATGTATGGTAAGACTGATCACGACGCATGACAAATGGAATTGGCCGTATATTTGTAAAAACAATTAGTATATGAACTCATTTTATATTTATGGATTCCCAGAGTTTTTTATTCGATATATAGATAAATTTGTCTTCGGTCGTTTTTCTCATAGGGCAGTTCTAAAAAAATTTCAGAGTGACCAATGTATAAGCACCTGAATATATATTAAATGTTAAAAAATATTAAATACTTTTTAGTAACTCCGCTGTAGTCCATTCCATATGCGTTGTATTCACTTACAGCAATGCCGCTAGCTCTCTTTACATCAAACAGGTCCAGTCCAGCGAAATGAACCTAAAATAGTTACAGTACTTATATTAAATAAGCAACCCGCCCTCGCTTCGCTTCGGTTTTAGTCGTTTTACCCGCGTAGTGCCCGTTCCCGTGGGAATACCGGGATAAAATTGTTTAATGTGTATTTAAGGCATAAGTGTCGTGCAAATAACCGTGTGAGAATGAAAAAAGTCTATTATTTTGACATTACAAACAGACACTCCAATTTTATTTATTGGTATAGATTTAATTATTGGAATTAAAAAGTCATATTTACTAATAATAAACTATTAATTATTTTCATTAGTATATACTATAAATATGTGATAAGTTTAAAAATTTATTTTCGCCACACAACCATCAGGTTTACCCTCGTCTCTAGATGTTTCACATCAAAAAGTGTGTTTTAAAAGGGCACGCACATTGAGGTTTTTTTTTTTTTGTGGGTGGGTTATGGTATGCGCACGCGCGGTCCATTCCGTCTGGGGCGATGAAAGGACGGCGCGCGGGCCCACAACCCACCCGTACCCACGTCATCTCGTTGTTGGCCCGACAACCGGAGCTGGGTGACTTGCCGTCAGTGGTCGGCCCGACGGAATACCCTTTCGGGTACCCTCACCTCTCGACATCCTGGGACGTCGGTCGCCATCGCGCGGTCAGCCTCTCTGCGGGTGACGGACAATTCCCCGGTCCGATCACCCGCGGCCTCGGCTAGGGCGGCATTAGGCGCAGATACTCGCCGAAGAGGAGCTCTACTTGCACACGATCCGCCGCCTCCTTCCGTGAGATTACGGCCTTACAGAAGGCGGCGACCGCGTCCCAATTCCTGACGCTGTCGAGCAACTCCCTGGCGATGGTCGGCAGCGTCAGGTCGGCATCGATAATCGCCACGAGTTCACGGTGCACCCCCGCCCACGCGGCAAACTCCTCAAACGTGTACTGCGCCGTGTCTTCGTCGCAATTGCAGTGGTGGCAGGACGGTGTGCTCTCCCTCCTGATAATCTTGTGTAGATACTTTGCGAAGCAACCGTGCCCCGCCAGCACCTGCACCAGTCGGAAGGAAAGCACCCCGTGCGTCCGCTCCAACCACTCCATCAGCACAGGCCGGAAGGTCTCGACGGTCCTGACACCGTATCTAGGCCTCTCCAGCTGGACTGCCCAACGAGCAAATCCCTCCAACCACCCATGGCCTTTTCGACATCTTGGTCATACAGGCCGAATAATCGAGATACATGTGCACACCATGCTCTTTGCGTAAGTATGCACATGCTTCTTGAATCTCTTTAAGTTATTTAACTTTCTTCATCCTTTGCCCTGTGTCCTTCTCCCTGTATAGCTAGGGCGGACAGCACACGGTACGAACTTTGTCGTCCGCGGTATTCCTACTAGCTAGCCACATTTACCCGCTACTCTGGCTGCCATCTTGGCTTATCCTGCCAACCTGGTCTTCAAACCGGCGAGCCTTGTACCAGGCGTGCGTGAAATCCCGTAAGTGCCGGTAGTTCGCCTCCGAAGCCTCGAGATCCGTGTAGTATACCGGACCTTCTCCGTCGCGATGTATCCCCGAGAGCATCCCCGACCTAATCTCATCATATAGGGGACATTTACCCGCTACTCTGGCTGCCATCTTGGCTTATCCTGCCAACCTGGTCTTCAAACCGGCGAGCCTTGTACCAGGCGTGCGTGAAATCCCGTAAGTGCCGGTAGTTCGCCTCCGAAGCCTCGAGATCCGTGTAGTATACCGGACCTTCTCCGTCGCGATGTATCCCCGAGAGCATCCCCGACCTAATCTCATCATATAGGGGACATTTACCCGCTACTCTGGCTGCCATCTTGGCTTATCCTGCCAACCTGGTCTTCAAACCGGCGAGCCTTGTACCAGGCGTGCGTGAAATCCCGTAAGTGCCGGTAGTTCGCCTCCGAAGCCTCGAGATCCGTGTAGTATACCGGACCTTCTCCGTCGCGATGTATCCCCGAGAGCATCCCCGACCTAATCTCATCATATAGGGGACATGCCTACAGAACGTGGAGCATGTCCTCATCTCCTTCGCCGCAGCTACATTCCGCGTGAGCCCCTAGCCCTAAATCGTACAGCCGCCTGCGAAAGCACCCATGACCCCCCAGTAATTGGGAGGTTTCATAGTCCGGCTCGACCCAAGTCGCCTTGAGGCGAGCCGCCAAGTCCGGGAAAAACCGATACGTCTCCCTCCCCTTGTCCTCGCGATCCCACCGCGCCTGCCACTGAGCAACAACATCCGTCCATATAGCCCTCCGCCTATCCCGATATTCCTGCCTAGTCGCGTCCTGGCGCGCCGCCGCTGCTCACCCAGCACGGATGACCTCCAGGTCAGCTGGCAGTACCCCACCGATGACCGGCAGGGCAGCCGTACTGGTCGTGCGATAGGCCTTGGTGAGCAGAACGAGCGCGGCCCTCTGCGAGCGTAACAACGCGCTCTTAACCGCGTAGGGACCGTCTCTATGAAACCATACATCCGCAGCATAGGCAATCGTCGCCACATATGTCCCGTGGTACAGGGTCTTAAGGGCCCTGTAGCGAACGCCCCATGAAGACGCCGAAATGCGGGCCACCTTACCAAAGCACTTGGCCGCTCGCCCGCCAATCGAGTGCGCATGCTGCGTGAAAGACAGACCCGCGTCCAGCACCACCCCCAGAACAGTAGTCCACCTGACGTCCCTGACGGAGCTCCCTCCAAGACGTATTGTGGGAGGCCTCTGGAAACGCCCAGTCAGCGTCATACTAGCTGAATTACCCGGGGAGAAGTCCAGCCTATTCCGGGCCCCCCACTCTCCAACAACCTGTAAAACGGCCGCCGCGTTGGCCTCAATGCCCGCCCTGGAGTTTGCCGCTATCAGGACCGTCAGGTCGTCAGCGGAGCTTGCTGAGCGCCGCGAGATAGGGGCGACCCCAGGGGTCACGCTCGAGACTGTCCAGCATCTCCCACTGACTGACGTCCTTGGCGGTACGGACGGCCAGCCTGAAGGCAGACCGTGCACTGCGATAAGCCTCGTGCAGCTGGCCCTCCCGCTCAGGGTCGCGGTGACGCGCTCGGCTGCGGGTGTAGGACCTCCGGGCACGTATACACGCGGCCCGGAGATCCACCAATTCTCGGGACCACCAGGGGACCACACTCTTTGGGGGCAGACGCCGCAAACGGGGCATGGCCGCATCGCAGATCTGGGGCGATGAGGACAGCCACGACTGAACGATGGCTGCCTCCGCCAACAGGTCCCGATCCAATCGACCCACAGCCCACCGCGGAAACGCGGGAGTTCCGTCCGCCGTGTGACCCCTGCTGGGCTGCAGGAGGGTCTGGGAGACCTCTATCCGGATGTATCTGTGGTCGGATAGGGTCTCGACCTTCTCCTGGATGCACTAGCTCCTCACACGTGCTGCGACATTAGGGCTAGTGAACGACAAGTCCACTTTCGACCCGCCCTGCTGCTGCACGCACGTTTGCACCGAGACCCTGTTCAGCAAACAGAGGCCCAGTGCCGCCGCCTACTCTTCGACCACCCGCCTACGGTAGTTCGTCCTGGGGGACACCCACGCTCTGGACTTGGCGTTGTAGTCCCCCAGAACGAAGTAGCTTAGGCCCCTCTCAGTCGCCTCAGGCAGCACAGTAATAACAACTGCGGCTGATTTTGTCGGCCGGCGCCCCTTGCGCCACCTCTTGCCTCTCTTCTTTTTTTCGGCTCCCACCTGGGGAGCAGCAGCTTCCGCGGCGTTTTTGGCTGTCGCCCTCCTTTTCTGACCGCGAGCCTTCCTACTCCGCTCAGCCACCTGCCAACCCTGTTCCAGCATGTCAGCAGCGCTGAGCGCAGCAGGCGCGGCCCATTGAAGTTTTGAGTATGGTTTTATATCGTACGTTCGAGACACATAACTCGTTTTGTTGGGTTTTACATTTATATTTTACTAGCAGCCCGCCCTCGCTTCGCTTCTGTTTCAGTCGCCTTACCCGCGTAGTGCCCGTTCCCGTAAAAACACCGGTATAGAATACAGCCTATATTACTCCCTGATATTATAGCTTGCCATTGGTGAAAGAATTTTTGAAATCGGTTCAGTGGTTTAAGCGTGAAAGCGTAACAAACAAACAAACTTACTTTCGCATTTATAATATTAGTAAGGATTCAAAACTAGCTGACCCAGCGAACTTCGCACCGCCATAGTTTTTTTCGTAAATGTATTTTCTAAATTTCCGAAAACATAGTCTGTACTAGCAATCCGCCCTCGCTTCGCTTCGGTTATAGGTTATAGTCGTTTTACCCGCGTAGTTCCCGTTCCCGTGGGAATACCGGGATAAAATATAGCCTATTTTACGCCCTGATATTATAGCTTTCCATTGGTGAAAGAATTATTGAAATCGGTCCAGCCGTTTTGAAGATTTCCCGGAACAAACAGACAGACAGACAGACAAAAAATTTTTCATTGCTATTTTAGGCATAGGTGTCGTGCAAATAACCGTGTGAGCATGAAAAAAGCCTATTATTTTGACATTACAAACAGACACTCCAATTTTATTTATTGGTTTTTTTTTTTTTTTTTAAGACCCTCACTCTCACCCTGCACTAAGGAAATAATCCTTGTATTGCGGGGGACTTTACAAACATACACTTAACGGACACAAATTATATCCAGACTCAGAACAACAATTTGTGGATCGCAGAAAGTGTTGTCCCGCGTGGGATTCGAACCCCCGACACTGGCAATGTAGGTCGCTATCTTAACCACTACGCCATCTGTGCAGTCAAGGCAATAGCTGTCATTTGCGGTTTTGTTATTACATGTCATATGCGTTTTTGTTATACCTCGTTTCATGGTGACTTGTATTCTCTTTGATGTTTTATGTTACGTCACACGCAAACGCTATCGAACGGGATAAAAAGTATCTTATGTCCGTCTCCTGAATCTATGCTACATCCTCACCAATTTTCATCCAAATCAGTGCAGCAGTTCTTGAGTTATAAATAGTGTAACTAACACGACTTTCTTTTAAATATACAGATTATATATTTTTATGTACGTACTGTTACAGTAACTCCAGAGTTGTCTGTGTAGGGACCCGGTACCCAGTATAGCGAGTCCAATTTGCCAATTTCTTCAATCTGAAGTGTCATAGTTTCTGATGTTTCGTTTGGCTGTGATTCAAATACATTCAACTGCAAATACGATACGAAAATATTAATTTGTGGATTATTTGGTACCTCAAAATATGTGTCACTTGGTACCTTAATTATACACCTCGACCTAAAGACCATTTATAAAATTTACTGATGACTTACTTTTTGTCAATGGAAAATCAAAGGTCAAACATCCACAATTAACGCTAATTATTCTTTTATAAGTTGTTTTAATAATATCTAGGGAGACATTGCTTAAAATGGTCTGGCAACTGGACTAGCTTTATCAGTTTCAAAAACATTTAGTATCATCATTATCATTTTAGCATATCGCCTTCTGCATATCATATCCCTTAGACGTCCTTTACGATATCCACGAGTAAGAGAGGGGGTGAATTGTATTTTTACTCCATCACCACATCATGCTAATTAAAAAAATATATAAACTAATTTATGTACAATCACATTTGAAGTCAAATCAAAACTTAGAGTATTCATAATCAACACTCACATTTTCGCCTTCGAAAGATGCAACACTTAATTCTAGTTTCTGTAAACCACGATTTACTGGCATCAAATGATGGTACCGAATATGTTTTAAAAGAATTCCTCCGCACCTTAAAATTAATTAATAATTAATGATTGGCAATGCGGTGACAAAATAGTGATACAATGTGTTGTCATCGCTTAATTTTATGTGGATTACCAAAATAGTGAGCAGTAGTTAATCTCTTGAAAAATGTACCTATAATGCCTCTGCTTAGCATGGCGATAAGTGAAAGTTAAAACGGTCCCACATCACGATTGCTACATTATGTTATGGGCCTATAGTGCTCCAGTATCATTGGCCTGTTTTTATAATTGGTATTCTATTGAGAGTGTGTTCTATTTAATTAAATTCCATTAGATATATGTCAGTTATAGCAAAAAGTAACTGAACACGGTTGACATGCCTCTAACGTATCGTATCGGTATTGATATAACTAGTAACAGCTATCAGTTTGACGATGACGCGACATTGTCAACTAACAATACCTGAATATTCCAATAATAATTGGTTAGGTGCCGTGATTCTAGTTTCGCTACGTTAGTTACTGAACGATCACCAATAAGTCTAATAACCAAAATAATTATGCTATCGCGTTCTTTCTTCTACATGATGCCCCTCTCTGTTTTGCCTCACGTGCAAAACAGAGAGGGGACCAATTTCACGAATATTGATATAAGCCAAAGACGCTCGTATTTCTATTACTGTAAGACTTAACTGTTATAAACTTTGGTAAACGAAACTGTGATGATAAAGTGGTTCTGTTTCTCGTTACCATCGTATGCTACGAAAGTAGTTAACTATAGTTTGACCTATGAGGAGTTATGATAGTTAAACCACATTTCTAGAAATAAGGTCGCAATTATTTTACGCGTATTATACCGATATTCGGCAACGGTTATCTATTACGGTATTGACACCAAATAAACTGTCAGTAGCCGTTGCCAAACATCGCCGATAACGACCATATCTAAATTCTATAGTTTCTACGCTCCGATCTCACCCTAATCGCAACTAATGTATCATTTAAAGTTGGTCCTTTTTTTGGCATTTTCATTGGACATTTAAAATTATAGTATAATAATCATCAAGACATCAATCAAAGTGAGGGGGTCTTGCTCATTAATCTTACTCATTTTTATCACATCTTTGTATATAGGTGTACCAAAATTTAAATTAACCAAACGTCGGAAATTGTAGGGTCACTTAGTTTAGCAAAATTTTAACTGACATAAAATTAATGTAAATTAAATAAAAGCAACCAATTGAAAAATTGTGTGTACTATCGCTTTCCTAAGTTAAAAGGTGCTTAGTCTACTATGGAGAGGCCTATTCTGATGATTTCTCCCAAACCATAGTATTTATTTATTTATTTATTTCATAACAATGCCTTAGAATTACTCTGACAACTAAACTTATAAATATGACAAAAGCCTATATTGACTTAAACGCGTGTTTGATTTGTCTTAAGCATTCTAATCAAGTAAACAGTAAAAATTAAAATGAATGAAAGAAAAAAAAAATAAGTTACAACAAAAAAATGACGGTGCCCGCATAAAAATAGCAAAAAATAAGAGGTGTGGGGGGGTAATTAGAAACGATGTTTCTTGTGTAGTTTGATAGTTTATATACATAATGTTTCACATAATAATTAATTTTTATTTAAGTTATAATTTAATTTAGTTATGTAATCAGTGTGTTAATGAAATGTTGTTTTAGTTTATTTTTATAGTTATTGCAATTTATTTCTGTCTTTATTGTATTATTTTTTTTTATCGCCAACGGTGGCAAACGAGCAAGCAGCACACCTGATGGTAAGTGAAACTGCTGCACATGGACCTTTGCAATACCAGGGGCATAGCCAGGCCGTTGCCTACCATGAAGGAAATACTCTTCTTAAACCTCTTTTAAAGAAGGACATGTCATAGCGCTCGGGAAACACAACAGCAGGTAGTTTATTCCAGAGCTTGCACGTACATGGGAGAAATGATCGCTGGAAACGTACAGTTGAAGACCAAAACGTTTCCAGGTGAAATGGATGAACCCTGCTACGATGTCGAGTAGTACGTTAGTAGAATGGTGACGGTGGTACCAAGTCAAACAGTTCCTCGGAGCACTCCCCGTGAAAGAGTCGGTAGAGTACACAGAGTGACCCAAAGTCTCTCCGCTGCTCCAGCGACTCCAATCCGTCCGTAAGATTGGGATCCCCGACGATTCGAACAGCCCGTCTTTGCAGGGAGTCAAGTGGGTCTAGTTGATATTTGGGCGCACCTGCCCAGAGATGTGAGCAGTACTCCACATGAGGACGAACTTGTGCTTTGTATAGCACAAAACGCTGTCTCGGTGTTTTTTTTTTTTTTTATGGGTGGGCTATGGTAAGCGCACGCGCGGTCCAATCCGTCCGGGGCGATGAAAGGATGGCGCGCGGGCCCATAACCCACCCGTACCCACGTCACCTCGTTGTTGGGCCGACCACCGGAGCAGATGTGACTTGTCGTCAGTGGTCGGCCCGACGGAATACCCTTTCGGGTATCCTCACCTCTCGACGTACTGGGACGTCGGTCGCCGTCGCGCGGTCAGCCTCTCCGCGGGTGACGGACAATTCCCCGGTCCGATCACCCGCGGCCTCGGCTAGGGCGGCATTAGGCGCAGATACTCGCGCCTGCGCCGCCCGAGTCGCCGGCGGCGGAACGTATCGCCGAATAGGAGCTCTACTCGCACACGATCCGCCGCCTCCTTCCGTGAGATTACGGCCTCACAGAAGGCAGCGACCGCGTCCCATTTCCTGACGCTGACGAGCATCTCCCTGGCGATGGTCGGCAGCGCCAGGTCGGCACCGATAATTGCGACGAGTTCACGGCGATCCCCCTCCCATGCAGCACACTCCTCGAGCGTGTGCTGCGCCGTGTCCTCGTCGCAACTGCAGTGGTGGCAGGACGGTGTGCTCTCCCTCCTGACAATCTTGTGCAGGTACTTCCCGAAGCAACCGTGCCCCGTCAGCACCTGCACCAGTCGGAAGGAAAGCACCCCGTGCGTCCGCTCCAACCACTCCATCAGCACCGGCCGGAGGGCCTCGACAGTCCTGACACCGTACTGAGGACTCTCCAGCCGGACTGCCCAACGGGCAATTACTTCTCGGCGGGCGTCGACCCGCCAGGCGGTGATCTCATTGATGGAGACCATGCTGCTGCGGGCGCGCGTCTCCGACACCCGTCGATAAATGTCGGCGAGCATCTCCGCCTCCAGGTCCCACGGGGGGGTTCCAGCCAGGAGGCACGCTGCCTCCGTCGCCACCGTGCAGTAACCCCGTATGGCCCTGATCGCCATGACCCTCTGTGGTCGCCACAGGAGGGCCCTAAGACGGACGGTCAGGGACACGCTGTCTCGGTGTGAACTACCGCCTGGCTCTGTTCAGGACGCCCAACTTTTTGCTTGCCAATTTGGCTTTGTCCTCCAAATGACTCCCAAACTGGACTATGCTCGATATTTTGACGTCGAGAATCCCAATACTCTCAGAAATTGGGAGAGATACTCCTTGGAACTGTGGCGCCATGACAAAAGGGTCCTTATTTGCAGTGAACGCGCAAACTTGTGTCTTTGTGGGGTTGAACTGGACAAGGTTCTGTTCACCCCATTCCGAGGCCCGCCCCAGAGAGCGCTCGACTTCAGACACAAGTTGAACCCTTCTTTCCTGAGTACTCCGAGGGATATTCCGTTGCTCGGTGTATTGCTCCTCACCCGTGCTGTATTCCGCATAGCAACGCATACTCTCGATAGAGAGCATGTCATTGATATGCAGGATAAACAACGTTGGGAAGAGCACCGAGCCTTGTGTTACACCAGCATTAATGGTCATGGTATCGGAGCAGGAGCCCTCTGCGACGACTTTTATACTCCGACCATCCAAAAAACTGGCGATCTAATTACAGAGTCCCTCGGGGATTCCGATTGATGGTAGCTTCGATATAAGTGCCCTGTGCCAGACCCTATCGAACGCCTTTGCGATATCTAGGCTGAACGCCAGTGCCTCACCCTTGCCCTCCAAGGCCTCTGCCCAACGGTGTGTGAGGTACACAAGAAGATCACCAGCTGACCGACCGTGACGAAAGCCGTATTGGCGATCGCTGATTAGCTGGCGATCCTCAAGGTACTGCAGAAGCTGGCGGTTTATAACCTTCTCCATTATCTTGGAGAGCAAGGATGTTATCGCAATTGGCCTGTAATTCGATGGGTCAGACCGGTCTCCCCTTTTAGGGATCCGGTGGACATAGCCTACCTTTCACGAAGACGGAACCCTATTAGTAGCGTAGGAAAATCGGTATAGGCGCGTGAGGATGGGAGTCAATTCAGGGGCGCACGTCTTTAGTACCACTGCAGGGATGCCATCCGGTCCACTCGACTTATGGACGTCTAAAAGCCGCAGCTCCCGACTAACCGCTAGCTGCGTGATGCGGATTTCGGGCAGTGAGCTTTAACACCGTGGGATGGTAGGTGGCGTGGCAGCTTCGGCATCCAAAGTCGAGTTACAGGCAAAGAATTGACCTAGAAGATCGGCCTTCTTCTTTGCGCTGTGGGCTAGACTACCATCGTGTTTCTGCAGTGATGGAAGATTGGACTGGCAGAAGTTGCCTTAGACAGCCTTGGCGAGAGACCAGAATGCACGACTCCCAGCGGGATAGCTTTGCAATCGCTCGCCAATTCTGGCAACATGTTCCGCCTTGGCTCTGGCAATAGCTTTCTTACTAGATCTGGAGACGGCATTAAATTTCAGCTTCACCTCTTTGGCGTTCGGGTCCTGACATTGTTTGGCCCTATTCCAGGCCTGATATGCATCCGCAAAGCAATCCTGCTTTTGGCGTGCAGCTTCCCTGCCGGGTTTACTAAACTAGGGTCGGCTGCGGCCACCGACGGGTATTTTGGTGTTGAGGATGAATAATTCCATCCCCGTAATAACTGTTTCAGTAACGTAGTCCGCACAGACGCCAGGGTCCCTAGAGCGAAGCAAAGCCGCTTCCATGGGTAGGATGCGTAAAACTCGCGAAGTCCATCCCAGTCTGCTGACTTATATTGCCAGACTGTGCGAGTCCCAGTCGCTTTAGAGCGACTAGGCCTTACAACAGGGGCACTGCTTCGAACCAAGCAGTTGTCAGAAGACCCAAGAGGGGCTTCAACTACTACCTGGTATCCATGCTGGTGTGTAGTCAGCAGAAGATCCAGTAAAGAAGACTCATGGCTCTCAATATCTGGGATACGGGTGGGCTGTGTCACCAGTTGTGAGAGACCATAGGCCGAAGCTATATTGAAGAGATGTCGACCCTGGAGGTCCAGTGGTTCGGGACCCCAGCCACTCTTTATGATGAGCATTGAAGTCTCCAAGAACCACCACCTCCGCTGATGGACACTGCTCCAATATTTCGTCAATCCCCATTGGACGTTCTCAGATAATTGAATTGACCCCGGATCACTGCCATGGGACCTGTAGAGGCACGCGTAGATGCGGGTAAGCCCTCCATAGTCTACGCGTAACCATAGGATTGACAGATCACCATGTTCGAGGGCTCGAAGGCGGCAACAGCAGATATCACCCCGGATGAATACGCACACCCCGGCTTTACGAAGGAAGGTGTGCTCCAACTCGTAGCCGGGGTAATTTAGGTACGAAATGACATCATGTATGTGGTAGTTGATTAATTAATAACGGTATTGTGTAACATAAAAGACGCATAAAAGACCCATAAAAATTTTGAAGGCTTGGTGTTATAAGTTTGCCTTTTGGGACACTACAAGTGGTAATTGAATGACTAATACCTAATTGTACTTTTTTGTTTAAATAATTTTCTGTTAGCAGAATATACTTTACCTTTTCATGTATTGGTATTACTTTGCAAAAATTAAACAGTTCGTGCCAGTTATTCTTAAAACGCATTTTAACTTCCATAGGTACAATGGTTTTCAAAATTCTAAGTTGAATTTAGTAAATAGAATTTAAGTGGTATTTAATATATATATTTGATACATTTAAATTTTGCTAGAACAGCGCGTAGTCTATCACAGAAAAAATTAATATGGTTAGTCGAATTAAAACGGTCATCGATTATAATTAATCCTAGGTACGCATGAGTGCTGACGATGTCGTCAACTAAGATGTCTACCGCATCGCAATTACAATTTGATTGAAATTTTGAGTGGAGACATAGGTGATTGTGTGCATTGGTCGAAACTGGCAAGATTTTCGATTGTGACTAGAGCTTATGTACATTAACTTTGTTTTTGATTTATTTATTCCAATCTATTTAAGCAAAATCGTGTGACCATTTGGTTAGCATTGTGACTTCATAAGGCTGCAGATTTTTTAAGGTTTTATATATTTTTACCAGCAACGATGATACATGTATCATCGGCAGACTGATACACTTCACCATATTTAATGACTCTAGTTATGGTGTTTACATAGGTCAAGAAGTGGAGTGGACCCAGCACCGAACCTTGAGCGAATATAATAGTAGAATGGGTATAGCCATCATAATTCGAAAAATTAATATGCCGAAGTAGCAATATACAGGCTGTATCATCCAACGAACCAAGAATAGTTGAGGTTAAAAGATTTTGGCAATGTTGGCGTGTTTTTATACGAGACAGTGTAGAACGTCATCCCACTATGTGCACCGTCAATTTCTGCAAAGTTCTGGGGCACCGTTGGATGCAATCTGGAGAACGCTATGTAACGTTCTATGTAGAAAATCTATATTCAACAGTAAACTGTGAAATACAATGTATGAATGAATAAAATATTAATAAGAAAAAATATTATAGGTTTTATGTGATACCAACATAATAGTACAATCATTCATGGAATCGTCGTCGTCGTAATAACCTGCCAACAAATATGAGATTGCTACCGTTGCACAAATTTAAAAAAGAACTACAGAATTTATTAATAAATAAAAACTACTACAATTGTAAGCAATATTTAGAAGATACAATCGAATACGAATTAACTGAAATTTAAACTGACATTTATAATTTAATAATATCATCAAATATACCTATGGACATTAAAATTTTTATAATTAACTGTATGTAACTAAATCTTAAATATATTTTTTTTTTATCTTTTTTATACAAATTATATTACTGACATTAAAATTATATTTTTGACATGTAATTAATATAAAATAGCATTATATTATATAACCATTTGCGCGCCCCACGGGGCAGAATATGATGTACTCTATAGATTTGTAAACTCTATAGATTTGTCTCTATAGATTTTTGGCCTTTTTGAGGTTTTTTGCATTTTACTCAAAACTGAAGGGTGACCGTGCCAAACGGACTTGAAATTCAGATTCAGCGGGTCGAAAAACATGTCGGTAGGTAGGTCCGGTCCAAAGTACATTCCACTTTTTTTTTGTGTGCCGGTGTAATTAAAGAACAACTTTTAACAATTACCTTGTTCCTTTATTAGATACATCTGCTAACATTACATTTCTTCCATTCAATTGATGAATTTGGTTATTCATATGTTCGTTAACATCGATGCATAAATGATTAATGTAGGTAGATATTGACATTACGTCGGATGGCTGCCGCAATAAGTTCAACTGTAATATACCGTCGATGAACGTAACCCAGTTGTCAGCCCACACGAGTGCCGCCTTGTTCAGCGACGCGCTAGTCCACGCGATGCTTTGGAAATCACCGCTGTACTTGTAGCCTCTTTCATTAAGCAATCGATAAATTTCTTTTGATGTCAATTCTAGCTCCTTATTTTCTATTAGTACATCATTTTCATAGGTATTAAAATTGGCATCGGATTCGACTATAAAGCCTGATATAACCTTGGTGTGTTTAGTTGTAACCTTAAAATTTATAAAATTCATTAAAATCTTATTATTACTATAATTCAAAAATTAAATAATATATTACCTCAAATCGAGCATTATTGTGATACAGAAATACATTAAGCTTGAGTGGTTTCTGGTCTAACAACAAAGGTTGCGCGTGAAGATGTAGATCTTGAAATGCAATCGATTTTCTTCGTTTAGGTAAGTGCTTATACATAGCGAACGTGTCCCATACAGCTACCAAGGCAGCCGCGAAAGGATAGCATATTTTATCTTGACAAACAAAAAAAAACAATAAAATTAAGATAAATCAAATTTTGTAACACTAAGTAAATCATATATACGGTTTTTAGTAAATGTTGGCCTATTAAGTCCTTACTTCTAATAGCGTGCCCTTGTAAATACTTGTGTTCATGATCATGTATTGACGTCACGAAATTACAAATTGCAGCTGCTTTTCTCTCAAAGAGTTTGATTGTTGGGACATTCCTGAAATTTAATTTAATGTTATATTATAATTATATCAAAGCAATCATCGTATAACAAATACTGATGAAATCACGGGTGTCAGCTTGTATGAGATCTTAAAGGCTCTAGCACCGGAAGAAAACAGAATTACCACAGAACTGATGAGCCCAGGTGGCAAGCCGGTTTTAAACACCTGTAAAGGCTTTTTGATGTTCGGGGACGATGTTCCTAAGTCGTACACCAAGAGTGTGGTGGTACGGTTTTAAGGTAGAGCGAAAAAATATTCTTAAGGAGTTACAGACCTGATGAAGTCTGGTGTTGTCGCGAATATTATACATTTGAGATAATACTATTTTACGGTTTTTATTACGTTTGTATTTGAATTTTAATCTCGCGAGGTCTCGAACACTGCATCCTTTTTAAGAAAATAAGATTAGAAGAAAAATACAAACGCGATCAAATCCGTAAAATAGTTTAATTTAAAAATTATACATCCTTCTTAACCTTAAGCCACGTCAACATTATTTTTAAGAGTTAACACGAACCGACTCGCTAGCAAATTCGACCACTTCTCTATACTACCATATACTACATTGACACGCTACGCCAGATTAACGTCATCATTATCCCACTCTTATCCCCATTAGTTGCGGGTCGATGCAATATATACTACTCACCCATCGCATAAATGGCAAAAGTTACTAGCAATATCTCTATTATCTGACATCAAATTTCCTTGAGAATGTACTTATCAGACGTCGATTAGACAGATTTGGCCTACGTCGATGTCAAGATCTTATTCGTCTTTTCATGTTATGTATGCATTCAAATTCAAAATCATTTATTGAAAAGCAATTATGGCTGGATCAGATCCCATAAGCGGCGCCCGATCATGACGTTGTAATTGAAATAATAAAATAAGTAGTAAGTAGCTACCAGGTTTCAGAATGCATCCACTCCACGAGGTGTGAAAGCATAGGTGTTTCCGTCGATACTGGGAATTGAATTGGCGGGTATAGTGCTTGTAACTTCACAGCATAACCTTCCATGTATATGCTGAAAATATATTATATCACATACAATAATTCATTTTTGTAAACTATTATTACGTATGAATGCCTGATTACGGGGCAGAACATATGGCTGAGCAGCTCCATTAATATAGTTATTCAGAGAAAGTTTTCTATTAGGAGGCTCTTAACCTATCAGCTTTTTTTCATCCAACTGGCTCAATAATTTTATTAGCTGTGTTAATTGGTTATCAGAGGCTTATCAATTATTACATATTGGTTGGGAACTATTTTTAAATAAACGAAATGTCCTTTCTCTCTGAATGTTTATTAGCACTAACTTAAAAATTGTAGCATAATTAAATTGGACATACTGTCCGCCAAAAATAATAGCGTTTACG
The DNA here is from genome assembly GCA_032191425.1 of Lymantria dispar. Lineage (NCBI taxonomy): Eukaryota > Metazoa > Arthropoda > Insecta > Lepidoptera > Erebidae > Lymantria > Lymantria dispar. Next base: position 501,495 of record CM063450.1, on the reverse strand, counting down.
TTGATAATAATATCATTTAACCATGGACTGCAAACAATAAATACTTTAATTAAAACCTTAAGCTTAATTTTTATAATATTAAATTAAGACAAATATTTTGATAAACTAAAAACTGTATTAAAGTATAAAATTAATTATTTAAAACATTTTAAATCAAATTAAAATCTATACCCATAAATAAAATTGGAGTGTCTGTTTGTAATGTCATTGGCTTTTTTCATGTTCACACGGTTATTTGCACGACACCTATGCCTAAAATACAGATTAAAACATTTTTGTCTGTCTGCCTGTCTGTCTGTTTGTTCCGGGTTATCATCAAAATGGCTGGCCCGATTTCAAAAATTCTTACACCGATGGAAAACTATAATATCAGGGAGTAACCTAGGCTATACTTTATACCGGTATTCCCACGGGAACGGGAACTATGCGGGTAAAACGACTAAAACCGAAGCGAAGCGAGGGCGGGTTGCTAGTAACACATATAACCTTAAACAAGAAAAAGTAAATAATGAACTTCTTTGGGAGTAGTTGAGTACCTAGTACTACTTCTACAAACATATATATCGAAGCGGAGAGGTTGCTGGCCGTGAGCCCCGTGCGCGCAGCTTGCTCACTCCTGCAAGGTAGGGGCAATACCGGGGGCCACGCTCGAAACTGTTTAGCATCTTCTGCTAACTAATGCTCTTGACATGCCGAATGGCCAGTCTGAAGGCAGACCGCACTCAGTGGTAAGCCTGGTACACCTGGCTCTTTTGAGCCAGGTAAGCAGAGAGGTTTCTGGCGTATTTCCTCTGAGGAATATGTTGAGCAAACTTTGTGTTACTTTTTGCAATTCAAACCTTTTACTAATAACTTAATTTATTCTTCGTTTACATAATTAATAAGTAAATTGTACAGATACAAACCTTCCGATTGCTTGAAGGAGGTTCACTGCATTATTTGAACTTTCACGTCTGGTGAGAGGAATATTTCGGCAGTCTACTGGCATTGATTGCTTCAAGATAGCTTGTAGTAGACCATGTGGGGCTATCTCAACAAGCACAGCGTTGTGCGGGATGTGTCGGCACGTCTCTTCAAATAATACCGGGTTCTGAAATACACTTCTTTTAGAAAAATATATTGCGGCACGAGACTGCGTAGCGCCTGCCAAGAATAAGAATAAGATACGATTCATAGAGAGACAGTGGTGCAGACGATTGTTTCTTCTCTCTTCATTGTTAGTATCGCATGTCCTTGCATTACAAGCTAAAGACGCATTGTGTTAGAAACCTGGACTATTGAGGTGCTTGTATTGTGCTACGCTATAATATAGTGTGTAAATATTTCCAAGCGCCGTGAAATGTTTTTCTTTAAACGAGGATTATGAAAAGCATTTTCTTCACGGTAGGCAGCAGCCTAGCTGTGACCATAGTATTACAAAAGACCATGAGCGACATAATTATTTACTATCATGCATGCTGCTTGCTCGTCTGCCAACATTAACGATATAAAAACGAGAACATAAAGATTTTTTTTTATGGGTGGGCTATGGTAAGCGCACACACTGTCCATTTCATCCAGGGCGAAAATAAGACGGCGCGTGGGCCCATAACCCACCCGTACTCATGTCGCCTTCGTCATTGGGACGACCACCGCAGCAGGGTGACTTATCGTCAGTGGTCGGCCCGACGGAATACCCTTTCGGGTACCCTCACCTCTAGACGTCCCTGTCCCGGAATGTCGGTCGCCGTCACGCGGTCAGTCTCTCTGCGGGTGACGAACTAAAATCTCCAGTCCGGTCGCCCGTGACTTTGGCTAGGGCGACATCAGGCGCAGGTACTCGCGCCTGCGCCGCCCGAGTCACCGGCGGCGGAACTTGTCACCGAAGAGGAGCTCCTCGTGCGCACGATCCGCCGCCTCCTTCCGTGAGATGACGGCCTCACAGAAGGCGGCGACCGCGTCCCAGTTCCTGACGCTGTCGAGCGAGCGCTGCCTGGCGATGGTCGGCAGCGTCAGGTCGGCACCGATGATCGCTCTGCGCTCCCCCGTCCACGCGGCACACACCTCGAGCGTGTGCTGCGCCGTGTCCTCGTCGCAATCGCAGTGGTGCCAGGACGGTGTGCTCTCCTGACGATCTTGTGCAGGTACTTGGTGAAGCTACCGTTCCTCGGCAGCACCTGCACCAAGCACCCCGTGCGTCCGTCAAATCACTCCATAAGCACCGGCCGGAAGGCCTCGACGGTCCTGACACCGTACTGAGGCCTCTTCAGCCGGACTGCTCAACGGGCAACAACGTCACGGCGGGCATCGACCCGCCAGGCGGCAACCTCATTGATGGTGACTATGCCACCTCCTGCTCCGTCACCAAGGCCCTCAGGTGCAGCAGGGCCGCGATCGTCGAACGCCCCCTCCTAAAACCAAACTGGGTGTCCGACAGATTGGGCCCGACCCAGACGAGGTGCCGCTCGATGCGGGCAGCCAGAACCCTCTCCAGCAGCTTGTCCGCATCATCGAGTAGCACGATGAGCCTGTAGGACGACGCCGACTCGGCAGACCGTCCCGGATTCGGCAGGAGTACTAGCCTCCTTTTATTGCAACATCCAGGGAATTGCCCGGACGCCAAACAAGCGTCGAACAGTCCCCTGAGGCGTGGGTGGTCCCAGGTGCTCGAGCACCAGGGCCAGCACACGGTTGGGCACACCGTTGAGCCCGGGGACGGTGGATTTCGTTTGCATACGCGCCACCGCCACCCCCATCTCCGGCTCCGTGATGGGCGGAACAGTCTTGTCGGCCTCCCGGTCGCTGTCTGCGTCTCCCGCCGACTGACGCCCTTGGCGTGACGGACGACCAGCCTGAAGGCAAACCGTACACTGCGGTAAGCCTCGTATAGCTGGCCCTCCTGCTAAGCGTCGCGGTGACGCGCTCGGCTGTGGGTGTAGGACCTCCGGGCACATATGCACGCGGCCATCTCTCGGGACCACCAAGGGACCGCTCTCTTCGGGGGCAGACGCCGCACACGGGGCATAGCCGCATCGCAGAACTACGTTAACGCACAGCGGATGCAGCCAGCCTTGGCGTCCACCCCGTCCGCCTGGGGCGGTGAGGACAGTCACGACTGAATAATAGCTGCCTCCGCCCCGATATAGGTCCCGATCCAATCGTCCCACAGCCCACCACGGAAACGCAGGACCTCCGTCTGCCGTGTGACTTTTGATGGGCTGCTGCAGGGTCCGAAAGACCTCTATCCGGATGTATCTGTGTTCGGATAGGGTCTCGACCTCCTCCTGGACGCACCAGCTCCTCACACGTGCTACGACATTGCGACATTTCTAGTGAACGACAAGTCCACTATCGACACGCCCCACTGCCGCACGCACGTTTGCACCGAGCCCCTGTTCAGCAAACAGAGGCCCAGTGCCACCGCCCACTCTTCGACAGCGCGCCCGTGGTCGTCTGTCCTGGGAGATCCCCACGCCCTGGACTTGGCGTTGAAGTCCCCCAGAACGAAGACTTGGCACGGTGCTAGTCGCCGTATCGAGGCCCCGAGGATGGTGAGGGAGACCCCGAATCTGTCGCGCCCTAACAGGTTAGGGGAGAAGTAAACATCGTAGAGCGTGACCTCTCCCCATTCCACCGCGACATACCCATCGCCCCGGTCCTTAAGTAACAAGGGCGGGGAATCCCACGACCTGGAGGCGACGATTGCCACAGAGCCGGCAGTGCTGCCCAGCCAATTGGGTCGGTCAGGCACTGCGTACGGCTCCGCAGCTACGACTATACCGATAAACCACTCCGCCATGGCTTGCAGGAATACGTCCTGCGCACCGGCGAAGTGTTTGAGGTTGGCCTGCAGGGGGTGAATGGACTCGGTCGCCATTAATTGGCCGTATCCAGCATCTCCTCCGCGCTGGCGGGCGATCGGGTCGCGCTAGGGGCGAGAGTGGCCGGGGTCGTCGGGCCGTTCCACCCTTTTGGGACCGAAGCCGAAGGTCTGCCCTTCTTGCTCCCCTTGCGGTGTTTGGCGGGCCTATTCCCCACTGCACACGCGGGGCAATGGGGAGTGGCGGCGCACCATGCCGCCTTGTGCCCGGGTTGAGCGCAGCGAAAGCAGAGATCGCTGCAGTCAAAGCAGTTAGTGCATGTCGGCCGAGTGTGTCCGACCGCCATGCACTTGTAGCACCTCGCAGGCCGGGACTCCAGCACTGTCACCCGCGCCAAGCTCCAGCCCACGAGGAGTCTGCTTGAGCCGACCAATTATTTGGCCGACTCTACTGGGCACTGCACCCAAGCGGCACCGACGCTGCCCGGACCAGGGCGGATGGCACCGGACAGTGTCTACGGGACACTCGGTTTCCGAGACAACAGCCTCCCGGATGTCTTCCACCGTCACGGAGTCGTCCAGACACGCGATGCGTAGTTCTGCACACTTTACGGGTATGGCGATTTTGACGCCACCCTGCTCAGTGAACAGACCTCTCAACTTGGCCACCATGCTATCGGCCGTCTTGGCGCCCTCGGCCCCAGGGAACTCCAGAATACGATTCTCTGTCCGGGCTTTGCGGGTCCTGGCTTCAACGTCTCCGATATCGGAGACGTCTAGCTCCCGCCAGGCGCGTCGCATGACGACCTCATAGCTGAGGCCGCAGGTAGGCAGCACGGTGATCACTACCGCGGCTGACTTCGGCGGCGGAAGCCTCTTGCGCGACGTCTTCTTTCCGGCTCCTGCCTTCAGGGCGCAGGCTTTTGCGGCGCTTTTGGCTTCCGCTCTCCTCTTTTGGCTGTCGGAACTAGGCTCCCTGTTCCCTATGGTGGTAGTGGGCATCTTACCCCTCCTATCTGAAACGTGGTTGGGTAAAAGAGAATCCATCGAGTTCTCACGAGTATGGGAAAAATAAAGGTCGACCCGGGCAGGGATCCCGATACCCGGGCAAGCCTACATTTGTGCGCGCTAACGACTGAACAACCTATCAGCCATGCATCCTTTCGCTGTGCGCTAGAACTTAGGGTTCTGGGTGATTGTTTTGTAGAGGTTTTCTTCCTCGCGGTCGAGGTGGTTAAGCCAAGGCCCTCGCTCCTGAATCTAGGCCTCAAGACGAGTGTCCCGAAGCAAGAATCATGTTTACGATTTGTCGCAGTTGGCAAATGCCTGCCCTGTCCTTAACGAATGAGTGACTGGGCCCGTCGAATTTTTGCGTCCAATACCCTCTACAATTAGGGCATTGAGCGAATTTTAGGCATCCCACAAACTGAACTGGCCAGATATTTGCCACGAGCGACAATTCCAGAGAGCAGTCCAAAAAATTGTCGCTCGTGCCCAGGGTACACGTGGAGGTTTCTGGCGTAGTACCCCAAGAATATAAAGCTGCCATGAGAACTACCAATAGAAGTGAAGACTTAAATCTATGAACAAACAGTTGTATTTACTTTGGATATTCAAATTTAATATTTGATCTTATATTTATTTGGATTTAACATCTATCGGCGCGAATATAGTGATATTGATATAGCTGCAGATATAGTGCTAGTTTTAACATGTCACATGATCATATCAATGATAACTTACACGAATTTACTCCCCATTCCAACTTGCTTATAAAAGTTTAAGTCTAAAGTTTAAGTATAATAAAAGTTTGAGTCACATTATCTATACATATAATAAAACTGTAGAGGTCGAAATTCTGTACATTGAAGAAAAACGCGAAAAACCGAGTCAGGGGGGCGTTAGAAGTGAAATAGAACACATCCAGATTGTTTTAAAATTTTTTGTTTCTCTGTCTGTTTGTCTGTTTATCTGTTTGTACGGGCTAATCTCCGAAGTTATTGGACCGATTTAAATGAAATTTTGCATGGTGGTACCTTACATCCCCGGTCAACATTTAGGATATTTTTAATCCCGGAAAATTAAAAAGTCCCGTGGGATAGATAAAAAACTGTGGTAACTTATACAGCTTAGTACACAACCTACTTAATTGAAAATCGATATAAAAAGATTCATTATAACGAAATTTATTCTAAAAATCCACCCCGCAGAGGATATATATATTTTTAATGGTGTATAGGGGATGAATTATGCTTTGATATTTTTCACTCTGTATTAGAGTGAAAAATATCATAAACAAGTAATAAATTCATACCACCTCAATGATTAATTAACTGCACTGATAGCATAGTGGTTAAGTTAACAACTTGCCATGCCAGTGTAACGGGTTCAATTCCAATGCCGGACAATTTTTTGTGTGATCGACAAATTGTTGCTGGGTAGAGGGTCTCCTCTACCTAGCAACAATGTGTCGATCACACAAAAAATAGGTAGTAGTAAATTGAGTCTAATTCGTGTCTGTCACTTATATGTTTGTGAGGTTCCTCAGTGGAGGGTGTAACGCGAAATTCATAGTTTGTAGAATAACTAATAAAAATCGGGCAAGTGTGAGTTGGAATTGCGTACGAAGGGTTTCCTACCATTGAGTAAGTAAACAACAGTATGTACACAAAAATTGTATATTTTAACCTTCACCTACCTACTTATACATTTACTGATATCGAGTAAAATTAGGCAAAAAATGGAGTTTTGTATGAGAGCCCCCGTTAAATATTTATTTTATTTTTATTACCTACTAGCAGCCCGCCCTCGCTTTGCTTCGGTTTCAGTCGCCTTACCCGCGGCGTAGTTCCCGTTCCCGTGGGGATACCGGGATAAAATGTAGCCTATATTACTCCCTGATATTATAGCTTTCTATTGGTGAAAGAATTTTTGAAATCAGTTCTATGATTTAAGCGTGAAAGCGTAACAAACAAACAAACATCCTTACTTTCGCATTTATAATATTAGTAAGGATTTATTATAATTTTAATTTTATTATTTATTATTATATCATGTATCTCCTGTATTCACGGGCATCTTCCAAGGAAAGATACCCGGTCTTTTGAAAGGCGTACATGGAGATATGGATCCAACTCGCAGAGGCCTTTGGAGAAATTTAATTTAAAAATGGGATGGGACGTCTACCGATGACACTCCACGTCTGCACATAACACACGTGGACTGCCAACGGTAGGTGTAAAACTATTGTGTGATGATGGTATCTAATAACTGTTTATGGGGTTGGAGGTTAGATGGACTAAAACTGTAAACTATTGATTTTTAAACTGTCGTCTGCCTTCAATACCTTTATACGTCATGAACTTTGGCAGACGGTGACTCGCCAACTCACTGAATGGGCCTCCCTAAACGGTCGCCATATTATATTATTATTATTAAAAATACAACTGAGTATTTTGTAAATATTTCAAGTGCCTACCTGCTGCCATTATCGATATAGAGCCAAAAAGGGCAAAAAAATCGCGTTTGCTGTTATAGCGGCAACAGAAATACATAATTTGTAAAAATTTCAACTGTCTAGCTGCGATTCGCGGTTCTTGAGATACAAACCTGGTGAGATACAGATGGACGGACAGACAGCGAAGTCTTAGTAATAAGGTCCCATTTTTATCCTCTTGGTACGAAACCCTACAAAGGAAGGCTGTGCAGGGCTATTCGAACACCCTTTTGTGACCCCAGGCAGCAAATTATGTTGTCGTGGTATCGCCCGCGCGCGGTCATTGTTGGCATACGAGCAAGCAGCACACCTAACGGTAAGTGGTACTGCTCATGAACTTTTGCCAGGTCGCTGCCTAACGTGAAGAAAGTGCAATGAGGTTTGGTAATTCTAAAGGTATCATCAAAACCCACTACATGCAAACACCCGCGACATTAGATAGACGACTGTAGAGAGTGTGATTCTATCACGTAAAGATAGTAAAGCGCAAGTACTCGGGCTAGACACCACCCGACACGACAGCAGTGGAACGAGTCAGCGTGGAAGTTTTTCTTCCTGACTCGCTCTGCCGAGTTCTTACGCGAGATAACTGCCAAGCAGAAAATGGCGACCTCTTAGCACAGTTCTTGATCTATCAATTATGGTCTAAGTGATGGTCGGCAGCTTTGGTAGTGATGCTTGCGATGAATTCACGGCGCTGCTCTACTCTGGCCACATAGATCTTTTTTTTCATTGTGCAAATGGTGGCAAACGAGCAAACAGTACACATGCTGGTAAGTGTTGCTGTCGCTCATGCACCTTTGCTAGGCCGCTGCCTACCGTGAAGAAAATTAAGGGGGTGTGAATGCCTGCAATGAAAGTTCGGTGATACTAAACACATCGCTAAAATCCACCACACGCGAACACCCTCAGAAAGTTGAGCTGCCGGTTCTCTAGCACACCGAACGAAGCACAGTAACAAATTGCTACTACTCGGACGTAGGTTTTATGCGAGAGCATGGTAATACCCCGGACGGACCCGCCAGCGGCTGTAGACAAACAAATGTCAATAGTGTGGTCCTACAACTATTAAATAAAAAAATTACATATCTCAAAATTATGCCTGCTGTATCTTATCTAGAACCACAATTGTGGGAGGGCTCCGTGTATTTCCACATTTAAATCCCACAAAAGGGTTCCGGCTAAAGCGCACGCTGCCTCGGTCGACACGGCGTGTATATCTGCGTGTAGCACCATGGCTTTCTGTGAATCCCAGAAAAAAGTTCGGAGACAAGTGGTCAGAGCTCACCCACACAGGTGCACTGTACAGGGCCATTGATCGAACCAGTCTCGCGTACAGCCGTCAACATGTAACACCGCGTCTACGAGCTGGGGAGCAATTTGATAAAAATGCTCCTGAAAGCACCATCGCCCGTCGAGTACTAAGCCCAAATGTTTTATCTGGTCCTCAATCGAGTGGAACCGAATTAATAGTGATTGTTGTGCCGACGGGTGTATAGTTACGAGGTCTACGATACAGCAAATCATTCGTTTTATATAGACCTACTCTAAGCGGCAGCGTGACTCATTGAATCATCACCTTGATACCAAGTATGGCCAAATGCCCACGAACTACTTCAGCTGGGAGCAAAATAAAATAGGCGTTAGCACAAAGTCCTCTGTTCACGCAGCGACCACTGCGCCGCTTCAAATAATCTAGAATGAGACGCTTAAGTATAGAAGTACCCCTTGATAACAGCACCTGCCTGATATACAAGATTGGCAAATTATTAAATGAGTTGACGACATCTAAATACACCGCCAACAGCACCTCACCGCCAGTGACCGCATTAATGACAACGGGCCACAAACATAGAAAGACTGAGGTCGTCTGCCAGCAAAAGTTGGTCTGATCAAGGCAACCTCGCTAAGGTGCTGGCTGATGCGGGCAATCAAGATTTTCTACACTAGCATGCCATCAAGAGCAACACGTTGGGCCTGTAGAACCCTGAATACACTACACACTTATCTGTGATTGCCCCTGCCACATATGACTTCTACGCGGACGAAGTCGCAGGCAAAAGCTAATTATATAATAAATGATTTGAATTAAGCTCAATATAGCACAGCCTCAGGTTTTTTTTTAAATTTCTAAACTAGATAATGCGATACTAAATTAAGTGAGACGTATTGACACATAGAGTTCTGAAGTCTAGAAGCTTCTAATGACCACTCATTTGTCATATTGGGATAAGCAGTTTTCAAGTTATATAAGAACAGATGAATACTCTAACCGGACAAACTCATGACCAACCTTTTGACTTCAATATAATTGGATATTAAACTATGGCGTTATGAGTCCTACCCCTTAACTTGCAACTTGCACTTTTCGAGTTGATAAGGTTAGATGATTGCGGAACAACAAAAGTGCTTCCAAATCTTTATATATTAGAATGAAGTATACTATCCAGGTAATAAGGATGTAAATTAAAGCCAGTGGAAAGTATGGACTATATTAGAATAAGGTATAAGTACAATAGAGTAACAACGCGCGAACGATTAATACGGCGGACGAAGGTGCAGTGACGTGTGCACGGAGCAGGCGCGAGCGCTGTTCTCGCCCCCCGCACCGCGCACCGTTTCACCGTTGTCGTCCGCGGTGTGTTGATTCTCGAACATTTATATATATATTGGACCCGGTAGGTGGTGCTGCTGTCGATTTCAAGGAGAAATCCTTTTATTATATTTGAACAGAACAATGTTTGTTGGGTCAATGTCGGGTTGATACAATGTCTATATAAGTTATTCGCGCAACGCGGCTAATGTAAATTACTTTGATACTAATTCTAAAAATAATATTAATATTAGTGAAGTATTTTACTTCAATGGTAATTTGATAAGATATTGTTAGTATGCTGGTAAGACGCGGTGGCAACCTTCTGCGAGGCAGTTATCTCGCAGAAGGAGGCGGCGGGTCGCGAGCGCGAGGAGCACAGCCTTGATGATGCGATCCGCTGCCGGCGACTGGGGCGGCGCAGGCGGGATTACCTGTGTGCAATGCCGCCCTAGCCGAAGCCGCGGGTGACGTGACCGGGGATTAGTCCGTCACCCGCCGAGAGGCCGACCGCGTGAGGAAAAACCGACGTCCTCCCCAAGGGAGGGACGTCGGTCGATGGGAGGGTGCCCCGGGTAGGGGGTATTCCGTCGGGCCGACCACTGATGACAAGAAACCCTGCTCCAGTGGTCGGCCCAACGAGGAAGGCGACGTGGTGTTCGGGTGGGTTGCGGGTGTTGCGTGCTTAAGCCCCTCTGTCGCCCCGGACGGAGTGGTGCGGAGGCGCGCCGACCGCAACCCACCCCAAAAAAAAAAAAAGAAAGTATGCTGGTTAACGGGGCAAAAATGCTTAGCTGATAAGTCATTGAATATGTCTCAGTAATGATAACATACCTTCTTAGATGTCATTTCCTAAATATTTTAGCGCTGTTTTATATCATATAATCTTTGTCGGTATATTGACTAACTAATGTAAATTTTTGTAGTTAGTGTTTATCAAATTAAATTTCTTGTTCTTGAGGTTAACGCGTTCAATAAAATAAATAAACAGTCCAGCATTATCATGTTAATATAAATTGAGGCGATTCGAAACTGGTCTTTTTACTCACAAGTAAGTTGTTTGTGTGATACTCAGCAGAACAATATCTAGCTGATGGTTCATTCCATTGTTCTTGTGGCACAGAAGTGGACACCCAGCGTTCGCTTCTAGTTTTTGGATTTTTGATGACTTTTCGCAAGTACTTCAACAGGGTTGGTCCTGTAAAACAAGTTTCAATTATATACGCGTATATATGGAGGCAATGACCCCCGCCAAGTCGAGCAAAACAGGGACACTGCCGTAGCATCTTTTCTCGAAATAATTTAAGGCATTGTCAACCCCTATAACTTTGTTGTAATTAAAACTAGAAGCCTAAATTTTCAGTAACATTGCAGGCATTGCATAAACACGGTATATTTTAATTTTCATTCAATTTGAATCAGTAGGTATTTGAAGAATTATAACTACACAAAGTTTCTTAATTATATCACTCACTCATTGGCTGACTGACCGATTATCAAAACTCTAAGACACTTCTAGCAAACATACAAGCTTCAGATTTATAATACAACTAGTGTTGAGGATATAAATGAAGAAAAAGATAAAATATTTTACTAATTCGGTTCAATTTCCTAACTTGATTGTTTCATCATTTCAGCCTATTTCCATCCATTGTTGGACGTAGGCCTCCCTCATGTTACGCCACAATGTGCGATCCTGTGCCGCCTGCATCCAACGACGCCCAACAACTCTCACTAGGTCGTTGGTCCGCCTAGTTGCGTCCTACACTGCGTCGTCCGATACATGGTCGCCACTCGAGAACCTTTCTTCCCCAGCGGTTGTTCGTTCGTCGAGCGATGTGGCCTGCCCATTGCCACTTCAGTGTGCTAATTCTTCGTGCTATGTCGGTTACACCCGGTTTTCTGTAGATTCCCGTATTCCGGCTTCTATCTCGCAGAGAAATTTCGACCATAGCCCGCTCCATAGCACGCAGAGCGACTTCTTTGAGCCTTGTTATGAGGCCTATATGTAGGGACCACGTTTCCGTGCCGTAAGTCATCACTGGTAACGCACACTGGTCGAAGACCTGTGTTTTCAGACTCTGAGGTATGTTGGACGAGAAGATCCTTTTAAGTTTCCCGACCGCTGCCCAACTGAGTTGGATTGATGGCTGATCTCTTTCTCGAAATTGGATCTACCTAACTGGACTGTTTGTCCTAGGTAAACATAATGATCAATGACTTCGAGAATCGCATTGCCAACTAGGACCGGTACAGGAATGACATGGGCATTTGACATGACTTTCGTCTTGTCCATGATCATTCGTAAACCCACGAGTTGGGATACCCTGCTGAGATCGTTGAGCATGGTGCCATGGTCCTCCATAGATTCTGCTATAACGACGCTATCGTCTGCAAATCGAAGGTGAGTGATGTATTCGCCGTTGATATTGATGCCCAGTCCAGTCCAGTCTAAGAGCTTGAAGACATCTTCCAGTACAGTGGTGAACAGTTTCAGAGAGATGACGTCTCCCTGTCTCACGCCTTTCTGCAGCTGGATCGGATTCGTACTCTTATCCCGGATACGGACCGACATTGTGACGTTCCTATATAAACATTTCAACACTTCGATATAGCGATGGTCGATTTGGCACCGCTGAAGGGACTGCAAGTTTCAACTGAATCAAAGGCTTTCTCATAGTCCACAAACGCTATACATAGAGGCCGATTATACTCCTCGGTCTTTTGTATAATCTATCAAAGCGTGAGGATATGGTCTATGGTGCTATAGCCTTTTCGGAAGCCAGCTTGTTCGGGCGGCTGGAAGTCATCGAGCTTGCGCATGAGTCGATTGCTAATGACCCTTGAACACAAAAAATCAAACACGATAAAATCCAAAAGGTAGTATATTAGTTTTGTTAGTTTTAAATCAACAAATTGTAACAATAATTGCTACAAATTTAATAATTAATAATTACTAACCATAAACAATATAATTTTTTCATATAGAATCATTTTCTTCTTACACTGGCAATAAATTTGTACTAAAATGTGGGTCACAATTTAATAAATTTATAACAAATTTTCTGTATCGGGTAGATAATTAAAAATGTCCTGTAATAACGATTACTTGTTGGACGTGAGACACCTTAGTCCGCCCGTGACCATGAATGCTGCAAAGTGTTCGAAACGTCGGGCAATCATAAATCAAATACAAACGCGATATAATCCGTAAAAGCAGTTTTATTTACAACGGTAAAATCCGTAAAGTAGTTTTATTTACAATCTGTAATACTCGCGAAAACATCAGAAATCAATACGTCACATTTTAGATATTGTTGATATTTGAATTAAAGATACTACTAGAAGACCGTAATAGGCATATTGTACGTATATTTCTACAAAGCTTAGTTTCTAGTTTATTAGACTTAAAAAGATTGGCGTAATTAGAGGAACGGATTTTTCGATAGCTTTTTTGCTAATAATAAATTATATAAAAAATAAACTAAGTATTGGATGTTGGATAATAAATATACTCATTTCTTGCCATTTAAAACAAATTTCATTTTTTTTTATATTTTTACGTATAAAATCGACAGTAAATATTTCAAATAACTTATTTCTAAAAATAAATACTTTATTTCACTTAACTTCGGTATTTTTAATATTTTTCATTTTTATTACAAAATATAGCTTGTACTCCATAAATAATATGTATAAACTTTTAGAATAGGATCTGCATTATTTTTTATTTATACTAAACTGTGACTATGAACGCTCAAAGGTATTCAAAACGTCGGGCAATTAAAAATAAATAAATCTCTCTAAATAGGTTCATTTAAAATGCTTAATACTCGCGTAAACATCTAAATTTTTTGACTCATCTCATCTCAGCTCATATACACCTCACTGCTGAGCTCAAGCCTCCTTCATGAAAAGAGGGAAATTGACATACTGCTGGTCGGGCAGGTTGCTATATGGTTTTATTTCGAGTTTTTTATGCTAATAATGACAAACGAACAAGCAGCACACTCGATGGTAAGTGATAGTGCCGTGCCGCACATGCACCTTTGCAATACTAGTGGCACATACAGACTGTTGCCTATCGTGAAGATATTACTCTTCTTAAGACTCGTTTAAAGAAGGACATGTCATAGCGCTCAGGAAACAACAGCAGCAGATAGTTCATTCCAGAGCCTATATGTACGTGAGACATCGCCAGAAACATATAGTTGAAAAAGAATGCTTGCAGATGAAATGGATGAACTCTGCTACGGTGTCGAGTGGTACGTTAGTACAACGGAGATGGTGAAGCCAAGTCAAACAATTACTCAGAACACTTCTCATGATGAGTCGGTAGAGTACACAGAGTGACCCAATGTCTCTCCGCCGTTTCAATGGTTCTAATCTGTCCGTAAAACTGGGATCTTCGATGATTCAAATAGCATGTTTTTGCAGGGAGTCAAGTGAGCCTAGCTGATATTTGGGCGCGCTTACCAACCTCACATCTGTGAGCAGTACTCCACATGAAGAACACCGTGTGATTTACATAGCACAAAACGCTGTCTCAGTTTAAAGTACCGCCAGCCTCTATTCAGGATTTTTTTTTTATGGGAAGCGCACGCGCGGTCCATTCCGTCCGGGGCGATGAAAGGAGCCCATAGCCCACCCATACCCACGTCACCTCGTTGTTGGGCCGACCACCCAAGCAGGGTGATTTGTCGTCAGTGGTCGGCCCGAGGGAATACCCTTTCGGGTACCCTCACACCTCGACATCCTGGGACGTCGGTTGCCGTCGCGCGGTCAGCTTCTCTGCGGGTGACAGACAATTCCCCAGTCCGATCACCCGCGGCCTCGGCTAGGGCGGCATTAGGCGCAGATACTCGCGCCTGCGCCGCCCAAGTCGCCGGCGGCAGAACGTGTCGCCGAATAGGAGCTCTACTCGCACACGATCCGCCGCCTCCTTCCGTAAGATTACGGCCTCACAGAAGGCGGCGACCGCGTCCCAATTCCTGGCGCTGTCGAGCATCTCCCTGACGATGGTCGGCAGCGTCAGATCGGCACCGATAATCGCGACGAGTTCATGGCACTCCCCCTCCCACACAGCACACAACTCCAGCGTGTGCTGCGCCGTGTCCTCGTCGCAATTCCAGTGGTGACAGGACGGTGTGCTCTCCCTCCTGACAATCTTGTGTAGGTAATTCGCGAAGCAACCGTGCCCCATCAGCACCTGCACCAGTCGGAAGGAAAGCACCCCGTGTATCCGCTCCAACCACTCTATCAGCACCGGCCGGAAGGCCCTGACGGTACTGACACCGTACCATGGGCTCTCCAGCCGGACTGCCCAACGGGCAATGACGTCTCAGCGGGCGTCGACCCTCCAGGCGGTGATCTCTTGTAACGAGACCATACCGCCGTGGGCGCGCGTCTCCAATACCCGCCGGTAAATTCCAGTGAGCATTTTCGCCTCCAGGTCCCACGGGGGAGTTCCGGCCAAGAGGCACGCTGCCTCCGTCGCCACCGTGCGGTAACTGCATATGGCCCTGATCGCCATGACCCTCTGTGGCCGCCACAAGAGGGCCCTCAGACGGTCGGTCAGGGACCCCGCCCACACCGGTGCGCCGTACAGGGCCTTCGACCGGATCACCCCCGCGTACAGCTGTCGGCACGTAGCGCTGGGTCCGCCCACATTCGGCATCAACCACGAAAGGGCGGACGCCGAGCCGACAAGCCGGGGAATAAGTCGATGGAAATGCTCCCGGAACCAAAAATGCCCGTCGAGCACTAGGCCCAAGTACTTCATGTGGGTCTGGATGCTGATGGTAACCAACTTCACGGTGATCGAAGCGCCGGCGGTACGGAGGCCATGGAACAAAAAGGCCTCCGTCTTTTCCAGGGCTACCCTCAACCCCAGCGATCCGATCCCTGCGATCCGCCTGACAATCTCCTCGGTGCCGAGAGTTGCCAGGCGTGCCGCCTCCTCTAGCGTCCCACCCCGGGTTGTGACGAGTGTATCGTCGGCATAGAAAATTACGCCCAGCCCGGATGGGAGGCTTCCTCTCAACGCCCAGTCGTAGCCAATGTTCCACAGGGTCGGACCCAGAACTGACCCTGGGACACCGCACGTCATGGGCGTTCTCACAACGTCCCCTACTCTGTTAACGTAGAGGACGCTGCGCCCCTCCAAGTGGTCTGCCACCAGCCGCCTGAGGTACACGGGCACCCCGTGATACCTCAACCCCTCCCTGATGCAGCTGAATGGCAGACTGTTGAAGGCGTTGGCGATGTCCAGGGACACTGCCAACAGGACTCCTCCGCCAGTGACGGCCTCCGTCACCACGGCCTTCAGGTGCAGCAGGGTCGCGATCGTTGAACGCCCTCTCCAAAAACCAAACTGGGCGTCCGACAGATCGGGCCCGACCCCGACGAAGTGCCGCTCGATGCGGGCAGCCAGAACCCTCCCCTGCAGCTTGCCCACATCATCGAGCAGCACGATGGGCCTGTAGGCCGAGGCTGTCCCGGCTTCGGCTGGGGAACCAGCCTTCCCTCCTTCCAGCACCCAGGGAACTGCCCGGACGCCGAACAAGCGTCGAACCCCTGAGGCGTGGTCCCAGGTGTTCGAGGACCAGGGCCAGCACACGGTTGGGCACACCGTCGGGCCCGGGGGCGGTGGATTTGGCTCGCATACACGCCACCGCCACCCCCATCTCCGGCTCCGTGATGGGCGGAACACTCTCGTCGTCGGCCTCCCGGTTGCTGTCCGGCGAAGCCATTACCGGGGGCGTGGCATTACCCACCGTGGAAAGAGGTCCTCGACAAATGTGGTGAGGAAGCTGGGCTGGAGAGTCTCGGTGAGGGGGGGCCCCGCCCGCGGAGCTTGTTCAGCGCCGCGAGGTAAGGGCGACCCCAGGGGTCACGCTCGAGACTATCCAACATCTCCCGCCGAGTAACGTCCTTGGCGGTACGGACGGCCAGCCTGAAGGCAGACCGCGCACTGCGGTAAGCCTCGTACAGCTGGCCCTCCCGCTCAGCGTCGCGGTGACGCGCTCGGCTGCGGGTGTAGGCCCTCCGGGCACGTATGCACGCGCCAATTCTCGGGACCACCAGGGGACCGCATTCTTCGGGGAGACGCCGCACACGGGGCATGGCCGCATCGCAGATCTGCGTTAGCGCACAGCGGATGCGGCCAGCCTCGGCATCCACCCCGTCCGCCTGAGGCGGTAAGGACAGCCACGACTGAACGATGGCTGCCTCCGCCAACAGGTCCCGATCCAATCGACCCACACCCCACCGCGGAAACGCGGGAGTTCCGTCCGCCGTGTGACCCCTGCTGGGCTGCAGGAGGGTCTGGGAGACCTCTATCCAGATGTTGCCTCTATTCAGGATGCCCAACTTTTTGCTTGCTAATTTGGCTTTGTCCTCCAAATGACTACCAAACTGGACTTTGCGTCGATGCCAAGGATCCCAATACTGTCGGCAATTTGGAGATTTACACCTTGGAACCGAGGCGCATAATAAACGGGTTCTCCTATGCAGTGAGCGCGCAAACTTGTGTCTTTGTGGGATTTAACTGGTGCCATGCACCCTATTCCGAGGCCCGCCTAGACAGCGTTTGACTTCAGACATAAGTTGAACCCTTCTTTCCTGTGTACTCCAAGGGACATTCCGTTGCTTGGTATACCATTCGTTACCCGTGCTGTCATCCACATAGCAACGCATATTCTCGATGAAGAGCATGTCGTTGATATGCAGGATAAACAACGCCTAGCAAGCACCGAGCCTTGTGATACACCAGCATTAATGGTCATGGTATCGGAGCAGGAGCCATCTACGACCACCTTTTTACCGCGATCATCCAGAAAGCTGGCTGTTTTCCTCCTCTTGCATAAATATTACATCCATCTTTAATTCAGTAGTCTTCTTTAAGATACCTACGGACAAGATAATTAGTGGTGAATTGTATTCTTACTCTTTTTTTTTTTTTTTTATTGCAAACGGTGGCAAACGAGCAAACAGTACACCTGATGGTATGTGTTGCTGCCGCTCATGGACCTTTACAAGGCCGTTGCCTACCGCGAAGAAAGCGAAGGGAGTGTGAATGCGTGCATTGAGGCTCGGTGATACCAAGGACCCTCCACACGCAATCACCCTCAGAAAGTTGGGCTACTACTCCGTCATCACACGAGACCCCAAAAAATTTTGCGATGGATTATCAGAAACAGAAATATTTCGATATACCATGACTCAGAATACATTTAAAAGTGGCCAGCGATACTGTTTGCCATTAGATAATTCTGGAATATTTGAAATTTATTGTGAAATGGAGCTATACAATTTTTATTTTTCCATTATAATGGTCGCACTCAAGTTATTTATTATTTATAATAATATGTGTATCATCTGCTTCATGTAAAATAAGTTTCAATTAATAAAAATTAATCAAAGATTATTCGCGAGCTACAATAATTGAAACCAGTTCAAATAATCTTGGTATTTCAATGATAGAAGCAACACAAAATATAAATTTTGCCTAGGTATGTGTGTAAACATCAACAATAAGCTAGAAGGAAGGACTATATTTTTTTATTCATTAAATTAATTTATCAAATTAATTAACTGCCTTTTTTTGGGGTGAAATTAATTAACTGCCTGCCCAGTCCTCAAACAAATCAGTGACTGGGCCCCCACTAAATGGAGTCCCCTTGGGCCAGACATTTGCCACAAGCGACAATTCCAAAGAGAAGTGAAGTCCTGTCCAGCTGTTGAGACCAGACCAGGCTGTTGGCAGCAGCGATCGGGCACGAGAGGAGGTTTCTGGCGTAGTACCCCGAGTGTCAATCTTGCTAGCTACGCCACTGATCCAACGTCAGTCGAACATATGTGTTCCTCTTAAGGGTGATTTTACAATTTCCACAGCAAAGGATAATAATAATAATTTATTGTTATCTTCCACAAAGGTATCTTATTACTAATGTTTACATTTAATATTACAAATAAACCCTTGTGGGAGACTGGTATCTGAACTAGGTTGCCCTGTCATACAGATTACCAGGCTCCCTCTCAGTAGCATTAGACAATATTTCATGTAGGTACTTTTGATAACTTAAAAAAAATAAAAAAAATAATCAAAAGAAAAATAATGTATGTACTTCTAATAACAGAAAAAGTGTGTGAGTTGTGCATGAGTTAATGTATCTGAAGTCGTACAATTATGTGTGCATGTATTAGTGCGCGTTTCTGCGTGAATTCGTGCATGTGTGTGTCTGTGTGTGTGTGTGGGGTGTGCGTGTGTGCGTGTGTGTGAATGTTCACGTGGATGTGCTGTATTATTTGTATGTGTATGTCTGTATGAATACTATAAGCAAGTGTGGTCCCTATATATGTCGAAATAACTCAATGGATTGAACTATTTTAGAAAAATATTCTTGAACTATTTAGGTGTAACTAAAAGTTGTTCAGTGCTGTCATACATCTGTTTTAAGAGCCAGGCTGTGATTACTCGTTTGCACTCCGCTTTATTGAGAGGATATATTGACAGGATGGCATTAATTTTATTATATAAACTAGCTTCTGCCCGCGACTTCGTCCGCGGAAAATTTCTTGTTTTAACATAAGATTACACTCGATTGATATTACTGTATTTAATTTTATTAGTAAAATATTTTTTGGAATCAGATCAGTAACTTAAAAGATTACCGAAGTTCTATTTTCTGCTCAAGGTAACTTAACCCTTAGTTGCCTTTTACTTATTTTATTTATTTGTTTAAGTTAGGTATCTATTTAATTTAAAGCTTCTCTATATACAATGTTTGAGGTTGTTTTATTTTCCGGTAACAGAATAATCTGCCTTTCGGATGATCCCACTCTTGATAGACCAACATATAATTGCCCATGGGAAAAACATTCTTTTCGTAGGTCAATGCCAACCAAAGAGAATGTTTGTCCCTGGGACTTATTAATAGTCAGGGCAAATGATGTTTTTATTGGAAACTGGAGTCGTTTAAACGGTATGGGTAGGTCCGTCGGAATCATTGGAATTCTTGGGATGTGCGCCAACTGGCCAGCTCCTGGGCCGATGAGAATGGTCGCCACAATTAGGTTGTCTTTTAAATCTTTTATTAGTAGCCTTGTGCCATTGCACAGGTTAGGTGGGCTTAAATTTCTTAAAAGCATGATAGGTGTCCCGGATTTCAACAGCAGTTCGTGAGGTGGCAGACCAGATGGTTTAAGGGAATTTAAAAATTCCTGCGGATAGTGGACTGCATCCTCGATATTACACACTGTATCAATTGACTTGTAGATTTTACCATGGCCGGGAACTTTTTGTAAAATTAGATTATTGATTTCATTGACTGTATCGTTCCTTGGTGAGACGATAGCCCTTGAACAATGCCAATGAATGTCTCTATCTAGTAAATATTCGAGGTCAGGATATACTGCATCTATAAGATGCTGTAGACTGTGAACTATACGACCCAGAGTCTCATTTATAACGATTTCCGCAGAGTTAGAGTCCAAGGTTCGAGAAGAAAAAGACCCTTCTCCAATTTTGAGCAGCTGTTGTGGAAAATCGTTATCCATATTTCCAATAACGTGGACTCTCATGTTCGTACGTAAATTCAAAGTTTGGACTATACTCCATAGGGGCGATGATTTTAGACATGCCTTTATGATATCCGCACGTGTACCTCTTGTGACGACGGGAAGTGTCTGACGAAAGTCACCTGCAAACACAAAAGTGACACCACCCATGACAGCGACTGAGTTTCTCAAGTCCTTAAGTGTTCGATCCACTGCTTCAACATGAGCTCTATGACTCATGGTACATTCGTCCCACATTATCAACGACGTATTCTGTAACAATTGACCAATGGGCCCATTTTTGCGTATCGAACATACCGACTGTTGCTCCAATGAAACTGTCAATGGGAGTTTGAAGGTAGAGTGAGCAGTTTTACCGTCACTCAATAAAGTAGCCGCAATCCCAGAAGAAGCCACTGCCAAAGCTATTTTTCCGGATTGCCTAACATGTGCTAATATTAAATTAGCGAGGAATGTTTTCCCTGTGCCTCCTGGGGCGTCTAAAAAAAAAATTTTTCCTTTATTATTCGTTACGCTATCAATAATTTCATCAAAAGCCTGTTTTTGGTCTGTGACTAATTTAGGCAAATTTTCATTTACAAAAGTAGCTAATTCACTGATGTTGTGCGGATGTACCAACATTGTATCTATTGCATCATTTACAGGGCGAACTGGAGACGGTAATCCAAAGTCACTCAATGTTTTATCATTCAATGCTAAAAGTTTGTTTTCAATTTGTATTAAACCTTCATTGTACATAACATCATTAAAAGGCATGGTAAAGTCCTGATTTTGTTGTCGATTTCTATGTCTGATATCTTCACAAAAATTGTCCTTGAAGATATCCCATAGTTTTAACGGTTCAGATGGCTGACAAAATAGCAGTATCACCACAAATAACTCCCTAAGTTTCAATGAACATTCCGACATCGAAGCTTCTCTTAATGTCTTCTCCCAGTGATCATCATTTTCCAGCAAACCTCTGTCCCGGCAAGCCGCTTGATACGTCTCCTTGACCACTCCATTTATAGTTTTCAAATCTTTGAATGATGTGGGACCGCGTACGTGGTGCAATAAAATTCTTAGATAAAAGCATTCTGATTGTGACGGATGTACACCGTACACTCTTCCCAAAGCTTCATCTCTTTTTATTTCTGGATGCCCATCGACGTCTTGACCGCGCCTTCGTCTTGAAAATTTGTTATTAGCCCACGTATAATAGTGTGGAACTTCGTGGTACAACAGCGTTTTTGCAAATTCGTCGGTATTGCAGAGTTCAAAAAACGCTAATAGAGTGGTTTTGCGCGGATTTTGGGCAACTTGTCGCGCAGTTCCTGGTGTGAAAAACACCCTTTGCCCGTTTTCTAAGTGCACGGCCAAATGCACGACCGTGGGATGTCGGTCGTGGATCGGAAATTCGAGTATTCGCCAGACGGCTTCCGATGTACTTATATATCGCCCATTTAAATAATTTTCCACCTCATCATGCGGATTTCTAACGCTGAACGTGGCTTGATCGGAACCTTTATTTATATATTTACATATATATTTTATAGCCTGAACTGAATGGCAGTATTCGACGTTAATGTGGGCGTTAAATGACCTGCACAACATTGGAGAGTATGGTACAATCCATCTGTTATCTATTGTAATCGGCCTCCCTCTGATGTTTACAACTGCGACTTGACCACCATTTTCAGCATTACGACGACGATATACAGGATAACCATCCTCGCCTGTCTGAGTATCGGTGACGAATCGCCGAGGATATTTCTTTGAACATATACCGTTCTTCATACACGGTGATGATAAATTGTGCTCCCCACAAGGTCCATGGATCATGTTTTTGGTGATAATATCGAATAATATTGGGTCATCATCTTTGTTTGGTAGTTCAGCAACTATTATACTGTCTATTTCATCTGGTTGTATTTTTTGTGCAAACCAAAACAGCATATGACAGTGTGGTAGTCCGCGTTTTTGCCATTCAACACTAAGCATATGGCATTTGACTTTGCCGAATACCTCGTCTTTAGTGAACGACTTGATCATTTTCTTCATCTTTAAATGAAAAACCCTAGCAATAATGTCATGACGGTCGAAAGAACGTTGGCCAGCAAATAGCTCTTTCTTAATTTCTGGCCACTCCGGATTGCAAGTGAACGTCACAAATAAATCGGGTCTTCCATAGTTGCGTACATACGTCATTGCATCTTGGGTTTTTTCATGCATGTAACGCGGAGAGCCGGTGAAAGATGAAGGCAAGATGACATGTTGGCCAATATTTGCAGCGTTGACATTAGCATCCTGATTTATAGCGTCTCTTAAATGGATATAGTCATCAGCTCTCAGTTGTTGTTGATTGCGACTTATGTAACTTAGTCTCTCTGTTATCATTTTAGCCATCATGTCAACACAGTATTGACTAAACAAATCCCGATAATAATGAAGGGGATTAAAACTGTTGGCCCTGGTCATCAATCTATACATATAAAATTGCATACACGAAACTGTTTTATTTCGCGCTGAATTTTGTAGAGGGATAGTCAAATAATAACCATCTTCACCGTTAACAAACATCAAAGGGTATTGTAAGGGATCGTAAGCTCTGTGTAATTCAGAAACTCTTTTCAGTTGACCATCTTTGCAATGAAGGACTATATCTCTAGGTCCCTTATCTTCGTCCACCAATAATACTGCAACTTCGTTTGCTGTAGGTGAATTGTATCTTCCACGATGTTGATTTTGTGGAGTGCGGTCAGCGTGAATGATTAATTTTAAGTTTTCAGATGAAGAGTTATGTTCTAAATTGTATTTGAAACTGCGAATATAAATGTTATGACTATTTAACGACGTCTGTAAATCATTGATTAAATCGATATTTAGGTTAGGAGCAATATTAGACCGCAACGAAAGTTGGTCGGCATCAGAAATGAAATAAATTTGTAGAAACTGCGGGCTTTGCCCTGGCGAAGGGAGTAGACTACCAATTAAGTGATAAACTTGCCCTTCTACTTTAAATGTAGGCATAAAGTTTCCTTCGCGAATTTCTTTAGCACCGAATGACGTCATTTGGAAGAGTGTATTATACTTTCGTATGTTTTTTAAAAAATGCGCAGATAATAGATGATTGCCCAGTAATAGATCTTTTATTGGTTGTGGTGGTGCCTGGATATCAGGAAGAACCACTTTTCCTGCAGCACAACACATACCATTTGGTTCATCGCTCCATTTATTTGCAAAACACTTAGGACATGTTTTATTCATTTCGCCTATTTTCACAGTGTTTTGCTGAGCATAATCTATATTGGCATCGTAATTGAAGGCTGATCTATTTCCTTGGGCTATATTCCGATTACGCGCTCTGACTGTAGCTGCTCGCTGTCTTTCTGTTGCTAGGCGCTGCGAGCGCTCAGTGCTAGTCTCCCTATCCCTTGTCTCACAGACATGCTGCCTTAACTCAGATAGACGGTGCGCACGTTCAGCGCTAGTTTCTCGAGCACGGGCCCGCGTCGTCCTCACATTTTGGCTTGCGAGGCGCTGTGAGCGCTCGGAGCTAGATTCTCTAGCGCGTGCTTGCGAAATATATTCTCTATTTCTCGAGAGGCGTTGCTCATTTTCAGGGGCAGATTCTTCCGTACGGCGTACTCGATCGGCTCTTGTCTGTGATGTCTGCCGAGACAGTTGAGATTTCCTTTTAGGCATGCTCTCAACAAACCACGCACAGACTTGAAAACAATTATGAACAAAGGGAGAGCGACTCGAACACCGTCCGCCTTTACAAAACAAAACAATCGTAATATCGAATAACTCGTGTCGATTATTACGATAGAACGAAGTACGAAACTACGAACATACAAAACAAACGTACAACGAAATTACGATATTTTCGATTATGAGGTATCTATCAACAACAACAACCATGCGAACGAAACAACCGAAACCAATAACCAACTGACATGTAATTTTTAGAACTCCAACTAACGACAACGTGGGCATAATAATTCGAGAGGGTCATCAATCCACGGAAAGTCTTAACACCGCGATTCAGAAAAATGACGTCATTGCAGAACGCCATCTATGGGCAAATAGGTAAAACGTCTGCACAATGAAAGTTATGCTAGGGTCATTTTGCGTTTTAGTAATTTTATATTATCTCCGAAACTGTATGACCAATTGATATACTGTAAATGGCAAATCTTATCTGTATGATGTTCCTGTGATACTGAAATAATTTATTGTCATAAGAATTAATATTTTGTTGCTCAAATAATCAACCAAACGTAACAATGCCGAAAAAAAAATTTTTTAATGCAATAATAGAAGTATAAAAGATAAAATATAAAAGATAGAGATATGGTATCGCTGACTTTTTTGTAGAAATAATTAAGATGAACCAGGTAGCCATACATTCTTTTTAATTTTAAGCAACTGTTTAGGCAGCGCACGCAAATAATTCTGTTTTACGAGGTATTTTTTTCCGACTTGCCAGACAAAAGTTGTGATAGCTCGGTTAATATACATGTTATAGAAACAATTTATAGCCTATAGCACTCAGGAATAATGTAGCTTTCTGCCAGTTAAAATAAAATTAGAATTAGATTATGAGTTCCAGAGATTACCCCCTGCATACAAACTTACAAATTTTACCTCTTTATAATATTAGTATAGATAATTACCCAGGAAACCAAAGTAGCGATGTGAGAAGCTTGTCCTACATAAATTAATCATACAAACTTTACTTTTAATACGTTTGTTAACAAATACATTCGGATTGTATCTCAGAAGCGAGTGCATCCGTAAGACCACTTGAAGAATAAATAATTGCCGAACCGTTAGGACTTCACATTTAAGATACAATTCTGTAGTTGAGTGAAGAAATGGAAGTCTATACGCAACTTTCAGTAGGGCCCTTTGGGCTCTCTCTAGTTTGATCAAACACATTTTAGCCGCACCTCCCCAAGACGAAATGCAGTAAGTCAACAGTGACTGACACAAAGCGTAGTAAGTTATTTTTAAAACTTTTTCATCTGCACTATTTCTGAGATTTTTAAATATGTATATGAGTTTCCTAATTCTAATTGATAACAAATTGATGTGTTCTCTGAAATTTAGATTCTGATTGATAATAACACCAAGATATTTTATTTGATTGGTTCTTTGAAGTACAGGACAAGAGCAGTGTGTTTGTGAGTTATTACAAGAGTGAGCAGTAATTTTGAGAGAGTTGTGTGTGTCTTTGTTTGTATTTAAGTGGAAAGTAATGTATTTGGTCTTGTCTATGTTGAGTGTCAGTTGGTGGGTGTTCAGCCAATTCAAAACTGTCGCAAAACCCTTTTGAGCATGCAGGTAAACTTCCTCCCAAGTATCACCATAAAATAAAAGGGTCGTGTCGTCAGCAAAGGATATGATGCTACCGTTAATAAGTCTTAGCTGGCAAAGATCATTAATAAAGATCAAAAATAAGGTTGGGCCAAGGATGCTTCCTTGGGGCACTCCAACATCAACTTCACACTCATCACTTATCCAACCATCGATCTTAATGCACTGAACTCTCTTTCGCAAATAGCTTTCAAAAAATTTATTTTGAGTACCACGAATCCCAATACGTTGAAGTTTCTCCAACAGGAGGGCGCCAGAAACTGTGTCAAATGCCTTGGCTAAGTCTAAGAAAATTGTAAGAACTTTCTTTTTGTTGTCAAGATTAGCAACAATGGTATTTGTGAGTTCTTGAACTGCATCGTTAGTGGATTTATTGATGCGGAATCCATATTGATTTGGAGAAAGGAGATTTTTGCTTTCTAGATAATGAGTTAACCGTTTATTGACTATTTTTTCTAGAACTTTGGATAACGCAGGTAAAATAGAAATGGGACGATAGTTATTAACACAGTTTCTGTCACCACTCTTATATATCGGTAGTACAAGAGATTTCTTAAACGCCTTAGGAAATATGCCCGAAATAAGCGATAGGTTGCAAATATACGTAATATACTCATTTAGTACAGATGAATATCTTTTGATAAAGTAAGTGGGGAGGTGTCATAGCCCATTGGACAGCCAGCCTTAAGGTTGTTAATAACTGTTGCTACTTCGTGTATGTCTGTTGGGAGAAGAGCAAATGAGAAATGTACTGATAGGGTTTGTATACTGTGTGAAAGTTGTATGATTCTAGTTTGCAACAAAGTCTTCCCTATGTTAACAAAAAAGTGGTTTATGCTATCAACTGAAGATTTAGGACTAATAGGGTTAATCAAATCAGTGGCAGAAGTATTTTGTTTAGTGATGTAAGTAATATTTTTAATGGTTTTCCACAGTTGCTTAATGTTATGCTGATGTTTTAATAATTCATTTCGTTCATAGTTAATTTTAACTTTCTTTAACAAGTTGTTGCAGAAGTTTCTATAGCGTGTATACGTTAGCTTAAAAATTTCATTATTAGGATATTTTTTAAATTTTAAATGCAGTTTATCCCGATTACGAATACAGCACAAGAGACCGGGTGTTACCCAAGGCTTGATTATTCTCTGCCGCCTCGTAGCCCTAACAGGCTTAAAACAATCAGACATGAGGTTGGTAATGTTAGCTATGAAAAAGTCAGCCGCTTTATCAGGGTTAGACATTGAAAAGACAGGAAATAAATCCAGTGTTTTGATTTTTTTGTCAAGTAAAGTGTAGTTAATCCTTTTTTTGGTCGCACTAGCCAAAACATGGCGATATGCGTGCGCCAAGTCAATACTCAAAATGACAGTATAATGGTCAGTTAAAGTGGTGAGTGCAATGAGACATTTGGCTGGGAAATTAGATTTAATAATGAAATAATCAAGGCAGGTTTTAGAATGTGTGGGAATATGGTGTGCTGGTTACATGCCATGCATTGCTAATAAGTTGAGATAATTCTCTACTCTGGAGTCTAAGTGAGGGGCTATGTCTAAATTAATGTCTCCACATAAAATGATATTTTTATAAGAGCAAAGGGTTTGAAGGACGTCATTCAGAGATTCCAAAAATTTTACTGTATTTCTTTCAGCAGGTGGGCGATAAATGGCAAGAATAACAATATCAGAGTTAATTTTAATAAGAAGGCAGTTGGCATCCATAAATTCCGGCTCAGAGACAACACATCCAGCATTCATTTTGAAATACACAATTACTCCTTCATTTTGAGTTCTGACTTTTTTGTGTAAAAGGAATGATATCCATGTAACGACGGTATATATTGATTACGAGATAGCCAACATTCTGTTAATATGATTACATCCCAATCCGTCGCAGTTCAATGTAGAAGTGTTTCAAAATGGAAAAAATTACGTTTGACACTCCTTATATTTTGAGAAAGTATGTTTAGGGCAGCATTATTAGTATACAATAATTCAGGACAGTCTTCCAGATTGCACTTGTCACTATTAGCTACAGAAAGATCATCCAGACCGCTATTTAAAGATATTTGTTGATCGAATGTTGATAGAGTTTAAAGGATAACAGACATGGCTGCTAATCTCCTGATGCCTGTGGTCTTTTGGGTTATCTGGTAGTAAAGTTCTGTTAAATTTATTAATAATGGTGAACTTATAATATTTTAGTGCAGTCCGTAACAAAATATTGAAGCAAATATACTGAGATCTAATAAATGAGTGCCAGCTAGCATAATTAAGATGAACTGTAAGCAATAAAGTAATAGTGTGACTTGTAGAGAAGCTCGGTGAATGTGAAGGGTGAATGATACATTTTGTATTTGTATATAAGCAGAGAAATGAGTAAGTGTGTGAATATGTAGTGAATTGCAATAAGATAGATATATATAAGTTAAGACTAAAATAATCAAACAGTAAGCAATAATTCATTAAGAAATTTTCTATCAGAAATCTAAATACAATGTTTATGTATCAAAAGACCAAAAATATTTAGTCATTCCATCTTTAAGTCCTCTAATTGTTGAATATTCTTGATCACCTTAGCTGCATGTCCTTCAATTTTCCTGACTAAGATTTCACCATTTGATGTCCAACAAAATTAATATCCCTTCTGCCTAGCAACTTCAGGGGTTAGGTAAAAAAGCTTTTTAGTAGCGTTTGCTAAATGATCACATATGTAGACCGGAGTATTCTTCTCACCAAGACCAAAGTGCGCAAGACTAAGTTTGTTTGTCTTGTTGTAGTCTTTGACAGTATTAAGGATTCTGTGTTTGGTTGCAAGAGTGTTTAATTCAACTATAATCGATCCCTTTGTACCTTTCCTGCTTGGAATGCGATGGGCATCCCGTATATCTTTGGGTTGGAGGACCAGATTCAGGGACTTAGAACACTCCATTAGCATTTTCATAATATCATCAGGATTTTCAGTTTCTTGAATCGGTATATTATGTATTTCGATATTATTTCTTCTCACATAACGTTGGAGCTCGTCCACTTGATCCTCTAGGCTAAAGATCTGGGTGAGGTTACTTTTGCATTGTTTTTCTAAATTGTCACTCTTGTCACGCATTACTTCGTATTGATGTGAGAAAAATTCGAGTGACTTTTTAATATCAGTATACGTTTTTTGAAGATTAACCAATGAGTCATCAATTCTATTCAATTTAGAACATTGATCCTCCTTCCAGGAGCTCAACATCTCCTTAATTTCATGCTTGAATGCAAGAAAATCATCTCTGTTAACTTCCTCAAGTTTCCTTTTAACCCTTGTAGTAATAAAAGAAGCCATCGAAGAAGACTGTTGTTGGTTGGAGAGATCACTCTCTGAAGCTGTTTTCTTAGGTGAACGGGTCATAATTATTTCGCAGTTATCTCCTGGATTAAATTTTTAGCAACTTGCAAGAAAGCAGTAAGCTATAATAATTTGCGTAGGCGCTGTGTATTTAATCAAGTATGATAGGTGGGCGGGGCCTAGTGTAAAATAGCCAATAGCAAATAAACACAGACCGAGCTTACCAGTTAGAGGTGACTATCTGTTTATGCGCTCCTGGTACTCGAACTGAATTTAACTCACTTAATTTTAACTTTTAGGTTGAATTATAATTATTTACAGCAAAGTGGACACGTCTGTACGCTTTCGCGATCCGAGAGAGAGCTTTCGCGATCCGAGGAAATGTGAAATATTAAGGTAAATCTTTCAAGTTCGTTACTGATCTTCTGTACAAAGCCGTTAACTTTATTTCACATACTTCAATAGATGGCATTGTATAATATTGTTCATCGCGATGTTAAGAATTCTTAATATTATAAGATCTTGTTCCGGTATATTTGTAATTAAACAATTCGCTATACTTCATCAGTGTTTTATTTAATACGAACTCCATGGAGACTTTTTGGGATGGCTAAACATGGTCCTTAGCGAGCCGATTTTGAACCGGTGTATAGTGGTCCAGTCGTGAGATTCCCTTTCAGCAAATTATAATACTATGGAGAGTGGGTGGCGCTGAAGAAAACGAAGCTATTACTCCTTTATTGGAACGATGTAAGAGTACTGGACAGGCGCAGATGCCAGTCATGTGATTAACCCGACGCAAGAGGGGCAACTGTCTTCATCCTGTCATTGAGATGACGTCATATGCATCATGTGTGTTTGTGTATGAGTGATTACAATCTATTGAGTGAGTTTAACCGTGAGTACATTTGATTATTTTATATAATGTGATATTCAAGACTATTAAAATTTCAATGCAAATAATTTACACTTAGAATAATTGTAGTTAAAAAGAAGACTTAGTTAAAAGTGTGTGACATGTGCATGAACTTAGAATAATTCTGAAAAAGCGAAGAGACGGAGAACCTATGCCTGATTTTTTACCGATCTTACATGTTTCTAACATTAGCAAAATTTGTTATTAACTGAGAAATATTTAACTTATAACAGTGTTATTGAGATTGTATAATATTATTGTGTTCTTTTATTTTATCATGGAAACATTAACCGATATGCAATGTAATTTGTTTTCCACCATTTCAAATTATAATGTAAACTTTAAAAAGTCACCAAGGGTTAGAATATCCGTTTCCTACATCGAACCTTTGCTAGAAAATTTAGAAGCCGATTGGTTAACTTTGCATCATATGAAATTTGTAAGAAATTCGCTCACCAAGAGATTGAAGCTCCTTGTAAATTTGTCCAAACACATCATTTATGTTTTAATTGTATGGGGGCCAATCACTCTGTTTATTCATGTCGTCAGTAAAATTGTTTTTGTAGTGGTAACACCATACTCTCTACCATCTCAAAAATGTCTCAATTTGTGTTAATGAAGTTAGTGCCGCCCATCATGTTTAAAATTAACCAGCAGTAACTACCTCAATAGCGAATCCACCGATATTGTAAGTTATTTCTCGACTCAAGTTTTATCAGCTATTGCGTTAACTAAGAACTGAACTGTATTTGGTTTAAGATGCTTGTTAGACCAACCATCCCAGGCTTCGTTTGTGACGGAGTCCACAGTCTAGTTATCAGGCTTTAAACGCACATCCAGTAAGAGAGTAATCTCAGGTTTAGCGGTGATCCCAGTGCCTCTATAGTGTGC
This sequence comes from Lymantria dispar, assembly GCA_032191425.1. NCBI lineage: Eukaryota > Metazoa > Arthropoda > Insecta > Lepidoptera > Erebidae > Lymantria > Lymantria dispar. Next base: position 470,534 of record CM063450.1, on the reverse strand, counting down.
ACTTCCATAGTAACGACTAAAATTCAATCACATATAGATCCCAGCTTCCAAATTAGAGAAGCTTTTGTCATGAAAAGATACGCTACACTCTTACCTGGACCAATTTAAAGGGCAAACCATTTATCTTATGGCGACTATGGTCCTGGCAGATCCTTCTTTCAACGTACCAACCAAGATAGATCTGCTGCTCGCAGCTCAAGTAAGGTGTTGTTAGAAGGAATAGTCAAAGATCCGTCCTGCCATCTGGTGGCTAAAACACGACTGGATTGGATCTTATCTGGTCAACTTAAAGCAATCAGCCATAGCGAACCAGTCAAACTACGGCCACAATATCGTAAGTTTACATTAATTTCATTCAAATGAAATTGAACGTCTCTCAATTTCTGGGAGTTAGACGGATGATGAATAAAAGTGTGTGAAGATTTGACAATGTTACACGTGTAGTAATGTTAACATAAATAAGATTAAAGAGCCAGTACCTATCGAAATTGATAGTGTTACCAATTACTCCTTAATACAGATAAATGTTGTTTGCAAAAATGCTCTGGAATTTGTTGTTTGTTTAGTTTATAATTTCTATTTTTTGTTGTATTACTATACATTGCTTAAAGAATAAATTCAACCCCACTTGTTGGTGGTTCATCTAGATATAAACCAATAGGTATTACTTTGTATTTTTAATTTAGACTTTTATAAACTAGTTGTTTGTTTTCAATAAGCTTCATTTGTAGCGTTTTGCATTATATCCGTACACGGCGTGAATACATTGATAAGTCGACTAACATCAAATTTTAAGATATAGCAAAATTGTCATCCAGATTACCTGATTTATATGGGAAATAAATGAGTAACTCGATTCCTTACTTATTTTTGGAACATCGCACTTGTGAATTATTACACAACTCTGTTTCCAACGAGAACATTATGACGTTTAGAGATATTTAAATATATCAATGTTATTTATTTAAATAACTCAACACGTTAAGTTATTTACGCCACATAATCAAATAAACTAACAGAATAGCTTTAGATGGTCAATTATTCACATTACGCATAATTGTGTTCCCGACTATACATATCAAGTTGTCAAGTTATTACCAGCACAAAAGTGCAGCAACAGTGAGCATATACTTTTGATCTTCAGCAGTACTTACCCACCCCCTATTTTAAAACTTCTGTTTCTTTTTATAAGAGACAGTTATGGTCCTATAATCTCATAATTCACGATTTAGCAACTGATAAGCCTACATGTTACATGTGGGACGAAACCATCGGTGCTTGTGGAGCTAAACAAATCGCGTCGTGCTGGTGGCATTTTCTTCAGAAGTTAAACAGGTCATATTTTATTCAATACATGTGGAGGCCAAAACAAAAGTAATACGGTCGCAATGATGATAATGTACTTACTTTTGTGCATCCAATGCTACAAACCATTAATCATAAGTTTCTTGTCAGCAAACATAGCCGCATAACATGGTAGGACCACACTGTCGACAGTTATCTGTCTACAGCCGCGGGCTGGTCCGTCCGGGGTAGTACCACACTCTCGCAGAAAATCGACGTCTGAGTAGTAGCAATTTGTTACTGCGCTTCGTTTTGGTGAGCGAGAGAGTCCGGCTCTCTGAGGGTGATTGCGTGTGGGGGGTGTTGGTGGTGCCCTTGGTATCACCGAGCCTCAATGCACGCATTCACACTCCCTACACTTTCTTTGCGGTAGGCAGCGGTCTATGAGCGGCAGCAACACATACCATCAGGTGTACTGTTTGCTCGTTTGCCAATATTTGCAATAAAAAAAAAATGGAGTGTGACTCGGATCATGCCTTGATAGAGGGGAACCAAACAGAAAACGCGATTTAAAATTAAACATCTTAATGACTGTGTGCAACTCATAAGATCCTGCAAGATTTATAACGCAATTGTTGTTGTATTAAGGAAGCTCGAAAATTCTTAAATTTTAAATAATTAAGTTCAAAAAATGGCCCATTCACGATTAAAAAACAGATTGTTCCGGAGATAAATTCTTATCTTTCACAACCTGTAAAATTTTATGGATTTATTAGCTTTAATAGACACAGCATTTCTCGTTTTTTTTAAACATAAAGACTGACAATGACACACCAAACAACGAGCGAAGGACGTTTTGTTTTTCTATTGTAACAGTGACAAACGAATAAACAGTACACCTAATGGTAAGTGTTGCTACCGCTCGTGGACCGCTACAAGGCCGCTGCCTACCGCGAAGAAAGTGAAGGGAGTGTGAATACGTCCAATGAGGTTTTGTGCTACTAAAGGTATCCCTAAAAGCCACCACACACCACACAAACACCCTGAGAAAGTTAGTCTTTCGGCTCTCTCGCTCACCGAACGAAGCGCAGTAACAAATTGCTACTAAGTACTCGGACGTCAATTTTCTGCGAGTATTACTACTCCGGACAGATCGGCCCGCGGCTGTAGACAGACAACTGTCAATAGCGTGGTCCTACCACTACAAACAGACACGTTTCATCAAATGTGTTAATTGTATGACATAAAAGTGACTTAATTAAAAAAACTATGGCGACCGCCGGGAAACGCTCCACATATGATTCGGCTGTGGAGCGGTCTTGAATAACTGAATTGGGCCCCCGGAGAAGAATAATAGAATAGTAATTTCAGAAGTATAATAATTTCAGTTTATTTAAATTAATATAAAATATAATTAAGTACTTTCGTATGGTGACGGAGTAAGAATACTATTCACCACTCCCTATCTTGCCCGTGGATGTCGTAAAAGACGACTAAGGGATATAACATGCACATGACATCTGTACAAGAGAAGAAAAACTCGAAATAAAACCCTATATCAACATGTCTGACCAGCATGTTGTAGTAGGTCAAATACCCTCCCATTATGTAGGAGGCCCGAGCCCAACAGTGGGACGTATGTGGGCTGCGATGATGATGATGATAATTAAGTGTTATATTATATCACTGTAGCATTTTCATACTTTAAGTGATGGACATGGTATGCCCATGGTGGGCGGAATGTACAACGTCGTGAACATTATTTCACATACTTCAATAGATGATTTTTTCAATAGACGTTGTATAATATTGTATATCGCGATGTTAAGAATTCTAAATATTATAAGATCTTGTTCCGGTATATTTGTAATTAAACAATTCGCTATACTTCATCAGTGTTTTATTTAATACGAACTCTATGGAGACTTTTTGGGACGGCTAAACACCTTCACTTATTGGATTGTTATTATTTTGTTTATACTTTTTCTATGAAGAGTAGGAAAATATTACCTGCATTTGCAATGTAACGCGAGTGATATGCAATATTAGAACATGCCACTTCTTTAGCAAATATATTTTGAGCTTTCAACTGAGATACGAAATCCCGTATCACGTCTGCTGGACCGGAGATGGTGCTGGACTGCGAACTATTACGGCAAGCCACATCGATTTCAGCTGGACACATCGTTGATACCTAATTAAACATTCAGGTTATTTTTATTTTCAGATTATACAACGACTCCAACCTATTAACATAGAAAATAATTATTTATTTAACAATGATCTCTGCGGATCCGGCTTAAACTAATTTTTTCCATTTTGTACGGTTAGATTAACGTATGAATCTAATGTGTGTAATTTTAAATTTATTGTTGTTAAAATAGGTTCCATTTACACGTATTATATATAACTAGCTTCTGTAAGTAATTTGCCTATATGAATTTGTATGCAAATCAGTCCAATTGTTTCCACAATATATGAAGAAAATTAAAGTTAACATTAAAATGACATGTGATGGAGCCATAAACATACTACTAATGTACTCCAGCCACCTCGCTACTAGTCTTATAGTTCATTAATCCTACCGTTTATCTATCTCACCGTTAAATCATCTTTTTGTATGCCCGCCTGCTCATCCAAAGTGAAAAAAAGAAACATATATTTTGGTAATCTGCTAAATCATCTCGAGACGATTGTTATTTTTTTTTACAGATCATCATTGCCGTAGTGGTGCGTTTCAGTTTCAAAACATGCTTAAGACGCCAAAGAAGTTTTACTTTAAAATGTCGAGATATCAATAAGCTTTTTGTATTGTGTAGTGATGGTGTCAGTACCTCTTTATATCCAAGTCCGACGGCGGCCATAGCGCCGTGTATCAATTCAGTATCGAGTGATACTCGCCCGCGACTGTACGCAGCTAGGATCATCTCCTCCGTAGTTAGAGTTCCATCCGCGTACGCACATCCCAGTTCGCCCACACTGTGACCTGGATTCAGTTGAATAGATATTACCTACATACACTTACTAGTATCCCGCCCCAGCATTGGCTGGGTGCAGTAGTTAGGTAAACTGACCTCATGTTAAGGCAGAAACATCTTTTATTTTCGTTTTGCGATAACATATAAGATAATAATTTAAATCGTATTGTAAAAAGAGTAGATACATGCATACATACAAGTAAACATTATACAATAAAATATGTAAGCTATACGTATAAGTAATATAATACTCCAATGATTTTGCTACAAGTCCTTTAAGATAACTACTTGACATTGATAGTAATAATTGTAACAACGCAGCAGTACAGCTAATGGCGAACTGAATGTAAGTGGCGACACTGCGCAGCTGAATGCCTCAGGGTCACGCATCTAGCTCGCCTTTACAGTTCGGGGACTATCTCTGCCTCCAGGTCCAACGGGGGAGTCCCGGCCAACGGGCTGGCTACCTCCGTCGCCACCATGCGGTAACCGCGTATGGCCCTGATAGAGATAGCCTTCTGTGGACGCCACAAAATACCTCTCAAATAGACGGTCAGGGATCCTACCCACACCGGTGGGCTATACACTGCCATCGATCGGAACACTGCCGCGTACAGTCATCGGCACTCAGCCCTGGGACCGCCCACATTCGACATCAGCCAATAAGGGACAGACGCTGCGCCGAAAAGTCGAAGAGCAAGTCGACGGAAATACTCCTGGAACCAACAGTACCCGTCGGGCACCAGGCCCAAGTACTTCATATGGGCCCAAATTGACGATGATCGAAGCGCCGATGGGAGGACTGATACGGAGCCCAAAAAAATAATAGAGCTTCCATCTACAGGCCTACCCTCAACCCCAGCGCCTCGATCCGTCTGACAATCTCCTCGGTGCCGAGAGTTAACAGGCGTGTCGCCTCCTCTAGAATCCCATCCCGGGCTGTGACGAGTGTATCGTCGGCGTAGCAAGTTACGCCCAGCCCGGGTGCGAGGCTCCGGGTTCGAGGCATAAGCATCACCGCCATCCCCATCTCGGTCTCCGTGATGGGCGAAACATTTTCGTCGACCTCTCGGTCACTGTCCGGCGAAGCCATGACCGGGGATGTATGCTCCACTCGCCGTGGGTACAGGTACTCAACAACTCTGATGAGGAGGGCGCGCTGGTGAGTCTCGGTGACAGGTGGGCCTTTCGCACGGAGCTTACTCAGTGCCTCGCTATATGGGGCGACCCCATGGTCACGTTCGAGATTGTCCAGCATCTCCTGACGATGGTTATTAAATAGGGTAGTAGAAAAACTGGAAAATGAAGGTCGGTGGTGTCCATTATATCATGAATTTAAAGTCAATCGATCAGTTGACCTAACTTATATATAAAATATCAAAATAGATAATAAACACACCACGGGTGTAGAGGAGACCACAGAAGCTTTAATAAATACTTTAATACCGGACGATAACGTAACAACTGACAGCAAACATCGTACGCAAATAAGAGCGTGGGCCACTTTGCCGCCCCTATCTCCTATGTCTGATCTTCCCTCTCTAACTGAACTTTTAAATACCGTAAAAGCCCTTCCTCTAAATAAAGCAGCCGGTGAAGATAAAATCTTGAATAAAATTATTAAAGAAGCTTGTCGAACGTCAGCCGACACAATGTTACTAGTTTTCAATCGTTGTATAGCGGAAGGCATCTTTCCTCGGCTATGGCGTCGTGAATTTTTACGTATAATACCGAAACACGGTGATAAGCCGCCGGACGACCCGAAGTCATATCGACCAATTACTCTACTGCCGTCACTAGGAAAACTCTTAGAACGTCTGATTGTTCATCGTTTGGTCCCACATTCAATCGTAGTCAGTTTGGATTTACCCCGGGGAAATCGACTGTCGACGCGGTCATTGCCGTTAGAAAAACTGTCTCCCTATCAGATTTTAAATATATACTAGGTATTTTACTAGATATTTCGGGTGCTTTTGACATTGCATGGTGGCCGATGTTACTTCTTAAGCTGAAGGCTCGTGGATGCTTCAGGAATATCTACCAACTCGTACAGTCATACTTTCTACAAGGTTCAACCACACTGAAACTCGGTCACCATGCCGTGTCTAAATCACTGACGTTGGGCTGTCCTCAAGGATCGGTGTTAAGCCCATACTTGTGGAACCTAGGGTTTGGTGACCTTCTTGAGCTACCTCTACCGCAAAACTGCTCATTGATTGGCTATGCTAACGACGGTCTCCTACTTATACAGTCAATCACTAGAGACCGACTGGAGAAATTGGCGGATATATATCTCAACTCAATACTAAAATGGGGTATACAAAATCGACTTACTTTAGCTTCCCACAAAACGTATCATCTTTTACAAAAAGTTAATTTAAAGTTGACCCCCCATATAAAATTTAACAACGCGATAGTTAAAAGGAAAGAGTCAGTATGTTACCTCAGAGTGGTCCTAAAGAAAAAAATTTTCATTCATTGAACATATTAAAACTGTAGGTAAAAAAAAGCCAAACGAAATGTTTATGCGCTTACCAGAATTTCAACTTCCAACTGGGGCCTTCGTTTTAACACACTTAAAATTATATATACAGCCACATATCTGGGTTGTATCTGTTATGGTGCACCAGCCTGGGCTGATCGTGCCAACATAGGCGCGGTTCGGCATAAATTACTACAGAGTCAACGCTAAATTAGCGCTAATATTCCTGTGTAACGCATACCGAACAGTTAGCGCCGAAGCCTTACCGGTACTTGCAGGTGTACTCCCGGTCGACTTGGAGATACAAAAGCGTGCGTCCATGTATTATTCCACTAGGGAAAACATGATTAACAATTTTCTTTTAACACGCGATCGTAATAAAATTACTAGACTTTTTGCGCCGCAATTCGTCGTATACGGCACGCTCCTGACCGAATGGCAGGAATGGTAGGATTCGGCAACAAATGGTAGCCATCTCTATCTATTCTTTCCATCTGTTCATGAACGTTTGGAGAGAACTTGGCTAGAAATTGACCAATATGTAGTCCAATTCCTCACAGGTCATGGGAATTTTAGAAGTATATTATTCTATTTTAAACTAGTAGATTCACCATTTTGTCAATGTTCGACCTCACACTCCGATTTTGAACAAACAGCTTATCACATCCTTTGGGAGTACATTCTCTGGCGCAACGAGCGGACCCTCGTGTTAGACAATCTGCATGTCACGTCTGGGGTAATATACTATTCGCAACTCGAGAAAATTGCCGTGCGTTTAGGCGCTTTTCAAATTCAAATTCAAATACTTTATTATGCATAAACCCCGCGGGGGCACTTACGTGTGGTCACTTTTTACATTTTACCTTACACTACTACCGGATCGGAACGCGACCGCACTGAGAAGATCCGGCAAGATCCGGCTTGTCTTCTTTTTTATTCATTTACTATTTTTTTTTAATAAGGTAATATACAACAACATGTCTATTAATAGCTCCAGTGTGATGCCTTTCGAACCATCATATAATACAGTTATTAAATATAACGAAAAAGTACCATGGCTGGACCAGATCCCGCAAGCGGCACCCGATCACGAGTTAACCACTAGAGCAGCCATCACTCCCCTCAACCACAATGGAGGGAAGGGAGTGACCCGCTCCTCGTAGCTACCGCAAGCAGACCCTTCAGTGAGCATGACCAATACCATGGGCCACAAACATAAAACACAGATTAAATAACAAATTCGTTTGGCAAAACACGCTACGCTTTACAATTATATTAACAGCAACAGAATAAACATGTATGTAACACCTTTTGAAATAATGAGAAAATGCCTGAATGAGGAGCTGCTCATAACCAGTCTGTATTATCATCAAGATAATCCGAGATTTTATAATAACCTTTTCTACAAAATCTACTCTTGATTGCTTTTTTAAACTTATTAACTGGCATATCTCGAATATTAATAGGTAATTTGTTGTAGAAGCGTATACATTGCCCCATGAAGGATCTGTTAACTCGTTGAAGACGAATACTGTGTACAACTAATTTATCCTTATTCCGAGTATTTACATGATGAATGTCACTATATTTTTCAAAGTTAGCGATATTTTTCTTTACATAAAATACATTTTCGTATATATATTGAGATATAACAGTCAGAATATTTATCTCTTTAAATTTCTCTCTTAGTGACACTCTTGGGCCTAAATTATATATCGCGCGGACCGCCCTTTTTTGTAGAATAAAAATTCTATTCAATTCCGCGGAGCAGCCCCAAAGTAATATGCCGTATGACATGAGACTATGAAAGTATGCGAAATAAACTATTCTGGCTGTTTCAACATCGGTTAACGCGCGAATTTTTTTTACCGCATAAGCCGCTGAGCTGAGCCTATTTGACAGTTTCTCAATATGAGGCCCCCATTGGAGTCTATTATCTATAGTGATGCCTAAAAAGGTGGTTGATTCCACAAGGTCCAGAGCCTCCCCATTCATTTGAACATTGGTTTCCACTTGTCTCACATTGGGAGTAGTAAATTTAATAGATTTATTTTCTGTCTCATTTAGAACTAAATTATTAGAATGAAACCAATGAACAACGTTAGACAGTGCATTGTTCACATCGTCATAGTTGAGCATTTGTCGCTTAATCTTAAACAGTAAAGAGGTATCATCTGCGAACAACACAATGTTTTGATTGTCCCCTACATAATAGGGTAAGTCATTGATATATACAAGGAACAGAAATGGCCCCAGTATTGACCCTTGCGGAACGCCCATTTTGATAACAGAACCAGATGATCGTGCACCGTTAACATCGACTCTCTGAATTCTGTTGCTTAGGTAGGAAATTATAAGTTCCAGAGCGTTTTTCCTGATCCCATAGTGGTGTAATTTCTTGATGAGAGTTTCGTGGTTTACGCAATCAAATGCCTTAGATAAATCGCAAAAGATGCCCAAAGCCTCGTGCGATTCCTCCCAGGCTGAGAAAATGTTTTTTAATAATTCTACACCCGCATCAATAGTAGAGCAATTCTTAGTAAAACCAAATTGATTTTTATGAAAAATACCGTGGTTGTTAAAATAACTCAACATCTGAACAAGTATAATTTTCTCAAATACTTTACTAAGTGTAGGTAGTATGGATATCGGTCGAAAATTATTAACATCTGACATACTACCCGATTTAAACAAAGGAATTACTCTACTCATTTTCATGAGCTCAGGAAACACACCTCGAGCAACACAACCATTAAACACAGAAGTCAAGTGGGGGGCAATAATATTAATTATATAATTAACTGTCTTTACTGATAAACCCCACAGATCAACTGTTTTTTTAATATTAAGGGATTTAAAAGAGCGTAAAATATCTTTCACAGTGACATCTGAAAATTCAAAGGTTGTGTCGCATTTTACAATACATTGCTTAAGGAGCGATTCCGCTATAATAGGAGATGACACTAATGATTTTGTAATCAGTACAGGCACATTTGTGAAATGGGTTTCAAATTCAGCCGCCACTTCTTTATCTACTTTCACATTCTTATCACCTATCTTTAAACTAAAGTCTTTCTTGCGTGCAGTATTCCTACCAGTTTCACTATTTATCACATTCCAAGTCATTTTAATTATATCACCTGATTTTTTAATTTTATTTCTCAGATAAATAGATTTTGCACAGGAACAGGCACATTTAAATATTTTGGAATAGTTCTTTACATATTCTAAAAATACTGGATAATGGTTATAAGATTTTTCATGATAAAGATCATATAGCCTTTTTCTGCTTTTGTAAATACCAGGAGTAGCCCATTCACTAAAACCAGCAGGAACCCTAAAAGTCAATATTTTTTGGGTTTGAATATTTTATTAAATTCAGGTTTTTGCCATACCTACTATTGTAACCAAATCTAAAGCTTACAAATAGGTCCATTAAGCTCTGTCCAATCTCTGGTGCTGTACCGCTGCGTTTCACGTAGTTGTACAAATTCTTATTTACTGGCTTATTAGCCAACTTTGCTTCATGTCTCCCGCTTTGCATAGGAGGGAAGTGGAATCTTTCCAACTCCTCCTGTTATTATTTTCTAATTAAATTTTTTGCGGGTCCCAAGACAATTAAAAGCGTTTCCCGGGATTCCTGAGGGTCAAACCTCAGTGTCTTATACGGAGACCATTGTGGATCCTGGCTTACAGGAGTTACAGTGATGTGAATGTGTGGTGGGAAAAGTCCCAAAAAAAAAAATCTCCTGACGCGCGTCAGCGGGTGTAGGATCCCCGGGCACGTATGCATGTGGCTCAGAGATCCCCCAACTCTCGGGATCACCAAGGGACCGACCTCTTTGGGGCCAGATACCGCACACGAGGTATAACCGGTTCGCGTCAACGTCCAGTGAATGCGGCCAGCCTCGGCGGCGAACCCGTCCAAGCATTGGTACATTCACCACATATCTTAGTTTTTTCATTGGTAAAATTAACTCACAAACACGAGACACCAGCATCTCAATATGCTTGTGATAACTTAATCTATAATCAATTCGGACATCCAGGTATCTGACGCATGATATCCTCGCGATAGATGGACATGTACAATTAGTTTGTGTGAAGTAAGCATCCTAATATCACCTACTATGGGTTGAACATTTTGGTTCCCAGAAAAAGTAACATAATGAGTTATTTTAATATTAAAATTTAGTAAATTGGAACTTAGCCATTCGCTAACCATTGCAATAGTATTTTCAGCAGAACGATGTGCCAAATCTCAAGTCCCTGCGCTTATTATAAGCGCAGTATTACGTGCGTATAGGAGAATCTTGCAAACAGGCATTGAAAGCTGGCACAAACCATTTATATGTTAGAAAGAGCGTAGGAGTGAGCAAATTGCTCTGAGGGACACCGCAAATGAAGAATTTCGTTATCACTAACGTAAAGACCTATTTTGACTCTGGGTCCAATTTGTGAGATAGTCCAGAAATAATTTTAGAGTAATACCTCTGATATCACGCTTAGTAAGATGGAAATAGAAACTGTGACAAAAGCCTTGGCCAGATCTAGAAAAAATCTATAATTTTCTTTATACCATAAATTTTTAAACAATGTGAGGTGTCGATTCAAGAACAGCATCCACAGTGGATTTACTCTTCCTAAAATCATACTGTATATATATATATATATATGCTGTGTGGTAGCGGCTTCGAATACTATCAACCCTTGCTTTGCTCGTGGGTGTCGTAAAAGACGACTAAGAGCCCTAGATTGACCCGGACCAACTCCATCTGGTACCATTTGGGTCAACGATTACATTCCCAAGGAGGGTTAACGTCAGGCAGGCGGCCGGTCTTAAAAGTCATTGCCGAAACTTTTTGCAATATGTCAAAACAGATGACATATTGCGTCGACCCCAAGTAATTGGGATAAGAGCAAGATGATGATGATGATGATATATATATATATATATATATATATGTCGCAGCGTCACTACCTCCTTTTTTTTTTATAGGTGGGCTGTGGTAAGCGCACGCGCGGTCCAGTTCGTCCGGGGCGATGAAAGGACGGCGCGCGGGCCCATAACCCACCTGTACCCACGTCACCTCGTTGTTGGGCCGACCACCGGAGCAGATGTGACTTGTCGTCAGTGGTCGGCCCGACGGAATACCCTTTCGGGTAACCTCACCTCTCGACGTCCTGGGACGTCTGTCGCCGTCGCGCGGTCAGCCTCTCTGCGGGTGACGGACAATTCCCCGGTCTGATCACCCGCAGCCTCGGCTAGGGTGGCATTAGGCGCAAATACTCGCGCCTGCGCCGCCCGAGTCGCCAGCGGCGTGCCGCCGAATAGGAGCTCTACTCGCACACGATCCGCCGCCTCCTTCCGTGAGATAACGGCCTCGCAGAAGGCGGCAACCGCGTTCCAATTCCTAACGCTGACGAGCATCTCCCTGGCGATGGTCGGCAGCGCCAGGTCGGCACCGATAATTGCGACGAGATCACGGCGATCCCATGCAGCACACTCCTCGAGCGTGTGCTGCGCCGTGTCCTCGTCGCAACTGCAGTGGTGGCAGGACGGTGCGCTCTTCCTCCTGACAATCTTGTGCAGGTACTTCCCGAAGCAACCGTGCCCCGTCAGTACCTGCATCAGTCGGAAGGAAAGCACCCCATGCGTCCGCTCCAACCACTCCATCAGCACCGGCCGGAGGGCCTCGACGGTCCTGACACCGTACCGAGGACTCTCCAGCCGGACTGCCCAACGGGCAATGACTTCTTGGCGGGCGTCGACCCGCCAGGCGGTGATCTCTTTGATAGAGACCATGCCGCCGCGGGCGCGCGTCTCCGACCCCCGCCGATAAATGTCGGCGAGCATCTCCGCCTCCAGCTCCAACGGGGGAGTTTCGGCCAGGAGGCACGCTGCCTCCGTCGACACCGTGCGGTAACCGCGTATGGCCCTGACCGCCATGACCCTCTGACCTCAAGAGGGCCCTCAGCTGGACGGTCAGGGACCCCGCCCACACCGGTGCGCCGTACAGAGCCATCGACCGGATCACCCCCGCGTACAGCTGTCGGCACGTAACGCTGGGTTCGCCAACATTCGGCATAAGCCGCGAAAGGGCGGACGCCGCGCCGACAAGCGGGGGAACAAGTCGATGGAGATGCTCCCGGAACCAAAAATGCCAGTCGAGCACCAGGCCCAACTACTTCATGTGGGCCTGGATGCTGATGGTGACCGACTTCACGGTGATCGAAGCGCCGGCGGGAGGCCCGGCGGTACGGAGGCCATGGAACAAAAGGGCCTCCGTCTTTTCCAGGGCTACCGTCAACCCCAGCGCTTCGATCCGCCTGACAATTTCCTCGGTGCCGAGAGTTGCCAGGCGTGCCGCCTCCTCTAGCGTCCCACCCCGGGCTGTGAAGAGTGTATCGTCGGCGTAGCAAATTACGCCCAGCCCGGGCGGGAGGCTTCCTTTCAACGCCCAGTCGTAGCCGATGTTCCACAGGGTCGGACCCAGAACCGACCCCTGCGGGACACCGCACGTCATGGGCGTTCGCACAACGTCCCCTCTACTCGGTCAACGTAGAGGACGCTGCGCCCCTCCAAGTAGTCTGCCACCAGCCGCCTGAGGTACACGGGCACCCCGTGATATCTCAGCCCCTTCCTGATGCAGCTGAATGGCAGACTGTTGAAGGCGTTGGCGATGTCCAGGGACACCGCCAACAGGACTCCTTCGCCGATGACGGCCTCCGCTACCACGGCCTTCAGGCGCAGCAGGGCCGCGATCGTCAAACGCCCTCTCCGAAAACCAAACTGGGCGTCCGACAAATCGGGCCCGACCCCGACGAGGTGCCGCTCGATGCGGGCAGCCAACACCCTCTCCGTCAGCTTGCCCGCATCATCGAGCAGCACGATGAGCCTATAGGCCTAGGCTGACTCGGGAGACCCTCCCGGCTTCGGCAGGAGAACGAGCCTCCCCTCTTTCTAGCACCCAGGGAACTGCCCGGACGTCAAACAAGCGTCGAACAGTCCCCTGAGGCGTGGTCCCAGGTGCTCGAGGACCAGGGCCAGCACACGGTTCGGAATACCGTCGGGCCCGGGGGCGGTGGATTTGACTCGCATACGCGCCACCGCCACCCCCATTTCCGGATCCGTGATGGACGGAGCACTTTCATCGTCGACCTCCCGGTCGCTGTCCGGCGAAGCCATGACCGGGGGCGTGTGCTCCGCCCGCCGTGGAAAGAGGTCCTTGACAACTCTGGTGAGGAGGCTGGGCTGGAGAGTCTCGGGGAGAGGGGGGCCCCGCCCGCGGAGCTTGTTCAGCGCCGCAAGGTAGGGGCGACCCCAGGGGTCACGCTCGAGACTGTCCAGCATCTCCCGCCGACTAACGTCCTTGGCGGTACGGACGGCCAGCCTGAAGGCAGACCGCGCACTGCGGTAAGCCTCGTACAGCTGGCCCTCCCGCACAGCGTCGCGGTGACGCGCTCGGCTGCGGGTGTCGGCCCTCCGGGCACGTATGCACGCGTCAAGGTCCGCCAGTTCTCGGGACCACCAGGCGACCGCACTCTTCGGGGGCAGACGCCGCACACGGGGTATGGCCGCATCGCAGATCTGCGTTAACGCACAGCGGATGCGGCCAGCCTCGGCATCCACCCCGTCCGCCTGGGGCGGTGAGGACAGCCACGACTGAACAATGGCTGCCTCCGCCAACAGGTCCCGATCCAATCGACCCACAGCCCACCGCGGAAACGCGGGAGCTCCGTCCGCCGTGTGACCCCTGCAGCGCTGCAGGAGGGTCCGGGAGACCTCTATCCGGATGTATCGGTGGTTGGATAGGGTCTCAACCTCCTCCTGGACGCACCAGCTCCTCACACGTGCTGCGACATTAGGGCTAGCGAACGACAAGTCCACTATCGACCCGCCCTGCTGCCGCACGCACGTTTGCACCGAGCCCCTGTTCAGCAAACAGAGGCCCAGTGCCGCCGCCCACTCTTCGACCGCCCGCCCGCGCTCATTCGTCCTGGGGGACCCCCACGCCGTGGACTTAGCGTTGTAGTCCCCCAGAACGAAGACTTGGCGCGGTGCAAGTCGTCGTATCGAGGCCCCCAGGATGGTGAAGAAGGCCCCGAAATCCACCGCGCTCCTGTTAGGGGGGAAGTAAACACCAACTAGCGTAACCTCTCCCCATTCCGCCGCGACATACCCATCGCCCCTGTCCTTGAGCAACAAGGGCGGGGAATGCCACGACGTGGAGGCGACGATTGCCACAGAGCCGTCACTGCTGCCCAGCCAATTGGGCCGGTCAGGCACCACATACGGCTCCACGGCTACGGCTGCACCGATCAACCACTCCGCCATGGCTTGCAGGAAAACGTCCTGTGCCTCGGCGGCGTGGTTGAGGTTGGCCTGCAGGAGGTGGAAGGATTCGGTCGCCATTAGTGGGCCGTATCCATCACCTCCTCCACGCTGGCGGGCGATCGGGTCGCGCTAGGGGCGGGAGCGGCCGGGGTCCCTGCCCCCCATGTGGTGTTTGGCGGGCCTATTGCCCGCCGTAGACGCGGGGCAGTGGGGAGTGGCGGCGCATGATGCCGCCTTGTGTCCGGGTTGACCGCAGCGGAAGCAGAGATCGCTGCAGTCAAAGCAATTGGTGCATGTCGGCCGAGTGTGTCCGACCGCCATGCACTTGTAGCACCTTGTTGGCCGGGACTCCAGCACGGTCACCCGCGCCGAGCACCAGCCCACAAGGAGCCTGCCTGAGTCGGCCAATTGCTTGGCCGACTCCACCGGGCACTGCACCCAGGCAGCACCGACGCTGCCCGGAGCAGGGCGGATGGTGCCAATTCGGACGGTGTCCACGGGACACCCGGTTTTCGAGACGATGGCCTCCCGGATGTCATCCACCGTCACGGAGTCGTCCAGACCCGCGACGCGTAGTTCTGCGTACTTTACGGGTCTGGCGATTTTGACGCCACCCTCCTCTGCGAACAGACCCCTCAACTTGGCCGCCATGCTATCGGCCGTCTTGTCGCCCTCGGCCCCAGGGAACTCTAGAATCCGAGCCCCTGTCCGGGCCTTGCGGGTCCTGGCTTCGACACCTCCTAAATTGGAGACGTCAAGCTCCCGCCGGACGCGACGTAAGACGGCCTCATAGCTGAGGTCGTTTTCGGCCGGTGATCACCACCGCGGCTGACTTTGGCGGCCGGAGCCTCCTGCGCGACCTCTTATTTGCGGCTCCTGCTTTGAGAGCGGAGGCTTTGGCGGCACTTTTGGCCTACGCTCTCCTCTTCTGGCCGCGACTTTTTCGGCTGCGCTCGGCTGTCTACCAACCTTCTTCAGGTGCAGCGGAGGGGCTGGGCACAACAGTCACTGCCGCGGCTGCGTTGGCTGCTACCGGCGGTGCATTTGCCGGCAGCGGCTGAGGTCCGGCCTGAGCAGGAGCCGGTGCCACCTTCTTCCTCGCGGCGGGCCCTTTGGACTTCGGTCCAGCGGCCGCAGCGTAGCTCCCTACGCGCCCGCCCTGGCAGGGTAGCGCATCAGGGGCTGACACCGCGGCCAGCGGTAGCCGAAGACGGGGCTCCGGAGGCAGTCTTGACTCCAGAGCCGCCATGCGCGCGTCGAGCATTTTACCGAAGACGTCCACCATGGCGCGCATGGTCTGGTCTGGCACGCCGTCCACTGCGGGCAGCGGAACCGCTTCGGCCGGCTGGGCCGCTTCGGCTGGCTGGGCCCTCTGGGGACTCGCCGCAGTGCGAGTTGGTGCAATGGGGATGGCGGGGACTGCGGTAGGGCCGGCGCTTGTCGGCGGCGCGGTCCTCGCCAGCTGCGCGACCTGGCACCGCAAGTCGGACATTTGCTTGGCCAACTCGCGGTTCACCTTCTGCAACGCCGACAGCTCCTTTTGTAGGGCCTTATTCTTCTCCTGCAGGCCTGAGACCTCACCACTAAGGCGGCCATTTTCGGCCTGCAGGGTTGCCACATCGGTAAGTGGGGGGTCGATACCTACAGCTGGCTCTGCAGCTGCCGCGCTGGTGGAAGGGATGTCCGCTAACACCCTCATCATCCTCGCGGCAGCCGCCTCATTCGCCCGCTTTTGGGCATCGGTCCCCCGCACATGACCAATCGACGCTGGAGCCGTCGACCTCGCCGCCACCACTGCAGCCCCTCGTCCTCTACGAGAGGCTGGAACCTTGAGAGGAGGCATGATAGTGCCACACCCCTCGGAGGCGGACTCTGAGCTGCCACCATATTTAGGGGGCGCTTCCGCACCATCGAGGGGAGGGCCTCCTCCCCAACCTCTAGTGCTGCCGCCAGGGCCGATGCTGGCGACCGGGATGACCCACTGACGGTCTCAACTGCCGACATGTCGGTGTCCGACGGCTCTGCGGCAGTACTGTCGCCCTCGTCAGCAGTCGGAGCGGCTGCCGCGGCCTCTCTAGTCAGCCGCTCCTGCCTGGCCACCTCGCGCCTTTTGACGCTCGTGGCCTTCCCCGTCCCAATGTGCTTTCTCTTTTTTCTCTTCTTAGAGGCCACTATTTTCGCCGGGCCCTCGGCTGACCTTGGGGCCTCAAGTGCCAGACAAGCAGCAGAGCTGCAGTCGGACGAGGCCTCTCCTTCCTCTGTGCCAGTTTTCCTGTAGCTTGGGAGGGCTTTTGAGTGGGAACTAATTAGATCCTCTGTGGTGGTAATTTTGGGCGTCTCACCCCTCCCATCTACATCAGATGTGTGTGAACAATGATCCATCGAGTTCCCACGAGTATGGGAGAAATAAATGTCGACCCGGGCAGAGATCCCGATACCCGGGCAAGCGTACATTTGTTTCCCAACACAGGGGGTCCGCAGGTACCCTGGCTGGGGGCGCGCTAACGACTGAACAACCCATCAGCCATGCATCCTCTCGCCGCGCGCCAGAACTTAGGATTCTGGGTGATTGTTTTATAGAGGTTTTCTTCCTCGCGGTCCAGGCGGTTAAGCCAAGACCCTAGTTCCTGAATCAAGGCCTCAAGACAAATGTCCCGAAGCAAGAATCAGGTCTACGATTTGTCGCGGTTGGCAAATGCCTTCCCAGTCCTCAAACGAATGAGTGACTGGGCCCGTCGAATTTTCGCATCCAATACCCTCTACAATTAGAGGGCATGGAGCGAATTTGGGGTATCCTACAAACTGGACGCCCCCTTGGGCCAGATATTTGCCATGAGCGACAATTCCAGAGAGTCCAAGGAATTGTCGCTCGTGCTCAGGGTACACCACGCGGAGGTTTCTCGCGTAGCACCCCAGCGTCACTACCTCTGACGCCATATCTTAATAGTTTTTAAGAATCGATCGATTACGGAAACGTCAAGTATTATACTGGGGTGTTTTTGATACAACGTTGGCAATGATTTTTGATGTTTGTCGTTTGACCGTTAACGTTTGAAATAATACCGAGCTTTCTTTATTGAGAGCGGTCCGTTGAATACTCAGTTGAGTGCGAGACACGAAAGCGATCGGTCGTTGTTGCTGCCGTATTGTATCAAATTCACCGCGTTTCCCTAACTTGTAAGATAGCTGTCGGTATCCGTGTAATTAGTGGTTATGATAGAAAAGTGTTAACGCTAATTGTTGAATACAGTTTAAAAGTAGCCATCCGAAGTATTATTTTATTCCACCGCGATGTGTGACCGACCTGATAGTGATGTAGCACGGCACCGCCCGCCCCCAACCTTCGATATATATCATCATCATCTTGCTCTTATCCCAATTACTTGGGGTCGACGCAATATGTCATCTGTTTTGACAAATTGCAAAAAGTTTCGGCAATGACTTTTATGACCGGCCGCCTGCCTGACGTCAACCCTCCTTGGGAATGTAATCGTTGACCCAAATGGTACCAGATGGAGTTGGTCCGGGTCAATCTAGGGCTCTTAGTCGTCTTTTACGACACCCATGAGCAAAGCAAGGGTTGGTAGTATTCGAAGCCGCTACCACACAGCATTCGATATATATATATATATATATATATTCAGGATCTAGGCAACGGCTCCAACGACTTTCATGAAATTTAGCATACTAGAGGTTTTGGAGCCAAAAAATCGATCTAGCTAGGTTTTATTTATAGAACAGTCGGCGGGAGATGCTGGAAAGTCTCGACCGTGACCCCTGGGGTCGCCCCTATGGCGCGGCGCTGAGTAAGCTCCGCGCACGGGGCCCGCCCCTCACCGAGACTCTCCAGCCCAGCTTCCTCACCCGGGTCATCGAGGAACTGTTCCCACGACGGGCGGAACACACGCCCCCAGTCATGGCGCCGCCAGACAATGACCGGGAGGGCGATGGTGGCAGTGTTCCGCCCATCACGGAACCGGAGATGGGGGCGGCGGTGGCGCGCATGCGCGGCAAATCCACCGCCCCCGGGCCCGACGGTATTCCAAACCGTGTGCTGGCCCTGGTCCTCGACCATCTGGGTCCCCGCCTCAGGGAGCTGTTCGACGCGTGTTTAGCGTCCGGGCGGTTCCCTGGGTGCTGGAAGGAGGGGAGGCTGGTTCTCCTGCCGAAGCCGGGACGGCCTCCGGAGTCGCCATCGGCCTACAGGCCTATCGTGCTGCTCTGGCAGACTATTTGGAGGGGCGCACCGTCCTCTACGCCAACCGAGTAGGGGACGTTGTGCGAACGCCCATGACGTGCGGTATTCCAACGGGGTCGGTCCTCGGACCCACCCTGTGGAACATCGGCTACGACTGGGCGTTGCTGGGGAGCCTCCCAACCGGGCTGGGCGTAATTTGTTACGCCGACGACACGCTCGTCACAGCCCGCGGTGGGACGCTACAAGAGGCGGTAAGCCTGGCGACCTCAGGCACCGAAGAGGTCATCAGGCGGATCGAGGTGCTGGGGTTGAGGGTGGCCCTGGACAAGACGGAGGCCCTCTTGTTCCATGGGCCCCGTATGGACCCTCCCATCGGCGTCTCGATCACCGTCAACTCGGTTGGGATCAGCATCCAGGCCCATATGAAGTACTTGGGCCTGGTGCTCGACGGGCGATGGTGGTTTCGGGAGCATTTCCGCAGGCTCGTCCCGCGGCTCGTCGGCGTGGCGTCCGCCCTACAATGGCTGATGCCGAATGTGGGCGGACCGAGCGCGGCATGTCGACAGCTGTACGCGGGGGTCATCCGGTCGATGGCCCTCTACGGCGCACCGGTGTGGGCGGGATCCATGACCGCCCGGCCCTTCTGTGGCGTCCACAGAAGGTCATGGCGGTCAGGATCATCCGCGGATACCGCACGGTGGCGACGGAGGCGGCGTGCCTGTTGGCCGGGACTCCCCCGTGGGACCTGGAGGCGGAAATGCTCGCCAACTTGTATCGGCGGGTATCGGGGGTGCGCGGGGGGGGCGGTGATGTTTCCCTGAGGGAGCTCACCGCCTGGCGCGTCGACGCCCGCCGAGACGTCATCGCCCGTTGGGCAGACCGGCTGGAGAGGCCTCGATACGGTGTTTGGACCGTGGAGGCCTTCCGGCCGGTGCTGATGCAGTGGTTGGAAAGGCGGCACGGGGTGCTCTCCTTCCGACTCGTACAGGTCTTGACGGGGCATGGATGCTTCGGCAAGTACCTGTACAGGGTCGCTAGGAGGGAGAGAACTCCGTCCTGCCACCACTGCGATTGCGACGAAGACACGGCGCAGCATACGCTCGAGGTCTGTGCCGCTTGGGCAGAGCCGCGTCGTGAACTCGTCGCAATCATCGGTGCAGACCTGACGCTGCCGACCATCGCTAGGGCGATGCTCGGCAGCATCAGGAATTGGGACGCGGTCGCAGCCTTCTGCGAGGCAGTTATCTCGCAGAAGGAGGCGGCGGATCGCGAGCGCGAGGAGCACAGCCTCGATGATGCGACCCGCCGCCGGCGACTGGGGCGGCGCAGGCGGGATTACCTGCGCTCCATGCCGCCCTAGCCGCGGCCGCGGGTGACGAGACCGGGGATTAGTCCGTCACCCGCCGAGAGGCCGACCACGTGAGGAAAGACCGACGTCCTCCCCGAGGGGGGGACGTCGGTCGATGGGAGGGTGCCCTGGGTAGGGGGTATTCCGTCGGGCCGACCACTGATGACAAGTAACCCTGCTCCAGTGGTTGGCCCAACGACGAAGGCGACGTGGTGTTCGGGTGGGTTGCGGGTGTTGCGTGCTTAAGCCCCTCTGTCGCCCCGGACGGAGTGGTGCGGAGGCGCGCCGATCGCAACCCACCCCAAAAAAAAAAATTTACATATTGTCATTTATTTACATTTTTACTTAAAATTACCGCCGGATCGGAACGCGACCGCACTGGGAAGATCCGGCAAGAAACTCAGCGGGATTGTCTATTCTTTTATCAATTTTTCTAATTTCACTTAAATAAAATTACATCTTACAACATGCTTATTAATAGTTCCAATTTGATGCCATTAGTTGCCAATTTGATAACCACAAATATAATGAGAAGATTATGGCTGTAAGATTATGGCTGGTATTTTTAGCTAATCAATACAATGACATAAAATGTCAATAGAATGAGAATTTAAATTTCGCCGTCGCCGTCAAGAGTGACAATAGCTCAGTCGGGCAGTTGTTCAGTCGCATTCAAACAGCATAAGATCGAATCTCGGTATTCCTATTATTCTCTTTTTGTAATTTTTGATATTTTTTCATTGTTTCATCATCTTTATTTTTTATTCATATCTATCTAAATAAGTTAGGCAAAAATACAAAAAATATATACCGGGCGAAGCTGGTCAATCAGATATTTGTGTTTAAGGAAGATAATGAGTCTTCTAAATACTTTTTATAATAATTTGGACAGTACCATTAACACCGATATAGGCTTATAGTCTGTCACACTATTTTCATCTCCAGCCATAAAAACTGGAGTGTTAATCGTCGTTTTGTTCGAAGCAATATTTAATCCAAACAACTATAATTACCTGTAGCATAAGTATGAGCTGGGATTGTTGCACAAATAACGATGTTACAAATAACATATAATAGATACACACGCATAAATATAGTGAAGGCATCAAAATTAAAATTTATACTCCGTATTTACATACGGAGTATAAATTTTACATTTACAGCGCAATACCACACTCTAGCAGCAATGTGCTACTGCACTAAGTTCGGTGAGAGATCCGGAAGCCCGATTTTCTGAGGGAGTTTGCATATGTTGTCAGTCATACGCCCTTAACTTTTTTCACGGTAGGCAGCGATCTGGCAAAGGTCATTGAGTAGCAGAATCACTTACCATCAGGTGTACTGTTTCCGGGTCGCGCGCGCGATGAACGCAGCCTCGACGAAGCGACCCACCGCCGGCGACTGGGGCAACGCAGGCGCGACTACCTGCGCGTCATGCCGCCCTAGATGAGACCGAGGGTGACGTGACCGGGGAGTTAGTCCGTCACCCGCCGAGAGGCCGACTGCGTGAGAAAAGAGGAAAGAAAGAGGTCGATGGGAGGGTACCCCACTAGGGGGTATTCTGTCGGGCCGGTCACTGATGACAAGTAACCCTGCTCCGGTGGTCGGCCCAACGACGAAGGCGATGTGGTGTTCGGGTGAGTTGCGGGTGTGCGTGCTTACGCCCCTCTGTCGCCCCGGACGGAGTGGTGCGAGGAGAGCGCCGACCGCAGCCCACCTCAAAAAAAAAAGGTGTACTGTTTGCTCGTTTGCCACCATCATCATCATCTTGCTCTTATCCCAATTACTTGGGGTCGACGCAATATGTCATCTGTTTTGACATATTGCAAAAAGTTTTGGCAATGACTTTTATGACCGGCCGCCTGCCTGACGTCAACCCTCCTTGGGAATGTAATCGTTGACCCGTTGTTTGCTCGTTTGCCACCAACAGTAATTAAATAAACATTTTTGTTGTTTGAAACATGCTAAAGATTGAAAACTTTATAACTAAGAACTATATATCTTACCAATTATACCATCAGGAGTGAGGCCTAGCTCGAATAGGATGTCGGTCAATCCAATTTGAATAGCAGCGTTTCCCACAAAGGAGTGCATAATGTTGTCGAACATTTTCTTGTCAGGCGAACATATGATCTCAACTATATCGAGTCCCTTTGGAGCTAGTGCCTTGTGACAACTGTAATACAGTATATATGATAAATAAAGTAATTCTAATAAATAAATCAATAATGGAGTTTGTTTTTAAGGTTTCGTACATATGTTGATTTATCTGTCGACTTAACGATTAGGTATAACCTCACCTATAGATGGTGTACATAAAAAAAAAACAAGTCTTGCAATTCAGTTCTTCTACCATAAAAGTAGTGAGATCCATGTAATACCAAGTCGGTTAATATCAACTAGACCCCACTTGTCTTCCTGTAAATGAGTGCTATTCGAATCTTCAGAGATCCCAATCTCATGGACGTATTGGGGTCACTAGATTGGCGGAGAAACTTTGGGTCAATTTGAGTACTCTACCTACTCTTTCACGGGGTGCTCGATGAGTTCTTTAGTCAAACAGTTATTTGACTTGGTTACTTCACCCTTTTACCAACGTACATCTCGACATGGTAGCAGAGTTCATCCATTTTACTTGTAAACGCTATGGTATTTAACTGTACGTTTTCAGCGGTTCGCCGCGGATTTGCATAGCATATTTGTTCTCCAAAACGGACTGTCCGCGCTATTTATAATTTAGGCCCAAGAGTTTCACTTCTGGAGAAATTCAGAGAAATAAACACTCTGACTCTTGTGTCTCAGTTCATATTCGAAAACCTAACATAATATATGCGAAAAAAAAATTGAATCATTTGAAAAGTACAGTAATATTCATCATCTAAACACTAGGAATAAGGATAATCCTTATATCCATACTTGTTCAATGCACATTGAACATGCAACGCAGCAAACTCAAAAGTAGAGCATGTCAACATACAAGTAAAGCATGTCAACATAATGTGCAAAATTAGCACTGACATGATTTAAAGACACTGCGTTATACTTTACACGTACGACACACTAACACAAAATGGTATATGTGTGTATTAGCAATAAGTAGTATATAAGGTGTACATTGTGTAAAATAAATCAGATTTGAATTTATTCATCTCTCAGTTACATCCCTCTCACTGCGGCCAAGACACCCTTAGCCGTCAGTTCTGATTAGTCGAGTGAGTCTGCTTGACTGGCAGTGAGAGTTACCAATCCTCCACCCAAAGCTCCATCTCACTGTGGCCAAGACACCCTTAGCCGTCAGTTCTGATTAGTCGAGTGAGTCTGCTTGACTGGCAGTGAGAATAACCAATCCTCCACCCAACATCCATCTCACATCCACCTGTCACCTTAGGTAGCACGGTGCAGGTATCCCATCATATAGGCTAGGAACTTAAGGGCTTTAGGTACTTCAAACTATAACCTTAGGTTCTTCTGTCAAACACGGCGTCAGTCCAGTAGCCCAGACTACGCCTGTACATTTGGTCCTTCGAGTAAAAGTAAAGATTTTCCTCCCTCTAGCCCCCCCGTAGGTTTGACATAACAGACATACGAATCAGTTAAGAACGGGCTGGTGTACTCAACAAAGCATCAGTTTCGGAATTGACTGAAGGACTTTTACTTACGTACTCTGTCAGAAAGCCTCTCGTTGCGGTTCGGTCACTGGCCTCCCACAAGCGGGACTCACCAGCTGATTGAGAAGTCGCACCTTCAGGGACGTGTTATAGCGAGAGCGCAGGTACGATAAGTATTGACTTAAAACATTAGTAGTAGGGAAGTTAGGGTAGGGCTATTAGGGAAGAAGACAAAAGAAGCACTATGGACATACAAGAAATAAACACAGCAATCAGGAGCCAGGAGGAAGATTATAACGAGATCAGGAGGATAATTACAAACATTAAAAAGGACTCCGTGAGCCGAAGAACACAAAAATACATTGACGAAAAAAGACAAACACTAACTACCATTTTCCAACGGGTGCAAGAGAATCACTCGAAACTGGAAAAACAAGAGATGTTATCATCTCACAAATATATCACTACAAATTACTTTGGAAATATCCAAAAACAATACAACGAGGGCTTAGCCCACCTACAAAACTATGAAGCAAGACTTCAACTTGTTCAGGCGATATATGAACCTGAAGAACAAAACACAAACGAAGAAGAAGGGAGAGGGAATCCCAAGACGTTTATACAAATGTTCAGGATATCCCAGATGTCAAAAAGGCTAATTCAGGCGAAAGAATCAGTCACTGAAAACAAACCTATATGGCATTTACAAACTACAATAAACAATTTACAAAAACGATGGCAGGATATTGAAGAAACACACATTGAATTATTATTGGAGGAGGATACATCGGGACACCTTTACTTCAAAAATAAATATTTTGAAAACACCCAAATTGAGTTCGATACTACAATGGAGATGCTGGAAGAAAAAATCCATGACAGTTCCAGCGAAAAAATAACCTTAACACAGTCGTCAGGAAAACTACCCCGTATCTCTATTCCAACTTTTACTGGGAGTTATGACTCATGGTATACTTTTCATGATTTATTCAAAAAAATTATTCATGAAGATAAAAATATTTCATTGGTAGAAAAGATGCAATATTTAAAGACAAATGTAAAAGGTGACGCAGCAAAAATTATACGTCATCTAACGATAAGTGAATCGAACTATGAAACCGCGTGGAAATTGCTTACGCAACGTTATGAAGACGAACGAATGATATCAATTAAATTCATCGATAAATTATTAGATTTACCCAAGCTAAATGTTGCGAATGCAGCGGGTTTAAAAGACATGCACGACACCATAAAAGAATGTTTGGAATCTTTAAAACATCAAGGAATTGACATTTCAACATGGGACCCTATTTTGGCTAGACTTTTGGCCAGGAAATGGGACCAACAAACTGATTCAAAATACGAGGATCAGTTACAACACCCAAACAAATTGGAATCGTTTGAAGAAATGTTACAGTTTTTAGAAAAAAGATTTAAAAGTTTAAAGTCCTACGATCAGCAAAAAATTACGTATAATCACCTGAGTAATAACTCGGTGAATCATACAATAAATAAATACCGGGGAACACTCGTACCAATAGCAGAATCATCAAAAAGTAAACATTGCTGGTACTGCAAAAGCACAGAACATAATATAAATAAATGCCCTAGTTTTAAAACCTTGAACGTGACGCAACGATATAAGGAAGTCTCAGACAAAGAAATGTGCAAACGCTGCTTAAATCATGATAAACAAATAAAATGCACGAGCGAGTTTTATACAAAATGTGAAATATGTCAACATAAAGGTCATAACACACTATTACACCGAACATTCGATTCAATTAAAAGACAACCAGAGTCTTCTGAGTATACGAAAAAGTTCACTCCTAAACCAACTATGAGTGATAAAAAACAAAACACAACGTTATCGAACTTATCAGCTACCAATTTAGAGGCAAAAAATACGGTCTTATTAGCCACAGCGCTATTACAAACCACGTCGTATGATGGAACACCACAATTATTAAGAGTATTGTGTGACCAAGGTTCAGAAGCGTCATTTTGCACGGAAGAAGTAGCACAACTGCTATCGTATCCAAGACAAAAGGTTCGAGCCGAAATAAAAGGCATTGGAGACAACGAACCTAAGACATCGAAATATACAATTAACATAAACCTACAACCAAGGTACTCTAGTGAGTACAGACTACCTGTAACACTTATAGTACTACCAAAGCTTACAAACTCGTTACCAAGAAGTAACTTACAACAATTACAAGAGTTGGACAATGTTCTATTGGCAGACCCAACGTACAACAAAAAGGGACCTATAGACATAATTTTAGGTGCCCAAGAATATAGTAAAATACTATTACAAGGTTTTAAACGACTACAAGGCGGTATAATCGCTCAAGAAACAGAATTGGGTTGGATTTTATCCGGGTTATATCCGCAAGACACAAACGGTGGCATCAAAGTATTAAGCATGATGACTCGCACCGACGACATACAACAATTAACAAAATTTTGGGAATTAGAAGAAATTCCACGACACTATGCACTCACCAAAGATGATGAGTTGTGTGAAAATTACTATACAAATACTACAATACGAAGTTTCGACGGCACTTATACGGTACGACTGCCGTTTAAGGACGCGAACATAAAATATGGCGAGTCAAGGAAAAAAGCCGTGGCTCGACTATTACAACTAGAACGTCAGTTCGAAAAAAATGAAAATTTACGCCAACAATACAAGGAATTTATGTACGAGTACCTAAATATGGGTCATATGAGAAAAGTACCTAAACCAGAATATTACACAGGAGAGTATTATATTCCCCACCAAGCGGTAATAAAAGAAGACTCTCTTACAACAAAACTACGAGTGGTATTTGACGCTAGTAGTAAAACAAGTAGTAAAATAAGCCTTAATGAAAATTTACATAAAGGACCACGACTTCAACAAGACTTATCAAACATATTATTACGCTGGAGAACGCATAAGATTGCTTTCATGGCCGACATTATGAAAATGTACCGGTTCATAAAAATAAACCAAGAAGACTATAAATATCAAAGAATTTTATGGAGATTTTCTCCAAAAAAGGCCATTAGTGAATACGAACTAACAACGGTCACGTATGGCACAACAAGCGCGCCTTATCTGGCCGTGAGAACATTACAACAACTAGCATTAGACGAACAAGACAATTACCCTATCGCCAGTAGAGTAACGTTACAGGATTTCTATGTTGACGATATTTTGTCAGGAGAATCCCAGGAAAGCTCCGTCAAGGAATTACAAGAACAATTAATAGCAATGTTAAACAAAGGTGGTTTCCAACTACGAAAATGGTCTTCAAATAGTTCGGAATTGTTGAACAATTTAACATGCGATAAAGAAGAAAGTCGGATGCTGAAACTTCCCTTAGACGAAACAAGAAAGTCGTTGGGAATTATATGGTCTCCAGGCGAAGATAAATTCTGTTTTCAAATAACTATAACAGAAAACACAAAACCCACCAAACGGTTCATTATGTCAGAGGTGGCGAAAATATTTGATCCGTTGGGCTGGTTGGCCCCCATCATCATAACACTAAAATTACTAGTACAACAACTGTGGACGTCTGGGATGGAATGGGACCAACCAGTAAATGACATAATACGAAATAAATGGACAGAAATACAAAAACAGTTAAAAAACATAGAAAATATACAAGTACCACGATGGTGTCACACGATAGACAGGACAAAGTTTGAGCTGTATGGATTCTGCGACGCCTCAGAAAAAGCATACGGGGCTGTCGTCTATAGCAGAGTAATGGTGAATAACAGTTACTACATAACATTGCTCCAAGCTAAGTCAAAAGTTGCACCGAAAAAACAAAAAACAACATTACCGCGTCTTGAGCTATGCGCCGCAGTATTATTGGCTAATTTAATAGAAAAAATAAAAAATGCTCTAAACGGTGATAACAATACCGTGATTTCATGCTGGACGGATTCTATGATCACGTTGGGATGGATAAAAGGAGATCCTGGGCGATGGCATACGTTCGTGGCCAACAGAGTGTCAGAAATTAACAGCATAATACCTAACGCTCAATGGAATCATGTCATATCGTCTGAAAACCCAGCGGACATTATATCAAGAGGATTGGAGCCAGAAAAATTAATAAACTGTTCCTTATGGTGGAACGGCCCACCATGGTTACAGACGAGTGATATACCTATTACAACAACAGCACCACAGCCAAATGAAGAAGCCAAGTACTGTTTATCAACAACAATTAATACTACGAATGAAAAGTATGACATCTGGAGTCGATTTTCTAACTACAATAAAATGATAAGAACATTAGCGTATTGCTACAGATTTATCAGCAAGCGCAAAAAGCACGAACCATTATCCTGTACGGAACTAGAAGAAACAGAGAAACGAATTCTATGCATATTGCAACAAGAAGAATTTTACGATGAAAAAGAAATTATTCGAAAGAAAAAATCACTGCAGAAAAACAGTAAATTATCCACACTAGATCCATTTATTGATAACGATGGATTATTACGAGTTGGGGGTCGAATAGAAAACGCTGACTTGCCATATAATCAAAAACATCCTATACTATTACCACGCCGACATCATATAACGTCATTAATAATACAAAACGCACACATGAAAACATTACATGGAGGAAATAAACTAACTACAGCTGTCCTACGACAAAAATACTGGATTATAGGTGGAAAACAAGTTGTCAAAGGTATACTAAAAAAGTGCGTCAAATGCGCGAGATACAGGTCCGAAACGAAAGTACAGAAAATGGGGATACTTCCAAAAGCAAGAGTCACGCAATCATATCCATTTAGTCACACTGGAGTGGATTATGCGGGACCAATACAAACAAGAACAATGAAAGGAAGAGGTCACAAGTCCTACAAATCATATATTGCTGTATTTGTATGCTTAGCAACAAAAGCAATTCATCTAGAATTAGTGGGAGATTTGACAACTGAAACATTTATTGCGGCACTGCGGAGGTTCATGGCCAGACGAGGACACGTGTCACATATGTATAGTGACAATGGCACGAACTTCGTAGGCGCAGCGAAATTTTTGGAACAAGAATTATTGCAAATAACACAGTCACCTGGATTCCAAAATACGATGACCAGTATAGGTACTCAGTGGCATTTTAATCCGCCAGCAACCCCCCATTTTGGTGGGATTTGGGAGAGCAGCGTAAAATCAGTAAAGTACCATTTACGTCGAGTAATTGGAGAATCGACATTAACGTACGAAGAAATGATAACATTTTTACATCAAATTGAAGCTTGCCTAAACTCGAGGCCGTTATGTGCACAAAGCGAAGACATCAATGATAATACAATACTAACGCCTAGTCACTTTTTAATTGGTCGGGAAGCAGTTGGAATCCCAGATCCGTTATCAAACATAAATACTGATTTAATAAATAGATGGAAACAAATTCAAAGAATGAAGAAAGATTTCTGGAAAGCCTGGTCATCTGATTATTTACATCAACTTCAACAAAGATACAAGTGGAAAGAAACTCAAGAAAATATCAAAATTGGAACCATAGTACTAATAAAAGATGAAAACATAAGTCCAAGTAAGTGGCCCTTGGCAAAAGTGGAAAGCGTTCACCCAGGAAGCGACGGGGTGATAAGAGTAGTGACACTCAAAAAATCGACAGGTTTATGTCAAAAACGATCAATACATACATTAATTCCTTTACCCGTATATCAGGAAGAATTAATGACTAACACGAATACGTTAAGAAAAAATACCGAAACGCCTGTGAATAGTAACATAGCAAATAACATAAATAAAAAGTCTAAGACACTTAAGTCAGGCGTGTTACTCTATACTACATTATTATTGTATATCGGACAAGTAACAAGTACATCAATGTTTACTATGAAACATTTAAATCCAGGCCTATATGTAGAACAAATAGGTACTTCAACAATAAACAGAGGAAGTTTTAGAATAGAAACTAATTACGAAAGGAGTGATTTGGAACTGAATTTAAATAATACGATAAAAATAACTAATCAGTTTCAAAAGTTATGCACTGACACACAACAGTATACAAAAGACACCCATTGTGCAGAATTTTATTATCATTTGAACGAAGAGAAAGCACGATTTGAGAAGATAAAGGACTACCTTACTGGGATAAAGATTTCTAGAAGGAGACGTGGATTATTAGGACAAATGTTAACATACGTGTTCGGAGTAAACGATGAAGTATACAGAAGTATTGACTCATTGAGTAGCAATCAACAAGAACTTATAAACGCCGCCAATCATCAAACAAACATAATGATATCTACAGTATCCGCTGTAAACCAAACCGAGGAGCGGATTAAGAAAAAGTTAGAGAATTTTGAAAAGAAGTTAAATGAAGCTATAGCATTCATGTACGATAACGACGTATGGTATAAGATGGTAGACGCTAACAATGTGAAAATACAAGTAATACAAACGTATCAATTAGCGAGCAATTACATAACAGAGATTATTCACTATTACAACGGGTTACTTGAGATATACCTAAATAACGCATCGATATACACGATTTTGAGTCCTAAATACGCTAATGATATAATACAAACAACCAATCAAAAGTTACCTGGAAACTTAAGAATAATTCAGGATCAATTAATACAGACTAACATGGAAATAAATGCAACACATATAAACGTATTTGCGTACTATCCTATTCATGACATAAGAAAATATACGCTAATACACATAACGGCGATTCCTCAAAAGTTGACCGGGAGTTCTTTTGAATGCTTGTCAATCCCAAGAGCATTCATAGGCTTCGACTATAACAATGAACGATACTTTGAATTAAGTAAAGACGAGTTCAAAGATTGTTTACACAAAAAATCGAAGTTTGTTTGCTATCCCGTGGCTGTTAAGAACATGCAATTGAACAAGAATTGCATTGTTGACCAGCTATTCAGCAACAATAATAACACTAAATCACAATGCACATCAAGAAGATACAACATTCAATCTACAATTCTATGGAAACAACTTTACATGCAGAATACGTGGATGTTTATCACTACAAAAACACAATCAGCTTCGATAATATGTGATGGACAAAGACAAGAAATTAACCTAGAGGATATAGGAGTACTACACATTTCAGAAAGCTGTGTAGTAAAGACGTTGAACAACATTCTTGCAGCTAAACGAATAACAACAACAACTGTGCAAGCATCATATTTTAAAAGGAGTAATTTTACTCTAGACACACAAGTAGTCCAATCAGAGATACCAGACATACCGAAGGAGGAAGTATTAGATAGCTCCACCAGTATATTTGACCACTTAGCCGCTTCAGAAGCAAAGCTAAAAACAAGATTAGATAACACAATATGGAGGCGAATAGAGTCTCATTCCTATGTGGTTAGCACCGTGACATCTCTTTCTTTAATAGTATTAGCTTGTCTTTTAATTTATTTCAGACCACTCAAACAATGTCGAGATAGACTTACGAGAAGACAAAACAAGGAGACAACTACAACACAAGCCACAGAGACAGACAAACAGCGGGCAGCTCCACCACAACCACGGCCACGGTATGGGAAACCTCGTCCCCAGACTACAGTCCAAACACCACAAACGACGGAAGGACACATTGGACCATATGAGGTTATCGAATTATACGACTTGCAGTCGTGTTCCTGAGAGACCCCAGAATGTTCAATGCACATTGAACATGCAACGCAGCAAACTCAAAAGTAGAGCATGTCAACATACAAGTAAAGCATGTCAACATAATGTGCAAAATTAGCACTGACATGATTTAAAGACACTGCGTTATACTTTACACGTACGACACACTAACACAAAATGGTATATGTGTGTATTAGCAATAAGTAGTATATAAGGTGTACATTGTGTAAAATAAATCAGATTTGAATTTATTCATCTCTCAGTTACATCCCTCTCACTGCGGCCAAGACACCCTTAGCCGTCAGTTCTGATTAGTCGAGTGAGTCTGCTTGACTGGCAGTGAGAGTTACCAATCCTCCACCCAAAGCTCCATCTCACTGTGGCCAAGACACCCTTAGCCGTCAGTTCTGATTAGTCGAGTGAGTCTGCTTGACTGGCAGTGAGAATAACCAATCCTCCACCCAACATCCATCTCACATCCACCTGTCACCTTAGGTAGCACGGTGCAGGTATCCCATCATATAGGCTAGGAACTTAAGGGCTTTAGGTACTTCAAACTATAACCTTAGGTTCTTCTGTCAAACACGGCGTCAGTCCAGTAGCCCAGACTACGCCTGTACAATACTACTCGTCTTCAGAGAATTAGTAGGTCTTTCATGGGGCAATGTATACGATTTTATAATGAACTACCTAGTAATCTCCAAGACATGCTAATGAATAAGCTTTAAAAGACTATCAAGAGTAGACTTTGTAGAAAAGGCTACTATTTTTTTTTTTGGATTATTTAGAGGATAATACAGAATGGTTATTAACAGCTCCTCTTTCAGCAATTTTGGTATTGTAATTATGTTATTGCAATGGTCACAGCTTTATGGCGCTGTTTCTTATAAGAATTCGCTGTTTTTTTTGTTATTCTTGTATTTGTACAGCGTAGCGTGTTTTGCCTGACGAATTTAGGCTTTGGTCTTTTTAGTATAACTATTATAGTTCGCAATTTATGGTTTGGTCATGCTCACTGAACAAGCTTCTGCTTGTGGTAGCTACGGGTGAGTTACTCCCTTCCCTCCAATGTAGTTGAAGGGAGTAATGGCTGTTCTAGTAGTTAAATAGTGATTGGGTACTGCTTATGGGATCTAGTCCAACCATATGCTCCTTTTTTTAACTAAATTTAAAAAAAGAGTATATATCTTATTTCGAAGGGCATCACACTGGAGATACAACTATGTGTTGTACCATATTATTTCAAATGTTCGCTACTCGCGTAAATCGTCATAATCATTATCATCATCATCATCATTTCAGCCTATCGCCGTCCACTGCTGTACGTAGGCCTCCCTCATATTATGCCACAAAGTGCGGTCCTGTGCCGCCTGCATCCAACGACGCCCAACAATTTTCACCAGGACGTCGGTCCACCTGGTGGGGGCCATCCTACACTGCAACCTCCGATACGTGGTCGCCACTCGAGAACCTTTCTTTCCCAGCGGTTGTCGGTTCGTCGAGCGATGTAGTCTGCCCATTGCCATTTCAGCGTGCTAATTCTTCGTGCTATGTCGGTTACACCCGTTCTTCTGCAGATTTCCGTATTTCGGATTCTATCTCGCAGAGAAATCCCGACCATAGCCCGTTCCATAGCACGCTGAGCGACTTTGAGCCTTGTTATGAGACCTATATTAAGGGACCACGTTTCTGTGCCGTAAGTCATCACTGGTAGCACACACTGGTCGTAGACCTGTGTTTTCAGACACTGAGGTATGTTGGACGAGAAGATCCTCTTAAGTATCCCGAACGACTCGCGTAAATATCAGTCAGCAATATAATTCATCTGGCCTGTGGATTCGTAATAGACGACTAAAAGATTAATAAAGATAACAAAGCAAGAGAAGGAGAACTCTAGATTAAACTCTATAGATACTAATTCGTCTGACCGGTGTGCTCCTCATTACAACCGCAATGTGATAGGCCAAAAACATCTCCCCTCTTGCAATTGAATATGAGTAACCATTTTTCGAAGTAACCAAGCCCCGGCAAAATTTGTACCATCCGGCAAGACGGAGCTGCGAACAAAGTCCCACAGGCATAATGCTGATCAATGCGCACGCTGCCTCAGTCGACACTGTACGGCAACCGCGTATGGCTCTTAATACCATGGCCTTTTGTTGAATACATAAGTAAGCCCTAAGACGAATGATTTGAGATCTCATCCAGATAAGCGCACCGTACAGGATCAATGATCGGATCACCCTCACGTACGGCTATAGACATGTAACACATGTAATACACCATCCATTTTCGGCATAAGCCAGGACATTGTGGACATCGCGTCAACGAACTGAACGAATAAGTTGATAAAAAATGATCCCAACAACCACCGCCATTCGAGAAGCAGATGCAAATATTTCATCTAGAACTATGTATCATGACGCTGATAGGGACTGAATTCACAGTTGAGGCGCCGATGCATGGACCGTTACTGGGTTCACGAAACATTTCGCATCCTCGATGCTGAGAGTGGCCAAGCGAAACGCCTCTTCAAATGAATCCCAGTCCGAGGAAGCGACTTCACAACGCCCAGTTGTGAACGATGTGTCATACGGATGTAATATTAACTTATGCTAGGTGCTGTACAAGTAAGGCGTTAGTACAAAATCCTCTGCGCGCCTCGCAAAAAACACTGCGACTTACCAAATAGTCTGTCAACAAGCGCTTTAGGTATAGAAACCGTAATAACAGAGTGCCTTTTTGATGTAGCTGAATGCCAAACTATTGAATGAGTTGGCCAAGAGCACCCCTCCGGACTGCCTTTGTAACCATGAGCCTCAGGGGACTTTTAATCGACTTTTAATCCTTACTAATATTATAAATGCGAAAGTGAGTTTGTTACGCTTTCACGCTTAAATCACCAAACCGATTTCAAAAATTCGTCCACCACTGGAAAGTTATAATATCAGGGAATAACACAGGCAATATTTTATCCTGGTATTCTCACGGGAACGGGAACTACGCGGGTAAGGTGACTGAAACCGAAGCGAAGCGAGAGCGGGTTACTAGTACATTGTAAATAAAACCATTTTTACGGATATTATATTTATGGTCGCGGACGGCTCATGAACTCTGTAAAGTGTTTGAAACGTCTGGCAATCAAAAATCAAATACAAACTCGATAAAATCCGTAAAAATAGTTTTATTTGCTACATTATTTTACTTCGTTAATTACAATTGTACAACACATTGAATACCGCTGAGAATACAAAAAACGTATAAGAATTTGGAAAATATATGTAGTTGAGATATGACTCAGTTAAATGATTTAGGTGATGTACTTTAAAGAAATATGATTTCTCCGGTGTTGGCCTCGGCCCTGTATCATACATACTATAAAATTTAATGACTCAATTATTGATTATTTTTGCTAGTAGTTTCCAGGGAACAAAATATTTACCGTTCTATAGCCGATGCAAAAATTGGTATCCGCATTAGTTGGACTCCCATACCAGCCCACTGCGAGCCCATACCACTATATACAAACCACAGCGGCCGCTTCGCATTGTTAAAATAATCTGCTTTTTCAACTAAACATCTTGTATTTTTCTTCTCTGCATCGATATCTGAAACACTCTTTCTTTTATAATATATATTTACATAATTCAATATATGTTTATCTATCTACATCTATCTGTATCTATTAGCTATGTATTCTCTAAAACATTTGATCCAATCACAATAGCAGGTATTGCACTAATGAATTCTTGTCATCATCCCAGTTCTTTGCGAAAGAGTATTTCTATCAGAATATTAGCAAATCTTATGTCTTTAAACGAGAACTTCTTGAATATCTTTATGGTTATTTGTTTATATATATATATATATATATATATATATATATATATATATAAACAAATAACCATAAACAACATAAAAAAACAAAATAAACAAACATATAAACAACAACACATAAACAACATAAACAAATAACCATATATATATATATAAACAAATAACCATAGAGATATTCAAGAAGTTCTCGTTTATATATATATCGTTATATATATATATATATATACACAGTATCACTGGTAAAATATTATCTATATTGAACGATAGATAATGATCACGTGTAACTAATAAAAATGTAATGAAGGTAATATAAATATTAACTACATACTAGATCTCAACAGTATTAGTGTTGCAAGATTCCCGGAAAGATAGTCACCGCGCGGGCGATAGGTATCGTCACTGGTACTGTTATCAAGGTCACGCCATTCATACTTGGGAGCTTTAGGACCGACAAAATACTATACTTAGAAACACATTTACACTGAATCTCATTTGATTCTAGTCTTTTCTAGTTTTAAGTGGATTTACATGTGTCCACCAATTGTTCGTTATGAACGTTGTATAATCCAACACGGGTAAATAGGTTTTCGTCTGTCCATAAAATATTTATGTTTACGTTAAGCAGTAACCACTGACAAAATTGTCCTCGCGCAAACTGCCCCAACAACACTGGTTGGCAAAAAGTTAATCTGATTAAGGATTAAAACTATGATTAAAATAATAATCGAGAATTTTATGAATAAGATTAATTAATCACAAACAAATTTTTGCTGATTACGTTTACGAATCGTAATTATTAATTTTAATCACGATTAAAAATATATGATTAATATAGCAGGAACAAGTTGGAAACTAAAAACCTTAGTAATCTGATATTATATAAAATAATAATGTAAATAATCATGTCCTCCTGAATTTTCTTGCCCGATCATTTTCAGTGTGGCTGCGTTTCGATCCGGTATATATATATATACTAATATTATAAAGCTGAAGAGTTTGTTTGTTTGTTTGAACGCGCTAATCTCAGGAACCGCTGCTCCGATTTGAAAAATTCTTTCAGTGTTGGATAGTCCATTTATCGAGGAAGGCTATAGACTAAATTATATTTTCAAAAAAATAGGGATCCGTACTAAAAGTCCAATAATGTACCTTGGGTTAAGAAAAAATTTCGGGCCGACCACTGATGACAAGTAACCCGGAAAAAATCTTATATCGCGTGTGCTGCGAAAACTATTGATTATAGAACAAAACAATGTACTACAATAATGTAGACCATATAGTTGTCTACAAAAAATATTGCAACACTATATGTCTAACTATTGTAGTTATCTCACAATAAGTGTTTTCTTTTAATTTTTTTAAGTAATTTAAATGCCGTTGCTTAAAAACTCTTTATGGACTAAGATCCGGCTGCAGAATCACTACGTTCATCGCGTACATAATCAGACTCCGATTCTTACATACCTTTATGATTAGGAGAATACATTGATAACAGGCTGCCGGTCAATAAGTGGCCGCAAGTAATTTTAATTAAATTTTTTTTTAATAAATTTTTGGAACAAAATTTCGTTCACTTGTTTTTTAAATAAAATATCATCCACATCATAGCAATGTATGTAAAGAATTCGAAAATCGATGGATACCATTGCACACTTGGCTGCAACTACTTGGCAGCCAGGTATAAACAGGTAATATTTTGGAGTATTTATACGTTCATGACGTACACACTTGGTGTTAATGTCAAATAAAAGCTATTTTTTTTTTATATGATGATATATGGCCGCCTGTAAACAAATAGCCGCAAATTAGGGCTACCAGCTGTTAAACATTCAAAGTAAATAAGATCATCAAGATAAAGTGAAAGAGATTTAGCGCGCAACGCCACTTGTTAAAAGAGGATGGCGTGTGCCAGCTGTGCGAGTATTTAAAGCCATTGCGGTTTGACATTTACTCCAAAATTGTAATTAATATTCTGGAAATAAATGAAAATAAGAAAACATTCATTATATAATAAAAAATTGTTTATTTAACTCAGATGCAGAATAATTTCTTGGGTCAAGATTTTAATCTCTTAACTCTAACATATCACTTTATTCAAAAGGGTTCTCTGGATTCAAGATTAATTCTCTCAAATCAAGTTAAATATCTTATCAGTATGTATTGTATTTTTCGTATTAGAAGGCCGGTATCATTTGAAATAATATCACAATCACTTGTCATAACCACTTTATTTCACTAATTAATGTAATTAAAAACCACTTTTAATAGTCTTAAATATTTTTTTTTTTTTTATCTCATAATTTTATTTATTAGGGTAATTAAACTATGATTTTAATGTATAATAAATGTTACAAGTCAATTAATATTAAATGACAAGGAAGCCACGAGTCAAACTTAAAAACTAAATGACCCCACGTACGGACCCTGCCCCAAAAGTACCCATTAAACTGGCTGCGTTACCGCGCTGGATTGCCAGCGAGACCTGTTGGACAATAAACCACCCAGAGCGCGGATCCCGCCCCTTTCCCCGCAGGCGCCTCCCAAGCTCCTGCACCAGTGTCTTAGCTTCAGAGCCCCACGGTCCAGCCGTCTCCACAGAAAAAGGGACAAAATCATACGCCGACTCTAGGCAAGCGTATTTGGAGTGTTTCACTCTTGCGGCCATCTCGGCGCCACCCCCAGCGCACTGTTGGGTGGTGGAGAGATGACAAGCCGCAAAAGTACTAACACATGTGGCATCCCAGATGAGACACCGACCCTTCCGCCACGGAATCAGCGTAAGGCCATCCGGCCGTTTGCCGTCCGAACGAGAAAGACCCGGGGGCTCCAAAACGCATGGAACCTCGGCGGAAACGAAAGCCGTATTATCTCGTTAATAGCGTGATGACGGGGCCTTCGTCCCGCACATCGCACACAACTCAAGCCGTGCAGACCGGACGCATCAACATGCGTACCGCATATGCAAACATGGGGTTCACAAACTCCAACAAGTCTCAACTCACAACAAGTCTTAAATCGAGTTCTGAAGGATCGATTTCCGATTAATCGATCTTTCGATCTTTTTTCTACGGCAGCTTTTTTTTAGGACATCTGGAAAGTAAATATGTCCTGAACTTTTTCTGTTTTTTAGGTAATCTGAAAGTGTTATTAATCTTATCCTTACTAATATTATAAATGCGAAAGTAACCCTGTCTGTCTGTCTGCTACGCTTTCACGTCTAAACCACTGGACCGATTTTGATAAAATTTGGTACAGAGATGGACAAAAGCTTGAAAAAGGACATAGGCTACTTTTTATCGCGAAAAAATGGGTATAAGGGGTTGAAATAGGGGATGACATTTTGTATGGAAATTCGTCATTTTCGATGATAGAACCACGAATCTTTGTAGTAAGGTACCTGATAATAAATGAATACATATTCGTTCAAGCGTTTTGGAAATTTTATTTACATGGAGATGAAATTCAACTCCTAAAATACCAAAAAGCATACAGCCGAAACCACCGGGCCTAGAAACGTATTTTTTTTACACCATCGTATTTCTTTATTTCTTGAGGTGCACGAGCACTAGCAAAGGATTTTTGGAAATTCACGCCCTTAAGGGGTTAAAAAGCATATAGCCCTTCACGTCGAAACCACTTAACCGATTTTGATGAAATTTGGTACAGAGATGGACTAAAGCTTGAGAAAGGATATAAGACTACTTTTATCGCGAAAAAATAGGTATAAGGTTGAAATAGGGGAAAGTATTTTCTTTTTATATCGTCTTATTTCTTGGGGTATACGAGCACTAACAAAGAATTTTTGGAAAATCACCCCCTTAAGGGGGTGAAAAGCGTATAGACTAAACTATTAGTGCTAGGAACGTAAAACTTTCTATGTAATTCTCTTTCTTTTGTTGTAAGTGAGCTCTAAGAAATTATTTTATTAAAATCAACTCCTAAAGGAGTGCAAAATATATAGCCAAAATCATTAGGCCTAGAAACGTGAAATATTGTATAAAGTTGCTTTTCTTGGGGAAAGAGAGATTTTTGCAATTTTAGCCTTAAGGGGGTGAACAGCGTTTAACCGAAATCACTGAGCCTAGGAAGGATCATTTTAGTACACGGTCGGCTTTCTTGGATTACCCCAAGATTTTCTTAGTGCTCACTTACCAAGCACTATGAAAAAATTTTTGGGAAGGATAAGCGAGCTCTAACAAAGAATTTTTGGAAATTCAACCCCTTTTTTTTTTTTTTTTTTTTTGTGGGTGGGCCGTGGTCGGCGCGCCTCCGCACCACTCCGTCCGGGGCGACAGAGGGGCTTAAGCACGCAACTCCCGCGACCCACCCGAAAACCACGTCGCCTTCGACGTTGGGCCGACCACTGGAGCAGCGTTAACTTGTCGTCAGTGGCCGGCCCGACGGAATACCCCCTATTGGGGTACCCTCCCATCGACCGACGTCCCCCCCTCGGGGAGGACGTCGGTCTTTCCTCACGCGGTCGGCCTCTCGGCGGGTGACGGACTAATCCCCGGTCACGTCACCCGCGGCCTCGGCTAGGGCGGCATGAGGCGCAGATAGTTGCGCCTGCGCCGCCCCAGTCGCCGGTGGCGGATCTCCTCATCGAGGCTGCGCTCCTCACGCAGGCGATCCGCCGCCTCCTTCCGCGAGATCACTGTCTCGCAGAAGGCTGCGACCGCGTCCCAATTCCCGACGCTGTCGACCATCGCCCTAGCGATAGCCGGCAGCGTCAGGTCCGTACCGATGATTGCGACGAGTTCACAGCGCTGCACTGCCCAAGCCCCGCAGGCCTCGAGCGTATGGCGCGCCGTGTCCTCGTCGCAATCGCAGTGGTGGCAGGACGGTGTACTCTCCCTCCTAACGACCTTGTGCAGGTATTTGGCGAAGCACCCATGCCCCGTCAAAACCTGCACCAGTCGGAAGGAGCACCCCGTGCCGCCTCTCCAACCACTGCATCAGCACCGGCCGGAAGGCCTCCACGGTTCGCACCCCGAACCGAGGCCTCTCCAGCCGGACTGCCCAACGGGCGATGACGTCTCGGCGGGCGTCGACGCGCCAAGCGGTGAGATCCCTTAACGAGACCACACCGCCCTCCGCTCGCACCCCCGTCACCCGCCGATATAGTCCGGCGAGCATCTCCGCCTCCAGGTCCCACAGGGAAGTCCCGGCCAATAGGCACGCTGCCTCCGTCGCCACCGTGCGGTATCCGCGAATGGCCCTGACCACCGTGACCTTCTGTGGTCGCCACAGAAGGGCCCTAAGTCGGGCGGTCATGGACCCCGCCTACACCGGTGCGCCGTACAGGGCCATCGACCGGATGACCCCCGCGTACAGCCGTCGGCACGCAGCGCTCGGTCCGCCCACGTTCGGCATAAGCCACGATAGGGCGGACGCCGCGCCGACGAGCCGCGGAGCGAGCCTACGGAAATGCTCCCGGAACCACCATCGCCCGTCGAGCACCAGGCCCAAGTACCTCATATGGGCCCGGATGCTGATGTCGACCGAGTGGACGGTGATCGAGACGCCGATGGGAGGGCTCATAGCGCGCCCATGGAACAAGAGGGCCTCCGTCTTGTCCAGGGCGACCCTCAACCCCAGCGCCTCGATCCGCCTGACGACCTCCTTGGTACCAGAAGTCGCCAGGCTTACCGCCTCTTCTAGCGTCCCACCGCGGGCTGTGACGAGCGTGTCGTCGGCGTAACAAATCACGCCCAGCCCGGGCGGGAGGCTCCCCCTCAACGCCCAGTCGTAGCCGATGTTCCACAGGGTGGGTCCGAGGACTGACCCCTGTGGGACACCGCACGTCATGGGCGTTCGCACGACGTCCCCTGCTCGGTCGGTGCAGAGGACGCTGCGCCCCTCCAAATAGTCTGCCTCTAGCCGCCTCAGGTAAACTGGCACCCGTGATACCGGAGCGCCTCCCTGATGCAGCTGAATGGCAGACTATTGAATGCGTTGGCGATGTCTAGGGACACCACCAACGGCATTCCCCCGCCGGTGACGGCCTCAGTCGCCACGGCCCTCAGGCGCAACAGAGCCGCGATCGTCGAACGACCCCTCCTAAACCCAAACTGGGCGTCCGACAGATCGGGCCCCGTGCCGACGAGGTGCCGCTCGATGCGGGCAGCTACCACCCTCTCCAGTAGCTTGCCCGTGTCATCGAGCAGCACGATAGGCCTGTAGGCCGAAGGCGACTCCGGAGACCGTCCCGGCTTCGGCAGGAGCACCAGCCTTCCCTCCTTCCAGCACCCAGGGAACCGTCCGGACGCTAAACACGCGTCGAACAGCCCCCTGAGGCGGGGTCCCAGGTGTTCGAGGACCAGGGCCAGCACGCGGTTAGGAACACCGTCGGGCCCGGGGGCGGTAGACTTTGCGCGCATGCGCGTCACCGCCACCCCCATCTCGGGTTCCGTGATGGGCGGAACACTGTCGTCGTCGGCCTCCCGGTCAGTGTCTGGGAAATTCAACCCCTAAGAGGGTGAAAGTGTATAGCCAAAGATACCGGGCCTAAGAATGTGAAATTTTATATACCGATCGGTTATTTGGGGTAAGCACTCTCTAAGAAACAATTTTGGGCTGCCCCAAAAGGATAAAACGCATATAGTCGAAGACACCCAGCCAATGATATATCATCATTATTTTGCTCTTATCCTAATTACTTTGGATCGACGCGATATGTAGGTACTTTTCTGCCATTGTAGATATATTGCAAAGGTTCTAGCAATATTTTATGACCTGGCGGACGACATTGTTGGCCAGACGGCATCACCAATTGGTCCAGGTCGATGTAAATCTTTGTCTTAGTAGTATTTTGCGACATCCACGAACAATGAAAGCGTGGTAATATTTCTAGCAGCTACCAGACAGTAAGTTACAATCAAGATATTATTCCAATTTTCTATCTCTACAAATAAATTTTGAAGCGTTTATTTATCTATCAAAATAATAGGTTTTATTTATGCTCACACAATACGGTCCAAATTTTTTTGTCTGTCTGTCTATTCGTTACAGATAATCTTCAAAATGGCTGGACCGATATTGATTACATTTTACCATCAAATCTATCAAGCGTACATAAGGAATAACTTATACTATATTTTATCCCAGGCTATATTTTATCCCGGTGTGGTTGAAGCAACCTTGAGAATCGACCTACGATTTTAAAATTATTTCACTAATGGAAAGCTATTTTTAAGCGAGTAACATATTTAAGCTATTTTTATCCCGATATTCCTACGGGATCGGGTACAATGGCCGTGAAATCACGGGAATTTAATGGTTTTAAAAGGTAATTCACTAATGAAAAGCTATATTATCAGTGAATGCCATATAAGGGCTATTTTCATCCCAGTATTTGCCCGGAAACGAGAACTAAACCGGGGGATGTCGACCAATTTTTAAAAATGCTACCTAT
This sequence comes from Lymantria dispar, assembly GCA_032191425.1. Lineage (NCBI taxonomy): Eukaryota > Metazoa > Arthropoda > Insecta > Lepidoptera > Erebidae > Lymantria > Lymantria dispar. Next base: position 427,381 of record CM063450.1, on the reverse strand, counting down.
GTTATCAGCGAGTAACATAGGCAATTTTTATCTCTGATATTTCTGGGATTTATATTTTTTTTTTCACACATGTAAATTTATAATATCAGCGAGTAACATAGGCATTTTTTATCTCGGTATTGGCATGGGAATGGGGTCTACGTGAATGAAACTGCGGATGTTTGATTGATATAATTTTTTTCACCAATGGAAAAGTACGTTATCAGAGACTAAGGAAAGACATATTTACTATCGTATTTGCACGGGAATCTGAACTACAAGGCTGGAAGTAATATTCAAATGTGAAAGTTTGTGAAGATATTTGGATGTTTGTTACTCAATCACGCTTAAACTGTTGAGCAGATTTGGATGAAAATTGACACGTAGATAGAGTATTTCTTAAATTAAGAAATGTAATACTTTTTATGGCGATAATATTCTTTACGATAATTGTTCAATATTCAAGTAAATTTTAAGCGGGCGAAGCCGCGAGCAAAAGCTAGTAATCTTATATACATAAAAATAAATCTGCGAAATGTATGTTCGCGCATAACTTCAGTACGGCTGGACCGATTTCGCTAATTGTTTTTTTTAAATATTCCTTGAAGTACAAGGATGGTTTTGACGCAGAGAAAAATTCAAAAACTGCCTAAAAAGGTCTAAAAACAACACCTTTCTAAACTCCCATACAAACGACAGCGAGCCCAAAGAAGATAAAATAAACGTCAATTTTTCTGGCAAATTAAAAACGTGTTACCTACTCTGCGCAAAATGAAGTGTTGGAAACAAAACATCTTTTCAGTCAGATATTTTGATTTAATATTTTTTATCTATAATTAAATATTCTACAACATTCGACATAGTATACTGTTAGCGACGCAATATAATTTAAATCTCCCGCGAAATCGTCGCATCTCGTAGTTTCCGCTCGCGACGTGATAATCAGAGCCATCTAGGATTAAAGCCGAATATAATTTGGAGAAAACAACATCTAGCGCTAGCGCTATCTAGTTACGGACGACACTCGACAGTACTTTTTCCAGTAAAAAGAAATAGCATCAATTTATTTTATAATATACGGTCAATAGCGACATCTTGTATTGAATAGCAATACCACAAAGAACGTTCTAGCATGGACTATTCTGGAAAGGAAAGACGGTGATAGCAAGTATGAGACAAGGATGGAAACAACAACAAATGGAGTCTAGTATTTTCTACGTATTTCGGGAGCGAGAATATTAGAATATATAAGCGGGATCGTGAGGCAGAGCAAGGAAATTCAGTTCGAAATTTCGAATATAATTCAATTCAGTTCATACGCCATTGTTCAGTTGCGGCGACACGAGATTTACGTTTACTGCGCAACAACTGGAAATATTACTCCGTCAAATGGATATCAGGAAATTCTTTGAAAGAGGTGAGTCAAACCAAAACACATATGTACCTAATATGATTATTTGATTTGTTTTAGGGGGGGGGGGGGGGCTCTCTTGTAAGTGTATAGGAAGTAAATGATATTTGAATGTGATGTTTTTATAGGTATCTTGATCTTTATTTATTACCACGTTTTTATTAGGTCGCTTTCTTGTCTGTCTGTTTGTCTGTTCGGTACAAATCTGGCAATTGATTTTAAACTAACTTCCCGATCTCCCGATGAGCTAGAGGTTTAAAATTTTGACTGTAGGTCAGAAGTGGATAACAATACAATATTAGATTGTTTTCTTGTCTATCTGTTTGTTTGTTTGTCTGTTCCGTACAAATCTTGCAATTGATTTTAAACTAACTTCCCGATGAGCTAGAGACTTGAAATTTTGACTGTAGCACTGTAGGTCAGAAGTGGATGTTTGTTCGTTTGTTTGCTTGTTTGTTTGTTTGAAAGTTTAAAAAACATTACACATTTTTTATGACTAAAAAGCAGAAAATAAAAAAATAAATATTTTTTTCTTTTAATATACCACGTTTTTAAAACGGACTAAAAAGTATAACGAAAAACGTAGGACGCAAGAAAAAAATAAGATAGGTAATGATAAAAAGTGTAAAAAGTAGCAGTCGTTGAGAAACCTCATGTTAGATGAGCTTTCTCATTGACTGCTACTTTTTATGCATATATATTTGCAGTAGAATAAAATTTGTAATTTAGGTATCTATCTATTTCATGCGCCCCACGTTTTTCGTATTAAATTTATCAAGAATTTCTGTAACTGTTATAAATTAAAAATGCTTAGGTCAATTTATATGGCATTAGAAAGTATTATATATATAATTATGTTTGTGTATCCTTTTTTTAGGGACAACACGCGAAAAAATAAAAAAAGATCGGGAAAGTAGCAGTGGAAGCGATGAAAATGACAACCGTGATAAAACTCGTGTAATGCCAAGATCATTGCATGCTAACATTGGACAAGCGTCACATTCTCCAGCAGAACCTGTAAATATATTTGTTGCCGACTACTCTTCTCCATCGACAGCCCAACAAACTTATGGCGTCAACGTCGATCCTGAAATTATAGTGGACGATGGCTATCATGAAAATGATCTGGGTCGTTATGTTGGGTTGGTTACTCAGCTATCGACGGAAAAGAAGAGGGAGTTTTTGTTTTGTTTTATTGTTACACCTATTGGAGCATCTACAAGCTCAAACACTTCATTCTTTTTGAACGACTCCCACTCTTCTTTCATTGCCTTCCTCCATTGCAGGCCTTCAGGACCACTCAAAGCCTCTTTCACTGTCTGTTCAGGATCTGCTATGGACAACAGGACACTATTGTACCTATCAGGTTGTCGTCGCTCTCTCTTTGGTCTGCCAAAGATCTTAGGGTCTGATACCGGTGTGCTAATTGGGCTGCTGCTTGGCGATGGACTTTTAGGAACATAGGTCTCATCAGCCTCAAAGAATGTTTGCTGGGATGTCTCACTGTCATAGCTAGAATGAGATTCTGACTCTGATCGTTCTTCACTACCATGATCCCCCACTGAACGATCACCTTCTTCAGGAACTGGAACTTCTTCTACACACCATGTTGCATCAGTGGCGGCAGATGCTCCTCCTGAGATTGTTCGTTCCATCACTACTACATCACGGCTTGTAGTGACTAGGTTTTTAATTGGATCATATATTCTGTAGCCCTTTACTTGTTCAGAGTAACCAACAAGAATCTGTTGCCTAGCTTTCTTGTCCCACTTGGCTCTCCTTTCTTTCGGGACATGCACCATCACGGGACTACCAAATATACGTAAATGGCTCATTTTTGGTTTCTTGCCATACCATACTTCATATGGTGTCTTGTCCTTCAGGCCTGATGCTATAGAACGGTTTTTCAAGTAAACAGCTATAGATGCCGCTATTGCCCAAAACTTTTTTTCTAACTTAGCATCGTATAATAAACATCTAGCCTTCTCTACAATTGTTCTATTATTACGCTCTGACATTCCGTTTTGTTCGGGTGTGTAGGGATTAGTTTTTTGGTGTAAAATACCATGTTCTTTCAAATAATCTTCCATCCCTTTCGAACAAAACTCTCCGCCATTATCAGTTCGCAACACCTTGATGTAGGTCTGCTTCTGCTTCTCCACTGAGAACTTAAATTCTCTAAAGAATTTAAATTCTCTAAAGAATTTAAACACCTCACTCTTTTCCTTCATAAAATATATAAATGACATGCGGCTGTAGTCATCTACAAAGAGTAGGTAGTATCTTGCTGATCCAATGGATTTTGTTTCCATTGGATCGCACACATCAGCATGAACAATTTCAAGCACTTCTGATGCTCTTGTGCCTATGGAAAACGGTAGACGTGATAGCTTTCCTTCACAACATGCCACACAGTTCGCTTTTGACAAGTAATTACTGCCTTCATAGCTGACACCTTCCACGGCGCCATTCTTCATTTTACTCAAGTCATTGCTGTTTATATGGCCTAGCCTTCTATGCCACAACAATGCATTTTCTTTAGCAAGTAAACAATTGTTAAATTCTATTACTCGTAAGTCTAACTTGTACACACCATCAGTTAAATTAGCAACTGCCACTAATTCTTTCTTCGCATTGTATATTGAACACTGACCTTCTGAGAAAGAAACACTGTTGTTATTTTTGATGAGCTGGCTTACTGACAATAAATTTATCGTCAGGCTTGGTACCAATAACACATCTTTGATTGTTATATCGTAGCCTTGCTGCGTAGATATTTCAACGTTGCCTTTGCATGAGACTTGAAGTTTTTGTTGATTTGCCACCATAATATCTGGGAATGTCTGTGGGCGCGAAACGTCTTGCAACCAACTGTCAACAGCCGTCATGTGTACACTGACTCCCGAATCTACGTACCACTCTTCTTTACTGTATTTAGCACTCAGGAAAACTGCACTAAATGCATTTGAGAATTTATTTCTGCTTGATTTTTCAACCATTGGACATTGATTCCGATAATGACCCGGAGTTTTACATTTATAGCAGATAATTTTTCTGTTTCCTTCTGTCACTTTGACATTTGACGTCGACGTCACGCTCTGATTGGTGCTGCCAGGTCTCGGTCTTTGTTTCGACCATTTTGAAGCAAACGCCGATTCAGAATTCTGCGTTTCGTTAGATGTCGCTGCTGTCATCTCTTCCGGTTCCATATCCAATAACTTTGTCTTGATGACGTCAGCTGTGATTTGAATGCCGGAATGTTCGACGGCCATTATCATTGGCGAAAATCTTTCTGGCAATCCTGCCAGCATTAAAGATCCAACCCACTGATCTGTGAGCTCAAATCCAGTGCCACTCAGCCTTTGTGATGTCTCCACAATTTGAGTTACGTAGGTGGTCATATTCTCACAATTTTCTCATCTTATTGAAATTAAGTGACGCAATAACGAAATTTTTTTCGAAAATCCTGAGTCGTCAAACAGGGATTTGAGTCTATCCCACAACTCTTTCGAAGTTTTCGTTGACTTAATATGTACGTACAAAGTTGGATCTATGGTCAGGGATAATTTAGCACGTGTCTTCGCATCATCTTCGGGCTTAATTTCTTTTCCCTCCACTGGCTTCACACAATGTACCAACATACCTTCCAATACGAGTAAATTTTCAGCGGCAAAGTTCCACACATCATAATTCTCTCTGCCTTTTAACTTTGGCACACTGGCTAAATAGTTCGTTGACATCTTGCACAACACGACCGTAACGAGAAAAATATCTTAAAAACTCACAATTCTTGGAAAAACTGGGATAAGCCCATAACCTAAAGTAAACGAGTCGGTTATTCAGTGCATACTAATTTTATTAATGTACCTCCATACTGACAATATAAATCTGTCATCCGTGGATTATTACTGTTACATATTTTAATGCATAGATGTCACTATTGGTATATTTTGATACATTTACAACAGAAACTATGCTCCAAACCTATCACGATTGTGTGAGACGAGATGGTCTGAAAAATATAAATCAATCAGAAAGTTTTCTCAACATTTCCCAGAGCTTGTGAAATCGAAAATAAAAGTCAATTTTCATGATTTTTTTTTCAATATACCCGACCGACCATCATGACCATCATATGAGCTGCCCCCTCCTATCTGAAATCCTGGGTACGCCCTTGTTCTGAACGTACTCAACGTTTAGCCACAGAAGTTTTATAATAAATAAATAAATTCTGAAAGTTACTATACCCTCCAAAGTCACTATTCCACGCGGACGAAGTCGCAGGCGCTGCTAGTATATATATATGTCGCAGCGTCACTACCTCTGGCACCACATCTTAATAGTTTTTAAGAATCAACCGATTACGGAGACGTCAAGTATTATACTTGGGTGTGTTCGATACAACGTTGCCAATGATTTTTGATGTTTGTCGTTTGACCGTTAACGTTTGAAATATTACCGAGCTTTCGTTATTGAGAGTGGTCCGTTGAATACGCAGTTGGTAACAAGACTCGGGAGCGATCGGTCATTGTTGCTGAGACGTGGTATCAAATTCACCGCGTTTCCCTAACTCGTAAGTTAGCTGTCGCTATCCGCGTAATTAGTGGTTATAATAGAAAAGTGTTAAATTGTTGAATACAGTTTAAAAGTAGCCATCCGAAGTGTTATTTTATTTCATCGCAATGTGTGACCGATCTGATAGTGATACAGCACGGCGCCCCCCCAATCCCCCCCTCGATATCAGAATTGGGATGTGAAAATACCACGCCACATGTTTTGAATGGTGACGTCAGTGATGAAAAGTGGATGCGGCTATTAGAACATTAGAGTGAAAATTTTATGATGCTTATTCGCGCTATAAAAACACCATCTTCGTCGACGGAGCTGTGTCTATCCGATTTTGATCCCGATCGCTCGGATGTGGACGTACGTATTAATTAATATTGAAAAGGTCGGATAATCTGTAAACCAGACAACGATAAAGAATAAAAATTGTAACCTGTTATTTGCATGCCCAATAGGTAGAACATAGCGAATCATTTATTATAATTATTTATTAAGACCATGTATCACCTATATTCAGCAAATAAATGATATTATTATTTTATGTATCTCCGATTCACGGCTATCTCCCAAGGGAAGATACCCGGTCCTTTGAAAGGCTTACATGGGGATATGGATCCAATACGCAGAGGCCTTTGGAGAAATTTAATGTAAAAATAGGATGGGACATCTACCGATGACACTCCACGTCTGCACATAACACACGTGGACTGCCAACGGGAGGTGTAAAACTATTGTGTGATGATGGTATCTAATAACTGTTTATGGGGTTGGAGGTTTGATGTACTGAGTAACTAAAAACTATTGATTAAAAACTGTCGTCTGCCGTCAATACGTTTATCGTCTTGATCCTCCGAGGTTTGCGTTAGTTTCATGGTGAGATAACGACTGGCCCAGAGGTTTTTATTATTATTAATATGTATCTCCGATTCACGGCTATCTTCCAAGGGCAGATACCCGGTCCTTTGAAAGGCTTACATGGGGATATGAATACAACACGCAGAGGCCTTTGGAGAAATTTAATGTAAAAATGGGATGGGACATCTACCGATGACACTCCACGTCTGCACATAACACACGTGGACTGCCAACGGTAGGTGTAAAACTATTGTGTGATGATGCTATCTAATAACTGTTTATGGGGTTGGAGGTTTGATGGACTAGCTAAACTAAAAACTATTGATTGAAAAACTGTCGTCTGCCTTCAATACCTTCATCGTCTTGAACTTTGGCAGACGGTGACTCGCCAACTCACTGAATGAAATATGGTCGCCACAGACACACAGGCCATACGGGCAACAGGGGAGCAACATTGGTGCAAGTGGCTTGGGGTGTCGAGCGGTGCGGCGCCGGTTTCACCATCACAGTGGTTTCCCCGTAGTTATGCCCTTGAAAATGACACTTCCACCCCCGAGCATATAGCTCTGGCGACCCCTCTCTGACCAGCCGTTCAAGGCAAGCCAGAGTAGAGAATCCTGCGGGCACTCTTCGGTTTCCACTCCAGCCAGCCAATAAAGGCCAGCTGGATACGAGGCCCTGGCCGACTCTCTGGGGCACTCAGGACCGCAGTGTCGCCATTCATATTCAGCACGCCACAAGCTGCCCTGCGGTTTATTGGCTTTCCTATAAATCTTGTGATACATTTTTTCTTTTATATCAAAAGAATTTAGGGAGCCATATAATGTTCCTCCGAGGTTTGGGTTAGTCTCATGGTGAGATAACGACTGGCCCAGAGGTTATTATTATTATTATTACGTGCATGGATTTCGACGGCGACGCTGTCTGTGCATTAGTGATGAAAATCGGCAAGGCTCGTAGCTTATGGTTGCTTTAAGCCGTGCTTTGAACGGATGAGCGTCTATGTGGCAGTCAACAATGTCTTTTCCTGGGATGACCCGGAGCAACTTTAAGGAGCTGTTTATACAAGGTATGATTGTCCTGAGACTAATGCCTCTTTTTTGATGAATTAAGCAAGCTTTCGCCTTAAGGCCACATTTACGGAGACGCGGCGCGTCGCGCGTCGCGATAGGCTGCACGGCCCGCACTAAATTCAAATGTAGGGCGTTGGATGAGTGCGTTTACGGAGAAGCGATTTTACACGCGTTTACTTTTTTTTTTTTCTTTTTTTTTTTTTTTTTTATTGCCAACGGTGGCAAACCAGCAAGCAGCACACCTGATGGTAAGTGAAACTGCTGCACATGGACCATTGCAATACCAGGGGCACAGCCAGGCCGCTGCCTACCGTGAAGGAAATGCTCTTCTTAAACCTCGTTTAAAGAAGGACATGTCATAGCGCTCGGGAAACACAGCAGCAGGTAGTTCATTCCAGAGCTTGCACGTACGTGGGAGAAATGATCGCTGGAAACGTACAGTTGAAGACCATAATGTTTCCAGGTGAAATGGATGAACCCTGCTGCGATGTCGAGTGGTACGTTGGTAGAATGGTGACGGTGGTACCAAGTCAAACAGTTCCTCGGAGCACTCCCCGTGAAAGAGTCGGTAGAGTACACAGAGTGACCCAAAGTCTCTCCGCTGCTCCAGCGACTCCAATCTGTCCGTAAGATTGGGATCCCCGACGATTCGAACAGCCCGTCTTTGCAGGGAGTCAAGTGGGTCTAGCTGATATTTGGGCGCACCTGCCCAGAGATGTGAGCAGTACTCCACTTGAGGACGAACTTGTGCTTTGTATAGCACAAGACGCTGTCTCGGTGTGAAGTACCGCCTGGCTCTGTTCAGGACGCCCAACTTTTTGCTTGCCAATTTGGCTTTGTCCTCCAAATGACTCCCAAACTGGACTTTGCTCGATATTTTGACGCCGAGAATCCCAATACTCTCAGAAATTGAAAGAGTTACTCCTTGGAACTGAGGCGCCATAACAAATGGGTCCTTCTTTGCAGTGAACGCGCAAACTTGTGTCTTTGTGGGGTTGAACTGGACTAGGTTCCGTTCACCCCATTCCGAGGCCCGCCCCAGAGAGCGCTCGACTTCAGACACAAGTTGAACCCTTCTTTCCTGAATACTCCGAGGGATATTCCGTTGCTCAGTGTACCGCTCATCACCCGTACTGTCATCCGCATAGCAACGCATACTCTCGATAGAGAGCATGTCATTGATATGCAGGATAAACAACGTCGGGGAGAGCACCGAGCCTTGTGGTACACCAGCATTAATGGTCATGGTATCGGAGCAGGAGCCATCTACGACGACTTTTATACTCCGACCATCCAAAAAGCTGGCAATCCAATTACAGAGTCCCTCGGGGATTCCGTATGATGGTAGCTTCGATAGAAGTGCCCTGTGCCAGACCCTATCGAACGCCTTTGCGATATCTAGGCTGAACGCCAGTGCCTCACCCTTGCCCTCCAAGGCCTCTGCCCAACGGTGTGTGAGGTACACAAGAAGATCACCAGCCGACCGACCATGACGAAAGCCGTATTGGCGATCACTGATAAGCTGGCGATCCTCAAGGTACTGCAGAAGCTGGCGGTTTATAACCTTCTCCATTATCTTGGAGAGCAAGGATGTTATCGCAATTGGCCTGTAATTCGATGGGTCAGACCGGTCTCCCTTTTTAGGGATCGGGTGGACATGGGCTACCTTCCACGAAGACGGAACCCTATTAGTAGCGTAGGAAAGTCGGTTTAGGCGCGTGAGGATGGGAGTCAATTCAGGGGCGCACGTCTTTAGTACCACTGCAGGGATGCCATCCGGTCCACTCGACTTATGGACGTCTAAAAGCCGCAGCTCCCGCCTAACCGCTCGCTGCGTGATGCGGATTTCGGGCAGTGAGCTTTCACACTGTGGGATGGTAGGTGGTGTGGCAGCTCCGGCATCCAAAGTCGAGTTACAGGCAAAGAATTGACCTAGAAGATCGGCCTTCTCCTTTGCGCTGTGGGCCAGACTACCATCGTGTTTCTGCAGTGGTGGGAGATTGGGCTGGCAGAAGTTGCCTTGTGCAGCCTTGGCGAGCGACCAGAATGCACGACTCCCAGCGGGATAGCTTTGCAATCGCTCGCCAATTCTGGCAACATGTTCCGCCTTGGCTCTGGCAATAGCCTTCTTACTAGATCTAGAAGCGGCGTTAAATTTCCGCTTCACCTCTTTGGCGTTCGGGTCCTGGCATTTTTTGGCCCTATTCCAGGCCCGATATGCGGACTGTTTCTGGCATGCAGCCGTCCTGCAGGTTTTGTTAAACCAGGGTCGGCTGCGGCCACCGACGGGTATTTTGGTGTTGGGGATGAATAATTGCATCCCCGTAATAACCGTTTCGGTAACGCAGTCCGCACAGACGCCAGGGTCCCCAGAGGCGAAGCAAAGCCGCTTCCATGGGTAGGATGCGTAAAACTCGCGCAGTCCATCCCAATCTGCTGACTTATATTGCCAGACTCTGCGAGTCCCAGTCGCCTTAGAACGACTAGGCCTTACAACAGGGGCACTGCTACGGACCAAGCAGTGGTCAGAAGTCCCAAGAGGCGCTTCAACCACTACCTGATATCCGTGCTGGTGTGTAGTCAGCAGAAGATCCAGTAAAGAAGACTCATGGCTCTCAATATCTGGGATACGGGTGGGCTGTGTCACCAGTTGTGAGAGACCATAGGCCGAGACCATATTGAAGAGATGTCGACCCTGGAGGTCAGTGGTTCGGGACCCCCGCCACTCTTTATGATGAGCGTTGAAGTCTCCAAGAACCACCACCTCCGCTGATGGACACTGCTCCAATATTTCGTCAATCCCCCATTGGACGTTCTCAAATAATTGAATTGACCCCGGATCACTGCCATGGGACCTGTAGAGGCATGCGTAGATGCGGGTAAGCCCTCCATAGTCTACGCGTAGCCACAGGATTGACAAGTCACCATGTTCGAGGGCCCGAAGGCGGTGACAGCAGATATCACCTCGGATGAATACGCACACCCCGGCTTTACGACGGAAGGTATGCTCCAACTCGTAGCCGGGGTAATTTAGGTACGAAATGTCATCCGGAGCACCTATCTACGTCTCCGTTAAAAAGAGTAAGGCAGGCCGCGCCGTCTCGAGGTGATGGTGGACGGCGTCGAGATTGCTATGTAAACCCCTGATATTGCAAAAATCCACATCAAGTGTGGATAAGGGGACCGCCGTAGAAAATCGTCTCTTTTTAACTTTCTTGGCCATGATTTTTAATTTAAGAAGAGGAGGAAGGGAGTGTGAATGTGTATAACGGAGTCTGGTGATACCAAAAAAAAAAGGCAGGGCATAGTGCATGGTCGAGGAGTGAGTGTTGTGAGGAGCTGACACGAAGCACGGAAGGGCCCCCGATGCCCCCCCGTGTGTAGCCGCCGAGGTCCACTCCGGTTTCCCACACCGGCACGACGACTACCCAACGGGATTTTCGCCGGTTGGTGGGACAGCCTCCCAGGGAGGATGATCCTGGGTTCGGGTCCCCTGCTGATCGGCAGGTGGCCGGCGGTGACCATTCCCATCGGGTCTCCCTGTACACCATGCCAGCCCCTCACGCTCAATACCCCGACCAAGACCTCACCACCGCAGGTTTCAAGCCTCACCAAAACCCGCCACACACAAACACACCCAGAAAGTTGAGCTCCCGGCTCTCTCGCTCACCGAACGAAGTGCAGCAGCAAATTGCTACTACTCAAACGTCGATCTTCTGCGAGAGTGTGGTACTGCCCCGGACGGACCGGCCCGCGACTGCAGACAAAAGACTGTCTACAGTGTGGTCCTACCACCAATACTTGAAATAGAGCGTGTTTTACGGCCGAGCCCGCGGATGGCATCGTCGCGTCTCACGCGGCGTATATCGTGGCGGCGCACGCAGCGGCGATTCTCAATAAAGCGATGCCTGTGGCGGAACTTTCTGCCAGTCTCATTTGGTAATCGTGCAATACAGACGTAGTCACCGTCGCAATGGAGTATAATATGATCGATTTAGAAGAAAATTGTATGTTAAAAAGTAAGTTATTTAATATAAGGAGTGGCCAAACACTGGACCACTCCTTATATTACACTCCAGCAGCGGAACATGATAAGTTTGGGTCGGTTTAACTGAGAATCCGGCGTGCGCCGCAGCGATGCCCGCCGCGTGCTTCGCTACACGCTTGAGAATACGATGCGGGCGCAGCTGTGGGCACCGTCACTCTTCCCGCCTCGCGTCTCTATAAACAACATCGTATATTGCTATAAGTCTGTGTTTAGGCGTGCGATGATACGAGCTGCTTCACGCGCCGCCGCTACGTAAACAATAAAAACGTCCGACGTGCCGCGAGACGCCTCGCCACATGCGACGCGCGACGTCCCGCGTCTCCGTAAATGAGGCTTTAGCCTGACATGGGGAGTGCTCTGAGGAACTATTTTACGAGGTACCACCGTCAACGTTTTACCAAAGTACCACTCGATACCGCAGCAGAAGTTATTTATTTCACCTGGAAACGTTATGGACTTCAACTGTACATTTCCAGCCATCATTTATCCCACGTACGTGTAGGCTCTAGAATGAACCACCTGCTGCTGTGTTTCCCGAGCGCTATGACATGTCCTTCTTTAAACGAGGTTTAAGAAGAGCATTTTCTTCACGGTGGGTAACTGCCTGGCTGTGCCCTTGGCACTGCACGGGTCCGTATGCGGCGGTATCACTTACCATCAGGTGTGCTCCTTGCTCGTTTGCCACCATCGGCAATGACATATGCTGCTTCATTAATAACCTCCATTATGTCTAGATGGAAGGGCTTATCAACTGAACAGCTTGCTATTGCTACCACGTTAGCACATGCTTTGATCGTCGTGTACACACTGTCATTTACAACCGAAATTACTACCGGTAATCAGTAATAGCAGCAGTTCAAAACCGTTTCACTTCTCGAACGAAAATCCCTTGTTAGTGAACTTATGGTGTGAAGAAAATGTGTATTCATGATAATCGTTCTCCTCTAAAGTCTTTTTACTGTGACCAACTGGGCCACAAGTTTACAGATTGTCTCTCCAAGCGCCGTGCCTATAGGCGACCGAACGAACGTTCGAGTTCACAACCTAACAACCACTCTTAAAACGATGACATCGCCTGCACCGAATCCTGCAACCACCTGCTTTCGCTATCGAGGCCAGGGTCACTACGCATCCAACTGCCCGCAACAAAGCAACCATGACGGGAGCAACAGTAGAGATGCAGCGAAAGAGTAACGAGTTGACTTGTGCATCGTGAATTTGTCTAGAGGAACACTACGCCATAACAGTGAGCAGTTCTCATTTCATTGGGGTTCTGATGTCATGTACTCTTTGGTTCGGAATCGGTTGTTGCAAAGCTTAGTGGCAAAAGGTTTAACAACCATGTAGCTTGTGGTTGGAATAGGTCAGACTTCTGTGCATTCTACAATACAGATTTTAGTAATGGTTGACATCGATGATATTACCTTAGAAATTCTTGTTGACGTTTTGACTGACTATTGCTTGTGAGCTTCTTAAACAAGGCTTAGCGATTTAAATGTCTGCTAACTAGTTGGTTTCTTTTAGAAATCTCATGTTATCCACTGTTAAGGCTTTAAGTCATTCCTGGACGTTCTTCCGTCCTAAGCCAATCCGATTCCCTTATTTAAACACGCCAACATTCACACTGACCGTGGCGCCACCTAGACAAAACGAGTACCGATTCAACGCGGCGCGCCGCCAGTCACAAAAAAATTCTCTGTGTGAAAATTATCAAGAAAAACTGATGCGTGAGTACCTTTGAATCCTACCTAATTCCAGACTAAAGCTGAAACATTAAAATAGTGGTCCTTTTCGAGCGCGAATACCTAGGATTTACAGTAAATATTAATTGTAAACTACCTAGCAAATTTGCATCATAATCCGACCAATTTAAGTTGGACGGCATTTCTTAGAGTATTGTACGGATTCATAGATCACCAACTATACATTATAACATTTTTATACCCACATATTATTTACGTATATACAGTAAAAGAATTTTATTGTAAAATTGTATTTAAACTAATCCTTTTGTTCGTTAACAAAAGAAAATAAGCATAATTTCCACACAAAATTAACGAATAATATAATAATTCACCTATAAATTAATACTAATTACATAAAATATTATTTATATCATTACATACTTCATTTTAGTTACTTTTATTTATACGTAATTCTATAATAATGGAAGAAAGTAAACTTAAGAGGCTGCAGTCTCAAGGTGAATATGTATTCCGAGCTATACAAATCCTTTACGACTTATCTCAACAAATGGTTCAAGATTGTTCAAAGGTATCAGCATTTAAAGCGCGTTATACACAAATACATTCAATTCGTGAGGAATTTATCAATCTTTCAGAACAAATACATACAATACAATTAAAGTTAAAACCTGATGAAGACATAAATCATTTTGCACTCGATGCGTTTGACGAATTATATTATGCTGTTATAAGCGCCGCTGACGAGTTATCAGCACCACATAACGCTAACACTTCACTAAAAGGGGTAGGCAGGTTAACAGGTAATGTTCGGCTACCTAAGCTTGAATTATTTCGATTCTCGGGTCGAATAGAAGACTATCAAACATTTTTTGATACATTTAGTGCTTTGGTACATGAAAACGACTTGATTTCGAATATCGAAAAATTCCATTATCTCATCTCGTGTTTATCGGGGAACGCGTTAACATTAGTGAAGGGCTTACCAGTCACTGCGGATAATTATAAGGTCGCTTTTGATGCTCTAATTGAGCGATATCAAAATAAACGAATATTAGCAATTACTTATTTAGAAAAAATCTTAATTATCCTAATTTAAAGGGTACTTTTCAAGAATTGCAAGAATTTACAAATATGCTTTTTGAATCTACTCAAGCGCTTCACGCTATTAATATAAACAATTTAGGTGAATTTATATTATTTTATTTAGCATCTCGATCCTTGGACGTCGATACTCGCAAACGGTTCGAAAGCTAGAACGGTTCCCAAATACCCACTTCTGCCGAATTGTTAACATTTCTTCAAGAGTATGTAAAGATCTTAGAAAGTACGCAATTATCATCGAACTCCAGCTCACGCCAGCTGGTCGGTCAAAATATTTCTATCGGTAAAGTGAACGCGAAAAAACTACTGGCAACTAACTGGCAAACTAGCGGCGGATTAAAACGCTCATCACACGTTACCGAATCTAGCCCAGGAGCATTCAAATGTTTATGTTGCGGCAATATGCACACAATATATAAGTGTCCTACCTTTCACGCGTTCAATTCCCGTGCTAGACTAAATTTCATTAAAACCAAAACAGTTTGTACTAATTGTTTGCGCTCCAACCATGTCATCGAACAGTGTAAATCAAAAACCACTTGTTCAGCGTACGTAATCATACCTTGCTTCACATTGATGCAACTCGGAACGTGAACGATATCGTCCAAGCTAGTACAAGTGCACACGTCGGTTCCAGTCAGCGTACGGTGTTGTTAGGTACATGTAAGCTACGCGTGTATAACACTGCTAATAACACATATCAAATTGTGCGAGCTCTTATCGATAGCGGTGCGCAGGATTCATTTATAACATCAGTATGCGCTCGGAAACTAGGCCTTAAGCTTCATCGTTGCAACTTTATTGTAGCTGGACTAGGCAAAAATACCGTATTACAAGTTAGAGGTTTTACTGAATGTATTCTGCGTCCTCTTGCTTCAGAGACTCCGCAATATACAATAAAACCGATAGTCTTAGATCAAATAACGACACATATGCCTAACGTTCAAGTGCCGTCAGTCGTCCGGAATTCTTGTCAACATTTATTTCTTGGAGACCACGACTTCGATAGGCCTGGACCGATCGATTTATTAATCGGTGCTGAGTTGTTTCATGAGATCTACGACGGTCAACGCATTCAGCTAGGTCGCGGTTTACCTACCGCCCTACATAGCGTATTCGATTGGATACTTACTGGTACACTTGATACTGAAACATCAACTCCCTCTTTTTCTGTCACTTCGCTACTAACCGCTACATGCGCACTCGATGAACAGGTAAAAAGGTTCTGGAAAGTTGAGAAGCCACCGCGCGCGTGTAATATGGTGCCCGAAGACGAGATCTGTGATCATATGTATACAGATCTTACCTATCGAGAGCCGATGAGCCGGTCGCCATGTTGTGCCTATGCTCATAAAAAATCGTGACGGCTCTCTAGGCGATTCGTTTACTAGTACCCTGTCGCGGCTTAATAATCTCGAGAAGAAGCTTACCCGGAATGAACAGCTAAAAACTGAATACATAAATTTTATGCGTGAATACGAAAGCTTGGGTCACATGTACGCTGTAACGAAATCGTTTTCTGAGGATATTGATCGTCATTTCATTCCACATCACTGCGTTATTCGACCAGAGAGCTCAACGACGAAACTTCGTGTCGTCTTTGATGCAAGTTGTAAGACAACTAACGGTCTATCTCTAAACGACATAGTCTACACTGGTCCCAAACTTCAAGTTGACATCATCGACATTATAACTAACTTCCGACTCCATACAGTTGTGTTCACCTGTGACATCGCAAAATTGTATCGCCAAATACTAATTAGGCCTGGTGATCGTTGCTATCAACATATTCTATGGCGCGATACTCCCATTGATCCAGTGAAGGAATACGAACTTTCTACTGTCACATATGGAGTCACTAGTTCTCCTTATCTCGCCATACGAACCCTTCGACAGCTAGCAACCAATTGCGAGACCAAGTATCCCCGCGCTGCTGATGTCCTTCGTCATGAAACATTTATGGATGACGTTACGACCGGAGCGCCCTCTGTGAGAGAAGCCCTCGAGCTTAAAGATAACTTATGTAAACTTTTAGAGCATGATCAATTTGAGCTGCGGAAATGGAGTAGCAATTCTGCATCATTTTTGCAAACTCTGCCAATCGATGATTGTCAATCACCGAAAGTATTTTCTGATGAAAACAGTGAATCAGTGCTTAGAATCTTAGGAGTTCAATATAACCCACAAAGGGATCACTTCACGTATACATATTCGCCAATCATAGACACCGACTATACGAAGCGTTCCATTTTATCGAATGTAGCCCGTATATTCGACCCACTCGGTTGGCTAACACCTGTTATACTTAAGGCAAAATTGCTCCTTCAAGATTTATGGCGCTTAAGGCTCTCGTGGGATGAACAACTTCCTAGAGACTTATCTCAAGACTGGTGTACATTTATATCAGATCTTAACAATTTAAATCTAATAAAAATACCTCGTCATGTCATACCTTCACAAGCAATGGAATTCCAAATCATAGGATTTTGTGACGGATCCACAAAGGCCTATATGGTTGTTCGGTTTATCTCCGTGCGGTGACGGATCATAGGGTTGAAGTCCATCTACTTATTGCCAAGTCCAAGGTCGCGCCCTTGAAGGTCCTTACTGTCAACCGTTTGGAGCTTTGCGGTGCTGTTCTACTCTCCCGTGTAGCCGGTAAAATATATGCCTTGCTTACAAATAAGTTGAACATATCACAATCATATCTATTTACCGATAGTTCCACCGTGCTTTCCTGGTTAAATACTGAACCACATAAACTTAAAACATTTGTAGCGCATCGCGTAGTACAAATCACCGATGCTACTAAACAGTTTGTGTGGCTTCATGTGTCCACGCACGACAACCCTGCGAATTATTGTAGGCGTGGATTACCATGCTCGCAATTAGCGAATTGTGAAGCGTGGTGGTCAGGCCCACAGTGGCTCACTAGTATACAAAGCGACTGGCCTGTTTCAGCATTTCAACAGCAGGATAACCTTCCAGAGCTCAAAGCATGCTTAAATAGTGTCAATCTATTAACTCAGGAACTCGATGTACTACATGTCCAATTAGAACGGTCATCCAGCTTGTCTCATGTGCAGAGAGTAATAGCCTGGGTATATCGATTTATCTACAATATTAGACGGAAACACTCTGAGCGAAATTTATCCTCATTTCTCACTACCACGGAGCTGGATCACTATCAATCACTCGTTTCGTGAAATATGTTCAGGATCAAAGTTTTAGTGATGTCCGATCCCTCTTGGAGAACAACAAAACGCTTCCGCGACATATCGTCAAGTTATCACCATTTGTAGACTCCAGTGGAGTAATCCGTGTAGGGGGACGACTTAAACAAACCGACTTACTAGACAATACGAAAAATCGGTATTTATTACCTTAAACCTCACGCTTGAGTCAACTCCTTATCGACCATTATCATATACCTACTTTATTTACACTGTGGACCTCGTCTCTTGCAGTCATTCATACAGCGTCGATTTTGGATTCTTGGCTTACGAAATCTCATTAGATCCCGATTAGCGAGATGCGTAATATGTTTTAAAGCTAAGTCTAGCCATTTACAACCAGTGATGGCCAACCTACCACCATCTCGTCTGACACCAGGTCATTGTTTTCAGACTGTCGGAATCGATTTTGGGGGTCCTTTTATAATAAAGGAAAGTCGACGCCGTAACGCACGAACTTATAAAGCGTATCTCTGTCCTTATTATTTGTCATACGACTAAAGCCATTCATCTTGAATTAGTTACGGAACTAACTACAGAAGCGTTCCTAGCAGCCTTCGATCGTTTTACATCAAGAAGAGGTCTATGCCAAGTCATTATTACTAATGGTGGTACAAACTTTGTTGGCGCTAAGCGGTACCTATCAGAAGTATCTAACATGCTTCATACAGAACGAGAGTTAATTGGCCGACAACTTGCCTTTCGTAATATAACGTGGAAACTTAATCCAGCGGCGGGGGCACATTTCGGCGGCATCTTTGAACGAAGCATTCGTTCTAGCAAGTATCGCCTAAAAAGAACGGTAGGAGCTCAAGTTCTTACTTATGAGGAATTTTATACGGTTCTTACTAAGATTGAAGCGATGTTAAACTCTCGACCGTTAATGCAGCTTTCATCCGATCCGAGTGAGTTAGATGCTCTCACCCCAGGACATTTTTTAATCGGTCGTCCACTAGTATCCCTCCCGGAACCAAACCTAAATCAAACCATCACATTGCGTACGCGTTGGCAATTATTATAGAAATTAACTCAATCACTGGCAACGTGATTATCTTCATACACTACAACAGCGTACAAAATGGTTCAAACACGATAATCGTCAGGTTAAGATTAACGATCTTGTTACCATCTTTGAACCTTACTTACCACCGAACGAATGGCGTTTAGCTCGCGTCGTTCAGTTACATCCCGGCAAGGATAACGTTACTCGCGTTGTGACTGTAAAAACATCTAAGGGCTTACTGGTAAGACCTACGGTAAAAATTTGTCCTCTACCTATCTATGAAATAAATTAATTACATTAAATTTATTTTAACCTTTTCAAAATATAAAATAATTTACTTTCTCTCACATAATTACTTAATTTTTAAATTTTTTTTACACTCTTATAATATAATTTTAACAACACATTAAACAAACTAATCTTATACTCATCTAACGAATATCTACAATCTAACTAACAATCATAAAATCTATGAATCTGTATCTATACTCTAATGCTTTAGGGTTACGAACCCGCGATTTAACTTTGAAATCCACGTTGATTTCATGTAGGGGGATATGTTAAGGCTTTAAGTCGTTCCTGGACGTTCTTCCGTCCTAAGCCAATCCGATTCCCTTATTTAAACACGCCAACATTTACACTGACCGTGGCGCCACCTAGACAAAACGAGTACCAATTCAACGCGGCGCGCTGCCGGTAACAAAAAAATTCTGTGTGTGAAAACTATCAAGAAAATCGAGTCAAGCTGATGCGTGAGTACTTTTGAATCCTACCTAATTCCAGACTAAAGCTGAAACATCCACTAAAGTGAACTTCAATCTGATGATGGTAACACCATTAACTTCATTATTACTGACGAGATCAAAAGATAATGAAGGGGTTAGACCTTCGAAAGCGAGTGTAGTATGCAATTAGCTCTCAATTGTACTATCAATAGGGTTACGAAACGTTCACCTCTGGAGCTTATGATAGGCAAGGTAGCCAGACCATTTTCCTTAATGACAATGTGTTTGATTTTGTCACAGAGATGACAATATGTGTTTTGTTATTGTCACAGGGATGACAATTTGTGTTTGATTATGGGAGTCACAGGGATGACTGCCTGTGTGTTTGTTATTGTCACAGGGATGACAATTTGTGTTTGATTATGCGAGTCACAAGGATGACTCGCCTGTGTGTTTGTTATTGTCACAGGGATGACAATTTGTGTTTGATTATGGGAGTCACAGGGATGACTGCCTGTGTGTTTGTTATTGTCACAGGGATGACAATTTGTGTTTGATTATGGGAGTCGCAGGGATGACTGCCTGTGTGTTTGCTATAGTCACAGGGATGACAATTTGTGTTTGATTATGCGAGTCACAAGGATGACTCGCCTGTGTGTTTGTTATTGTCACAGGGATGACAATTTGTGTTTGATTATGGGAGTCACAGGGATGACTGCCTGTGTGTTTGTTATTGTCACAGGGATGACAATTTGTGTTTGATTATGGGAGTCACAGGGATGACTGCCTATGTGTTTGTTATTGTCACAGGGATGACAATTTGTGTTTGATTATGCGAGTCACAGGGATGACTGCCTGTGTGTTTGTTATTGTCACAGGGATGACAATTTGTGTTTGATTATGGGAGTCACAGGGATGACTGCCTATGTGTTTGTTATTGTCACAGGGATGACAATTTGTGTTTGATTATGCGAGTCACAGGGATGACTGCCTGTGTGTTTGTTATTGTCACAGGGATGACAATTTGTGTTTGATTATGGGAGTCACAGGGATGACTGCCTTTGTGTTTGTTATTGTCACAGGGATGACAATTTGTGTTTGATTATGGGAGTCACAGGGATGACTGCCTGTGTGTTTGTTATTGTTACAGGGATGACAATTTGTGTTTGATTATGGGAGTCACAGGGATGACTGCCTGCCTATGTGTTTGTTATTGTTACAGGGATGACAATTTGTGTTTGATTATGGGAGTCACAGGGATGACTGCCTTTATGTTTGTTATTGTCACAGGGATGACAATTGATGTTTGATTATGGGAGTCACAGGGATGACTGCCTATGTGTTTGGTATTGTCACAGGGATGACAATTAGTGATGCGTTAGTATAGTCACGGGGGTGACTATCATTGTACATACGTGGTCACAGTTGAGGTGTACTCGTATGAAGTGCGTTTCAGTCACAGGGATGACTGTGTAATTGAACCCATACGTCACATAGATGACGTATGTGTGGTGTATATGTTTAGATTATTTTTGTCACAGAGATGACTATTATTGAACTCGCATGGTCATGGGGTTGATAAATGTGTGTGTGTGTGTGTGTGTGTTCAGTCACAGGGATGACTGTTGTTAAACTGATTAAGGTCACATACATGACTATCACTGATCACTCGTAGTCACAGGGTTGACTTACAAGTGTGCGTGCAATATATATTGTCGAGATCACAGGGATGACTTACTGTTACTGTTTACGTAAATTGTATACGACGAATTTATAGTAATCGTAGGCATCACGATGTTGTATGGTTTGAAGTGTGTACTGGATGGAAGTCCCGGTTGCGTGCCGGATGGGGGCATTGTTATATTTGAAGTTGAAGTTGGGTACCGGATAGAGGTCCCACTTATTTGCCGGATGGAGGCAATGGACAGAGGTGTAGAGTGTTGCATACTGGACTCGTTTATTTCTGATGGAATGTTATTGTTATAATCGGATTAAAATGAGCGTTACGTACTGTGTCAAGAATCAACAAATGTTGCCTTAAGCTAGGGTTTTAATTGCCTGATTTCTAAAACCCCAGACAATGAGTTGACATTACAGTGAGTTTTTTTTTTGTATCTATCTAACAGCACTTCATAGTTTTTAAGATTAAATAGTGATTGCGCAGAGAGTGCGTAAAGTTTGATAAATTCACGAAAGAGCTTGTTAAGGTATCAGACGTCGCAAGGTTGTCATGTGTGGATAGACTATCGGATGCCAGGGATTGGTTGTCTTGAGTCTGGAAATGAGATTGACTATCGGACGCCGGATGGAGGCTGTCCTGAGTCTTGTCAGACGCCCCATGTGATGGTTGTCCTGATGGCTTTACTAATTCTGTGTGCATTCTGTTTTAAATGTTTTGTATTATATCTAGTGCTGTTTAACAGATAGGATCGGTTAGTGTGATTATTTGTTATATTGCTTAGAAGTTTTAATTTTAAGATAGAAAATTGTGATTTTTATTTTTTGAAGGGTAAAATCGAGTTTTGTACAACCGGTCAGGTTGGCCGAGCGTGTAAAAGCATTTACTGTGCGAGCATTTCTCCTTTCAGTTCCATCACACGAGGATGTGTGATTTGTCAAGATGGCCGTGTCGTAGCGTCACTACCTCTGGCACCATATCTTAATAGTTTTTAAGAATCAATCGATTACGGAAACGTCAAGTATTATACTTGGGTGTTTTCGATACAACGTTGGACGATACACCGCGTTTTCCTAACTCGTAAGTTAGCTGTCGCCATCCGCGTAATTAGTGGTTATAATAGAAAAGTGTTAAATTGTTGAATACAGACAGCACGGCGTCCAACCTTCGATATATATATATATATATATATATATATATATAACGTAGCAGGTAGCGCCGTGTTGTTTTTAAAAGCAATGACGTCAGCATGGCTAACGTTATCTACCTCACTACAATGTTGATAGTGTTGACGGTGTTGATGGTGTTCCATGATAAACGTAATTGAAACAAAGTTGAAACAGTACTCGTGTTATTGAATTCTAGTTTAAAACTAAGTGGAGTCTAGAGCTCCGCACTGTTCGGCTGCTAGCGATCGAATAAATGTCGTACCAGCAAATGGTCGTATTTATAGTAAGGCCGAGAGCGGGGAACTCCCGATGACAATCTATAAAAACTGTTTTATGATAACATGTGTTGTACTATCTATCTTAAGTATGGCAACTAATTATTTTGAACTAAACCTAACTGTTTTAACTGTAATTATAATTCAGGTTTATAAAATAATCAATCGCGCGCCGATATATATATATAACTACATTTTCAGAATCTCGGAATGATTAATTTTTCGTTACGCGATAATGTCTTATAAATAGAGGAACACCGGCTACACGCACGAAAAAGCATGATTCACTGTCATGTTCCATCTGACTCAAACACGCGGACGAGAGCGCGAAATAAGCGCTAAAGAGGCAAGTTACTCGAAGTAATTAATTTGTATAATTTAAAGAAAAAACATTTGAATTAACCAGTAAGTTATAAAACCAGTAAGTAAATAACCAGCAAATAAATGTTAATTTATCGAAACAGATCCAATTTTCAATTAACTCCTTCTTTGTATTAAATACCGTGTAGCGACGGGTTGGGGATATATTTGTCGCCACCCCTTACTTGCCCGTGGGAGTCGTAAAAATCCGCTGAGGGTTCACCAGGAGGGTGGGCAGAAGCTCTCTCCTGGGAAGCGTAAAACATCTAAACTGCGATCGCCAACCCGCCTGCCAAGCGTGGCCATTACGGCAATATCCCCTCTCAAAAATGGCTTACAAAGAAAAAATGGTCCCCAGTCACGGCTGCTCCGGTACCTTACGGGCTCATTTTGCTGGCGGGCCCAGTAGTGGTGGAGCGGGGGGTGCGAAGAATCTCCGGCAGCGATCCTGCTACCAACAAAAACGACCCTTGGCCCTGGTAACACACAACATTCGGACACTCAGGACTGACGAAAGGGTCATTGAGCTGGAAGAGGAATTGAGCAAAATCCGCTGGGACATTATAGGATTATCAGAAGTGTGAAGAGAGAGCGAGGGCACGATAATCCTCCAGTCTGGAAAATTGCTCTTCTACCGGGAGAGCGATCACCCGTCCCGAGGTGGTATAGGGTTTAACGTTCGTAAGTCTCTCATAGACAACGTGGAGAGGATCAAGAGTGTGTCGACAAGGGTAGCGTAACTTATATTCAGAATTACCAAGAGGTATTCGCTGAAGGTTATACAGGTATACGCACCGACCTCGACATACTCCGACGACGAGGTGGAAGCATTTTACGAGGATATCTCGAAAGCCATACACGCGTCCAAAACCCACTTCACGATGGTTATGAGAGACTTTAATGCGAAACTAGGCAAAGAGAGTGATGATGAGTTGAGAGTGGGGAAACATGGATATGGACAGAGAAACCAGAGGGGCTAGAAACTAGCTGATTTTCTGGAGAAGGAAAGCCTCTTTATGATGAATTCCTTCTTCAGGAAACAGCCACAAAGGAAATGGACCTGGATTAGCCCCGATGGTTCAACAAAAAACGAGATAGGCTTACAAATAACGACAAACGACAGATATTCAGTGATGTCTCAGTGATCAGCAGGATTAAAACTGGGAGCGATCACCGGATGGTACGAGGCACATTGAATATCCATAAAAAAGTCGAGCGGTCACGCTTGATGAAGTCTACACTCCGACCTACATCTGTCCAATACCAGAAACTCGAAAATTTTCAACTCGAACTACACAATTGCTTCCAATGTCTGGATGAGTGCAAATCTCCGGACGATATGAACAACAGGTTTGTGGAAACTATCCACGCGGTTAGGTCGCAATTTTTCAAGGCTCACCGCGTTAATAGACCTAGAGAACTTTTTGACCAGACTCAAGCTCATGGAGCGGAGAAAAGAAATGACAGTGCAGTCTTCAGCCGATTAGTCCGAACATGGGCAGTTGAATAGGCAGATCTCCAGGTCTGTGCATCGCGATATTCACCGATTTAATACACTCCGTATTAAAGAAGCGATAGAGCGGAATCGTGGCTCGAAAGTATTCGCACAAGATCTGTCTATTGGGGAAAGCCAAATGACTAAGCTGAAGACCGATGACGGAATTGTCATTTCATCCCAAAGTGAGATCTTGGGAGAAGTCGAGAGATTCTATGGACAGTTATATAAATCATCCCGAAATCCTGTTGTCGGCTTGGTCCAAGATCCCAGATCCAAGCTAACTTGGCACTATACCGAAGAAATCCCGGACATCAGCTTGTACGAGATCAGAATAGCTCTCAAACAACTACGTAACGGTAAGGCACCGGGAGATGATGGAATTACGGCAGAACTTCTGAAGGCGGGCGGCAAGCCGGTCTTAAAAGCCCTTCAGAAGCTGTTTATTTCCGTTATCCTCGAGGGCGACGTTCCAGAGTCTTGGACCAGGAGTATGGTGGTGCTGTTCTTCAAGAAGGGTGACAAAGCTCTTCTAAAGAACTACAGACCCGTCTCAGTCTTGAGCCACGTTTATAAGTTGTTTTCGAGGGTCATTACCAATCGACTCACGCGCAAGCTCGATGACTTCCAGCCGCCCGAAGAAGCCGGCTGCCGAAAAGGCTATAGCACTTTAGACCATATCCTCACGCTTCGGCAGATTATACAAAAGACTGAGGAGTATAATCGGCCCCTGTGTTTAGCGTTTGTGGACTATGAGAAAGCCTTTGATTCAGTCGAAACTTGGGCGGTGCTGCAGTCACTTCAGCGGTGCCAAATCGACCATCGCATATCGAAGTGCTGAAGTGTTTGATCGGTACCAAACATTTTTATGATAATTTTAATAAATCATTCAATGCAGGGTAGTTCACTTTCTGTTTGGTTCGCGGTTAGCTCGGACGCGGGCTCTTTTCTTTCCGCCTTTTTGGTTTCTCCTCTTGCTCCGTGCGTTGGAACTAGCGGTCGCGTTAGCACATATTTGTTGTAATTGCAATGCCTTTTGTTAGCCGTGAAATCTTAGTAAATACTAGCAACTAGCTACCACCCTCGATTCGCTTAGGTTTTAGTCGTCTTTCCTGAATAGTTCCCGTTGCCGTGGGGATACCGGGATAAAATATAGCCTAGTTTACACCCTGATATTATTAGCTTTCCATTGGTGAAAGAATTTTTGAAATCGGTCCAGCCGGTTTGAAGATTACCCGGAACAAACAGACAGACAGACAAAAAAATATAAAGTGTATTCTAGGCATATGTATATTGTAAATAACCGTGTGAGTATGAAAAAAGCCTATTATTTTGACATTACAAACAGACACTCCAATTTTATTTATTGGTATAGATATGATCGCGCGCCACTCTTTTGTTTTGTGCCGTTGATGTACGCGATTTGATTACAACTTTATATTTGTGAACATTTAAGTTGTGTGTGCAAATAACAAGCTCGAAGCCCTGATTTGTACGAGGCTGATGTCGTCACCGCGCCTTTGGATACTCAGCTAAGTAACCCCTCGGTTAGGTTCTATTTGTCTGGCCAGACCGAACGCTAGGTTACGTTGTAGCTGTTCCCACGGTACCTACGTGTAAGTTGTAGAAATATAGCTTTTGTTTAATACGTTTAACATAACTTTAAATAGCTTTGCGTAATCGCAAGCCACGGTTATTACCCATTTTGTTTCCCTTCCTGATCTGGTGTGAACATATTCGCTGGTAGCAGAGAGTGGTTGTAGTTAAATAATAAAATAGTTTGGTATTGACATCTACAATTGCCCGTGTTGGAAAAAATCGTTATTTCTATTGCTTGAATTTTACGTAGTACGACCCAGTATAATAAATAGTTGGTGTATAAAACATACACAATAAATATTAGTGTGATTGATAATTTGTGTACCTATTAGTTATTAAAAATATCTTATAAATAAGTTCACTGCAACATTTGAAATTTTGCATATCATTGTTTACCTAATGAGTCACAGAGTAATAATGTAATTTGCATGGTGCACCGTGCTGCTACGCCGACGATACACTCGTCACAGCTCGGGGTGGGACGCTAGAGGAGGCGGCACGCCTGGCAACTCTCGGCTCCGAGGAGATTGTCAGGCGGATCGAAGCGCTGGGGTTGAGGGTAGCCCTGGAAAAGACGGAGGCCCTTTTGTTCCATGGCCTCCGTACCGCCGGGCCTCCCGCCGGCGCTTCGATCACTGTGAGTTCGGTTACCATCAGCATCCAGGCCCACATGAAGTGCCCAAGTGCCTGATGCTCGACGGGCATTGGTGGTTCCGGGAGCATTTCCATCGACTTGTTCCCCAGCTTGTTCCCCGGCTTGTCGGCGCGGCGTCCGCCCTTTCATAGCTGATGCCGAATGTGGGCGGACCCAGCGCTACGTGCCGACAGCTGTACGCGGGGGTGATCCGGTCGATGGCCCTGTACGGCGCACCGGTGTGGGCGGGACGCGGTCGCCGCCTTCTGTGAGGCCATAATCTCACAGAAGGAGGCGGCGGATCGCGTGCGAGTAGAGCTCCTATTCGGCGACACGTTCCGCCGCCGGCGACTCGGGCGGCGCAGGCGCGAGTATCTGCACCTAATGCCGCCCTAGCCGAGGCCGCGGGTGATCGGACTGGGGAATTGTCCATCACCCGCAGAGGGGCTGACCGCGCGACGGCGATCGACGTCCCAGGACGTCGAGAGGTGAGGGTACCCGAAAGGGTATTCCGTCAGGCCGCCCACTGACGACAAGTCACCCTGCTCTGGTGGTCGGCCCAACAACGAGGTGACGTGGGTACGGGTGGGTTATGGGCCCGCGCGCCGTCCTTTCATCGCCCCGGACGGAATGAACCGCGCGTGCCCTTATTATAGCCCAACCATAAAACAAAAAAAATATGGTACACCGTGCCACAGAGTAGTGCAGTCTCGTGATTGAATGAAAGAATGAATTGAACTATATAGACAATTAGTTTAATATTATTTGTGCGTTTTGTTTATGGTAATTATACAGTAAAATATTAACCAGAACGTTTCGTTTTGCGCAAAAATTTAAATATTGTTAAATTTTGTAATTTGTATTTTTTGATTGTGGTTTCAATTGATTGGTTTATTTAGATGATTATTTTTTTGGTTGAAATTTTGTTGTTTTATTTGATTATTATGGCTGCTTTTGCTACCGCTAAGGACTTGGCAGGTAAGTTGCGCTCTGAGTTGAGATGGTTCTCAACTGCAGCCGCCTTGGTTGATAAGCCTTATCAAAGCGAGTCTCTCCTGGATAGGTACAGCAAATTGGATACGCGCTTGCAGTTTGTTGATGATGTGTACCGGCACTTCAACACAAAAATTTTAGATATTCGTGATGAAGATTACCCACAGACGCATCCTGATTTGGTATACGCGGATTATGACCAGATTATGGATTTTGCAGATCGAATCTCACAGTGTGCTAGGGAAATTTTGGCGCTGAAAAAGGGGTGAGTCTCCCGCGTCTAAGGATGTGAAACCTATTACGTCGGGCTTATTGAGCAAACTGCCCACTTTGGATCTGCCGCGTTTTGATGATCGTCTGGACCAATGGCTAGGTTTCATAAATTTGTATGAGAGCCTAGTCCACGCGCGTTCTGACTTAGGTAACGCCCAGAAATTGGCCTACCTATTCACCGTGTTACCTGAAGGCCGGGGTAGCGGAGGCCGTCACTGGCGGAGGAGTCCTGTTGGTGGTGTCCCTGGACATCGCCAACGCCTTCAACAGTCTGCCATTCAGCTGCATCAGGAAGGGGCTGAGGTATCACGGGGAGCCCGTGTACCTTAGGCGGCTGGTGGCAGACTACTTGGAGCGGCGCAGCGTCCTCTACGTTGACCGAGTAGGGGACGTTGTGCGAACGCCCATGACGTGCGGTGTCCCACAGGGGTCGGTTCTGGGTCCAACCCTGTGGAACATCGGCTACGACTGGGCGTTGAGAGGAAGACTCCCATCCGGGCTGGGCGTAATTTGCTATGCCGACGATACACTCGTCACAGCCCGGGGTGGGACGCTAGAGGAAGCGGCATGCCTGGCAACTCTCGGCACCGAGGAGAGTGTCAGGCGGATCGAAGCGCTGGGGTTGAGGGTAGCTCTGGAAAAGACGGAGTCCCTTTTGTTCCATGGCCTCCGTACCGCCTTCCGGCAGCGCTTCGATCACCGTGAAGTCGGTCACCAGCGGTATCCAGGCCCACATGAAGTACTTGGGCCTGGTGCTCGACGGGCATTTATGGTTCCGGGAGCATCTCCATCGACTTGTTCCCCGGCTTGTCGGCGCGGCGTCCGCCCTTTCGTGGTTGATGCCGAATGTAGGCGGACCCAGTGCTACGTGCCGACAGCTGTACGCGGGGATGATCCGGTCGATGGCCCTGTATATCGCACCGGTGTTGGCGGGGTCCCTGACTATCCGTCTTAGGGCCCTCTTGTGGCGACCACAGAGGGTTATGGCGATCAGGGCCATACGGGTTTACCGCACGGTGGCGACGGAAGCAGCGTGCCTCCTGGCCGGAAGTCCCCCGTGGGACCTGGAGGCGGAGATGCTTGCCGGAATTTACCGGCGTGTGTCGGAGACGCGCGCCCGCGGCGGCATGGTCTCCATCAAAGAGATTACCGCCTGGCGGGTCGACGCCCGCCGAGAAGTCATTGCCCTTTGGGCAGTCCGGCTGGAGAGTCCTCGGTAAGGTGTCAGGACCGTCGAGGCCTTCCGGCCGGTGCTGATGGAGTGGTTGGAGTGGACGCACGGGGTGCTTTCCTTCTGGCTGGTGCAGGTACTGACGAGGCACGGTTGTTTCGGGAAGTACCTGCACAAGATTGTCAGGAGGGAGAGCACACCGTCCTGCCACCACTGCAGTTGCGACGAGGACACGGCGCAGCACACGCTCGAGGAGTGTGCTGCGTGGGAGGGGGAGCGCCGTGAACTCGTCGCGATTATCGGTGCCGACCTAACGCTGCCGACCATCGCCAGGGAGATGCTCGACAGGGTCAGGAACTGGGACGCGGTCGCCGCCTTCTGTGAGGCCGTAATCTCACGGAATGAGGCGGCGGAACGTGTGCGAGTAGAGCTCCTATTCGGCAACACGTTCCGCCGCCAGCGACTCGGGCGGCGCAGATGCGAGTATCTGCGCCTAATGCCGCCCTAGCCAAGGTCGCCGGTGATCGGACCGGGGAATTTTCCGTCACCCGCAGAGAGGCTGACTGCGCGACGGCGACCGACGTCCCAGGACGTCGAGAGGTGAGATTACCCGAAAGGGTATTCCGTCGGGTCGACCACTGACGACAAGTCACATCTGCTCCGGTGGTCGGCCCAACAACGAGGTGACGTGGTTACGGGTGGGTTATGGGTCTGCGCGCCGTCCTTTCATCGCCCGGACGGACTGGACCGCGCGTGCACTTACCATAGCCCACCCAAAAAAAAAAACCTGTTCTCCGTGTTAGAAGGTGAGGCGAGAGATTTAGTTCAGCACCTGGAGATCAATAATGGAAACTACCTAGTGGCACGTAACCTTCTCATGAAGCGTTATCAAAATAAGCGTTGCCTGGCAGACACACATTGGTTAGCTCTAGGGTCTGCCAATGGTATCTAGGGTCTCGGCTTTAAGGTCCGACTTATTGAACCCATTGATGATTGCGATCAACGCACTGGAAAGGTTGGACCTACCAGTGAGCACGTGGTCATATATGCTGGTGCATATTGTTTTAAAGAAGCTTCTTGCGGAACTTAGGGCTCGTTTTGAGCAAAAATATGGAGGTGATGATGCAACTCACTTGCCTGCTTTTGATGACCTCAAGAAATTTTTGGCAGATGAGTGCCAGATTTTAGATATGACGGTCGTTGACAGGTCATCCGGTCAACAGCTGCCGCGAGCATCGGCTCCGATCCGCAATCACGCCTTTGGAAGGCCAGAAATTCGCCGCCCACCTCGTTTTGCTGCTGCACAGTCGCGACTTGAGTGCACCTATTGCAAGTCTCCGAGCCATCAAGTTGCCAATTGCTCGGACTTCACTGCGTTGCACATTGCCTCACGTAGGCGTTTGGCTAGGGCTCGAGGTTGGTGCTTTTCTTGTTTAGGAAACCATTTCCAGCGCGAGCGCCCTAATTCTCGCCCATGTACGTACTGCGGAGGCCAGCATTTGAAACTTCTTTGTGCAAATAATATTGGTATTGGACGTGAGCTTGATCACCAAGGCTAACCTACGGGTAGTTGTGAGCGAAAGCACCGGTATGAAACCGCAGTTTGAGACCTGGTCGCTCGCCCCCGCGCGTCGTAAATTCTCCCGTAGCAAGGCGCCCACGAGATCACCGCTCGCCGTCATCGGAAGCCCGTAGTAAGGCTGACATCCGCGATTCGCGCCTGTGTCGTCACGGGTGAGTACCTGGCTTTGATGACGCTTCACGTGAGCATGAGAATCACCAGCCACCTAGGCGACATTAGGAACATGACGCCTGCCCCCGTTATGCACCACATTCATTTGAAACCGTACTCCTACCCACGGCCTTTGTAAGGGTTTGGGAACGGACAGGTGCCTCTGTTGTGGTGCGGGCTATTCTGGACACAGGCTCTCAGGGGTGTATAGCGTCTTCTTGGTTGGTGGGGCAGGTATGCCTAAGCATGCGTGACTATTCTTACGTCACTAGAGGTGTTGGCAACGCAGCTGTGGCCAATGTTGAAGGACAAGTTATATGTGCGTTCTCTCCTACAAACTCCTCAAGCCTGTTGTTTGAGTGTTCAGCCAGCGTTATGAGGAATATTTTGGGCACCCATCCGGAGAAGCAGTTGTCTCCGTATGCTATAGGGTTTGGACTTGGCAGACCCCAAATTTGGCATACCTGGATTGGACGATTTGTTACTAGGCGCCGATGTTCTGGGAAGCATAGTCTTGGGTGGCATTCGGGTCCTGCAACCAGGTGGCATGGTAGCCATCCCGACCATATTTGGCTCTGCACTTATGGGACCGGTGCTTATGGATACCCGTCTTGATATTGGCTTGATGGTAGGCTCTGCTCTCTCTGATGCGGTTCAGAGGTTTTGGGAAATGGAGGAACCACCACAGGCCCCGCGTTATGATCCCGAGCATGAGAAGTGCTAATTGTTTTACCAAAATAACACGAGTCGCCTACGCTCTGGTCAGATTATGACTCGATTTTCTCGCCGTGCGACCACCACTTGGCATCTCGCGGCCTGCTGCTGAGAAACGATCGTTGGCTATGGAGCGCCAAATGGCCCGAGACGCTCTCTTAAAGGAGAAATATATTGATTTTATGCGTAAATATGAGGAGTTGGGACACATGTCTGTGTCAAAATTAGATTGGCGAACAATAGAGCACTTCTTTTTGCCGCATCATGCCGTAATTAAGGCATCAAATGGAAAATTGCGCACAGTATTTGATGATTCTGCGCAGAGTTCAACGCGTGTATCGTTGAACAATTGTTTGCATGCTGGGCCCAAACTGATCAGTGATCTCTGTGACGTCATCACTCGGTTTCGCCGACATCAAGTCTTATTTGTGGCTGACATAAAGATGATGTTCAGGCAGACGATTATTCATCTGGATGACCATGGATATCAATTGATTCTATGGCATGAAAGCCCCCAGGATCCCATGGTTGTTTATGAGCTCAATACAAACACGTACGGGTTAAAGTCAAGCACCTATTTGGCTATACGTTGTTTGTGGGAGCTCGCGGACCTGGAGCGCTTAAAGTTTCCTCGCGCGGTGGCGATTTTGAAAGAGAAATTGAAATGTTGAAAACTGGTAGGGCTAAACTACCAGGGACATTGCGTAAGTTGACCCCCTTTTTGGACAACACGGGTATCTTACGCGTTGGAGACCGCCTCAGAAACTCTGGTCTGCCCTACTGTAGTCGCCACCCCATATTGTTACCCAAGCAAGGCCATTTGGTGCAATTGTTGGTGACGGACCGTTATGTTAAAAATTCTCACGCTGGCTGCAACGCCCTATTAGCCATATTGCAGCGAGAATTTTGGATTTTATCTGCTCGAAGAACGATTCGCAGTGTGGTGTTTCGTTGCATGCCGTGTTACAGGCTTAAGGCCAGTATCATGCAATCTTTGATGGGTGACCTCCCTTCTGACCGTGTCACAGAATTGAGGCCGTTCGCCGGTGTGGGCACTGACTTTGCAGGTCCTTTTTTTGTTAAGACCTCTGCGCTGCGAAATAGTAAAACGATCAAGGCCTATTTGTGTGTCTTAGTGTGTCTGTCGACCAAGGCGGTGTACCTTGAATTAGTGTCATCCTTCTCCACCGAGGCATTTGTTGCGACACTCGATAGATTTGTTTCAAGGAGAGGACTGCCTTCCTTGATACATTCGGACTGTGGCACGAATTTTAAAGGAACTAATAGTTATTTGAAAGATATACATGAATTCTTAGCTAGCAATCACACAAATATTGGCAATAAATTAGCCAGTCGTAATATAACATGGAAATTTAATCCGGCAGCGTGCCCACAATGGGGCGGTATATTTGAAGCTGCAGTTAAGATTGCTAAATCACATTTGCGACGAGTTATTGGTGAGTCCGTACTCACATTTGAGGAACTTGCAACCGTCTTTTGCAAGATAGAGGCCGTAATGAACTCGCGTCCGTATTGTCCGATCTCTTCAGACTCGAATGACTTGGAGGTTCTCACACCTGGTCATTTTTTGATTGGTCAGCCACTTAATGCTCTGCCAGAGTACCCCTTTATTGATGTGAGACCAAGTCGTCTCTCGCGGTTTGAGTTAGTCCAACAGCTTACTCAAAGCTTTTGGAAGCTTTGGAGCTCAGAATATCTTATTCTCCAACAGCGTGTTAAGTGGACTGACAAGACTAATCCACCTCGTGTTGGTGACCTCATTTTGGTAAAAGATATCAATTTGCCGCCACTGTGTTGGCGTCGAGGGCGAATTTTAAATTTAGTATATGGCGCAGATGGTGTGCCCCGTTTTGCAGAGGTCCAGGTGGACAGTTCGGTACTGAAAAAAGCGGTGGCAACATTGTCCGGTTTACCAATTGATTAGCGGCTAGGTAGACCTGTCCGAGGCGGGTAGATGTTCGGTACCAAACATTTTTATTATAATTTTAATAATTCATTCAATGTAGGGTAGTTCACTTTCTGTTTGGTTCGCGGTTAGCTCGGACGCGGGCTCTTTTCTTTCCGCCTTTTTAGTGTCTCTTCTTGCTCCGTGCGTTGGAACTAGCGGTCGAGTTAGTACATATTTGTTGTAATTGCTACGCCTTTTGTTAGCCGTGAAATCTTAGTAAATATAATATCGCGCGCCACCCTTTTGTTTTGTTGATGTACGCAATTTAATTACAACTGTATATTTGTGAACATTTAAGTTGTGTGTGCAAATAACAAGCCCGAAGCCCTGATTTGTACGAAGCTGATGTCGTCACCGCGCCTTTGGATACTCAGCTAAGTAACCCCTCAGTTAGGTTCTATTTGTCTGTCCAGACCGAACGCTGGGTTAGGTTACGTTGTAGCTGTTCCCGCGGTACATACGTGTAAGTTGTAAAATCATAGCTTTTGTTTAATACGTTTAACATAACTTTAAATAGCCTTGCGTAATCGCAAGCCACGGTTAATACTCATTTTGTTTCCCTCACTGACCTGGTGTTCCCTTCCACTACGCATCCTAGGTCAGTAGAGGACGGTAATGAACAGTGTTTGTATAGGAACGCCACAATGTCAGTCCGTATCCGGGATAAGAGTACGAAACCGATCCAGTTGCAGAAAGGCGTGAGACAGGGAGATGTCATCTCTCCAAAACTGTTCACCACTACACTGGAAGATGTCTTCAAGCTCTTAGACTGGACTGGACTCGGCATCAACATTAACGGCGAATACATCACTCATCTTCGATTTGAAGACGATATCGTCGTTATGGCAGAATCCATGGAGGACCTTGGCACCATGCTCAACGATCTCAGCAGGGTATTCGTGGGTTTACGAATGAACATGGACAAGACGAAAGTCATGTCAAATGCCCATGTCATTCCTTCTGTACCGTTCCTAGTTGGCAATGCGATTCTTGAAGTCATTGATCATTATGTTTACCTAGGACAAACAGTCCAGTTAAGTAGGTCCAATTTCGAGAAAGAGATCAGCCGACGAATCTAACTCAGTTGGGCAGCGGTCGTGAAACTTAAGAGGACCTTCTCGTCCAACATCCCTCAGTGTCTGAAAATACAGGTCTACGACCAGTGTGTCTTACCAGTAATGACTTACGGCACAGAAACGTGGTCCCTAAATGTAGGCCTCATAACAAGGCTCAAAGTCGCTCAGCGTGCTATGGAGCGGGCTATGCTCGGGATTTCTCTGTGAAATAGAATCTGGAATACGGAAATCCGCAGAAGAACGGGTGTAACCGGCATAGCACGAAGAATTAGCACACTGAAGTGGTAATGGGCAGGCCACATGGCTCGACGAACCGACAACCGCTGGGGAAGAAAGGATCTCGAGTGGCGACCGTGTATCGGACGACGCAGTGTAGGACGCCTCCCCACTAGGTGGATCGATGACCTAGTGAAAGTTGCTGGGCATCGTTGGATGCAAGCGGTGCAGGACCGCACATTGTGGCGTAACATAAGGGAGGCCTACGTCCAGTAGTGGACGACAATAGGCTGAAATGATGATAATGATGTATTAAACAAAATATTGTTGACAGTTGATGCAATTTTTATCAATGTTTTCTTATGGCATAATAACGTAAAATTATCGCCCGTAAACAGACTTTACAGACAACCATTGTTTTACTTCATTTTGATTGTAGTAATAAATTTCTACTTCTCAGACGTCGATTTCCTGCGAAAGTATGGAACTTCCCCAGTATCTGCCCGCAGTTGCAGAAAACTGTCAACAATATGGCTCTATCACTAAAGATCATATAGAATCTTTTATGAGTTTTCTCATATTTTCAATAATAGCCAAGCCATTTGAGTAATGATTACGAAATTAGGATTTGAATATTCCATTCCATTAATATATAGGTGTTTATTTTTAGACTTAAATCTACTGTAGGTTTATCCGTAGATTTCCTAATATAATAAACGGGTTTGTTTATGTTAGGGTTTAATGAGAGCAAGATGCCATCTAACCAAGTCGTTACCTTAACTTAACTAAGCTGATTTTAACTTGTTTAAATACCACTTTAGAATTCCTTCCGTAAAACAGCAAGGCAGTTTTTTGACATACATAATGATATCGGGCTTACTTACGACTACTGAGCCTTAACCTAAACTTTAAATAAATATAATATTGCTAAAGTAAATATTTGTCAGCAACGTTCAAACAAATTATGTCTGAAACAAATTAAACTGCCCTGTTGCCGTCAGCAAAAGGCCATATTGTATTAACCAATGTTTATACCTAGTATAATAAATCCCCTTCCCAGGTGACCGGATATATTTTTAGAGTGTATGTTGTGCAGTAACGCTATCTCCTCAGCATCGATAATTCTTGATTTTAAGTTATCGGATATTCTTTTTAAATTCTCCTCTTGCCTAGCAGACAACACAACAAGGTACGGTATCGAGGTGCTGTAGCGAGATAGATCCTGTAACAATTTAAAACATCACTTACAATGACATTGTTTGCTAATATTTAAATAACTCCACAATTAAATGCAATTTACCTTAGGTTTGTAATGTCCATGAAGCAGAACGTGTGTGTTGATACCCGTTGAGGAGGTGCCGTTGATAGCCGTGTAAGTACGTCTGAAGGGCTGGTGCTTAGTGACGATACGAATCTTGCCGCTATTTAACGCCGACACATCTTTACGTGGTTGCTCACAGTTCAAATTGGCTGCAAGTATGCCGTTGTGGTAACCTAATAGAACCTGCATTGTTTGGATTAAATAGTTTAATAAAAGTTTCCAACCTTACATACAAGTTTGAAAATGTTTGAAGTTGCATGGCAAACCTTAGTGATGGCAGAAAGTCCACTAGCTGCTACAGTTAAACCAATATTAGACGTGATGCTTCCTACCAACAATGTATCTTGTCTGTCTTTGCAATAAACTTCTGCAATCGCTTCTAGTTCACATTTATCTGCATGTGGTACACCTGAAAGGTGGAAGAGGACATTACTCTAATACATAAATAAAGACTCAAACACACCCATATATATATATATATATATATATATATATATTATATCTCTAGCTGACCCAGCAAACTTCGTACCGTCATATTTTTACGGTGAATATTTGAATATTTTGATAATTGCCGATATTCTCGTTTTAGTGTTCATTATAACACTGCCGGTAAATTCTATGTAGTTGGATGATCCATAATTCTATTATCGTTGAATTGACACATTTGATGTATCATAAGTGAATAACGCTTTAAATGATAAACTACCTACCGTGAATGTTACACGTTACATATTTAATAAGAAAAAAGTGAGCAATGGTTTGCACGCACGTTGTCTGTTTCGTTTGACGTGACGAAAAGGTGGCGTGCGGCCCCTTAACTCATCACATTCCTCCTCCTCCTCTTCAGCATTGAGCCGACCACTAGCACCGAGTTCCTTATCGTCCGTGGCTAGTCTAATGGTTATCCTTTCAGGCACCATCCATTAACAGAGCGTCACCCTCACGCGGTGAGCTTCTCCGCAGGTGACAGACTATTCCCTGATCCGATCACCTATGCACTCAGCTAGGCCCAAGTCGCCAGTGGCGGAACGTTTCAGCCTAGAGGAGCTCCTCCTTCGCACGATCCATCGCCTCCTTTCACGAGACGGCTGCGGACGAGAAGCCATGATCGGTACTAATTATTGCGAGCCATGGCATGAATTATTTCATGTCATGGCGCAGCCCACGTGGTACACACCTTGAACGTGTGCTGCGCCAAGTCCTCGTCGCAAGCGGAATGGTGGTAGAACGGTGTGTTCTTCCTTTTTACGATCTTGTGCAGGAACTTGCCGAAACAACGCGGCAGAAACGCCTCTACAGCTTCACGTTTCGCCGCCGGCGACTTGAGTGGCACAGGTGCAAGTACCTTCGCCTAATGCCGCCCTAACCATGACCGCGGGTGAGACAGGCGGGCTTACCGCGTAAGGTCGATAACCGAAAAGGGACGGTACCCGAAACCCGGACGGTATCCTCTTGTCGAGCAGGCCACGGATGTCAAGGAACTCGGTAGTAGTGATTGGCCTAATGATGAAGGGGATGGACTACGGTAAATTATGGGACCGCGCGCCGCTCTTTCGTCACCCCCGACGTCGCGCGGATGAAACGGACGACGCGTCCAGACTATAGCCGGCCCAAACAAAAAAAGGCGTGGTACAGTAGGTCAATTTCTCATCATCGCACCCGCTGCGAATTATTATGTTACTTGTACCGTATTAAATTTTAATAAAGTTTACTTAAAGCTGTATAGTTTTGAGCTCATCATCGGCGTCCGGGATCAACTAGAACTGTTCATCCGTTTTGGTCCTTCGAACTTTTCCTGGTGAAATTCAGGCTTTAAGTTACGAAAGCGAATCGGCAGTTCAGCTTCCAAGAAGCAGGTCTCACCGAGCTTGTTGAGAAGGCACATAATTTCGTAATTACGGCTCACTGATGCACTAAGGATATTCGAAGTTTGACGAATTTCTTGGTAAACGACGGGCATACTCGGACAACACTTGGAGAATATCACTAAGGCACTGCCCTGCCTTTATATCTAGAACCACGCTGTGCAAAAAATACAACTTACAACTACTACTTAAACTATTTAACTAAAAATGAAAGAACATGTATAACAAGTAAGTTACTTAGAAAATATTAAAACCAGGAGATAACTGAACAACAAAATATGGTCCAATAAACACTACGAACAACTAGTACCAAAAATTTAAATATAATACTTTCATGGTGATTACATTCGTTGGAACTCATTCAAGGACCTTTTTTGGTAGACTATTTCCAAATAAAAAAAAAGTGAGCCGTCGCTCAGGACGCCTGACAGATGTGAAACATCGAAACTATCTTGTACGAGTAGAGACACGGTATCGAATATAAAGTATTGATACTGAACTCATGAATTGTATCGAAAGATAAGTAACGTACTGTTTAAAGTATCAAGTACTTTTATTTACTTTATCTTTAGGTATCGAGTACTTTTATTTCGATACCGATACTTTTGTATTGGATATTTTAGTCAATAACTACTTTTTGGTAGGTATCGTATCGAATAAATTTTAATTTAAAAATGACTTTACGACTCATGTTTATGGTAACGTCATTTAGTACAAACGAAATGAACCTTCTAAAACGTAGCTTGAAATAATTTGCGATTTATAAACCAGAAATAGCGACATCTATCGAGCAAACGACCAACTCTAAGCTACAATATATTTTATAAAGAAATCTCTAATCCTGTAATGATAATAAGACAAGGTGTTTGTGTGAGTCAAAATCCAATTCTTAAGGAGTTGGTGACATACAAACAAATAAATACACAGCTGAAACTAATAAAAGCCTATAAAAAATGAAATGCTTTCATCCGTTCACAGACATTCTTTCCGCACGAAGAGTGTGATTTAGGAAACAGAAATGGCGGCATTTATCGAGCTAACGACCAACTCTCAGCTTCAATATATTTAATAAAGAAATTTTTAATCCTGTAATGATAATAAGACAAGCTATCTAAATAATTTTAACGTCATGGTCCTCCTTAAATTTTCAACTTTTAAATGAAATTTGACTGTTTAAAGTGAGTCAAAATCCAATTCCTATGAAGTTGGTAATATACAAAGAAATAAATATATATACACCTGAAACTAATAAAAGCCTATAAAAAAACGGTTATCCAGTTTTCGTAGCTGAAAGTAAACTAAATACCATACCTACTGGTATATTTATATTACTAAGTTAGAGAATTTTACATTATTTTATAAAACAAGTATTTATGCATAAAAGAACATTAGATTACGACAGGAACTAATACGATAAAACTAAGGCATAAATATTAATAAAATATCGCGATTTTCTTCCAAAAAATGATGATTTTTATTCAATAAACATTTATTTTCATTAATATACATTATAAGTAACAATTTACTTTGAGTTCACTAGATGGCGTTGTACAAAATTTTAAATCGCTCTATGGTTTCGTTACAAAAATAGCAGATTTTAGCAGAATTCAAATGAGTAGATAACATAATTTAAATCTGGTCACACTGCAATCTAAAATAACATAACCTAAAATAATTACGGAATCGTAATAATGTATTTCTAATCCTTGCGTATCTCCGCACGCTGTATTGTTTTTTATGCAGTTCGCTATTGTTTTTTTAATATTATGTCAATAACAATTTAGCAGCGATTACACATATGTCATTTTCAACGTGTTCAAGACTTTGGTGAACGGGATTGTTTCCCGCTAATGCAATTTAGCCAAAAAAGTGTTAAGTGTGATTCAATGTGTTATCATATGTTAAGTGTAGTGTTTTTCGGTTTCTAATGCGCCCTCGTCGTGAGACGTATGGTCGTAACAAGGTACACTGGCGAAACTATTCTTTTGATAAGAAACAAATCACCTTATTTCGGGATTGGTATGAGCTGAGTCTGCAACTTTTAATGGTTTTTATGACATTATTCCTACACCTAGTTTTAATAATTCTAATAATAAATATAAAAATTTTGACAACAGTTCGTTAATTG
Source organism: Lymantria dispar (assembly GCA_032191425.1). Taxonomy (NCBI): domain Eukaryota; kingdom Metazoa; phylum Arthropoda; class Insecta; order Lepidoptera; family Erebidae; genus Lymantria; species Lymantria dispar. The sequence goes on along the minus strand of CM063450.1, from coordinate 387,013 downwards.
TAACGCTATCAGAATCACCGTATCGCCTATAGGGTGACCCACTTTTTAGGAGTCTTGAGGCACTAATGTTGTTGATGTTTACTATGTGGTTAATTAATATTGTCTTCTTTTTACATTTTTATTGGTTACTTGTGACCATTGTCTATAGTTTCCTTCAATATGTACAATCTTTTACCAGTCACCCTGTATATATACATACATAATAAATATATATTTATATACGCACACACACACACACACACACACACACATACACATATATGTATATACATCATTTGTACATAAAATATTTATTAATTCTAGTCTTAAAATGACGTAAACTATCATCACAAATGTCTAAATCCAAAGAAGTTGAAAGGTCGTTGTACAATTTGCACATTCTGTTTAGAGGCGAATTGAGGCCTATATAGTTTTAAATGAACGTAAACTGAACAGTTTGTAGACTCTCGAGCGACTAAGTTTACTTGGTGCACAGATATTGATTCTAGACAGTAATTCAGAACTATCAATCATATCATTAAATAATTTATAGATAATCAAAAGATCAAGTAACTTGCGTCTGTCACTAAGAGAAATTAGTTTATAATGTTCAAGGCATGCGTTATATGAGTTAAGTGTATATGTGTTTTCATATTATATGCTAGATGATAAGAAATCTTCGTTGAATACGTTCTATTCTCTTTTTGTGTACATCATAAAAAGGTGACCAAATTTGCGATCAATATTCTAATCCACTACGAACTAAGCTGTTGAATAAAATAATCTTTGTTTTGTAACATCTAAAATTCTTTCCGTTTCTTACAATGAAGCCACTTATTTTAAAAGCTTTTAATATTATTATATTTAGATGTGGATTAAATGTTAGTTTACTGTCAATTGATACTCCCAAATCTTCTATACATTCTACTTGAACAAGAGTGTTATTTTCTGTGTTATACGATGTTTTCAATCTAGTTTTCTTTCTACTAAATGATATGTAGTTACATTTCTCAACATTTAAATACATATTATTGAGATGACACCACATTGTTAGTTTATCAAGATCGTCCTGAATCAGTCTCGCATCGTTAACACTTTCAATAGGTCTTAAGAGTTTGAGGTCGTCAGCAAATAAATAGACTTTTGAGTGAAGGAAGCATTCAGATATGGAGTTAATAAGGATGAAAAATAAAATAGGACTTAAATGAGCCCTGAGGCACCCCAGAAATAGCAATGAAATCTTGAGATCTTTGTGAAAAAAGAGCGTGATAACGTTACCTGTGCCGTATGCTTCTACATATTCTACTGCTTGTGGCGGAAGTTGCACTTCATTGCACATTTCTCTAATGAACCTAGCTGTACTTTCAACATTGCAACTATAGCCATATTTGGATTCTGTGACGTCGTTAATGGAAGTTATATAATTAGCTTTAACGTGTATTACTTGAGCGTAGATCCTAGAAATAATCGAGACATCAGAGATTAATACATATAAATAAAGATATAAATACATGAAAATAAAAAGTCTTCTCTTAACATTGTAAACAATAAAAGTATAGAAAATTCTCGCGCAGATAATAAAATAAAGAAAATGTCTCGCCCACTAATTTTTCTTTTGTTGTATTAGGAATCACCTACAAATATGAGCTATTATTTGCCAGTGTCAAACTATAATTTTCTTCACAAATTGTTAATTATTTCATGTCCTTAGTCTTTTCAATATTACTAGTAATGACTCTCGTTTGATTTGGTGCTATCAAAAAAAGCATGACTCCTCTGGGAAATTTAGCAGAACATGAAAATAAAAGTAATTCACTGTTACTAGTGGTCGCCGAGTGATCAAAATTCGACCATAATTAATTTAAAGGAGAATGCCCATTTTGTTCGAGAGTTAGTTTCAATATGAAAATCGATGGGCCTTCATAATTTCTTTTCTATTTTGTGGAATAATTATTCTAGTTTTATATTTAGTAATTAGTTTTCATTTTCGTATCCAGGTTTAAGCGAAATCTTATTTTTAGTGAACTGTTTTTGAGGTTAGAAAATACGTCGAATACAAATAAATATAAGTATTATGTTTATAAAGTAATAAATTAATGCATTTATCATAAGCTTAAGATATGATCCTGTGTGATAATAATAGGCGTGATATATCAACTGATGTGATTTAGATAGAAATGTGGTCATAGAAATTCTGGGGCACGGTTCGCCTTTGGCAACAACTGCAATAAATTACTAACTAGCAACGCGCCCTCGCTTAGCTTCGGTTTTAGTCGTTTTACCCGCGTATTTCCCGTTGGCGTGGGAATACCGGGATAAAATATAGCCTAGGTTACTCCCTGATATTATAGCTTGCCATTGGTGAAAGAATTTTTGAAATCAGTCTAGCCGTTTTGAAGATTACCCGGAATAAACAGACAGACAGACAGACAAAAGTTTTTTAATCTGTATTTTAGGTGTCGTGCAAATAACTGTGTGAGCATAAAAAGCCTATTATTTTGACATTACAAACAGACACTCCAATTTTATTTATTGGTATAGATAGGTAAACCAGGAATAGGTAAATCCACTTCCATTTCGTCACTTATTCCTATACAGTAAATATAGATTACCCTTATATGCTCCCCATAATAAGATAACGCCTGTTTTAATTGGTAAGATAGAAATGCTAACCATCGTATATCACTTAGATTCAATATGAAAAAAATGTTGAAATGGGTAGCGTTACCCTCTATATTTAGAAAAATATTACGTCGCTTTTTAATATTTTCCCTATCTATAAAAACTGACAAATAATTAACTGTATTTAAATTGTATAAAAGTATTTAAATGTAATAACACTACCTAGTCTACTCGTCTACAATAGGTGGAATCAATTTATTTAATAGAAACTAAGAAAAATAGACTAAAAAAAAGCATAAGATAAAATCCTAAATTCAAAACATAGAACGTGTTAGAATAGAATAACATTTATTTGTTAAACATAGGTACATAATTGGTCTTATATATAGTAGTACTTAGTTCACTATGTTTTGCCTCTAGGGCATACAAATTAAATTAAATAGATTCAGTTGAAGTGTTCAGGTTAAACAATACAAATAAGAATAATGATTAAAAAGTGATTTACACTTAATCATAATAAAAAAGAACATTAATCATATTTACTAAAGGCTAGCTAGATAGATAGAATTAAAATACATATTTATAATTAAAATTGTAATATTATAAGTGTTTAAATTGTATTAAATAAAACGCTCTTGTTCGTATAGTTTTGTCTCTTTCTATCCTTTCATTCAACTCAACGTATATCGTAAATACGAAATCGTAAAAAACACGGCGCCATAGTATTTTGTGTTACCAGAACTAAATACCTTTAATTATTCATTTTGTTGAATCGATTAATCGACAATCAACTTAAAAAAGTAAAATATATTAAGTTTTGGTAACATGTTATCAGTTTATTGCTTGTAATATAAGAAATAAACATTACTTTTGCGAATTACATAACTGCAAAATTCAATTTAACATGACAAAAAAAAAAACCCATTTTGCTGAGATCGTTGAGCTAAGAACCCAACCAAAAGTGGGTTTACGAATGAACATTTATAAGACGAAAATCATGTCAATTGCCCAGTCATTCTAATACCGGTCCTAGTTGACAATGAGACTCTCGAAGTTATCGCTCATTATTTTTACCTAGGTTAAACACATAGATCCAATTTCAAGAAAGAGTATCGATAAAAAATCCAACTCGGCTAGGCAGCGTTCGTAAAACTTAAGTGGGTCTTCTTATTCAACATACCTCAGTGACTGAAAGACTTACGACACGAAAACGTAGTCCCTAAATATAGACTTCAAAACTAAATTCAAAGTCGCTCAGAGCGAGCTATGCTTGGGATTTCTCTGCGAGATAGAATCCAAAATACGGAAACCCATAGAAGAACAGGTGTAACCGACATAGCACGAAGAATTAGCAAGCTAAAGTGGCATTGGCTAGGCCACATTGCTCGACGAACTGACAACCGCTGTGAAAGAAGGGTTCTCTTGTGGCGACCACGTATCGGACGAGACAGTGTCAGGCGAATTAGGTAGACCGACGACCCGCTGAAAATTGTTAGGCGTCGCACTATGGTAAAGCTCCATACAAAGCCATCTCATAACCATTCTACAGTTTGTGGTGCTACTCCTCGGCAAATGAATAACTTAACTTTGACTGCACAGATGGCGTAGTGGTTAAGATAGCGACCTACAGCGCCAGTGTCGGGGGTTCGAATCCCACGCGGGACAACACTTTGTGCGAACCACAAATTGTTGTTCTGAGTCTGGATGTAATTTGTGTCCGTTAATTATATGTTTGTAAAGTCCCCCGCAACACAAGGATTACTTCCTTAGTGCAGGGTGTTGTCTTAAATAAATAAATAAATAAATAATAACTTAGAGGCAGTTACGACACGAGATGTAAACGAAAGTTCATTTCAATACGGACTTTCAACATTACATGCTTAGATTAGGAGTATGGAGATGATCTTACATATTTCCTATAACTTGTCTTTTGAAAAGCGGTCAGCTGCTACACCTGAAAATAAAAAAATCAAAGACGAAAAGAAAAAATTGGTGCAAAAGCGGTTTAGGAAAGAAATAAGACTGCATGTCGATAAACCTCACCACTGACGACAAGTCACATCTGCTCCGGTGGTCGGCCCAACAACGAGGTGACGTGGGTACGGGTGGGTTATGGGCCCGCGCGCCGTCCTTTCATCGCCCCGGACGGACAGGACCGCGCGTGCGCTTACCATAGCCCACCCATAAAAAAAAAAAAAGAATGACGATAAACCTCGTCAAGTTACTGGAAATAGTAATGACGGAAACACAGCTCGGACATTCTTTCAGAATTACTCGTGCTCTGCAGACATTACAGGTGTAGACGTAGAACTTATAAAACGAATGTACATCATACTACAAACTATGTCATCTGGTATGACTATTGATTCAAAAAAGTTCGGTGAATACGCATATAGTACGGCCCAACTATACGTAAATAATTATAATTGGTGTTATAATTGGTGTTATAATAATTATAATCGTTCGTCATCAGCATTCAGCCTACTGCCGTCCACGTGCAGGATTGATGTAAGCCTACCTTATGCTTCACTACAAAGCGCAACCTTATGCCATTTGCATCCAACGACGCACAGTGAGAAATTCGGGTATGTTTCGTCTCAAAACTCCCTATCTCAGTTCAGGCCCGCCGTAAGCGGGCGTGCAAGGCGTGCACCGCACGCAGGTGGCACGTCCAGGGGGGCGGCAAATCGAGCGACTCATGACGTAATTCATGTCATAGTATTCACTCTACCATAAGTGAATATTATGACATGAATTACGATAATATATAACATTTCATCACATGGAAAAACCGACCGATTGGCGTTAACACGTTCCCGGACGAGCATGCTACAGCATTCGTATTGGACATTTTAATTATGTCGCGGATGCTATAGCATTCCAAGTTTGTGGAGTTATTTTGTCAGTTATGCTTGAGCGATTGCTTTTTACCTATAAAATATAGGTAGTCCATTTCTTACTGTCAGTGCTGACACAACCACAGATCGCTTACTGTCATATGAGAGCTTTTCTGCACACAAAGATAAAACAGCGTTTATCCCTTCCCTACTCCTCGCTCGGTCTACCCCGGGTGGTAACGTATGCTGTAGCATGCGTCAAATGTATTGAAATCCTGTCAATGTAGTGGTTACTGCCGCACGGAGTGGTAGTGAGTGTGTTATGTATTTTCGTTCCGCGCCAACATATTACAAATATCGTAAGTACAAATATTTTCATGATTTCTTTTGTTTTTTTGTTACTATGATGCTATTTACAATGTATTTCAGTAGTTAGACGTTAGACCAACTAGGTAATAACGTTAGACAAGTTGAAAAAAATACCCAAACCGCATTATTTTCATTCACAGATGGCACCCAAAAAAATATCCTTGAGCTTTTAAAATTACAGAATCAGAGCAAATCCTGAGGTTGTTTGAAGAAGTTTCAGATGATTCTTCGGCTCCCAGCATTGAAAAATCTGAACAATCGTCAAGATATTGCTTTACTATCCGCATTAGTTACATCATCATCAGTTAAGCAGTCGTCTGCTATAACATTCGCGTCGCACTTGATGATATTAGTTGGTACGCATCGTGACGGAAATGCTAGAGCAATCGCAAAAATCCCATACAAAAAAAATACTGCTAAAGTAGGGTGACTTACTGCCCGGGAACGTGTTAACACCGCCATCAATTGGCATTCGTTAAATCTTAGACGCAATGCCATACGTTCGTCTGTCAGCAGGTTGAACCTTTGAATCACCTAATTGAAAAGCAGAACTGGAAGTTAGGGCAATTCCCTCTGAGCTTCTTTCTTAGCGGGTAGGTTAGGTACCTAGGTCCTTCTACACACTCGAAGAGCATTACGGTGGATAAACAATAAGACGGCACATTGAATTGCAATTACTTTGTTAATAATTTTTTTGATAATTATTTTGTTAATAGTTCGGCAAAATTATTGATATTTAAACTTATGTGATTATACTTCAATCATCCGTCAGTGTAAAACAGAACGCGCTGCGCGGGGACAAGCGGCGGAACGGCAGGCACTAGAGGCTGCTGTGATTTCCCCCAGCGATGAGGGCGGCAACGCTTCTGCCGCAGAGCGGTCTCAGGACGGGGATGGCAGCACTGCTAGGCCGTCACAGAACGAGGGTGGCGGTGCCGCAGGGTCTTCGAAGAGCTCAGGGACCGACACGGCCTTGGAAATATCGACGGACGAGTGCGGCAGTGACGGAGAGCTGTCCGACGACGAGGGGCCGCGGGTTGGCCGGGGAAGGGACGAGGGCGGCAAATTGGTCGCGGATCGTCGATAATCGTTTGCCAACCCCAATGTCGCTGCACAAATGAGAATCTGGTGCATTCAAGAGGAAGTCGAGACCCTATCCAACCACAGGTACATTCGGATAGAGGTCTCCCGGAGCCTCCGACTGCCCAGCAGAGCTTACACGGCCGACGCAGCTCCCGCGTTTCCGCGGTGAGCCTTGGGTCGACAGGATCGGGACCCATTGGCATAGCCATTGTTCACTCGTGGCTGTACTCAACGCCCCCGGTGGACGGGGTGGACGCCGAGACTGGCCGCATTCGCTGTGCGTTAACGCAGATTTCCGATGCGGCTATGCCCCGTGTGCGGTGTCTCCCCCCGAACAGCGCAGTCCCCTGGTGGTCCCGAGAGTTGGCAGATCTCCAGGCCGTGTGCGTACACCCGCAGCTGTAGGCACAATCGTGACGCGGAGCAGAGGAACCAGCTATACGAGGGTTACCGCAGTGGGTGGTACGCCTTCTAGTTGGCCGTCCGTCTCGGCAAAGACCTCAATCGGCAGGAGATTCTGGATAGTCTCGAGCGTGATGCCGGGCGGAGCACACGCCTCCAGTCATAGCTTCACCGAACAGCAACCGGGAGGCCTACGAAAGCGTTCCGCCCGTCACGGAGATGGAGATACGGGTGGTGGCGGCGACGCCTTAGGGGACTGTTCGACGCTTGTTTGGCGACTGGGCAGTTCCCTGGGTGCTGAAAGGAGGGGAGGCTGGTGCTCCTGCCGAAACCTGGACGGCCTCCAGGGTCGAGCGTGGCCTACAGGCCTATCGTGCTGTTTGAAGATGCGGGTAAGCAATTAGAAAGGATCCTGGCTGCCCGCATCGAGCAGCACCTTGTCGGGGTCGGGCCCGATCTGGCAGACGCCCAGTTTGGTTTGAGGAAGGGACTTTCGACGATTATGGCCTCGCTGCGCTTGAGGGCCGTGGTGATGGAGGCGGTCATTGGCGGAGGGGTGCTGTTGGCAATGTCTCTAGACATCGCCAACGCATTCAGCAGTCTGCCATTCAGCTGCGTCAGGCAGGTGCTTCGGTATCACGGGGTGCCCGTTTACCTGAGGCGGCTGGCGGCGGATTATTTGGAAGGGTGCAGCGTCCTCTACACCAACCGAATGGGGGACTATACCCATTGTCACAGCACGTGTGAGGAGCTGGTACGTCCTGGAGGAAGTTGAGACTATCCGATTATAGATGCATTCGGATAGAGGTCTCCCGAACTCTCCAGCATCCGAGCAAGGGTCACACGGCAGACGAAGTCCCGCATCTCTGTGATGGGCTGTGGGTCAGCTAGATCGGGACCTACTGGCAGAGGCAGCCATCTTGCAAACGTGGTTGTCCTTATCACCACCGGTAGAAGGGGTGAATGCCGAAGCTGGCCGCAGATCTGCGATGAGATCATGCCCTGTGTACGGCGTCCACCTCCGAAGAAGGGAATACATTGGTGATCTCAGGAGTTGTCGGACCTCCGGCCAGGGCGTATACGCGCTCGGAGGGCTTTTATCCGGAATCGGTGACGTCACCACCATGCCCAACGGGAGGGTCAGCTTTACAAGACCACAGTGCGCGATCTATGTTCAGGCTGGCCATCCATCACGCCAAGGACATCAGTCAGCAGGAAATTCTGGACAATTTCGAGCGTGACCCCTGGGTCGTCTGTATGCTGCGGAGCTGAGTAGGCTCCACGCGCAAAATCACCATGAATGCGTGCTAAAACCACGGTCCTTGAACACCTGGAACCACGCCTCAGGGAACTGTACAACGCTTGTTTTTCTTGCGGTTTTGTTGCGTCTGGGCAGCCCCCGGGATGTTGGAAAGAGGGGAGGCTGGTGTCCTCATGAATCCGGGACTGCTCACGGACTCGCTCGTGACCTATAGGCCCATCGTGCTGCTGGAGGATGCGGGCAAGCTATTAGAGAGAATCCTAGCTGTCGCATCGGCCAGCACCTACGTAAGGTCGGTCCCGAACTGTCACTGTTTTCGGAAGGGACGTTCTACGATCGCGGCTGTGCTGCGCCTAAAGGCCATGGTCATGGAGGGTTGCTGTTGGCGGTCTCTTTGGACATCGCCAACTATTAAATAATAGTCTGCCATTCGGCTGGGTCGGGGAAGCGCTCCAGTATCACGGACTGTCTTGTCGGGGCATCGTTGTTTCGGTAAATACTTGCACAAGGTGGCGAGGAGGGAGAGGACGCCGTCCTGCTGCCACTGCGATTGCGACGAAGACACGGTGCAGCAAACGCTTGAGGTCTGCGTGGCGAATAATGAGGTGGCGCACCGTCATGTTGATGATAGTGTAGGGTAATTTAACAGTGCTTGGGGTACTTTCTGTAAAAGATCTGGAATTACGCTTCGCAACATAGTGAACTGCCCAAAATCCATTAACCTTTGGGTGGCTGCTAAAATCGTCTTCAAATTAGGTATTCTCGGGTCAATACCTTGTCGCTGTAAACGCGGTAAAGAGTCCCTTTCATAGTCTTTGAGCACCACGTAGACTTTCAGCACTTAATAACTGGGCGTCTGCCAGATCGGGCCCGACCCCGACAAGGTGCTGCTCGATGCGGGCAACCAGGATCCTTTCTAATTGCTTACCCGCATCTTCAAGCAGCACGATAGGCCTGTAGGCCACGCTCGACTCTGGAGGCCGTCCAGGTTTCGGCAGGAGCACCAGCCTCCCCTCCTTTCAGCACCCAGGGAACTGCCCAGTCGCCAAACAAGCGTCGAACAGTCCCCTAAGGCGTCGCCGCCACCACCCGTATCTCCATATCTCCGTGACGGGCAGAACGCTTTCGTAGGCCTCCCGGTTGCTGTTCGGTGAAGCCATGACTGGAGGCGTGTGCTCCGCCCGGCATCACGCTCGAGACTATCCAGAATCTCCTGCCGATTGAGGTCTTTGCCGAGCCGGACGGCCAACTAGAAGGCGTACCACCCACTGCGGTAACCCTCGTATAGCTGGTTCCTCTGCTCCGCGTCACGATTGTGTCTACAGCTGCGGGTGTACGCACACGGCCTGGAGATCTGCCAACTCTCGGGACCACCAGGGGACTGCGCTGTTCGGGGGGAGACACCGCACACGGGGCATAGCCGCATCGGAAATCTGCGTTAACGCACAGCGAATGCGGCCAGTCTCGGCGTCCACCCCGTCCGCCGGGGGCGTTGAGTACAGCCACGAGTGAACAATGGCTATGCCAATGGGTTCCGATCCTGTCGACCCAAGGCTCACCGCGGAAACGCGGGAGCTGCGTCGGCCGTGTAAGCTCTGCTGGGCAGTCGGAGGCTCCGGGAGACCTCTATCCGAATGTACCTGTGGTTGGATAGGGTCTCGACTTCCTCTTGAATGCACCAGCTTCTCATTTGTGCAGCGACATTGGGGTTGGCAAACGATTATCGACGATCCGCGACCAATTTGCCGCCCTCGTCCCTTCCCCGGCCAACCCGCGGCCCCTCGTCGTCGGACAGCTCTCCGTCACTGCCGCACTCGTCCGTCGATATTTCCAAGGCCGTGTCGGTCCCTGAGCTCTTCGAAGACCCTGCGGCACCGCCACCCTCGTTCTGTGACGGCCTAGCAGTGCTGCCATCCCCGTCCTGAGACCGCTCTGCGGCAGAAGCGTTGCCGCCCTCATCGCTGGGGGAATCACAGCAGCCTCTAGTGCCTGCCGTTCCGCCGCTTGTCCCCGCGCAGCGCGTTCTGTTTTACACTGACGGATGATTGAAGTATAATCACATAAGTTTAAATATCAATAATTTTGCCGAACTATTAACAAAATAATTATCAAAAAAATTATTAACAAAGTAATTGCAATTCAATGTGCCGTCTTATTGTTTATCCACCGTAATGCTCTTCGAGTGTGTAGAAGGACCTAGGTACCTAACCTACCCGCTAAGAAAGAAGCTCAGAGGGAATTGCCCTAACTTCCAGTTCTGCTTTTCAATTAGGTGATTCAAAGGTTCAACCTGCTGACAGACGAACGTATGGCATTGCGTCTAAGATTTAACGAATGCCAATTGATGGCGGTGTTAACACGTTCCCGGGCAGTAAGTCACCCTACTTTAGCAGTATTTTTTTTGTATGGGATTTTTGCGATTGCTCTAGCATTTCCGTCACGATGCGTACCAACTAATATCATCAAGTGCGACGCGAATGTTATAGCAGACGACTGCTTAACTGATGATGATGTAACTAATGCGGATAGTAAAGCAATATCTTGACGATTGTTCAGATTTTTCAATGCTGGGAGCCGAAGAATCATCTGAAACTTCTTCAAACAACCTCAGGATTTGCTCTGATTCTGTAATTTTAAAAGCTCAAGGATATTTTTTTGGGTGCCATCTGTGAATGAAAATAATGCGGTTTGGGTATTTTTTTCAACTTGTCTAACGTTATTACCTAGTTGGTCTAACGTCTAACTACTGAAATACATTGTAAATAGCATCATAGTAACAAAAAAACAAAAGAAATCATGAAAATATTTGTACTTACGATATTTGTAATATGTTGGCGCGGAACGAAAATACATAACACACTCACTACCACTCCGTGCGGCAGTAACCACTACATTGACAGGATTTCAATACATTTGACGCATGCTACAGCATACGTTACCACGCGGGTTAGACCGAGCGAGGAGTAGGGAAGGGATAAACGCTGTTTTATCTTTGTGTGCAGAAAAGCTCTCATATGACAGTAAGCGATCTGTGGTTGTGTCAGCACTGACAGTAAGAAATGGACTACCTATATTTTATAGGTAAAAAGCAATTGCTCAAGCATAACTGACAAAATAACTCCACAAACTTGGAATGCTATAGCATCCGCGACATAATTAAAATGTCCAATACGAATGCTGTAGCATGCTCGTCCGGGAACGTGTTAACGCCATTTTTTTTTTTTTTTGTGTGTGTACAGCTGCTGGCCGCAGATGGCCTTGACAGCTTGACGCGGACTATGGGTGAGCGCTGAGGGCTCTCAACCCGGAGAAGTGTTAACGCCAATCGGTCGGTTTTTCCATGTGATGAAATGTTATATATTATCGTAATTCATGTCATAATATTCACTTATGGTAGAGTGAATACTATGACATGAATTACGTCATGAGTCGCTCGATTTGCCGCCCCCCTGGACGTGCCACCTGCGTGCGGTGCACGCCTTGCACGCCCGCTTACGGCGGGCCTGAACTGAGATAGGGAGTTTTGAGACGAAACATACCCGAATTTCCCACTGTGCGTCGTTGGATGCAAATGGAATAAGGCCGCGCTTTGTAGTGAAGCATAAGGTAGGCTTACATCAATCCTGCACGTGGACGGCAGTAGGCTGAATGATGATGATGAACGATTGAATAAACATATTGTGTGTTGTAATTATTGCCGCCAGTACTAAACTCATTTGCAAAAAAAACGGGCGGTTTTGATTTTCATTCATATTTAAAAAGATACAATACCAAAAAGGTTTCAATCGTTTGTACACGTTACTGGCCGGTTTTAAAAATGCTGTGGTATTTAAAAAAGTACGTTCTAAATTCAATTTTTCATTTGATGTTCATTTGTACAGAAAACCCCCTTTTTATCCTACATTTTTGGCGCGAAGTTCCAGAAGTTAACATCGACTTTCATAACTTTTATTCAATTTTTATCGATTAATTTCATATCCTTGACTGTCAAAGCTTTATTTAATGCTGTTTGGCTGTATCAAAAATGGTAGATAAAGTGGTAAAAGCTACCAAAATTATCGCGCTGCTTGAAGAGGGTTGCAGCCAATGTTTCGTGGCTAGGAGGCTAAATGTTAGTCGCTCGACAGTCCAAAGGACCTGGCAGCGATATCAGGAGACTGGTTCCGTCGAGAGAAGGCCTGGTTCTGGAAGAAAACCATGTACCCAACCACGGGATGATCGTTTTCTTGTGAGTCGCGCATTGAGAAATCGCAAATCTTCGTATGTGGATCTTAAGAACAACCTCCAAGAAGTAAGAAATGTGCATATTAGTCTATGGACGGTCAGGAGGAGGCTTCTCGCTGCCAATATACGCAGTCACCGCCCGGCCCGCGGCCCCAAATTACTCCGTGAGCACAGAGTTCACAGGCTTAGGTTCGCTAGAAATTGTGAATCATGGACTCAAGACGATTGGAATAGGGTTTTGTTCTCTGATGAAGCCAGGATATCTCTGTTCGGTGAAGATCGACGTCGGCGAGTGCTAAGAAGACAAGGAGAACGCTTTGCAGAGGCATGTTTCGAAGAAATCACACCTTATGGTGGGGGCTCTGTTATGTTTTGGGCAGGAATAAATTCAATGGATCGTACAGAGTTAGTCTTCATTGAAAACGGCTCACTGACTGGGCATCGATACATAACGGAAGTTCTAATTTCTCATGCACAACCCGCATTGGCCGCTCTAGGTGAAGACTCGATTTTTATGGACGACAATGCTCGCGCCCACCGATCCCGCGATGTTAATGCGTATGTGCAAGAGGTCGGCATTCGTCGTTTGGATTGGCCAGCTCGAAGTCCCGACCTCAATCCCATAGAGCATGTCTGGGACGTTCTGAAACGGCGTGTGAGATCAGTACACCCGGCTCCGCAGACCATCAGAGAGCTGAAGAATGTGATTACTGCGGAGTGGGAACGTATTCCGTAAGCAAGTATCCGGGATATACTCGCTAGCATGCCCAGACGAATTCAAGCTGTGATTTTAGCTAGAGGGGGTCACACTCGATACTAAACATTTATCTGCTTTTACTTTATTAAAGAAAAACAAACAAAAAAACTTTTTTATTTTTACTTCATGAGCATATGCACTACTAGCGAATATACACTACTAGCGAGGTTTAGCATTATTTCCCATAAATTGTATCTAAATTTTATGAAATACTGATGAAAACGATTATTTTCTTATTAATTTAGCAAATTGTGTGGATAAAACTACCTATATTTAAGTGAAGTAATGATAAACAGTAAAATAGAATTGATAATAAAACAATATAAGAACTCTAACTATATAAAAATACCCAATATGATAGCTTACTCTGGTACAAGTTATAATTATCGAAGAGATGCTCACAAATATTTTTTGGAAAGCTTTTCTACTAAATTAAATATTGAAATCGATCATAGCTACTATCAGAGTATGATACTTAGCGAAATAAAAGCAAACCTAGCTAAATGTAATAACCGTACCAAAATCACTAAAACACATATTAATACATACAAAAATACTATACAACGCAAAATCACACACTATTTCACGCCTATAAGCCAACAACATGCACAGTCAAATAAACGTCCTGAAAGCAATTTTTTTCGAGTTACAATGTAAATATAAAAAAAATTACGTTATTACACCAGAATATTGCTGGGTTGTTATCTAAACAAGACCAACTAAAAATCGCAGTAATGGATCTTAACTATAGTACAGATCCTATTGATATTATTTGTTTAAGTGAAACCTTTCTCAAACAGGGCACTGAGCATAATGTTAGGATAAATAATTATAAACTAGCTGCACATTATTCTCGTATAAATCAACGCAGAGGTGGCACATGTATCCTACTTAATAACTGTTTAGAATATTCAAGAATTGAGCTTATACCTTCAACGCCCTACCACTTTGAATGCTGTGCTACTGAAATAATTGGATATAATCTACTAATAGTGTGTATTTATAGAACGCCTACATCAAATCCAAGCATATTCCTAAAAAACTTTGAACTTCTTACCAGGACATTGACGAGAAAAAAAAATAAAAAAGTAATATTATGTGGGGATTGGAACATTGACTTGTTAAAAAAAAACAAACTGACGACAGAACTAACATCTATACTAGACAATAACAAACTTACTAATCATATCTTAATACCTACACGAAAAAGCGCCTGTTTAGATTTAATAGTGAGCAACATAGACGACGTAACGCCAAACATTCATTACTTAGCTCTTTCGGATCACGAAACGGCCCAATCTATTAATATACAATTAGAACCATCCCATTTAGTAAAAAAAAGTAACAGTATCTGGTACAAAACCATCCGAGAACTTTCTGAAGAAAATATTAACCGATACAAGAAATACCTGTCATGTCTATCATTTTCTGAAATTTATGAGAAACAATGCACAGAGTCTGCATTTAATAGCTTTCACGATACCATTAAACTCTTATATAATTTATGCTTCCCTTTCGTTAGAATTAAACATACAGAGAAACAATGTAAAAATAGATGGCTAACAAAAAGTATAAAACGGTGTTGTGTAAAAAAAAGAATATTGTACTTAAAATATCATTTACAAAAACATAACAAAAACATCAATCATAAAGTATATAAAAATTATTCTAATATACTAAAAAAGTGTATACAAAAAGCACAACAGATTAACAATGCTCGCTATATAAACTCGTCCAAAAATATATGTAAAGCGACTTGGAAATTAATTAAAGAAAATAATAGCAATGTATTGAAATCACCCGAAATTGATAGTATTAATATTGACAATAATAATTATGATGACCCTAATTTGATTTGCGAATTTTTCAATAAATTTTATATTACACAGAATAACAATACTGACACAATAAATAAACAAAATTATGCGACGCCCATTACACATAATAGTAAAAGTATTTTTCTGACTCCAGTTAATTACATTGACGTATATAATATAATAAAAACTTTGAAAAACACACATTCTACTGGTTATGATGACTTGTGCACAAACGTTATAAAACAGTGTGCCCTATATTTAGTTAATCCACTTACACACATTATTAACCTGTCCTTGACAGAAGGTATTTTCCCTACTCGGTTAAAGACATCGATAATTAAACCCCTGTTTAAAAAGGGGGATAAAACAAATAGGAACAATTATAGGCCTATAGTCTTAATTCCTATAATAGCAAAAATTTTTGAAAAAGTGATGCATGTGAAAATAAACAATTTCATAACATCATGTGATATTTTACAGAGAGAACAGTATGGCTTTAGGAAAAACAGTTCTACCACTCTTGCATGTTTCTCTTTAGTAGATCAAATTACGAGAAGTTTAAATGAAAAAACTAGTATAGCTTGTGTGTTTCTAGATATGACAAAAGCTTTCGATTTCGTCTGTCAGGAAAAGCTTATAGATAAACTTCATAGCTACGGAATACGTGGCATAGCTAATGATTGGCTAAGAAGTTATTTGAACGAAAGAGTGCAATGTGTGGAGATAACTAAAACCATTGGACGTCACCAAAAACAATATAGATCGTCATATCTCCACAGCAACTTGGGCATACCACAGGGCAGCATTCTTTCTCCCCTCCTTTTTCTACTCTATATTAATGATCTTCCCAAAGCGGTCAATAATGATTGCATTTTATTTGCCGACGACTCTACTCTAATTGTAAAACATAAAAATAAATACAATTTAGAATCGCACATTAATGTAGCCATCGATAAGGCAATAAATTGGTTAGAACAAAATAATCTTAAAATAAACATGACAAAAACAAATATTATACATTTTCAAACACATAAAGCTGACAAAACAAACCTAAATATTAATTATAAAAACGAAACATTGAATACGGTTAACGATTGTATATTCTTGGGTATAACTGTGGATAGGTTTTGTAATTGGAAACTACATATCGAAAAAATAACACACAAAATAGATTGTTTTGTCTACGCATTAAAAAGAATTAGGCAAATTGTAAATGTGCAAACTGCAATAATGGCGTATCAAGCATATGTAGCGTCAATTATAAGGTACGGCATTATCATATGGGGTAACTCAGTGGATGTGGAAAGAGTCTTCAGAGCGCAAAAAAAATGTTTGCGGGCAATTGGTGGTCTGGAATATCTAGAAAGCTGTAAACCCTTATTCAGGCGATATAGAGTACTTCCATTGCCATCTATTTATATACAGGAAGTTTGCTTATTTGTTAAGAAACATCCACACTTATTTAAAAAACTTGGAGACTTCGAAACGAGTCGCACTAGACATGGATCTAGACTTCAAATTCCGAAAATAAAATTAGAATTATTTAAGAAAAATGCCTACTGTATGTCTGTAAAAATCTTCAACCATTTACCAGAGTATCTTAAAACTCTACCATACACACTATTTCGTAGAAAACTACAAACAATGCTGCATGATAAAAATTACTATGATATTAATGAATACTTTAATGATAAATTGTGACATCTAAAATTTAAATACTAATAATACTGACATCTAAATTGAATATATTTATATTTACATATTGAACACTATCTACTGTTGAAGATTTTTACATATAACTTTACATATAATTTGAATTTTTTATACATTTATTGACATGCTATGAGTAATTGCGTTTCTAATATTTTAATGATTGTAACGAATAAAATTTATTTAAATAATTAATTACAACGACTAGATATAGCTAATAAGCTGTATCAATAAAAAAGACACTGTTTTAAACATTTCCACGCCATACATATATGGTAGAATATGCTGGATCATGTTATATAATTAAGACCTACTATAACCATATTTTTGGAAATAAAGATTATTATTATTATTATTATTATTATTATAATTATCAAACAAAGAAATATTAACATTTGAAATGGTTCATTGCTTAGGTGCCCGTTTTTTTTGCAAATGAGTTTATTTTCAATAAAATACAACCAAATATCGATTTGTAATTTTTAGAAACTAAAAAAATAAAGTTCAGGTACAGCCATAATTAAATATGTGAGTTTTTTAACTACTGATTCGTCTAATTTCTGATGGCTGATTCACCTTCATATTCGATAAGAACGTATCGATATATTTTGATAAAATATTTTGGCTCGACCTGGCAACACACATGTTCCACTCCGCTTTGTACAAATCACAAATAGCTAAGTTCATTTGTATGACTATTTATTATTATTTTTAATACTAGGGTATAAGTTACCCTTTTTTTTTTGTGGGTGGGTCGCGGTCGGCGCGCCCCCGCACCACTCTGTCCGGGGCGACAGAGGGGCTTAAGCACGCAACTCCCGCGACCCACCCAAAAACCACGTCGCCTTCGTCGTTGGGCCGACCACTGGAGCAGCGTTAACTTGTCGTCAGTGGTCAGCCCGACGGAATACCCCCTATTGGGGTACCCTCCCCCCCTCGGGGAGGACGTCGATCTTTCCTCACGCAGTCAGCCTCTCGGCGGGTGACGGACTAATCCCCGGTCACGTCCTCCGCGGCCTCAGCTAGGGCGGCATGAGGCGCAGATAGTTGCGCCTGCGCCGCCCCAGTCGCCGGCGGCGGATCTCCTCATCGAGGCTGCGCTCCTCACGCAGGCGATCCGCCGCCTCCTTCCGCGAGATCACTGTCTCGCAGAAGGCTGCGACCGCGTCCCAATTCCCGACGCTGTCGACCATCGCCCTAGCGATAGCCGGCAGCGTCAGGTCCGTACCGATCATTGTGACGAGTTCATAGTGCTGCACTGCCCAAGCCCCGCAGGCCTCGAGCGTATGGCGCGCCGTGTCCTCGCCGCAATCGCAGTGGTGGTAGGACGGTGTACTCTCCCTCCTAACGACCTAGTGCAGGTATTTGGCGAAGCACCCATGCCCCGTCAAAACCTGCACCAGTCGGAAGGAGAGCACTCCGTGCCGCCTTTCTAACCACTGCATCAGCACCGGCTGGAAGGCCTTCACGGTTCGCACCCCGAACCGAGGCCTCTCCAGCCGGACTGCCCAACGGGCGATGACGTCTCGGCGGGCGTCGACGCGCCAGGCGGTGAGATCCCTTAACGAGACCACACCGCGCTCCGCTCGCACCCCCGTCACCCGCCGATATAGTCCGGCGAGCATCTCCGCCTCCAGGTCCCACGGGGGAGTCCCGGCCAATAGGCACGCTGCCTCCGTCGCCACCGTGCGGTGTCCGCGGATGGCCCTGACCGCCATGACCCTCTGTGATCGCCACAGAAGGGCCCTAAGTCGGACGGTCATGGACCCCGCCCACACCGGTGCGCCGTACAGGGCCATCGACCGGATGACCCCCGCGTACAGCCGTCGGCACGCAGCGCTCGGTCCGCCCACGTTTGGCATAAGCCACGATAGGGCGAACGCCGCGCCGACGAGCCGCGGAGCGAGCCTACGGAAATGCTCCCGGAACCACCATCGCCCGTCGAGCACCAGGCCCAAGTACCTCATATGGGCCCGGATGCTGATGTCGACCGAGTGGATGGTGAACGAGACGCCGATGGGAGGGCTCATAGTGCGCCCATGGAACAAGAGGGCCTCCGTCTTGTCCAGGGCGACCCTCAACCCCAGCGCCTCGATCCGCCTGACGATCTCCTCGGTACCAGAGGTCGCCAGGCTTACCGCCTCTTCTAGCGTCCCACCGCGGGCTGTGACGAGCGTGTCGTCGGCGTAACAAATCACGCCCAGGCCGGGCGGGAGGCTCCCCCTCAACGCCCAGTCGTAGCCGATGTTCCACAGGGTGGGTCCGAGGACCGACCCCTGTGGGACACCGCACGTCATGGGCGTTCGCACAACGTCCCCCGCTCGGTCGGTGCAGAGGACGCTGCGCCCCTCCCGGCTTCGGCAGGAGCACCAGCCTTCCCTCCTTCCAGCACCCAGGGAACCGTCCGGACGCTAAACACGCGTCGAATAGCCCCCTGAGGCGGGGTCCCAGGTGTTCGAGGACCAGGGCCAGCACGCGGTTAGGAACACCGTCGGGCCCGGGGGCGGTAGACTTTGCGCGCATGCGCGTCACCGCCACCCCCATCTCGGGTTCCGTGATGGGCGGAACACTGTCGTCGTCGGCCTCCCGGTCAGTGTCTGGCGGAGCCATGACTGGGGGCGTGTGTTCCGCCCGCCACGGGAACAGGTCCTCGATGACCCGGGTGAGAAGGCCGGGCTGGAGAGTCTCGGTGAGGGGAGGGCCCCGCGCGCGTAGCCTATTCAGCACCGCGCGATAGGGGCGTCCCCAGGGGTCACGGTCGAGACCGTCCAGCATCTCCTGCCGACTGACGTCCTTGGCGGAGCGCACGGCCAGCCTGAAGGCCGACCGCGCATTGCGGTAGCCCTCGTAAAGCACGGCCTCCCGCTCCGCGTCGCGATGGCGCCGCCGGCTGCAGGTGTAGGCCCTCCGGGCGCGGATACACGCGGCCCGGAGATCCGCCAGCTCCCGGGACCACCAGTGGACATCCCTCCTCGGGGCCAGACGCCGTACCCGGGGCATGGCCGCATCGCAGATCTGCGTCATCGCACTGCGGATGCGGCCAGCCTCGGCGTCCACCCCGTCCGACTGGTGGGCAGGGTATAAGTTACCCTAAAATTAATTCTGAGAAACTATAAAAATAAGGTGTGAATTTAGGATAGTATTTGGTAAGGCCCATTGCCAAATGAAAAGGGCCTGGTTTTGGGCATTCTCCTTTATTTTTCTGCTACACAATTGCCTTTTTAAGTGTATTTATATGTAAATTGAGCAGGTTGTATTACACTAATAACTAATATAAAAGTATAAATATCTGTTAGAAATCATCATCCTAATTATGATTATTTGACATTCAGTTCGATCAGAGACTTTAACCATGAACAATAGGGTAGACAACATGCCTAGTGTGTGCGCGTGTGTGCGCGTGTGTGCGCGTGTCTGGGTATCATTTGCATAGTAGTGTGCGTAATGTTTTCTTTCACGAATTTAATGTATTTCTAATCTATTATTACATCAAATTTTTGTTTTCTGCGCTTCTACTCTCTCCTCTTCTCTTATTCAACTGTGTCAAATTTCATATTTATATTTGCATGATTTTCGTAAAAAGAAGCACAAAGTTTTTGCTTCACGTATTAATAATATTTTATGTAGATATCATATGCAGTACTTTTACTCTACACATCTATACCAATAAATAAAATTGGAGTGTCTGTTTGTAATGTCAAAATAATGGGCTTTTTTCATGCTCACACGGTTATTTGCACTATACATATGCCTAAAATATACTTTATATTTTTTTTTGTCTGTCTGTTTGTTCCGGATAATCTTCAAAACGGCTGGACTGATTTCAAAAATTCTTTCACCAATGGAAAGCTATAATATCAGGGAGTAAACTAGACTATATTTTATCCCGGTATTCCCACGGAAACGGGAACTACGCAGGAAAGACGACTGAAACCGAAGTGGAGCGAGGGCGGATTTTTAGTTGTAAATAAAACTATTTTATGAATTTTATCGCATTTGTATTTGAGTTTTAATTGTCTAACATTTCATACATTTTACAGCGTTCATGGTTACGGGCGGACTAAGATATCTCACGTTCAACAAGTCATCCCCTAATTCACGTCCACCTAGAAGTCGAAACTTATTCGAATAGGATTTTTAATTGGTATTTAAACTACCAATTAGAAATAAAAATATAAGGTGCAAAATTCATCGAGTCAGCTAGTAAAATATAACAGCGGCTCCATAACCTATAGTGTTGCTTCTCCTTCCCTATTGGTCCGACAACTAGTTCTGAGTTCGTCATCGTCTGTGGCCAGCCCGGCGTGATGATACCCTTTCGGGTATCATCTCTCCCTAACGCCACTCCCAGGCTGTCAGTCGCTATCATGCAGTCCGCCTCCTGCGGGTGACGGACTATTTCCGGTCCGGTCACACGCAGCCTCGGCTAGGATAGCATCAGGCGCAGGTATACGCGGCTGCGTCGCCCAAGTCCGCAGCGTTGGATCGTGTCACCGTAGAAGAATTCGTCACGCGCACGTTCCGCTGCCTCCTTCCCTGAAATGACTGCCTCACAAAGGACGGCGATGGCGTCCCAGTTCTTGACGATATCGAGCATTTTTCTAGCAATGGTCAGCAGTGTCAGGTCTGCACCAATGATTGCGACGAGCCCACAACGCTGCTCTGCCCATGCGGAACGCAACTCGAGCGTGTGCTGTGTCGTGTCCTCGTCGCAATCGCATGTAACAGGATGGTATGCTCTCCTCATGGTCTCTTCTCGCGGTCGTGTGCAGGTACTTGGTGAGGCAACCGTGCCCTCATACTGAAACTTCTACAGCCGGACTGCATAACGGACATCACGGCAGGCATCGTCCCGCCAAGCAGCCATCTCACTAAGCAAGACTGAGATCCACCTGAAAAAATCCTCGGTGGCGAGAGGGAACCAGAACTGAGCACAGTGGGACGCCGCACAACATGGTCGTCCGTACAACGCCGCCTCATCGGTTAGTGTAAAGGATGCTGCGCCCCTCCAAGTAGCCTATCATCAGCCCCCTCAGGTATACGGCCATTCCATGTTACTGGAGCGACACCACTGCTACTTGATGCAGCTCAATGGCAGACTGTTGAAACATTGGCGATGTCTAGGGAAACCGCCAACAGCACCCCTGCGCGCCGCAGTGCGCACCGCGCACCTTTGTGACCGCGGTTCTCAGGCGCAGCAAGGTCGCAATCATTAAACGCCCGTTCTGAAACCTAACTAGGCATGCGGTCCCGATGGCCGACCCCACTGAGTTGCCGCCCAATGCGGACAGCCAGGAATCTCTCCAGCAGCTTGCCCGCATTGTCCCACAGCATAATGGACCTGTAGGTCGCGGCCGAGTCCGTAAAATATCTCGTCTCGACAAGAGCGCCAGCCTTGCCTCCTTCCAATATCCAGGGAATGGCCCGGACGCTTAACAAGTTTTGTACAGTCCCCTGAGTCGTGGTTCCATGTGCTCAAAGACCAGCGCCAGCACCCGGTTGGGTAAACTGCGGCCGGGACTGGTTTGCAATGTTGTGTATACCGTCTGGCCCGGAGATCCGCTAACTATCGAACCACCTGGCGACTGCCCTCTTTGGGAGCAGATACCACACACGTGTCATGGTCGCATCACAGATTAACGTAAATCTGTGATGTGGCCATGACACGTGTGTACAAAAAATGCGGCCAGTCTCGGCGTCTGCCTCGTCCGCCTGGGGCGGTGAGGTCAGCCACGCATGAACGATGGCTCTCTCTGCTTTTGGTTCCCGATCCAGTCGATCTACCGCTCACCACGGTAACGCGGGAGGTCCATTCGCCTTGTGACCCCTGCTGGGTTGCCAAAGGGTCCAGCAGACTTTTATTCGAATGTACATGTGGTCGGATAGGGTCTCGATGAATTTATAGTGGAAACCAATGTCCAAATGAATGGTGTGGCTCTAGACCTTGTGGAGTCAACCGTTTTTTAGGTATCACCATAGATGCAAAACTTTAGTGGGGACCTCATATTGAAAAGTTGTCGAGTAGGCTTAGCTCAGCGGCTTATGCAGTAAAAAAAATAAGAATGTTAACAGATACTGAAACAGCTAGAATGGTTTATTTCGCTTATTTCCATAGTCTTATGTCTTACGGTATATTACTGTGGGGATGCTCCGCGGACTTTAATAGAATCTGTGTTCTCCAAAAAAGGGCTGTCCGTGCAATTTATAATCTAGGCCCAAGAATCTCACTTCGGGAGAAATTCAAAGAAATAAATATTCTAACTGCTGTATCACAATATATATACGAAAATATATTATATGTCAAAAAAAAATATCGCTAACTTTTTTTTTTTTTTTTTTTTTTTATGGGTGGGCTATGGTAAGCGCACGCGCGGTCCTGTCCTTCCGGGGCGATGAAAGGACGGCGCGCGGGCCCATAACCCACCCGTACCCACGTCACCTCGTTGTTGGGCCGACCACCGGAGCAGATGTGACTTGTCATCAGTGGTCGGCCCGACGGAATACCCTTTCGGGTAACCTCTCACCTCTCGACGTACTGGGACGTCGGTCGCCATCGCGCGGTCAGCCTCCCTGCGGGTGACGGACAATTCCCCGGTCCGATCACCCGCGGCCTCGGCTAGGGCGGCATTAGGCGCAGATATTCGCGCCTGCGCCGCCCGAGTCGCCGGCGGCGGAACGTGTCGCCGAATAGGAGCTCTACTCGCACACGATCCGCCGCCTCCTTCCGTGAGATAACGGCCTCACAGAAGGCGGCGACCGCGTCCCAGTTCCTGACGCTGACGAGCATCTCCCTGGCGATGGTCGGCAGCGCCAGGTCGGCACCGATAATTGCGACGAGTTCACGGCGATCCCCCTCCCATGCAGCACACTCCTCGAGCGTGTGCTGCGCCGTGTCCTCGTCGCAACGGCAGTGGTGGCAGGACGGTGTGCTCTCCCTCCTGACAATCTTGTGCAGGTACTTCCCGAAGCAACCGTGCCCCGTCAGCACCTGCACCAGTCGGAAGGAAAGCACCCCGTGCGTCCGCTCCAACCACTCCATCAGCACCGGCCGGAAAGCCTCGACGGTCCTGACACCGTACCGAGGACTCTCCAGCCGGACTGCCCAACGGGCAATGACTTCTCGGCGGGCGTCGACCCGCCAGGCGGTGATCTCTTTGATGGAGACCATGCCGCCGCGGGCGCGCGTCTCCGACACCCGCCGATAAATGCCGGCGAGCATCTCCGCCTCCAGATCCCACGGGGGAGTTCCGGCCAGGAGGCACGCTGCCTCTGTCGCCACCGTGCGGTAACCCCGTATGGCCCTGATCGCCATGACCCTCTGTGGTCGCCACAGGAGGGCCCTAAGACGGACGGTCAGGGACCCCGCCCACACCGGTGCTCCATACAGGGCCATCGACCGGATCACCCCCACGTACAGCTGTCGGCACGTAGCACTGGGTCCGCCCACATTCGGCATCAGCCGCGAAAGGGCGGACGCCGCGCCGACAAGCCGGGGAACAAGTCGATGGAGATGCTCCCGGAACCAAAAATGCCCGTCGAGCACCAGGCCCAAGTACTTCATGTGGGCCTGGATGCTGATGGTGACCGACTTCACGATGATCGAAGCGCCGGCGGGAGGCCCGGCGGTACGGAGGCCATGGAACAAAAGGGCCTCCGTCTTTTGCAGGGCTACTCTCAGCCCCAGCGCTTCGATCCGCCTGACAATCTCCTCGGTGCCGAGAGTTGCCAGGCGTGCCGCCTCCTCTAGCGTCCCACCCCGGGCTGTGACGAGTGTATCGTCGGCGTAGCAAATTACGCCCAGCCCGGGTGGGAGGCTTC
The DNA here is from genome assembly GCA_032191425.1 of Lymantria dispar. Classification (NCBI taxonomy): domain Eukaryota; kingdom Metazoa; phylum Arthropoda; class Insecta; order Lepidoptera; family Erebidae; genus Lymantria; species Lymantria dispar. Next base: position 362,134 of record CM063450.1, on the reverse strand, counting down.
CTCTCAACGCCCAGTCATAGCCGATGTTCCACAGGGTCGGACCCAGAACCGACCCCTGTGGGACACCGCATGTCATGGGCGTTCGCACAACGTCCCCTACTCGGTCAACGTAGAGGACGCTGCGCCCCTCCAAGTAGTCTGCCACCAGCCGCCTGAGGTACACGGGCACCCCGTGATATCTCAGCCCCTCCCTGATGCAGCTGAATGGCAGACTGTTGAAGGCATTGGCGATGTCCAGGGACACCGCCAACAGGACTCCTCCGCGGGTGACGGCCTCCGCTACCACGGCCTTCAGGCGCAGCAGGGCCGCGATCGTCGAACGCCCTCTCCGAAAACCAAACTGGGCGTCCGACAGATCGGGCCCGACCCCGACGAGGTGCCGCTCGATGCGGGCAGCCAACACCCTCTCCAGCAGCTTACCCGCATCATCGAGCAGCACGATGGGCCTGTAGGCCGAGGCCGACTCGGGAGACCGTCCCGGCTTCGGCAGGAGAACCAGCCTCCCCTCTTTCCAGCATCCAGGGAACTGCCCGGACGTCAAACAGGCGTCGAACAGTCCCCTGAGGCGTGATCCCAGGTGCTCGAGGACCAGGGCCAACACACGGTTCGGAATACCATCGGGCCCGGGGGTGGTAGATTTCACTCGCATACGCGCCACCGCCGCCCCCATTTCCGGCTCCGTGATGGGCGGAGCACTTTCATCTTCGGCCTCCCGGTCGCTATCCGGCGAAGCCATGACCGGAGGCGTGTGCTCCGCCCGCCGTGGAAAGAGGTCCTCGACAACTCTGGTGAGGAGGCTGGGCTGGAGAGTCTCGGTGAGGGGGGGGGGCCCGCCCGCGGAGCTTGTTCAGCGCTGCGAGGTAGGGGCGACCCCAGGGGTCACGCTCGAGACTGTCCAGCATCTCCCGCCGACTAACGTCCTTGGCGGTACGGACGGCCAGCCTGAAGGCAGACCGCGCACTGCGGTAAGCCTCGTACAGCTGGCCCTCCCACTCAGCGTCGCGGTGGCGCGCTCGGCTGCGGGTATAGGCCCTCCGGGCACGTATGCACGCGGCCCGAAGGTCCGCCAATTCTCGGGACCACCAGGGGACCGCATTCTTCGGGGGCAGACGCCGCACACGGGGCATGGCCGCATCGCAGATTTGCGTTAACGCACAGCGGATGCGGCCAGCCTCGGCATCCACCCCGTCCGCCTGGGGCGGTGAGGACAGCCACGACTGAACGATGGCTGCCTCCGCCAACAGGTCCCGATCCAATCGACCCACAGCCCACCGCGGAAACGCGGGAGCTCCGTCCGCCGTGTGACCCCTGCTGGGCTGCAGGAGGGTCCGGGAGACCTCTATCCGGATGTATCGGTGGTCGGATAGGGTTTCAACCTCCTCCTGCACGCACCAGCTCCTCACACGTGCTGCGACATTAGGGCTAGCGAACGACAAGTCCACTATCGACCCGCCCTGCTGCCGCACGCACGTTTGCACCGAGCCCCTGTTCAGCAAACAGAGGCCCAGTGCCGCCGCCCACTCTTCGATCGCCCGCCCGCGGTCATTCGTCCTGGGGGACCCCCACGCCGTGGACTTGGCGTTGTAGTCCCCCATGACAAAGACCTGGCGTGGTGCCAGTCGCCGTATCGAGGCCCCCAGGATGGTGAGGAAGGCCCCGAAATCCGTCGCGCTCCTGTTAGGGGAGAAGTAAATACCAAATAGCGTAACCTCTCCCCATTCCGCCGCGACATACCCATCGCCCCTGTCCTTGAGCAGCAAGGGCGGGGAATGCCACAACGTGGAGGCGACGATTGCCACAGAGCCGTCACTGCTGCCCAGCCAATTGGGCCGGTCAGGCACCACGTACGGCTCCGCGGCTACGGCTGCACCGATCAACCACTCCGCCATGGCTTGCAGGAAAACGTCCTGTGCCTCGGCGGCGTGGTTGAGGTTGGCCTGCAGGAGGTGGTAAGATTCGGCCGCCATTAGTGGGCCGTATCCATTACCTCCTCCACGCTGGCGGGCGATCGGGTCGCGCTAGGGGCGGGAGCGGCCGGGGTCGTCGGGCCGCTCCGCCCCTTTGGGGCCGAAGCCGGGGGTCTGCACTCCCTGCCCCCCATGCGGTGCTTGGCGGGCCTATTGCCCGCCGCACACGCGGGGCAGTGGGGAGTGGCGGCGCACGATGCCGCCTTATGCCCGGGTTGACCGCAGCGGAAACAAAGGTCGCTGCAGTCAAAGCAGTTAGTGCATGTCGGCCGAGTGTGTCCGACCGCCATGCACTTGTAGCACCTCGCAGGCCGGGACTCCAGCACGGTCACCCGCGCCGAGCTCCAGCCCACGAGGAGCCTGCCTGAGCCGGCCAATTGCTTGGCCGACTCCACCGGGCACTGCACCCAGGCAGCACCGACGCCGCCCGGACCAGGGCGGATAGCGCCAATTCGGACGGTGTCCACGGGACATCCGGTTTTCGAGACGATGGCCTCCCGGATGTCATCCACCGTCACGGAGTCGTCCAGACCCGTGACCCGCAGTTCCGCACACTTGACGGGTCTGGCGATCTTGACGCCATCCTCCGCAGCAAACAAACCCCTCAGCTTCGCGGCCATGCTATCGGCCGTCTTGGCGCCCTCGGCCCCAGGGAACTCTAAAATCCGAGCCCCTGTCCGGGCCTTGCGGGTCCTGGCTTCGACGCCTCCTAAATCGGAGACGTCAAGCTCCCGCCGGGCGCGACGTAAGACGGCCTCATAGCTGAGGCCGTTCTCGGCCGCCTCAGGCAGGACGGTGATCACCACCGCTGCTGACTTCGGCGGCCGGAGCCTCCTGCGCGACCTCTTACTTGCGGCTCCTGTTTTGGGAGCGGAGACTTTGGCGGCGCTTTTGGCCTCCGCTCTCCTTTTCTGACCACGACTTTTCCTGCTGCGCTCAGCCGTCTGCCAGCCCTCTTCGGGCGCAGCAGGATCGCTCGGCGCAGCAGTCGCGGTCACGGCTGTGCTAGCCGCCACCGACGGTGCAATTGCCAGCGGCGGCTTAGGTCCAGTCTTGGCAGGAGCCGATGCCGCCTTCTTCTTGGCGGCGGGCCCCTTCGGCTTCGGTCCAGTGACGGCCCCAGCGTAACTCCCTACGCGCCCGCCCTGGCAGGGTAACGCGGCAGGGGCTGACGCCACGACCTTCAGCCTGTCCGCAGCAAGCGGCGGCCAGAGACGGGGCTCCGGAGGCAGGGACAGTCTCTCCTCCAAAGCCGCCATGCGCGCGTCGAGCATTTTGCCCACAACCTCTACTATGGCGCGCATGGTCAGGTCCGGCACGCCGTCCACAGCGGGCAGCGGGACCGCTTCGACGGGCTGGGTCCTCTTGAGGCTCGCCGCAGCGCGAGTTTGCACAACGGGGACGGCGGGGGCGGCGGCAGGGCTGGCGCTTGTCGACGGTGCAGTTTGCATCAGCTGCTCAACCTGGCGACGCAAGTCGGCCATTTGTTTGGCCAGCTGGCGATTTGTCTTTTGCACCGTCGACAACTCCTTCTCCAAGGTCCTGTTTGTTTCCTGCAGGCCTGATACTTCGCCACTAAGGCGGGCATTTTCGGCCTGCAGGGTGGCCACATTAGGGGCGTCGCCTGCCACAGTGGGCTCGGCAGCCGTGGCGCCAGTGGGAGGGACGTCCTTCAACACCCTCATCATTCTCGCGGCTGCCGCCTCGTTGGCCCGCTTGCGAGCCTCAGCCTCTCGCTCCTGTATTACTGGAGAAGGAGTCCCAGTTCTTGCTGCCACCGAAGCCCCACGCCCTCCGCGCCCTCTGCGTGAGGTCGCCACCTTAGGAGGAGGCATGATGTCTCCGCTCCCCTCCGAGTCAGATGAGGAGCTGCCACTCTTGTGCAGAGGGCGCTTCCGCACCTGTGGTGGGAGGGTCTCCTCCATCGCCGCCGCCAGGATTGATGCCGTAGGCCTTCCGACGGCCCGAGCAGCCGGGCTCTCCTTCGTGTTGGACGGTCCTGCGGCACTGCCGCCCTCGTCCACCGACTGCTCCGCGGTCGTATCTGTCTCCATGGCCGCGGAGCTGTCTGCCTCAGAGGCGCCAACGTCACTGGGTGGAACGTCGGCAGCCTCCAGCAACTTCTGCGCCGCCTGTCGCAGCTTTGCAGCGCGCCGTCTGACGCGTGCCGTTGCAGGGGCGATCTTCCTGTTGCTTTTCTTTTTGCAGGCCCCTGTTTTCGCCGGGCCTTCGGCTGATTTTGGAGCCTCCAGTACCAGACTAGCAGCCGAGCTGCAGTCGGACGAGGCCCCTCCTTCTTCTGTGCCAGTTTTACCGTAGCTTAGCAAGGCTTTTGGGTGGGAACAATGTGGGTCATCGTTCCCCGTGTTTTTGGGCGTCTCACCCCTCCTATCTACGTCAGGTGTGTGTGAACAATTATCCATGTAGTTCCCACGAGTATGGGAGAAGTAAACGGTCGACCCGGGCAGAGATCCCGATACCCGGGCAAGCGTAAATTTGTATCCCAACACAGGGGGTCCGCAGGTACCCTGGCTGGGGGCGCGCTAACGACTGAACAACCCATCAGCCATGCATCCTCTCGCCGCGCGCCAGAACTTAGGATTCTGGGTGATTGTTTTATAGAGGTTTTCTTCCTCGCGGTCCAGGCGGTTAAGCCAAGACCCTCGCTCCTGAATCTAGGCCTCAAGACAAATGTCCCGAAGCAGGAATCAGGTCTACGATTTGTCGCGGTTGGCAAATGCCTGCCCAGTCCTCAAACGAATGAGTGACTGGGCCCGTCGAATTTTCACGTCCAATACCCTCTACAATTAGAGGGCATGGAGCGAATTTGGGGCATCCCACAAACTGGGCCCCCCCTCGGGCCAGATATTTGCCACGAGCGACAATTCCAGAGAGCAGTCCAAGGAATTGTCGCTCGTGCCCAGGGTACACCACGCGGAGGTTTCTGGCGTAGCACCCCATATCGCTAACTTTAAGAGATATTGTGACATTCATGAAATGAATACTCGTAATAAGGATAGATTAGTTGTACACACTACTCGTCTCCAAAAAGTTAGCTAATCATTCATGGGGCAATGTATACGCTTTTACAATAGATTACCTAAAGATATCCGAGACCTGCCTATGAAAAAGTTTAAAAAAGCCATCAAGAATAGACTTTGTAAAAAAGCTTATTATAAAATCTCGGATTATGTAGATGATAATACAGATTGGTTGTAAGCAGCTCCTCATTCAGCAATTTCCTTGTTATTTTTTCCTTGTAATTTTGTATTTTCACCGTTTATAATATGTTGTGGTGTTGGTCATGCTCACATAAGGATCTACTTGCGGTAGCTGCGTGGAGCGGGTCTCTCCCTTCCCTCCACAGTGGTTGAGGGGAGTGATGGCTGCTCTAGTAGTTAACTCGTGATTGGGTGCCGCTTGTGGGATCTTGTCCAGCCATAATCGTTTGAATTATATTAAGTATCTTGCGGTTCGAAGGGCATCACACTGGAGCTAGTTCTTACAAAACATATACACAACTGTATATCTAGTAAGAAGAAAAATAAAATTAAAAATAATGACAAGCCCGCTGAGTTTCTTGCCGGATCTTCTCAGTAGCGGTCGCGTTCCGATCCGGTGGTAGTATATTTTTTTTTGGACATTGTAAACCTGACAATATGTAAGTGCCCTCTCGGGGTTTATGCATAATAAATAATTTGAATTTGAATAGATTAAATAAACATGAAAATGAAATGAAATGTTATTACATTTTATGAATTCTATTTCATTAAAATTTAAAACACGCCTTGCAACAATTCTGTTAAAGAATGTTTATACAAAAAATTTGAAGTATTCTGCTTCAAATTATTTATTTATTGATCTATTTTTCTCAAAATTTTGAATCACGTTGTCACATACAAACTTTGTCTTCCTTTTTCATCCCCTTAGAGGGAGAAATTCGGCAAATCCTTTATTATCGGATGTCTACGTCACATAAAGAGCACATCCTCTAAGTTGTAAACCTCTACGACCAGCAGGTTTGGGCTGTGCGTTGATCCGTTAGTCAGTCATTCAAGACGAAGCATTTTATATTATTATTGTAGTTTTAATTAAAGTGATATTTACCTTAAGGCATCCTTTGCTTTTTGAATAAATACAACATTGATTGCATCTGCGAGTATACAACCGTCAGCATTCTCAGCAAATGATTTTGTTTTACCATCTTTTGATGTTTTGGTTAATCTAGAATTAAATAGTTTTACATCTTTAGTAAACACGTATAGGAAGATTTTGTGAACAAGACCATTATGCCATAACTTTTCAAAGGTTTATGTTACGTCAAATCACCGTGAAAAAGTTATAATCCAAATTGATCAAGAGGTACTTTTTAGCACAAACTCTGAGTCTATCATAAATATTCACTTTTAAAAACATTTAGAAACTCCCCAACCCTCGGTTTTCTGTTATTTAAATCTCAAACATTTCTGTATTTTGACACGCTTGTATATTTTTTAAGCTATTGTATAGCTTTTATCGCGGGCTTTGACCGCGGCGACCGAATCAAGAAATTCCGTAACGAATATAAAATCTAACACCCGCCTACCATGTAGCTCGGCCGAGCGTTCGGTGTGACGGTCGTCGACATTCTGCGTTCGTCCGACTCCGTCCGACTCCGTCCGGTACGCACACGTGCCACCGCTTTGCGTAGCCTACGTTTAAAAGTGTTTTCGCGCGTTTTCTATCGATCTCAACGATTTTAAATAAAACTACTTTACAGATTTTATCACGTTTGTATTTGATTTTTGGTTGCCCGACGTTTCGAACACTGTGCAGCGTTCATGGTCACGGTCCGCTAAGATGTCTCACCTACAAGTCATCGTTATTGCAAGAAATTTATTAAATTTCCTGCAATAACGATGACTTGTAGGAAATTTATGTAATACTATATGTAATATGTACTACATGTAATACTACATGTAGTACTCGCGTAAACATCAGAAATCATTAAGTCCCAACGATCTTCAGCGGACGACAGTGGTAATCCAAACCGCCTTTATTGTTATACATATAGTACATTTGTTTTCTTATCGGTCACCACACTCAAAAAGTGTAACTTGAATTAATATCAAAGAAAAAAAAACTGCATAAATAAAAAATAAATAATTAATTATAATTGCATAAGTTGATAAAAAATGCTATGCAATAGCTTCACCGCGGCAGTCCCCGAGTGCCACACGTTTTATTTTATTTTATGGGTGAGCTATGGTAAGCGCCCACGCGGTCCATTCCATTCGAGGCGACGAAAAAACGACGCGCGGGCCCATAACCCACCCGTACTCACGTCGCCTTCGTCGTTGGACCAACCACCGGAGCAGGGTGACTTGTCAACTTGAAACTGGCGTTCGCGCGTGGAGCTTGCTCAGCGCCGCGAGATAAGGGCGACCTCAGGGGTCACGATCAAGACTGTCCAGCATCTCCCGCCGACTGACGTAACGTGAAGGCAGACCGCGCAATGGGGAAAGCCTCGTACAGCTGGCCCTCCCGATCAGCGTCGCGGTGACGCACTTGGCTGCGGGTGTAGGACCTCCGGGCACGTATGAACGTATGCATGCGGCCCGGAGATTCGCCAACTCTCGAGACCACCAGGGGACCGCTCTCTTCGGAGGCAGACGCTGCACACGGGGCATGGCCGCATCGCAGATCTGAGTTAACGCACAGCGAATGCGGCCAGCCTCGGCGTCCACCCCGTCCGCTTGGGGCGGTGAGGCGTGGCTGACGACTGAACAATGGCTACTTCCGCCAATAGGTCCCGATCCAATCGACCCACAGCCCACCGCGGAAACGCGGGAGCTCCATCCACCGTATGACCCCTGCTGGGCTGCTGGAGGGTCCGGGAGACATCTATCCGGATGTATCTGTGGTCGAATAGGGCCTCGACCTCCTCCTGGACGCACCAGCTCCTCACACGTGCTGCACATTGGGGCTAGCGAACGACAAGTCCACTATCGACCCGCCCCACTGCCGCACACACGTTTGCACCGAGCCCCTGTTCAGCAAACAGACACCCAGTGCCGCCGCCCACTCTTAGACCGCCCGCCCGCGGTCATCCGTCCTGGTGGACCCCCACGCCGTGAACTTGGCGTCCAGAGTCCTCCAGAACGAAGACTAGGCGTGGTGCCAGCTGCCGTAACGAGGTCCCCAGGGCGATGTGGGTGGCCCCAAAATCTGTCGCGCTCCTGTTAGGGGAGAAGTGAACACCGTAGAGCATAACTTCTCTCCATTCCGCCGCGACATACCTATTGCCCCTGTCCTTGAGCAACAAGGGCGCGGAATGTCACGACATGGAGGCGACGATTGCCACAGAGCCGTCGGTGCTGCTCAGCCAATTGGGCCGGTCAGGCACCGCGTACAGCTCCGCGGCTACGGCTATACCGATCCACCACTCTGCCATGGCTTGCAGGAAAACGTCCTGCGCACCGGCGGAGTGGTTGAGGTTGGCCTGCAGGAGGTGAATGGACTCGCCATTAGTGGGTCGTATCCATCACCTCCTCCACGCTGGCGGGCAATCGGGTCGCGCTAGGGGCGGGAGCGGCCGGGGTCGTTTCGGTCGCCCCGGTCGGTCGATCGAGGCTTCTGAGAGCTATGAGACCGTCTTACGACGCGCCTGGCAGGAGCAAGACGTCTCCGATATCGAAGGCGATAGCGAAGGCGGGTATAGACAACTCCGCGATGGTGGAAGACATCCGGGAGGCCATTGTTTCAAAAACCGAGTGTGCCCTAGACACTGCGGACAGTGTCTGTCAGTATGCGAACGGCACCCTGACACTGACAACCCGGAGGTTGGCGCTATTCGCCCTGGTCCGGGCGGAGTCGGTGCTGTCTAGGTGCAGTGCCCGACGGAGTCAGCCAAGCAATTGGCCACCTCAACCGATTAAGCTGAAATTAAGTATACACATTCGATTTGGATACCAATTTATGGTTAACTGTGTGACGTCATTACTCAATCTCGCGACAAGCTTTTATATTATATAAATTGTGTAATGACCTTATCAGTTGATAGTAAAAGTTTTAAGATTAAAGTTTACTTTTGTCTTTTTAAAGAATTTAAATATATAAATACTTTTTTAAAGAGATTTTTTGACTTTTAAATTATTTATATAATGTCAGTTGCTCAGTACACAAAATCATAAATGTAACTTAATATTAATTAATCAAATTATTTACCTGCCCTGATGAATTACTGCATGGGGATGCAGGCACAAATATGAACCACCAACCACAGCCGCTTCACACTCACCACGACGTATTGCGGCACACGCCAGCTCTAGAGCAGTAGTGGAGCTACTATCCGCACTATCCAATGTCAAGGATGGACCCTTAGCATTCAACCAGTATGATATGCGATTTGCGGACATTGTTTTACTAGCCCTAAAATTACAAAGTGACAATTTAGTTTCAAGAAATCAATTGCACCCTTCGTATGGTGAGGGAGTAAGAATACAATTCACCACTCCTATCTTGACCGTGGATGTCGTATAAGACGATTAAGGGATATAATATGCACATCACATCTGTGCAAGAGAAGGAAAACTCGAAATTAAACTCATACCAACATGTCTGACCAGCATGGTATAGGAAGTCGAATTCCCTTCCATTGTGGAGGAGGCCCGAGCCCAACAGGGGGAAGTATGTGGGCTGCGATGATAATGATGATGAATGAATGCACAATTGAAATATATAAATAAACTAGCTTTTGCCCGCGGCTTCGCCCGCGTTAAAATTAACTTGCATATTGAACTATTATCGCAAAGAATATTATCGGCATAAAAAGTATTCTATTTCTTAATTTAAAAAATACTCTATCTATGTGTCCATTTTCATCCAAATCTGCTCAACAGTTTACGCATGATTAAGTAACAAACATCCAAATATCTTCACAAACTTTCACATTTGAATATTACTTCCACACTTGTAGTTCAGATTCCCGTGGAAATACGATGATAAATATGTCTTTCCTTAGTCCCTGATAATGTAGCTTTCCATTGGTGAAAAAAATTATACCGATTAAATTCCCGCAGTTTCACCTACGTAGACCTCATTCCCATGCGAATGCCGAGATAAAAAATGCCTATGTGACTCACAACACAAAAACAAAAAAATTTGAACAGTTTTTTAGTTATAGGTATCGTGCAAATAATTGTGTGCATAAATAAAACCTATTATTTTGATAGACAAACAGACGCTTCAAATTTATTTATTTGTAGAGATAGAAAATTTACTTAATATCTCGACTTACTGGCTGGTAGCGGCTAGGAATATTACCACGCTTTCATTGTTTGTGGGGTGTCCCAAAATACTACTAAGACAAAGATTTACATCGATCTGGACCAATTGGTGATGCCGTCTGGCCAACAATGTCGTCCGTCAGGCAGCCGGTCATAAAATGTTGCTAGAATCTTTGCGATATATGTACGATGGGAGAAGAGTACCTACATATTGCGTCGATCCAAAGTAATTAGGATAAGAGCAAAATAATGATGATATGTAGGCTGGGTGTCTTCGACTATATACGTTTCACTCTTTTAGGGCTGCCTAAAATTATTCCTTAGTGAGCTTACCCCAAAAAACAGATCGGTATACAAAATTTCACACATCTTTGGCTATGCACTTTTCACCCTCTTAGGGGTTGAATTTCCAAAAATTCTTTGTTAGTACTCATCATCATCATCATCATCTCAGCCCATATACGTCCCGCTGTTGGGCTCGGGCCTCCTCCATAATGGAAGGGTAATTGGCCTACTATACCACGCTGGTCAGACGTGTTGGTATAGGATTTTATTTTGAGTTATCCTGCTCTCGCATAGATGTTATATGCGTTTTATATCCCTTAGTCGTCTCGTACGATCACCCACGGGTAAGATAGGGGGATGGTGAATTATATTCTTACTCCTTCACCACACGGACAATGTAAGTACTCGCTTATCCCAAAACAGAACTTTCATGTTCCTAGGACCATTATTTTAGGTTATACACTTTTCATGCCCTTAGGGGTGAGACTGCCAGAAGTTCTTTCATAGTGCTTGGTAAGCGAGCACTAAGAAAAAATCTTAGGATAATCCAAGAGAGCCGACCGTGTACTAAAATAACCGTTCCTCGGCTCACTGATTTCGGATAAACGCTTTTCACCCCCTTAGGGGTAAAATTGCAAAAAACTCTTTTTTTAGTGAGCACTTTCCCCAAGAAAGACAACTTCATACAAAATGTTACGTTTCTAGGCCTAATGATTTCAGCTATATATTTTCACCCCCTTAGGGGTTGAGGTTCAAAAAATAATTTCTTAGAGCTCACATATAACAAAAGAAAGTGAATCGCATACAAAGTTTTACGTGCCTGGCTCCAATAGTTTCGTCTATACGCTTTTCACCCCCTTAAGGGGCTGATTTTCTAAAAATTCTTTGCTAGTGTTCGTGTACCCCAAGAAATATGACGGTGTAAAAAAAAAATATGTTCCTAGGCCCAGTGGTTTCGCCTGTATGCTTTTTGGTCTTTTAGGGGTTGAATTTCATCCCCACATAAGCGAATTTTACAAAACGATAGAATGAATATTTATTTGTTCAATATCAAGTGCCTTAATACAAAGATTCATGGTTTTATCATCGAAAATGACGAATTTCCATACAAAATGTCATCCCCTATTTCTACCCCTTACACCCAATGTTTTGGGATAAAAGTAGCTTATGTCCTGTCTTAAGCTTTAGTTCATCTCTGTACCAAATTTCATTAAAATCGATTCAGTAATTTAGACGTGAAAGATTACGGTGTTTTCATCCCCTTAAGGGGGTGATTTACCAAAAAACCTTTGCTAGTGCTCGTGTACTCCAAGAAATACGACGGTGTAAAAAATACGTTTCTAGGCTCAGTGGTTTTGGCTGTATGCTTTTTGGTGTTTTAGGGGTTGAATTTCATCCCCATGTAAGTGAAATTTCCAAAACGCTAGAACGAATATTTATTTATTTATTATCAAGTACCTTAAAACAAAGATTCATGGTTCTATCATCAAAAATTACGAATTTCCATACAAAATGTCATCCCCTATTTCAACTCCTTATACCCATTTTTTCGCGATTTCTTTGCTAGAGCTCGTGTACCTCAAGAAATACTACAGTGTAAAAAAATTACGTTTCTAGGCCCAGTGGTTGCGGCTGTATGCTTTTTGTCTTTTAGGGGTTGAATTTCATCCCCATATAAATGAAATTCCAAAACGCTAGCACGAATATTTATTTATTTATGATAAAGTGCCTTAATACAAAGATTCATGGTTCTATCATCAAAAATGACGAATTTCCATACAAAATGTCATCCCCTATTTCAACCCCTTATACCCATTTTTTCGCGATAAAAAGTAGCCTATGTCCTTTCTCAAGCTTTATTCCATCTCTGTACCAAATTTGATCAAAATCGGCTCAGTGGTTTAGACGTGAAAGCGTAGCAGATAGACAGACTGACAGACAGAGTTACTTTCGCATTTATAATATTAGTAAGGAAGTAAGGATTTATTATTAGGTGCCTCAATACAAAGATTCGTGGTTCGATCATCGAAAATGATGAACTTCCATACAAAATGTCATCCCCTATTTCAACCCCTTATACCCATTTTTTTGCGATAAAAAGTAGCCTATATCCTTTCTCAAGCTTTAGTCCATCTCTGTACCAAATTTCATCAAGATCGGTTTAGACGTGAAAGACTATATGTTTTTCACCCCCTTAAGGGGGTGAATGCCCAAAAATCCTTTGCTAGTGCTCGTGCACCCCAAGAAATACGATGGTGTAAAAAAAAACGTTTCTAGGCCAAGTGGTTTCGGCTGTATGCTTTTTGGTATTTTAGGGGTTGAATTTCATCCCCATGTAAATGAAATTTCCAAAACGCTTGAACAAATATTTATTTATTTATTATTAGGTGTCTTAATACAAATATTCGTGGTTCTATCATCGAAAATGACGAATTTCCATACAAAATGTCATCCCCTATTTCAACCCCTTATACCCATTTTTTCGCGATAAAAAGTAACCTATGTCCTTTCTCAAGCTTTAGTCCATCTCTGTACCAAATTTCATCAAAATCGGTCCAGTGGTTTAGACGTGAAAGCGTAGCAGACAGACAGACAGACAGACAGACAGACAGACAGACAGACAGACAGACAGAGTTACTTTCGCATTTATAATATTAGTAAGGATATATTAGTAAGGAAGTAAGGATAGATTGGCCAACACAACATTTCCCGGTCCTTCGTAACGGTTAAAGAGTAGAATTGAAGCGGGAGCACTTGCTTGCTCATTTCATAATGTTCTTTCGGGCGTCAGCTAAACCAAGCGATCTCACTGTTTACCTTATTTAATATTATAATGATGTAGGTTTAACCTTCCAGGGTCCTTTACAGAGGTCGTTTTAAAAAAAGGAATTATTTAAGTTTAAGTTAGTAGCTTCTGTAAAGCTGTAAAAAAGGTTTTAAAATCAGACCGATGCTTTCCAAGATTACTGTTCGCGACAAGTGTACAGCACCATGATAGTGTATAAAAAACGAACTGTAACATAATAGTGTATTGTGTCCGGGAAAAAGTATAGTGATAGGAGTGCCGTATGAATTAACTAACCAAATGTAAAAGTGTATTAACAGACAAGAGTACGTAACGAATATCGACCAATCAGGGCGACCCAAAAACGTAGCGAGAATTGTGAAACGTAAACAGTGCGGAGTAACGTGAATAGTGCTAAATAAACAATGTGAGTAATGAACCTTAAAGTAGATTTATTGGCGGCAAGCCTGGCGATTCTAAACACCGAAGAGATCGTCAGGCGGATCGAGGCGTTGGGGTTGAGGGTGACCCTAGACAAGACGGAGGCCCACTTGTTTCATGGGCTCCGCATGAGCCCTCCCATCGGCGTTTCGATCACCGTCCGTTCGGTTGAAATCAGCATCCAGGCCCATATGAGGTATTTGGACCTGGTGCTCGACGCGCATTGGTGGTTCTGGGACCATTTCCGCAGACTCGCTCCACGGCGCGTCGGCGCGGCGTCCGCTCTATCGTGGCTTATGTCAAACGTGGGCGGACCGAGCGCTACGTGTCAACGGCTGTACGCGGGGTCATCCGGTCGATGGCCCTGTACGGCGTACGGGTGTGGGCGGGGTCCCTGACCGTCCGACTCAGGGCTCTTCTGTGGCGACCACAGAGGGCCATGTCGGTCAGAGCCATACGCGGATACCGCACGGTGGCGACGGAGGCAGCGTACCTGTTGTCCGGGACACCCCCGTGGGACCTGGAGGCGGAAATGCTCGCCGGTTTGTTTCGGCGGGTGTCGGGATTGCGAGCGGAGGGCGGTGTGGTCTCTTTGAGGGAGCTCACCGTCTGGCGCGTCGACGCCCGCCGAGACGTCATTGCCCGTTGGGCAGTCCGGCTGGAGAGGCCTCGGTTCGGGGTGCGGACCGTGGAGGCTTTCCGGCCGGTGCTGATGCAGTGGTTGAAATGGCGGCACGGGGTGCTTTCCTTCCGACTGGTGCAGGTGTTGACGGGGCATGAATGCTTCGCCAAATACCTGTATACGGTCGTTAGGAGAGAGAGTAGGTACACTGTCCTCCACCACCGCGATTGCGACAAGGACACGGCGCAGCATACGCTCGAGGTCTGTGCCGCTTGGGCAGAGCAGCGTCGTGAACTCGTCGCAATCATCGGTGCCGACCTGACGCTGCCGATCATCGCCAGGACGATGCTCAACAACGTTAGAAACTGGGACGCGGTCGCAGCCTTTTGCGAGGCAGTAGTCTCGCAGAAAGAGGCGGCGAATTGTAGGCGCGATTATCTGCTCCTCATGCCGCCCTAGCGGAAGCCACGGGTGACGTGACCGGAGAATTAGTCCATCACCCGCCAAGAGGCCGACCACGTGAGGCAAGACCCCCTTGGGGAGGACGTCGGTCGATGGGAGGGTACCCTAAATAGAGGGTATTCCGTCGGGCCGACCACTGACATCAAGTCACCCTGCTCCGGTGGTCGGCCCAACGACGAAGGCGACGTGCTGCGCGGGTGGATTGCGGGTGTCGTGCTTACGCCCCTCTGTCACCCCGGATGGAGTGCGAGGAGTGCGCCGACCGTAACCCACCCAAAAAAAAAAGTAGATTAATTAAACGTTTTATTGTATTAAAAATTGTGTTAAAATAGCTTATAACTGTTTGTTTAGTTATTTAGGTAAACTTATGTAAAAATATAATTGTACTTAGTTACTTTATATTTTTTGTTATTTACAGTGTCAAATTTGCAATAAAATATACATTTTTGATGTTTTATTAAAATATACGTTAGGGCCTATACAATGCAGTAAAAACCGACACCCTAGGTATTATAACTTTCGAGATATAGCGTAATAAAGATAGAAAAACAATGCCGCTATCGGCATATGAAATAATAGTTTTTAGTGCTTATATAAAGCCAATTTCACTACCTAGGGTCGACGCCAATACTGGAACAGATAGATATGTTTAAGACGAATAGAATAGTATACCTATAGAATGTAAGCATATCTATAATAGTCTTAGAGTTATAAGAAAATACTAAAAAAAAAAAATATAGCACAAATCGGGCGAATGTGACCACTGTTGGAACTAACATTCTCGCGGCTCACGTTACGGTATAACCTTGGAGTAGCTTAGCTATTGAATGAGTGCGTCGTAGCATAGACTACCGAAGACACCTGGCGGCGCGCGATGGAAACTTGAGGCCATAGTATGAAGCAATAATATGAAGAAATAGTATGAAGAAATAGCGAACTTCAAGCATTAACGTTCAGGGGCTAGGCAGCAACGGTGTAATATTTGTCCGATGTACATGTTACTTCAAATAGATTGTTTTATTTCTTCGTTAAACCTAACCTAACCTAACCGAACCTGAAGATACAGTCCACAAATACAGTCCACATTCACCACCGAACTAGCGACCAACCGGGACGTCAGCCAATTATAACACATTTGTATGGAAGCCCGTCCCGCACAATTACCCCTTACAGCCAAACTCACAAATTAACAACTCTCAAACTTTACTTCTATAATATTCGTAATATAAATAGATCACCATCACCTGAGCCTATAAAGTCCCACTGCTGCGCTCAGGCCTCCTTCACAATGGGAAGGGAATTGACCTAATATTCCACATTGTAATTAAAACTAATTTTATGGATATTATCGCGTTTTTATTTGATTTATGATTGCCCGACGTTTAGAAAACTTTACTGCATTCATGGTCACGGGCGGACTAAGATATCTGACGTCCAAATAAGTCAACGTTCTTATAGATTTTTAGAATTATCTACCCGTTACAGAAAATTAGTTATTAAGCTTTGACCCACATTTTTGTTACAAATTTATTGGCAGTACAAGAACAAAATGATTCTATATGAAAAAAAAAATGTTTATGATTAGTAATTATTCAACATTAAATTTGTAGTAATTATTATTACAATTTGTTAATTTAAACCGAACAAAACTAATATACTATCACCGGATCGGAACGCGGCCACACTGAGAAAGATCCGGCAAGAAAACTAAGAGGACATAATGCTAAATTAATATTGATTTTTATTTTTAAAGGCGGCTTACTTTGTTTTATTAAAGGTTTTTGGTTTTTTGATTTAAGTAGTTTTATTTACAACTGGTAACCCGCCCTCGCTTCGCTTCGGTTATAGGTTATAATCGTTTTACCCGCGTAGTTCCCGTGGGAATACCGGGATTAAATATAGCCTAGTTTACGCCCTGATATTATAGCTTTCCATTGGTGAAAAATTTTTGAAATCGGTCCAGCCATTTTGAAGATTACCCGGAACAAACAGACAGACAAAAGTTTTTTAATTGCTATTTTAGGCATAGGTGTTGTGCAAATAACTGTGTAAGTATGAAAAAAGCCTATTATTTTGACATTACAAACAGACACTCCAATTTTATTTATTGGTATAGATGTGTATTGCTCGCGTAAACATCAGAAATCATTATTTTCTAATATTCCACGCTGGTCAGGCGGGTTACAGGGTTTTGAACACAGGCAAGGGAGGGGGTGATTAATAGTATTCATACTCGGTAGCCACACAGATAAAAACATATAGATGTATCGCTAAGGTCGATGATAATACTTACCCCAATAAACCCGCACCAACGTCTACCGAATTATTAGTAAAGAGGTTTTTTTCTGTATCAGAAAATGAGGAGCCAATAAATACACCAACCTTCTTTCCATTTAAATGTGCTGGATTTAATCCTGAAAAATATATTGTAATGATTACTGCTGTTATTTTGAGTATTTCAATGTGATTTCAGATTTGTATATACATTAAACCGTTCTTTAAAATTATATCATCAACTTTAATTTATATTAACCTGCGTCATATATAGCTTGAAACGTGTGCTCAAGTAACTTGCGGGTCATAGAATCCATCCGATATCCAAGACGGTAGTGCACCATGAAGAACTGAGCGTCGAAGCGATCTATATTTGGAGCCTTGCCCACGTAATTTGTTAGCTCCAGATGTTTCATATTCCATCTTGAGGCCGAATCGGAAATTGGGTTTACCTAAACATTAAATTATTTAATGATATCTGATGTTTACGCAAGCACTACACATTGTAAATAAAACTACTTTTACGGATTGTATCGCGTTTGTATTTGATTTATGATTGCCCGACGTTTCGAACACTTTGCAGCATTCATGGTCATGACCAATTCGCTCAAAAAATTTGAATCATTTAAATTGGAGCCGGAAATGGCTCCCTATGCCCATATATCCGGATCATTACATAGTATACCAAGTCACTGCGCACTGAACCCAACTCTTCGAAAATAAATAATTATGACGCTTTGTGCATTTAAATGGCGTCGCAATACATTTGAGATACATTAAAAGTTTTTTATTTATTGCAAATGGTAGCAAACGAGAAAACAGTGTACAGCTAATGGTAAGTGTTCCTGCCGCTAATGGACCTCTGTAAGGCCGCTGCCTTCCGCAATCAGGTTGGTGATACTGAAAGCATCATTAAAACCACCACACGTAAACGCCCTCAGAAAGTTGGGCAATCGGCTCTCTCGCTCACCGAACGAAGCGCAGTAACAAATTGCTACTACCTCTGTGAGAGTGTGGTAGTACCCCGGGCGAACCGGCTCGCAGCTGTGGACACACAACTGTCAACAGTGTGGTCCTACCACTAGTTATTAAAAGTGTATTAACTTTACTTTTCACAAATAATCATTCAACATTATGTTTAATACTATATTTGTGGCATACCTAACATATTGAAATCAAATCATTTATTCATTTGTTTAACATAGGTGATATAATATTTTAGGTGATAAAATTGTAATAAGGGGTTCACTGTCTCATGCCGATAGGTGTACAAATTTTGTTAATATTTAGTCTATAAATATTTAATTAGTATTTATACATGAAAATTCAAATAATAATACATTTAATTTTTCATAACAAATATAAATAAAATTAGACTATTTTTTAATTAGGCTCGCATCCATAGTTATTGTCAAAATTGAAAGTATGTATTTTGTATAATGTAACATAAATCCATCATTTAAATATCCGTCAATACTATTAGTATAGGTTCCCGCTACAAAACGACCTTCACCGAGATACTTATTCGATGAAACTTATTTTTGATGTGAAACATCTATAGGCGAGGGTGACCGCGATCGTCGCGTGGCGATTGACGCCACGCCTTGCGGTCCCCTCTTAATTTACTGTAAAATAAATATCTGGATATACATATCTAAATTTGTAACGAAACCATGGTGCGATATAAAATTTTGTACAACGCCGTCTAGTGAACCCAAAGTAAATTGTTACCTATAATGAAAATAAATGTTTATTGAATAAAAATTATCTTTTTCTGGAAAAAATCGCCATGTTTTATTAATACTTTATGCCATACTAGTTCCTGACGTAATCTGTTATTTTATGCATATTTACTTGTTTTATAA
Organism: Lymantria dispar; assembly: GCA_032191425.1. NCBI lineage: Eukaryota > Metazoa > Arthropoda > Insecta > Lepidoptera > Erebidae > Lymantria > Lymantria dispar. The sequence goes on along the minus strand of CM063450.1, from coordinate 343,166 downwards.
ATTAATCTATACTAATATTATAAAGAGGTAAAATTTGTAAGTTTGTATGCAGGGGGTAATCTCTGGAACTCATAATCTAATTCTAATTTTATTTTAACTGGCAGAAAGCTACATTATTCCTGAGTGCTATAGGCTATAAATTGTTTCTATAACATGTATATTAACCGAGCTATCACAACTTTTGTCTGGCAAGTCGGAAAAAAATACCTCGTAAAACAGAATTATTTGCGTGCGCTGCCTAAACAGTTGCTTAAAATTAAAAAGAATGTATGGCTACCTGGTTCATCTTAATTATTTCTACAAAAAAGTCAGCGATACCATATCTCTATCTTTTATATTTTATCTTTTATACTTCTATTATTGCATTAAAAAATTTTTTTTTCGGCATTGTTACGTTTGGTTGATTATTTGAGCAACAAAATATTAATTCTTATGACAATAAATTATTTCAGTATCACAAGAACATCATACAGATAAGATTTGCCATTTACAGTATATCAATTGGTCATACAGTTTCGGAGATAATATAAAATTACTAAAACGCAAAATGACCCTAGCATAACTTTCATTGTGCAGACGTTTTACCTATTTGCCCATAGATGGCGTTCTGCAATGACGTCATTTTTCTGAATCGCGGTGTTAAGACTTTCCGTGGATTGATGACCCTCTCGAATTATTATGCCCACGTTGTCGTTAGTTGGAGTTCTAAAAATTACATGTCAGTTGGTTATTGGTTTCGGTTGTTTCGTTCGCATGGTTGTTGTTGTTGATAGATACCTCATAATCGAAAATATCGTAATTTCGTTGTACGTTTGTTTTGTATGTTCGTAGTTTCGTACTTCGTTCTATCGTAATAATCGACACGAGTTATTCGATATTACGATTGTTTTGTTTTGTAAAGGCGGACGGTGTTCGAGTCGCTCTCCCTTTGTTCATAATTGTTTTCAAGTCTGTGCGTGGTTTGTTGAGAGCATGCCTAAAAGGAAATCTCAACTGTCTCGGCAGACATCACAGACAAGAGCCGCTCGAGTACGCCGTACGGAAGAATCTGCCCCTGAAAATGAGCAACGCCTCTCGAGAAATAGAGAATATATTTCGCAAGCACGCGCTAGAGAATCTAGCTCCGAGCGCTCACAGCGCCTCGCAAGCCAAAATGTGAGGACGACGCGGGCCCGTGCTCGAGAAACTAGCGCTGAACGTGCGCAATCATTTGCCCTGACTATTAATAAGTCCCAGGGACAAACATTCTCTTTGGTTGGCATTGACCTACGAAAAGAATGTTTTTCCCATGGGCAATTATATGTTGGTCTATCAAGAGTGGGATCATCCGAAAGGCAGATTATTCTGTTACCGGAAAATAAAACAACCTCAAACATTGTATATAGAGAAGCTTTAAATTAAATAGATACCTAACTTAAACAAATAAATAAAATAAGTAAAAGGCAACTAAGGGTTAAGTTACCTTGAGCAGAAAATAGAACTTCGGTAATCTTTTAAGTTACTGATCTGATTCCAAAAAATATTTTACTAATAAAATTAAATACAGTAATATCAATCGAGTGTAATCTTATGTTAAAACAAGAAATTTTCCGCGGACGAAGTCGCGGGCAGAAGCTATGTATAATAACTTCATAATATAAATATACCAGTAGGTATGGGATTTAGTTTACTTTCAGCTACGAAAAATGGGTAACCGTTTTTATAGGCTTTTATTAGTTTCAGCTGTATTTTTATATATTTATTTCCTTGTATGTCACCGATTTCTTAGGAATTGGATTTTGACTCACTTGACACACTAACAGTCTGATTTCATTTAAAATTTGTAAACTTTGCAATTTGTAAAATTGCAAGGACCAATAACGCTAAAATAATTTAAATAGCTTGTCTTATTATCATTACAGGATTAAAGGTTTCTTTATTAAATCTATACTAATATTATAAAGAGGTAAAATTTGTAAGTTTGTATGCAGGGGGTAATCTCTGGAACTCATAATCTAATTCTAATTTTATTTTAACTGGCAGAAAGCTACATTATTCCTGAGTGCTATAGGCTATAAATTGTTTCTATAACATGTATATTAACCGAGCTATCACAACTTTTGTCTGGCAAGTCGGAAAAAAATACCTCGTAAAACAGAATTATTTGCGTGCGCTGCCTAAACAGTTGCTTAAAATTAAAAAGAATGTATGGCTACCTGGTTCATCTTAATTATTTCTACAAAAAAGTCAGCGATACCATATCTCTATCTTTTATATTTTATCTTTTATACTTCTATTATTGCATTAAAAAATTTTTTTTTCGGCATTGTTACGTTTGGTTGATTATTTGAGCAACAAAATATTAATTCTTATGACAATAAATTATTTCAGTATCACAGGAACATCATACAGATAAGATTTGCCATTTACAGTATATCAATTGGTCATACAGTTTCGGAGATAATATAAAATTACTAAAACGCAAAATGACCCTAGCATAACTTTCATTGTGCAGACGTTTTACCTATTTGCCCATAGATGGCGTTCTGCAATGACGTCATTTTTCTGAATCGCGGTGTTAAGACTTTCCGTGGATTGATGACCCTCTCGAATTATTATGCCCACGTTGTCGTTAGTTGGAGTTCTAAAAATTACATGTCAGTTGGTTATTGGTTTCGGTTGTTTCGTTCGCATGGTTGTTGTGTTAAATACAATATTAGTATTTTAAGATATTATATATCATACCACGTAAAGGCGAAAGTTTACAAGTGTTTTCACAAACGTGTTTGTTACCATTTCACACTTTAACGGCTTGTCCGATTGTAATAAAATTTGGTATGGAGGTGGTAGACACCTAAATTAAAACGGAATACTTACTATTCTTATCTCAGTAATATTCTCTTGAGATAATATTTCACCAAGATATTGAATAAAAGCAAAAAAGAGGTCTTTATTAGAGTAACAGTCAAAATAATAATTTTTGTTTCTATTTATGTTGTTCGCATATGATTTACGCAAAAACTATTGCAACAATTTGAGCGCAGTTTTCTCCGATGGCTATTGGTTCTACCTTAAAACAGGTGTCATCCAGGATAAAAATAAATTCTGAATCTATACCAATAAATAAAATTGGAGTGTCTGTTTGTAATGTCTCAAAATTTTTTCATGCTCACGCGGTTATTTGCACGACACCTATGCCTAAAATACAGATTAAAAAATTTTTGTCTGTCTGTCTGTTTGTTCCGGGTAATCTTCAAAACGGCTGGACCGATTTCAAAAATTCTTTCACCAGTGGAAAGCTATAATATCAGGGCGTAAACTAGGCTATATTTTATCCCGGTATTCCCACGGGAACGGAAACTACGCGGGTAAAACGACTAAAACCGAAGCGAAGCGAGGGCGGGTTGCTAGTATTCAATATATTGGTCTGAGTTGGTCGTTAGCTCGATAGATGCCGCTATTTATGTTACCTAAATCGCGCACTTCGTGCTCGTGCTCGATGCTGCATAGCTCGATAGATGCCGCTATTTCTGGTTTATAAATTGCACCTATCGTGCAAAAGAACGTCTGTGAACGGATGAAAGTATTTCAAGCTACATTTTGGAAGTTTAATTACTTTTGTACTAAATAACGTTACCATAAATATAAGCCGTAAAGTCAATTTTAAAATGGATAATTTATTCGATACGATACCTGCTAAAAAGTACTTATTGACTAAAAGTATCGAATGCAATGTATCGGTATTGAAAGAAAAGTACTCAAAAGAATAAAGTAAGTAAAAGTACTAGATACTTTAATCAGTACGTTACTTATCTTTCGATACTACTCAAGCGTTTTTTATTTTTTTTTGTGCGACTTAGTTGTTAGCCTCAGATGGCTGTGACAACTTAACCCGTACTGGTGGGTGAGCGCTGAGGGCTCTCAACCCGTTACTCATGAGTTCAGTATCGATACTTTATATTCGATACCGTGTCTCTACTCGTACAAAATAGTTTCGATGTTTCACATCTGCCAGGCGTCCTGAGCGACGGCTCACTTTTTTATTTAATTTAATATGTCAATAAATATATTGCATATGGGTTGCCTAATAAATTTTAGTCCAGAGTATGATTAATTAATAATTTAAAAAAAAAATTTTTTTTTGAACATTGCACCTGTTTGATTATTAGACAAATTCTATACCAATCGAAAGTAGCCCATAGAATATGCCAACGTTAGATTGCCTATTCTTTTCCGGTCACAACTCTCGGGTAGCCAGGTCCCAACTTCAGCGGATGACAGTGGTAATCCAAACCGCCTTTATTGTTATACATATAGTACATTTGTTTTCTTATCGGTCACCACACTCAAAAGATGTAACTTGAATTAATATCAAAGAAAAAACTTCAATTAATATCAAAGAAAAAAAATACTGCATAAATAAAAAATAAATAAATAAATAATTATAATTGCATAAGTTGATAAAAAATGCTATGCAATAGCTTTACTGCGGCAGTCCCCGAGTGCCACACTTTTTTTTTTTAAATGAATGGTATCGAGGGACTTCCTTTCTTCTGGTAACTTATTATAAACTTGTGGAGCCATATCTAAGATACTTTTTCTTGCTAAGGCTATTTTGCATTGCGTTGCTTGCAGCTGATACCAGCCAGAAGATTACGCTAAGAGATATAACGTGAGAATTGCATATTTTTATTCCTTTTTAGGGAACCGTATCCAAAGGATAAAAACGGGACCCTATCACTAAGACTTCGCTGTCTGTCCGTCCGTCTGTCCATCCGTCTGTCTGTCCCCAGGCTGTACCTCAAGAACCGCCATAGCTAGACGGTTGAAATTTTTACAAATTATGTATTTCTATTGCCACTATAACAACAAATACTAAAAACAAATATTTAAGCGGGTTCCTATACAACAAACGCGATTTTTATAGATAATGGTACGGAACCCTACGTGTGCGACTCCGATTCGTACTTAGGCGGTTTTTTTACTTATTTTAAATTTGTTGAATTCTGTTAATACCTACCTACATAACTAGTGTATATATATGAAAGGGGTCTGCTATCTCGAGAGTAAAACAATAAATAAAACTCACTGGCGTATGCTCCATAACCGACTGTTTAATATTTCTCTAAATCTGTGTGGGTACTTTAGCTTATAAGTACCCACCATACATACATAACAATAACTTAAAGGTATTTTAAAGTGTCATAGATGCTTACATAAAGTTATATATTATTCCTGATGGCCAATGATACTGAGAAATCAGTTTGTTTATCATCCCTGAGTGAATTAATAGCAAAACGCACTTCCATTAAAGCACAAATCACTAAATTTAAAAATTATTTAGATATAATATGTAAGGTATCTGAACCTTCTAATATAGAACTTGCCACTAAAAGCCTCCCCAGAGTACCTTGGTGATTCATACACTCAAGCCAAAAGGCAATTACTAAATTTAGAAAAAAGATTAAAAAAAAAATCTCACATTACAATCACAATATATTGAATTCATACGTGAATATACAATACTAAGACACCTTTCAGTGTCAAATATTTCACTTTCAATCCTTTTTATGTTTTGAGTCATCATGCTGTATTTAAGCAAAACAGCGAGTCGACTAAAATTAGAGTAGTCTTCGACGACTCTGCTACGACCTCATCTGGGTACTCTCTAAACGATATCCTAATGGTAGGTCCTAATATACAAAATTCTTTATTTGCAATTTTAGTTCATCATCATTATCATTTCAGCCTATCGCCGTCCACTGCTGGACGTAGGTCTCCCTCATGTTATGCCACAAAGTGCGGTCCTAAGCCGCTTGCATCCAACGACACCCAGCAACTTTCACCAGTCGTCAGTCCATCTAGTGGGGGGCCGTCCTACACTGCGTCGTCCAATACGTGGTCGCCACTCGAGAACCTTTCTTCCCCAGCGGTTGTCAGTTCGTCGAGCGATGTGGCCTGCCCATTGCCACTTTAGCGTGCTGATTCTTCGTGCTATGTCGGTTACACCCGTTCTTCTGCGGCTTTCCGTATTTCGGATTCTATCTCGCAGAGAAATCCCGAGCATAGCCCGTTCCATAGCACGCTGAGCGACTTTGAGCCTTATTATGAGGCCTACATTTAGGGACCACGTTTCTGTGCCGTAAGTCATCACTGGTAACACACACTGGTCGAAGACCTGTGTTTTCAGACACTGAAGTATATTGAACGAGAAGATCCTCTTAAGTTTACCGAACGCTGCCCAAACGAGTTGGATTCGTCGACTGATCTCTTTCTCGAAATTGGATCTACCTAACTGGACTCTTTGTCCTGGGTAAACATAATGATCGACAACTTCGAGAATCGCATTGCCAACTAGGACCGCTACAGGAATGACATGGGCATTTGACATGACTTTGGTCTTGTCTATGTTCATTAGTAAACCCACTAGTTGGGATACCCTGCTGAGATCATTGAATATCGTGCCAAGGTCCTCCATGGATTCTGCCCTAACGACGATATCGTCTGCAAATCGAAGGTGAGTAATGTATTCGCAATTAATATTGATACCGAGTCCAGTCCAGTCTAAAAGCTTGAAGACATCTTCCAGTGCAGTGGTGAACAGTTTCGGAGAGATGACGTCTCCTTGTTTCACGGCTTTCTGCAACTGGGTCGGTTTCGTACTCTTATCTCGGATACGGACCGACATTGTGGCGTTCCTATACAAACGCTTCAACACTTCGATATAGGGACGGTCGACTTGGCACCGCTGAAGGGACTGCAGCACCGCCCAAGTTTCGACTGAACCAAAGGTTTTCTCATAGTCTACAAACGCTATACACAGAGACCGATTATACTCCTCGGTCTTTTGTATAATCTGCGGAGCCGTGGGGATATGGTCTATGGTGCTAGTCATATCTTTTCTCCGTTCCATGAGCTCGAGAGTCTGGTCAGAAAGTTTTTTAGGTCTATTAACGCGGCGAGCCTTGAAAATTTTCGACCCAATCGCGTGGACAGTTTCCACGAACCTGTTGTTCATATCGTTCGGAGATTCGCACTCATCTAGACATTACAAGCGATTCCGTATTTGCGTTCTGGTATGGGGCAGGTGTAATTTAATAACTTAATTAAGGGTGACCGCCCGACTTTTGTGTGAATATTCAATGTGCCTCATATTATGCCGTGATCGCTCCCAGTTTTATTCCTTTTGAGCATTGAAATATTATAGAATATTTGTCATTTGTCCGACAAGATGAGTTCTATCTCGTTTAATGTTGTACCATCGAAGCTAATCCAGGACCATTTCCTTTGTGACTGCTTCCTAAAGAAGGAATTCATCATAAAAACGCTTTCCTTCTGGCAAATCTGGCAGTTTCTGGCCTCTCTGGTTTCTCTGTCTAGATCCATGTTGCCCCATTCTCAACGCATCATCACTCCATTTGCCTAGTTTGACGTTAAAGTCTTCCATAACCACCGTTAAGTGGGTTTAGAACGTGTGTATGGCTTTCGATATGTCCTTTCAAAAAGTTGCCACCTTGTCGTCAGAGTATGCCGAGGTCGGTGCGTAAACCTGTATGACCTTCAACTATTCGTTGCTCTTGCTATTTCTGAATATGAGGTACACTACGCTCGTCGACACACTTGACTTGCGATCGATAAACCCTATACCTCCTTGGGACGGATAATCATCTGAATACAGAAGAGCAAGTTCTTTGAATTTCTGATAATCCTACATTGTCCCTTCAGATTTTTGCTCAATAACTCTTCCAACTCTATGATCTTCTCATCAGTCCTAAGCGTCCAAATGCTTTGTATTACCAGGTTTTGTTTGGTAGCTGGCTCACTGTCAGAGATTCTTCTCACTCCTGTACTACCGCCACCGGGCTCGTAACCAAAATGAGCTCGTAAGGTAATAGAACTACCATGACTAGGGGCCATTTCTACTCTGTTCGTCATATGAGGGGACAATGACGTAAACGTCACCCTTGACAGTCGGGTTGGCGATCGCTGTGAGATGTTATACATTTCCACGGAGAGAGCTGTTACTTACTCTCCTGATGAATCCCTTGGCCGATTCTTACGACTCTCACGTCCAAGCAAAGTGTGATGGCCGCAATTGTATTCTTCTTCCGTCGCTACATATTATTCTATTATGTTGTACGAGTACATATACAGATACAATTCATTTACTGCAAATGTAACTTTGTAATCCTATATTTATGCATACTAGCTGACCCAACAGACGTTGTTCTATTCAAGTAAAATAAAAGGAATTCTTTAAATCGATATCAGCGCCACCTACTGGGTCCAATTGTGAATCTAAACCATTCTAGAATCCCCTTGAACATACACACTAAATTTCATCAACATCGGTCAACCGTTTGGGAGGCGTTCAGTAACATACACACGTACACAAGAAATATCAAATCAAATCAATTTTTTAATCCTATCTTTATATATAAAGATAGGATTAAAAAATTGATTACCGTATCTAGCAACTGCTCCGCTCATCATGAAGCCGGAAATGGGGGCGGCGGTGGCGCGTATGCGAGTCAAATCCACCGCCCCCGGGCCCGACGGTATTCCAAACCGTGTGCTGGCCCTGGTCCTTGAGCACCTGGCACCACGTCTCAGGGAACTGTTCGACGCTTGTTTGGCGTCCGGGCAGTTCCCTGGGTGCTGGAAAGAGGGGAGGCTGGTTCTCCTGCCGAAGCCGGGACGGTCTCCCGAGTCGGCCCCGGCCTACAGGCCCATCGTGCTGCTCAATGATGCGGGCAAGCTGCTGGAGAGGGTGTTGGCTGCCCGCATCGAGCGGCACCTCGTCAGGGTCGGGCCCGATCTGTCGGACGCCCAGTTTCGTTTTCGGAGAGGGCGTTCGACGTTGCGGTCCTGCTGACGGTGGTGACGGAGGCCGTTACCGGCGGAGGAGTCTTGTTGGCGGTGTCCCTGGACATCGTCAACGCCTTCAACAGTCTGCCATTCAGCTGTATCAGGGAGGGGCTGAGGTATCACGGGGTGCCCGTGTACCTCAGGCGGCTGGTGGTAGACTACTTGGAGGGGCGCAGCGTCCTCTACGTTAACCGAGTAGGAGACGTTGTGCGAACACGTGCGATGTCCCACAGGAGTCGGTTCTGGGACCGACCCTGTGGAACATTGGCTACGACTGGGCGTTGAGAGGAAGCCTCCCACCCGAGCTGGGCGTAATTTGCTACGCCGACGATACACTCGTCACAGCCCGGGGTGAGATGCTAGAGGAGGCGGCACGCCTGGCAACTCTCAGCACCGAGGAAATTGTCAGGAGGATCGAAGCGCTGGGGTTGAGGGTAGCCTTGGAAAAGACGGAGGCCCTTTTGTTCCATGGCCTCCGTACCGCCGGGCCTCCCGCCGGCGCTGCGATCACCCTGAAGTCGGTTACCATCAGCATCCAGGCCCACATGAAGTACTTAGGCCTGGTGCTCGACGGGCATTTTTGGTTCCGGGAGCATTTCCATCGTCTTGTTCCCCGGCTTGTCGGCGCGGCGTCCGCCCATTCGTGGCTGATGCTGAATATGGGCGGACCCAGCGCTACGTGCTGACAGCTGTACGCGAGGGTGATCCGGTCGATGGCCCCGTACAGCGCACCGGTGTGGGCGGGGTCCCTCACCGACCGTCTGAGGGCACTCTTGTGGCGGCCACAGAGGGTCATGGCGATCAGGGCCATACGCAGTTACCGCACGGTGGCGACGGAGGCAGCGTGCCTCCTAGCCGGAACTTTCTGAGGGTGATTGCGTATGGAGTGTTTTGGTGGTGCCCTTGGTATCACCGAGCCTCAATGCACGCATTCACACTCCCTTCGCTTACTTCGCGGTAGGCAACGGCCTTGTAAAGGTCCATGAACGGCAGCAACACTTACCATCAGGTGTACTGTTTGCTCGTTTGCCACCGTTTGCAATAAAAAAAAAAAAACCCCTCCGTGGGACCTGGAGGTGGAGACGCTCGCCGGAATTTACCGGCGGGTGTTGAAGACGCGCGCTCGTGGCGGTATGGTCTCGCTGCAGGAGATTACCGCCTGGCGGGTCGACGCCCGCCAAGAAGTCATCGCCCGTCGGGCTCGAGCTGGCGGAGAAGGTGACAGGGTCCATGACGCAGTCGCCATCGTCGTGTCGTCCTTCGCAATAGTGACACCAATGCGGAACAAGCCGCCCCAGAAAGGGGAGAGGGCTCGGGCAGACAATTTTTAGGGAGTCAAGTAAGTGCACGCCCGAAAGAGCACACGCAAGTAAGACGTGCATCTCCCGTGATTCGATCCATATAGCCAGGATGGCTGGAGGGACCATGGGCTGGTGGAGGGGTCTGCCCGTTGGGCAGTCTGGCTGGAGAGTCCTCGGTACGGTGTCAGGTCCGTCGAGGCCATCGAGCCAGTGCTGATGGAGTGGTGGGAGCGGACGCACGGGGTGCTTTCCTTCCGACTGGTGCAGGTGCTGACGGGCACGGTTGTTTCGGGCAGTACCTGCACAAGATTGTCAGGAGGGAGAGCACCTCGTCCTGCCACCACTGCAGTTGCGACGAGGACACGGCGCAGCACACGCTCGAAGTGTGTGCTGCGTGGGAGGGGGAGCGCTGTGAACTCTTCGCGATTTCCGGTGCCGACCTGGTGCTGCCGACCATCGCCAGGAAGATGCTCGACAACGTCAGGAACTGGGACGCGGTCGGCGCCTTCTGTGAGGCCGTAATCTCACGTAAGGAGGCGGCGGATCGTGTGCGAGTAGAGCTCCTATTCAGCGACACGTTCCGCCGCCGGCGACTCGGGTGGCGCAGGCGCGAGTATCTGCGCCTAATGCCGCCCTAGCCGAGGCCGCGGGTGATCGGAACGGAGAAATGTCCGTCACCCGCAGAGAGGCTGACCGCGCGACGGCGACCGACGTCCTAGGACGTCAAGAGGTGAGGTTACCCGAAAGAGTATTCCGTCGGGCCGATTACTGACGATATCTGCTCCGGTGGTCGGCCCAACAACGAGGTGACGTGGGTACGGGTGGGTTATGGACCCGCGCGCCGTCCTTTCATCGCCCCGGACGGACTGGACTGCGCGTACGTTTACCATAGCCCACGCATAAAAAAAACAAAAAAAAACCGTATCTAGGAAACGTTACAAAATAGCCAAATATTATATTTTTCCCTTCAATTATACACTAAGCACTAATTTGATTCTAAAGTTGTAGTTTCGATGTCTCCTAGAAGTGCCTCAATAATATTGATGATCGCTCAGTAAATCAGTGAGTGACAAAATTACAAATTTTGACTAGTTATAATTCTTGAACTATTCGTTCGTACATGAATGAAATTTGATATATACCGTCTTTATACAATGACTATTTGCTTACTGAATAAACTACTGAATTCAGGCTTCTAGGTTTATTCACAACGAAGTTATAGGGGGTCGAAAATGGCCTGAATTATTCGAGAAAAAGATGTGTCACAATTTTGCTCGACTTGGCTATAGCTAAAGGCTAAAAGAAAAGCTATCAGGAAAAGATTTCGTAAAAAAGGTTATTATAAAATCTCAGATTTTTTGATGATAATACAGATCAGTTCTGAGTAGCTTCTCATTCAGCAGTTTCCTTGTTGTTTAAAAAAAAAAGTGAGCCGTCGCTCAGGACGCCTGACAGATGTGAAACATCGAAACTATTTTGTACGAGTAGAGACACGGTATCGAATATAAAGTATCGATACTGAACTCATGAATAGTATCAAAAGATAAGTAACGTACTGTTTAAAGTATCGAGTACCTTTATTTACTTTATCTTTAGGTATCGAGTACCTTTCTTTCGATACCGATACTTTTGTATTCGATATTTTAGTCAATAAGTACTTTTTGGTAGGTATCGTATCGAATAGATTATTCCATTTTAAAATTGAATTTACGACTCATATATATGGTAACGTCATTTAGTACAAACAAAATGAACCTTCTAAAACATAGCTTGAAATAATTTGCGATTTATAAACCAGAAATAGCGCTATCTATCGAGCAAACGACCAACTCTAAGCTACAATATATTTTATAAAGAACTCTCTAATCCTGTAATGATAATAAGACAAGCTGTTTAAAGTGAGTCAAAATCCAATTCTTAAGGAGTTGGTGACATACAAACAAATAAATACACAGCTGAAACTAATAAAAGCCTATAAAAAATGAAATGCTTTCATCCGTTCACAGACATTCTTTCCGCACGAAAAGTGTGATTTAGGAAACAGAAATGGCGGCATTTATCGAACTAACGACCAACTCTCAGCTTCAATATATTTAATAAAGAAATTTTTAATCCTGTAATGATAATAAGATAAGCTATCTAAATAATTTTAACGTCATTGGTCCTCCTTAAATTTTCAACTTTTAAATGAAATTTGACTGTTTAAAGTGAGTCAAAATCCAATTCCTACGAAGTCGGTAATATACAAAGAAATAAATATATAATTATACACCCGAAACTAATAAAAGCCTATAAAAAAACGGTTCTCCAGTTTTCGTAGCTGAAAGTAAACTAAATACCATACCTACTGGTATATTTATATTACTAAGTTAGAGAATTTTATATTAATTTATAAAACAAGTATATATGCATAAAAGAACATTAGATTACGACAGGAACTAATACGATAAAACTAAGGCATAAAGTATTAATAAAATATCGCGATTTTATTAAAAAAAAATGATGATTTTATTCAATAAACATTTATTTTCATTAATATACATTATAAGTAACAATTTACTTTGAGTTCACTAGATGGCGTTGTACAAAATTTTAAATCGCACCATGGTTTCGTTACAAAATGTAAGTATATGCATCCAAATAATCATTTAATATTTAATTAATAGGGGACCGCGAGGCGTGACGTTAAACGCCACGCGACGATCACGGTCACCCTCGCCTATAGATGTTTCACATCAATAAACTTTTTTTATAACTATTATTGTAAAGCGTAACGTATTTGCCTAACGAATTTTTGTATTTCACTATTTGTAACATGTTGGTCATGCTCACTGAAGGATCTACTTGCGGTAGCTGCGTGGAGCGGGTCTCTCCTTCACTCCATAGTGGTTGAGGGGAGTGATGGCTGCTCCAATAGTTAACTCGTGATCGGGTGCCGCTTGTGGTATTTGGTCCACCCATATGAATTATATTACAAATCTAGTGGTTCAAAGGGCATCATACTGGCGCTAGTACTTATAAGACGTGTTGTAAACAATTTTATATCCAGTAAGAAGAAAATTGAAAAAAATGACGAGCCCGCTGAATTCTTGCCGGATCTTTTAAGAAATGGTCGTTTTCCGATCCGGTGTTAGTTTAACTTATTGTATAAATTGATATATTTTTGATGAAATCGACAATATGTAAGTGTTCTCTCGGGGTATATGCATAAAAAAATATTTAAATTGGAATTAGGATAGGATCAGAATGATGATCATGATAGTGGGATAATAAAATTATTCATTATTATCAAGATGACAAACACTAACCTTATTATAAAGTATGTCAGCGAGCTCCTTAATATTATTTGCATTTGGATACACCCCAGACATTCCTGAAATAATAATACTGTCATCTTCTAATATTGGTTCGTTATTATCTGACAGCTCTAATTTAGGTAGAGTCAGCACTGGTTCTTGAGGGGTAGGCGTCATTTTAAATACTGGTTCTACTTTACACGTTCTGCTGCACAGAAAACCAGTACAAATTATTAGGTAAAATAAAGAATGTTCAGTTTATATATATGTGTGCATAATTATATTCAATGCAGTAATAATAGCATACAATTAGGTCAGTCAAGTTCGGATTAAATTTGAATTTGTACATATTTGATTCAATGTAATATGGAAAACAATTGACTGTAAAATAAGTTTTAATGTCAAAGCTGTATTTTATTAATAATATACTAAAAAGAATAATATGATGTAACACGTTATTTTAAATTTATATTTGCTTACAAAAAAGATCCTATAAAAACTACCCCAGACATTACTTGCAGACTGTCTAACATGAGTTCCCGCTAGTTACGCCAAACATTGCATTTCCAAAAGATATGGTGGGCTGTTTGTTCAAAACCGCAATTAGAGGTCCAATATTGACAAAATGGTGAACCAGCTCGTTTGAAATAAAATAATTTGTTCTAAATTTCCATGGCCATTGAGGAATTGGGCTACATAGTGGTCAAAATCCAGTTTTGTTTTCTCTAAATGCTCATGAATAGAAGGAAGGATAAATATAGATCACGGCTCTTCGCTGATGAATCCCACCTTTCTCGCCATTCAGCCAGGAGCTCGTCGTATACGACGGATTGCGAACCGCAAAGTCTAGTATTTTTATTACGATCATGTGGCACAATAAAATCGATATTCATGTTTTTTTTTCTTCATTTTATTGCGGATGGTGGCAAACAAGCAAGCTTCACGCCTTGATACTGCCACACATGGATCTCTGCAATACCAGAGATACAGGTAGGCTGTTGTCTAATGTGAAGAAAATGCTCTTTTTAAACCTCGCTTAAAGAACGAAATGTCATAGCTCACGGGTGCGGCGGGCAATAGGCCTGCCAAGTACCGTATGGGCTCTGGGGACTGCAGACCTCCGGCATCGGCCCAAAGCGGCGGGGCGACGGACTGGGAGAGATTACGCTCTACGGAATCTATCCCCCCGATGTCCCCCGTGCGTAGGTGCATAGCCGCCGAGATCCACTCCGGTTTCCCACACCGGCACGACGACTACCCAATGGGATTTTTGCCGGTTGGTGGGACAGCCTCCCAGGGAGGATGATCCTGGGTTCGGGTCCCCTGTTGACCGGCAGGTGGCCGGCGGTGACCATTCCCATCGGGTTTCCCTGTACACCATGCCAGCCCCTCGCGCTCAATACCCCGACCAAGACCTCACCACCGCAGGTTTCAGGCCTCACAAAAACCCGCCACACACAAACACACCCAGAAAGTTGAGCTTCCGGCTCTCTCGCTCACCGAACGAAGTGCAGCATCAAATTGCTATTACTCAAACGTCGATCTTCTGCGAGAGTGTGGTACTGCCTCGGACGGACCGGCCCGCGGCTGCAGACAAAACACTGTCGACAGTATGGTCCTACCACAAATAAAAACTTAAACTTTTTCATTGTCAGGTCTCGGATATCTTTGCGTAATCTATTGTAGAAGCGTATACATTGCCCCATGAATGATTTTGACCCCGTCGAACCGTGGTCGCAGTACATTGACGCAGATGTGCAATGCGGCCATGCCCAGTGTACGATGTCTGCCCCGAAGAGGGCTGTCCGCTGGTGGTCCCGAGAGCTGGCGGCTCTTTGAGCCGCGTGCATAAGCACCCGAAGGGCTTACACCCGCAGCCGGCGGCGCCATCGTGACGTGGAGCGGGAGGGCCAACTTTACGAGTGCTACTGCAGTGCGTGGTCTGCCTTCAGGCTGGCCGTCCGTACCGCCAAGAACGTCAGTCGGCAGGAGATTCTAGACAGTTTCGAGAGTGATACCTAGGGCCACCACTATCGTACGGCGTTGAATAAGATCACCAGGGTACACCCAGGGCACGAGCGACAGTCCCTTGGACTGCTCCCTGGAGTTGTCGCTCGTGGCAAGTATCTAGCCCGAGGAAGGCCCAGTTTGTAGGACGCCCCAAATTTGCTCCACGTCCTCTAATTGTAGAGGGTATTGGAGGCGAAAATTCGACGGGCCCAGTCACTCATTCATTTGAGGACTGGGCAGGCATTTGCCAACCGCGACAAATCGTAAACCTGATTCTTGCTTCGGGACACTCGTCTTGAGGCCTATATTCAGGAGCGAGGGTGTTGGCTTAACCGCCTGGACCGCGAGGAATAAAACCTCTATAAAACAATCATCCAGAATCCTAAGTTCTGGTGCGCGGCGAGAGGATGCATGGCTGATGGGTTATTCCGTCGTTAGCGCGCCCCCACCTAGGGTACCTGCGAACCCCCTGTGTTGGGTGACAAATGTACGCTTGCCCAGGTATCAGGATCTCGACCTCTTTTTTCCCATACTTGTGGGAACTTGATAGATTCATGTGCAACTAACGCAGATGCAGGCAGGAGGGGGGAAACACCCAAAAATACCACCAAAAGTAAGAATCGGGATTCGATTAATTCCCATCATACAGCCTTGCCACGCTACGGGAAAACTGGCACAGAAGATGTGGGGGCCTTGTCAGACTGCAGCTCGACTACCAGTCTCGAACTGGAGGCCACAACATTCGGCGTGGGCCCGGTGGCAAGTGGGGCCCCAGAGAAGAAGAGGCGCCAGAAACCCCGAGGTTGACCAGTGGGTAGGCTTCCAGTGCGGAAAAACGCCAATCGGCGCGGCTGAAGCGGCAGGCACGAGAGGCAGCCGCCGCTCCACAAGTTAGCGAGGGCGGCAGTTCTGCCGCAGAGCAGTCGAAAATGGAGGAGGACAGTGCGTCGGCTACGGAGACCGCTGCCGGGTCATCGTCGCGATCTGCCCTGGTGGTGGCCCTGAGACTTAGGGCGGTGGCCCTCCCCTCACAGGTGCGAAAGCGCCCCCCGAAAAAGGGCGGCAGCCCACTGTGGGTGGGGATCTCCAGCTGCCAATATGACCACCCTGCAGGCCGAAAACGCCCATCTAGGTGATGAAGTTTCGGGCCTGCAGGATAAGAACAAGGTCCTGCTGAAGGAGCTGTTGGCGGTACAGAAGGCGAACCGCGAGTTGTCCAAACTAATGGCTGACTTGCAGCGCCAGGTCGCGCAACTGGTGAAGACTGCGCCGCCGACAGACGACGGCCCTGCCACCGGACCCGTACGGAGCTACACTGTGGCCGTTGCTGGGCCGAAGCCAAAGCCCGGGCCCGCCGCGAAAAAGAAGGCGGCACCAGCTCCTGCAAAGGCCAGATCTCAGCCGCTGCCGGCAACTGCACCGGAGGTGGCGGCCAACGCGGTCACGGCCGCAACTGCTGTGGCCGGCACCCCAGCTGCGCCCAAACAGGGCTGGTTGATCGTTGAGCGCAGCCGGAAAAGTCGCGGCCAGAAGAAGAGCGCTCTCCTCTTCTGGTCGCGACTTTTCCAAGAGGCCAAAAGCGCCGCTAAAGCCTCCGCTCCAAAGGCAGTAGCCGGAGAGAAGAGATCGCGCAGGAGGCTCCAGCCACCGAAGTCAGTCGCGGTGGTAATCACCGTGCTGCCTGAGGCGGCCGAGAAGGGCCTCAGCTACGAGGCCCTCTTGCGTCAGGACCTAGACGGCTCCGACATCAGAGGCGTCGAAGCCAGGACCCACAAGGCCCGGACAAGGGCTCGTATTTTAGAGTTCCCTGGGGCCGAGGGTACCAAGACGGCCGACAGCATGGCAGCCAAGTTGAGGAGTTTATTCGCAGAGGAGGGTGGCGTCAAAATCGCCAGACCCTTGAAGTGCGCAGAACTGTGCGTTGCGGGTCTGGACGACTCCGTGTCGGTGGAAGACATCCGGGAGGCCATTGTCTCGAGAACCGGGTTGGTGCCATCCGCCCTGGTCCGGATGACGTCGGTGCTGCCTGGGTGCAGTGCCTGGTAGAGTCGGCCAAGCAATTGGCCGGCTCAGGCAGGCTCCTCGTGGGCTGGAGCTCAGCACGGGTGACCGTGCTGGGTTTCGGCTGGCGAGGTGCTATAAGTGCATGGCGGTCGGACACACTCGGCCGACATGCACTAATTGCTTCGACTGCAGCGATCTTTGTTTTCGCTGCGGTCAACCCTGGCACAAGGCGGCATTGTCCGCCGCCACTACCCATTGCCCCTTGTGTGCGGCGGGCAATAGGCCCGCCAAACACCGCATGGGGGGAAGGGAGTGCAGATCCCCGGCCTCAGCCCCGAAGGGGCGGAGGGGTCTGACGACCCCGGCCGCTCCCGCCCCTAGCGCGACCCGATCGCCCGCCAGTGCGGAGGAGATGATGGACACGGTCCAGTAATGGCGACCGAGTCCATTCACCTCCTGCAGGCCAACCTCAACCACTCCACCGGCGCGCAGGACGTTTTCTTGCAAGCCATGGTGGAGTGGTTGATCAGTGTTGTCGTAGCCGCAGCGCCGTACTGCGTGCCTGA
The DNA here is from genome assembly GCA_032191425.1 of Lymantria dispar. Taxonomy (NCBI): domain Eukaryota; kingdom Metazoa; phylum Arthropoda; class Insecta; order Lepidoptera; family Erebidae; genus Lymantria; species Lymantria dispar. Next base: position 325,142 of record CM063450.1, on the reverse strand, counting down.
GCGGCCCAGTTGGCTGGGAAGTTTGTCACCTCCACGTCGTGGCAGCCGCCCTTATTGCTCAAGGACAGGGGCGATGGATATGTCGCGGCGGAATGGGGAGAGATTACACTCTATGGAGTCTATCTTTCCCCTAATAGGAGCATGGCTGATTTCGGGGCCTCCCTCACCATCTTGGGGGCCTCGATACGGCGACTGGTACCGCGCAAAGTCTTCGTCCTGGGGGATTTCAACGCCAAGTCCTCACAGGCCATGGGAATATAAGAGGTAAATTATTCTACTTTAAACTAGTAGATTCACCATTTTGTCAATGTTCGACCTCAAATTCCGATTCTGAACAAACAGCTGATCACATCTTTTGGCAATGCATTCTCTGGCTCAACGAGCGGGACCTCATGTTAGACAGTCTGCATGTCACGTCTGGGGTAATATATGTACCATTCGGATCTTGTAGCAACTCGAGAAAATTTCCGTGCGTTCAGGCGCTTTTGCCATACCTACTATTGTAACCAAACCTAAAGATCACAAATAGGTCCATTAAGCTCTGTTCAATCCGTGGCGCTGTACCGCTGCGTTTCACGTAGTTGTACAAATTATTATTTACTGGCTTATTAGCCAACTTTGCTTCGTGTCTTCCGCTTTGCATAGGAGGGAAGTGGAATCTTACCAACTCCTCCTGTTTTTCTTTTCTAATTAAATTTATTGCGGGTCCTAAGACAATTAAAAGCGTTTCCCGGAACTTCCTGAAGGTCAAACCTCGGTGTCTTATACGGAAACCATTGTGGATCCTGGCTTACAGGAGTAACAGTGGTGGGAATGTGTGGTGGGATTTGGGCCAAAAAAAAATGGTTACATATTTTGGTAGTAGGTAGTAGTATCTGCACGCGCGTCGGTAAAAATACTTAGCCGTCACCGCTACACGGACTTTGAAACTTGGAAGTCATCTTTATTCATAACATGGACATGCAAAGGACAAAGCAGAATATGAATAGCGAATCGATAAATATGCATGTCGATACCCTAATTTGCAAACCTAATAACTACTTATTCACGAAAATGACATTTTGATACCGGCAGTAATTAGATTTTTGGCTTTTTTTTTTAAATACTATTAAATCCATGATTCCCAACTGTATTGGTGTAAAACGCCATTTGAAAATCAAACAACTCCGCGTGAAACGAAACGCATGAATTTTGAGAAAATAATCGAATACCTCCCGCGCAGTCGGCAATTTTGTATGGCGTCACAAAAGCGTACTGTTATATATTTAAATATGTAGGTAAGATGCTGACAAAGACTGCAGCGTCAGCCCTCTCTTCCTGACCTACCTGGCGGGGCCATACAGGTCAGTTAGTCTACCTCCAACCGCCGCCTCAAGAACTCGTCGCTTAATTATAAATATTGTAGACTCAAATATTAACATTTATATTATTGGAACGAAGTTCCTTACGGCAGGCTTGGAGGAGATAGGGATTTTGCTGCGCGACCGAACTGAAAAAAATGTGATAGTAAAACCGTAAGAATAAAACCGTAAGAAAAAGTGCGTGGAATAAAACCGTTAAATGAGACGAAATTGTTTTGACCGCCGTATCTCAAAAACTATAAGTGCTAGACCATTTTTGATAGAAATTTTGACCCCCCCTTGCACTTCACATTGCCGCCCGGCCTACCTCTACCCCCCATTAGAAACTGCCCCCCCCTTCTTTTGATGTGAAACATCGTTCAACCTACAATTGTTTTGACCGCCGTATCTCAAAAACTATAAGTGCTAGACCATTTTTGATAGAAATTTTGACCCCCCTTGCACTCTATATTGCCGCCCGGACCTTTCTTTTGATGTGAAACATCGTTCAACCTACAATTGTTTTGACCGCCGTATCTCAAAAACTATAAGTGCTAGACCATTTTTGATAGAAATTATGACCCCCCTTGCATCTTACATTGCCGCCCGGACTACCCCTACCCCCCCATTAGAAACTTCCCTCTGCCCCTTTTTTGATGTGAAACATCGTTCAAACCCCAAACTGCCATAAATCAGTCATCTTTGACCGCAGGAACTCCGGATTTTTGACAAACCTCATAGAATTTCCAGTAGAACCGATTTAATACTAAAAACCTGAATTTCAAGAGCCTACACCCAATAGTTTAGTCACAATAAATTTTATAATTAGAAACTAACAAATGTTCGGAACAAGGACACCAACTAAAAGAGCCCTGAATTTTGATTTTTTTTGCAAATTATGTCGATTCTACATTAGCCGAAGGAACTTCGTTCCTACCTGGTGTCCCACGACACAACATTTCTTTTTTTAATCATTTTTGTTCTCAATTAAATAAGTGTGAAATCAAGTGCTTCTTTTTTAAAAGACACTCGGCCAGACCCTGTATAACAGTGGTGTCAGCGTAATCCGTTTGAACAGTACTCTTTTAAAAAATATATGGAATGATTATGTATACCAATATTACAGTAAATATCTATCATAACTCTATTATATACCCTGTCCCAACGGAAATCGCAAAAATATTCAAGGAAAATCATGACATCCCGATAGCAGACCATTTAGGCAGCAATAAAATGTTCAATAGAATTAAGGAGCGGTACTATTGGAAAATATGCGCACAGATGTCGAAAGTTATGTACAAAATTGTAAGTTATGTCAAATAAATAAGCCACTACGCAAAATCAACCGAGCTCCAATGAAGATTACAACTACTTCCACACGCCCTTTCGAAAAAATCAATGTAGCTAAAATCAAATAGCTGGTCCCTTACCAGAAGCGGGTTGCCACAAACTTAGGTTCATACTCACTATTCAAGACGACCTTACAAAATTCTCCATAGTATATCCAATTTTTAACGTCACAGCGGCAGAAACATGTGAAGGCTTAGTCCATTTCATCTCTGTATTCAGAATAGCTAAATCAATATTAACAGACCAAGGAACAAACATTACGACTGATCTTTTTAAGCGTATCTGTGAGTTTCCGAAAATAAAACAAATAGGGTCTTCTCCATATCTTCCGCAGACGCAAGGTGCCCTAGAAAGAAGCCACGTAACCCTGAAACAGTACCTAAAATCTTTCGTAAACGAGAACCAAACCAACTGGCATAAGTATGTCTACACCGCGATGTTGGACTATAATACAAATGTCCATACCACAACCAGATTTACTCCTTATGAACTTATATTTTGGTCATAAACCATATATCCCAGACTCTATTTTTGAAGCAAGATGTGACGTAATACATCCCGATTATTCTAAAGCTTTATGAATACTGTCAGGTTCTCACAGTAAGACAACTATTCATTTTAGCTACCACTTTGAAACAGCATTCTCTAACCAGGTTTGATCGGGCATCCTGTCGTCGCAATCATCTTGTCGCTTCTTCGGCTACAATAAGAACTTGCTTTAGTCGTAAATTTTTCTTCTTTCTAGGTCCGTATTTATATAATAATGTAAACAAAATTTTATCACTATACCCCTTAAATATATATATATACAGTATGACTGGTAAAAGATTATACATATTGAAGGAAACGATAGACAATGGTCACATGTAACCAATAAAAATGTAAAAAGAAGACAATATTAATTAACCACATAGTAAACATCAACAACATTAGTGTCGCAAGACTCCTAAAAAGTTGGTCACCCTATAGGCGATACGGTGATTCTGATAGCGTTACAATTACAGTTTTGTTACAACTGTTGTCAAGATTTTTATATTTTTTACTAGAATTACTAAAACTAGGTGTAGGAATAATGTCATAAAAACCATTAAAAGTTGCAGACTCAGCTCATACCAATCCCGAAATAAGGTGATTTGTTTCTTGTCAAAAGAATAGTTTCGCCAGTGTACCTTGTTACGACCATACGTCTCACGACGAGGGCGCATTAGAAACAGAAAAACACTACACTTATAACAACACTACACTTACAACACTACAATTATAACATTTATGATAACACAATGAATCTCACTTAATCTTTTCTAGATTTAAGTGGCCATATTGTATTCGCGGGGAATAATCCCGTTCACCAAAGTCTCGAACACGTTGAAATTGCCTGGTGTAATCACTGCTAAATTGTTATTGACATAATATTAAAAAAATAATAACGAACGTGCATAAAAAACAATACAGCGTGCGGAGCTACGCAAGGATTAGAAATACATTATTACGATTCCGTAATTATTTTAGGTTATGTTATTTTAGGTTGCAGTGTGACCAGATTTAAATTATGCTATCTACTCATTTGAATTCTGCTAAAATCTGCTATTTTTTTTCGGAAGAAATGCTAAAATTCTACTATAGATGAAGTTTTAATGTGCATGAATATTAAAGGAAAACGCAACTTCATATTTTCAAATGTTTATCAACAAAAAGTTTCTAAATTCTATTCACATTTGTATGCAGAGTGTATCAGGTTATGTATGCAGAGTGTATCACCTGTATAGGGTTTTAAGCTAGCTCGTAAAATTTACGCATTCACCCTGTTCTTTAACTACCTGTTTGACATGTAGAATTGCAGCAACATGTTCATTTTTAAATTTGTTTCGTCACTTTTTTATACTGTTCAATTGAGAAAATATGCGCTCACAAGATGTATTAAACATAGAATGTATATGAGAATTGCCAGTTGCCTGCACACATGCACAAGAATTGAGTGCACGGATGGCATAATGGTTAAGACATCGATTTACTGTGCCAGTGTCGCGGGTTCAAATCCCATGCGGGACAACACTTTGTGCGACTTGTTGTTCTGAATCTGGATGTAATTTGTGTCCGTTAATTATATGTTTGTGAAGTCCCCAGCAATACAAGAACTATTTCCTTAGTGCGTTGCCTATAAAAAAAAAAGAAAGTAAAAGTTCAGAAGAAAAAAACTTATATTATTTAAGAAAGATAGATTTTTAAATATGTTTATATGTTTAGTCAATATCTAATTCTGCTACTTTCCTGCAAGGCTTTTTAATATTATGCTAAAATCTGCCAAATTTTCGAAATCTGCAACATAATCTGCTAAGCCCTAAATTAGGTATCGAATTCTGCTAAAATCGCAGAATTCTGCTAAATCTGGTCACACTGGACCCAATGGGAGTAGCGCGCAGTGTTTCCACTTTTAGGGATTTCACCCTATTTTAGGGTGAAATTACTAATTTAAAATAGGGCTTAAGGCTATTTAATATTTTTAGAGTTTTAGGGTAATTTGGTGTAAAATTGAATATAAAAATAGCAAACACTATTTTATCATAGACTTTTCCGACCACAAACAATGGTTACCCTCTATGGGCTCCCAGAGTTCACCGAAATTGCTTTGTGTAAGACACGATAGTAGAATTTAAAATAAATATATTGCAGTGTTTAGATGTCGATATTTCGGTGTGATACTAACAGCTGGTATAGAAAAATTGCTCATTGGGTAGCCCCGCTACGATGTTGGGGTCGTCAAGGCCTTCCGGCCGGTGCTCTTGGAGTATTGAGGACGTCGGCACGGGGTGTTTTCTTGCTGACTGGCGTAAGTAGTGACGCCGGACAGTTGCTTCGCCAAGTACCTGCACACGGTCGTGAGGAGAGAGTACATCGTCCTGCCAACGTTGCGATTGCGACGAGAATCCATCAGCCCAATGGCGAAGGGGAGGGTTATGAGACTTGCGTCACCTTTTCATCACCCCCGGAAGAAATGGACGGAGTATGCGCTGGCTCAAAAAAACAACCCAACCCAAGAAAAAGACGTCATAATGAAACCCTCAATGGTTTGTTGAACACCAAACTAAGTATGACAGATTCGATTTAAGAACCCGGCATACAAATGTACTCAACATTTACCCGCAGCTAAAAAACTTAATCCAAATGCTTCAGCTTCAACATCAGCATCATATTGTTCATCATCTACTTCTTCCACATATTAAAATGAATTCTTTTTATGATTACATGTTTACTACCTTTGATTAATAGATGAAAATTAAAATAAAAATCAAACCATCAAGTTTTGTTTTATTTCAAACTCATTTAAATTTTGCGCCCTAAGTCAAGGATTTTTGGAGACTGATTAGGGTATTTAGGGCAAATTAATGAAAAAATCTAGGGTAAAACTACAACGTAATAGTGGAAACACTGGTAGCGCGTTCAAGTGCGTTGACCTATAAATAGGTACCTATAAATAATACAGCTGTTTGAGCTGTGTCCGTAACTAAATATCTTTATAAGATAATTGGTTCAAAATTTAAGTACCGTTTTTTTTTACATATTCGGTATCAGAATCGATTACTGAATACCCTCCTTCAATATGTACAATCTTTTACCAGTCACCCTGTATACCTAAGTACATACACACACTTATACAGACGAACACACACACACACACACGCACGCACGCACGCACGCACGCACGCACGCACGCACGCACGCACGCACGCACGCACGCACGCACGCACGCACGCACGCACGTAAGTTGTGGTGAGAAAATAAAGAATTTATTATTATATATATTACTAGCAACCCGCCCTCGCTTCGCTTCGGTTTTAGTGGTATTACCTGCGTTATTCCCGTTCCCGTGAGAATACGAGGATAAAATATAGTTTACTCCTTGATATTATAGCTTTCCATTGGTGAAAGAATTTTTGAAATCGGTACAGCCGTTTTGAAAATTACCCGGCACAAACAGACAGACAGATAAAAAAATTTTAATCTGTATTTTAGGCATTGGTGTCGTGCAAATAACCCTGTGAGCATGAAAAAAGCTATTATTTTGACATTACAAACAGACACTAATTTTATTTATTGGTATAGATTGTTATTTTCCTCGCAAACACAAACGCTACGTCCCGCAATTTTGCAAACTGTAATATCTTCGAAAGTATTCATTTAAATCATATGCTGTAAAGGGCCATATAAATCTATATTAAATCAACAATGTATTTAAGGTATTTAATTGGATAAGGATTAATGCTGTATTGGTTGAAATCGCTTCGAAAATTAGCCATTATTTGTCGTAAAAAGTAAATAACAAAAAAATGTTATTGTGGAATATCCATAAAAGATAGATATATACCATCGCGGAGTTTTCTGTAGACCTTTTCAATGTGTATAATACTTAGTACATAATTTTGATAAATCTCATAGGGTTCAGCCTGCGTTTGCAATGTAAGCGAAAAAAAATGTAATTATTTACGACATTACATTAAAAACCTCAAAAATAACAGTATTTCTGCACTATTTAATGGATGTTATTATACATATAAACCTTTCTCTTTAAGCACTCTATCTACTAAAAATAACCGCATCAAAATCCGTTACGTAGTTTTAAAGATTTAACCCTTAAATTGGTAATGTGATACGGGTAGGACAGTTGGTTTGAAAAATTCTAGTGACTTAATTAATAGGCAGTTCTACCATTTATCCGGCAATGGCGCGTATGCCAGTGAAATCCACCGCCCCTGTTCGACGCCTATTTGAAGTCCAGGCAGTTCCCTGGGTGCTGGAAAGAGGGGAGGCTGGTTCTCCTGCCGAAGCCGGGACGGTCACCCGAGTCGGCCTCAGCCTACAGGCCCATCGTGCTGCTCGATGATGCGGGCAAGCTGCTGGAGAGGGTGTTGGCTACCCGCATCGAGCGGTACCTCGTGAGGGTCGGGCCCAATCTGTCGAACGCCCAGTTTGGTTTTCGGAGAGGGCGTTCGACGATTGCGGCCCTACTGCGCCTGAAGGCCGTGGTAGCGGAGGCCGTCACCGACGGAGGAGTCCTGTTGGCGGTGTCCCTGGACATCGCCAACGCCTTCAACAGTCTGCCATTCAGCTGCATCAGGGAGGGGCTGAGGTATCACGGGGAGCCCGTGTACCTCAGGCGGCTGGTGGCAGACTACTTAGAGGGGCGCAGCGTCCTCTACGTTGACCGAGTAGGGGACGTTGTGCGAACGCCCATGACGTGCGGTGTCCCGCAGGGGTCGGTTCTGGGTCCAACCCTGTGGAACATCGGCTACAACTGGGCGTTGAGAGGAAGCCTCCCACCCGGGCTGGGCGTAATTTGCTACGCCGACGATTCACTCGTCACAGCCCGGGGTGGGACGCTAGAGGAGGCGGCACGCCTGGCAACTCTCGGCACCGAGGAGATTATCAGGCGGATCGAAGCGCTGGGGTTGAGGGTAGCTCTGGAAAAGACGGAGGCCCTTTTGTTCCATGGCCTCCGTACCGCCGGGCCTCCCGCCGGCGCTTCGATCACTGTGAAGTCGGTCACCATCAGCATCCAGGCCCACATGAAGTACTTGGGCCTGGTGGTCGACGGACATTTTTGGTTCCGAGAGCTTCTCCATCGACTTGTTCCCCGGCTTGTCGGCGCGGCGTCCGCCCTTTCGCGGCTGATGCCGAATGTGGGCGGACCCAGTGCTACGTGCCGACAGCTGTACGTGGGGGTGATCCGGTCGATGGCCCTGTATGGCGCACCAGTGTGGGCGGGGTCCCTGACCGTCCGTCTTAGGGCCCTCCTGTGGCGATCACAGAGGGTCATGGCGATCAGGGCCATACGGGGTTACCGCACGGTGACGACGGAAGCAGCGTGCCTCCTGGCCGGAACTCCCCCGTGGGATCTGGAGGCGGAGATGCTCGCTGACATTTATCGGCGGGAGTCGGAGACGCGCGCCCGCGGCGGCATGGTCTCCATCAAAGAGATCACCGCCTGGCGGGTTGACGCCGCCGAGAAATCATTTCCCGTTGGGTAGTCCGGCTGGAGAGTCCTCGGTACAGTGTCAGGACCATCGAGACCCTCCGGCCGGTGCTGATGGAGTGGTTGGAGCGGACGCACGGGGTGCTTTCCTTCCGACTGGTGCAGGTGCTGACGGGGCACGGTTGCTTCGGGAAGTACCTGCACAAGATTGTCAGGAGGGAGAGCACACCGTCTTGCCACCACTGCAGTTGCGACGAGGACACGGCGCAGCACACGCTCGAGGAGTGTGCTGCATGGGAGGGGGAGTGCCGTGAACTCGTCGCAATTATCGGTGCCGACCTGGCGCTGCCGACCACCACCACGGAGATGCTCGTCAGCGTCAGGAACTGGGACGCGGTCGCCGCCTTCTGTGAGGCCGTAATCTCACGGAAGGAGGCGGCGGATCGTGTGCGAGTAGAGCTCCTATTCGTCTACACGTTCCGCCGCCGGTGACTCGGGCGGCGCAGGCGCGAGTATCTGCGCCTAATGCCGCCCTAGCCGAGGCCGCGGGTGACCGGACCGGGGAATTGTCCGTCGCCCGCAGAGAGGCTGACCGTGCGACGGCGACCGACGTCCCAGGACGTCGAGAGGTGAGGTTACCCGAAAGGATATTCCGTCGGGCCGACCACTGACGACAAGTTACATCTGCTCCGGTGATCGGCCCAACAATGAGGTGACGTGGGTACGGATGGGTTATGGGCCCTATGGGCCCGCGCGCCGTCCTTTTATCGCCCCGGACGGACTGGACCGCGCGTGCGCTTACCATAGCCCACCCAAAAAAAAAAAAAAAGTTCTACCATTTATGTACGTGAATAAGTTGGTAAGATTATTTTTGATTAAAATAATATAGCATATAGCAAAATTTCACTCATCTGTGCTAATTGTCAAGATGATTGCGAACCGGCCGGATGCGTTTGCGTCACGGGTAAGTTTATTAATTGATTTACTGATATTTCTGTGCGAGATTGGTGGTGATAGGCTTTATATACATTTTATAACTCATAAACAATACCTTTGAGTAGTATTTGTTTAACTAAATCGCGTAACAGCTATTTTATGAGCTTTGATATTTGTGTGTGCTACGGGTATCCCGTTGCCAATTAGTGGATAAAGCAATTCAAATAAACTGCGTCATACCCGTAGTACATTGCCAATAGCGTTATAAGACTCACCCATGCCTTTTTTGTTTATTTTATTATGAATATGATGTGTTTTGTTGTATGTACAGCATGTTTTATGTCTTTTGATGCAACAAGTTTTATTTGTTTTAACAGATTTTACAAAGCTGGTACCTATATCCAAAGACTATCGCGTAAAGTGCAATACGCATTTGTGTTTCACCACTGGTGACAATAAATGAAACTGTTTCTTAGTGTTTCATACCAAATAAATTATTCCAGCATCCATCAACCCATAGACTTCCATTGTTGGACGTAAGCCTCCCTAAATCAGGGGTAATACCACAATCACCACGCTTGGTAAGCGGGTCGGCGCTCACAGTATGATGTTATTATACATTTGTCTGTTATTTATCGCCTTTTACGATACCGATGGGTAAAGTAAGGGGTAATGATACATTGCATCCTTAGCCGTCACCATACGGAAAAATAAATGATTAATAATTATAATAAACGATTAAATTTAAATAATAAAAAAAAACTGGGACAAACTTGTTTTATTCATAACATGGCAATGTCATACCGGTAGTACATAAAAGAGCGTAAGTATTTTCTGTAATATTTGGCAACGTCATACCCGTAGTACATAGGTTTTTGCGAAAACTGTAATTGCAAATATATTTTTTTTATTTTTTTTGACTCCCTAGGACAATAATAAAATTAAACTGGAAAAATGAAATAGAAACACAATTAAAAAAAAAATATGTTGCCAATTTAAGGGTTAAGCATACATAGAGACATGGGGACAGAGAAAGCGACTTTGTTTTATAATATGTAGTGATTACTAGCAGACCCGGCCACGCGTTGCTGTGGCTAATGTTTTTGTTATAATACATTTTATTAAACTATTGAAGTGGAACTGTAGCAGAACATCTCTCATGGAGGTCGTCATATTTTTTTACAAATGGCATCTATGTAAAAAAGCAAGTTAAAATCGTATATGACACATTTGTAGGTTTGACATAGCAGCGCCATCTATAAATTAATTACTCAATCCAGTCAACAGATATCGCCATCATAACAGATAATTGTGAATGTCAAATAATAGACAAATAAAATTTGCAATAAAATAATATTGCGACTATAAATTAAGATGTATTAAAATGTTACAACATAGACTAAAGATTACTAGAGGGAAAGCGTTAGAAAATATTCAAGCCTCAAAAGAAAGATCTAAAACTTATTATGATAAACATTCCCGTCTAGCGAAATATAAAGTCGGCGATTACGTATATCTTAAACAACTTTAAGAGTGGTAGGACCACACTGTCGACAGTTATCTGTCTACAGCCGCGGGCCGGTCCGTCCGGGGCAGTACCACACTCTCGCAGAAAATCGACGTCTGAGTAGTAGCGATTTGTTACTGCGCTTCGTTCGGTGAGCGAGAGAGCCGGAAGCCCAACTTCCTGAGAGTGTTTGCGTGTGGAGGGTTTTCGTGGTGCCCTTGATATCACCGAGCCTCAATGCACGCATTCACACTCCCTTCACTTTTTTCGCATTAGGCAACGGCCTTGTAAAGGTCCATGAGCGGCAGCAACACTTACCATCAGGTATACTGTTTGCTCGTTTGCCACCGTTTGCAATAAAAAAAAAAAAACATCTTCGTTTACGCAAAGCCCGGAAAGGTCCCTACAAAGTCGTAAAAGTTCACGATAATACTCTCTCTCTTTGCTGATTAACAGACGTTATATAAAACACCATTTTGATGAAGTGAAACCCGCTCATGTTTCATTAATACATTTTCTATTTATACACATTTAGTTTCTATTTTACTATATATACAATTTTTATTAGTTTTATACAATTTTCTTACATAATAGTTTAATTTAGCTCTCAATTGTTATTTACAGAATAGCCGCCATATTTTATGCTACTATTCTCGCAACCAGTGATGGCCAGTATATTTTACATATCAACAAGAGCCCTGGTATAGCTTTCAATCTTATCGGTACCTTAAGAAACATCAATGATTAATTCCATATCGTAATACCAATAGATGTACATCCATTTCAACATCATTTAGAAAATATTAGAGAAGTATTTAAGATCATCCGACTTCAGTGTCGCGAATCGCCTGAAATAGAATACTCACAATGTATAATTACATTAGAGCCATTAGAAGCTCTTGTCAATAATATTATGCGAGACTTTAACCCTTTCAGGACCATAGGGTTATGAGGCTTTATGCTATCACTTTAGCTATTTATATTGACGCATTAGACTTGTAAAATTAAATTTACAAATCAAAACACATTCAAATATAATAGTTTTCTTAGAATTTTTTGGGACAAATATGTCGCTATGGTCGATAAGAGATACTTTTTACTCAAACAGTCTCAATTCCATTTTATTAGGTTTGCTTATTGAAAATGACGTATAATATTTATAAATACAGTTTTATTAAATGAATATTATTTATTAGTTATGATAATCAGCGAAATAATTCCTTTCATTGGTGTAGCATAGGTGAACTTTACATAAAACACATCAATGTGTGTGTTCTCTGTAAAGTTGTTGTTCGATTTTCTTTTTTATTTTTCGCACAATTTGTGCACCTCTTTCTGGTGCAGCAGTTTCCATGGAGTGCGTCAGTAATTGCGGCTTCATGGATTTGCTTACAGCACTTTTTTGAAGTAGGGATCCCACGTCGTCTGGTACTGAAGCCAATACCAAACTCCTCGCAACTACCTGCTTGAACTGTAGGGTGGACAGCAGGCTTCCCTCCAAGTGTATTTGATTGTGAAGCATAGAGTAGATGGTCTGTACGTTATTTACTGATTCATTGAACAAATCAAAGAAAAGTCGAAGGCAGCATTTTATTTTTTATCTTCCATCTATTTCATCGCACACCTTACGTTGGTCCATAAGGTCTATTACACCCATGTTTTTTTTTATAGTATGACACAACTCTAGGCCACCTCACGTTAATTTTGTCCGCTGAACAAAGTTTACGACGCTTTACGATGTCAGTTTCTAAAGACCAATTGGTCAACAAATGTACTCAATCCACATAAATTATGCCATGAAACCGTGCCATGTAAATATCGTCGCACTTCATTGTTTTGTCAGTAAGTGCAGTGTTCGGAAGGTAGTTTCTATTAGTGTGGACCATGTGAAGGCATGTGGTACATGCCTTAGTATTCTGATTCCCTCGTCATCATCTTGTGTCAAAAGCCTATGATCTTCTTCACCAAGCAGTAAATCGTTCTCTTCGTCACTATTAATAAAAATAAATAAAATAAAAATAAAAAGACTTTATTGTTGATAATAGTTTACAAACTTAGAAAAGTGTGTTAGTATTCGCCTGAAACTAAACCTTAAAACAACTTCGTCACTATTATCAGCCATCAAATTGTATGTCAGTTTCTCTAAGTTCAAAAACGCCGTGACCCTTACAAAAACATAATCTGTAACGACACGAATAAAAAATGATGGTATTTCAAAAAAAACATCGGCTCCTTTCATACTAATTATTAGTTTGAATTAAATATTCTAGTAAATCTTTTTTTTAACTTTTAATTGTACGAAAGTATTGTAGATACTGGATACTTTAATTGGCCTGCTTTTGTAAGACGACATAAATGTCACCGTGTATAACATTAAAATTGACTTACCAAGCAACGATTATTGCACACTATAAATACTAAAACCATCACTTTACACTTACGAGAACTTTTTCAAAATATATGATTAGCGCGCCCAATAAAGTGTTACTTTCTAATATCCATAGATAAAGAATGATATTTTATATTTTATTCTACTAACATAAAAAATTAAAAAGATATATTCAGAAACTATTTAATTAACAAAATATATTGACGTTTTTTTAATGACCGTTTAATTTTATTGTTTTTGTTTGGGACACTGGTATCCCCGTGGTCCTTATAGGGTTAACATTACCTAACATGTGCATAATTTTATACACAGAAAATTTGAAATCAATTTAAAATTTGTAGTATTTATAATAAAAACTTACGCTATCGACTTTGGAAGCAGCAACACTTAATTCCCCTCCACATCTTAAAATTAAGTAATAATTAATGATGAGCAATGTGGTAATGCGACAATACTATAAAGCGTTGTCACTTAGTTTATTGAGGCTAAGGAGTGAAGAATAATAAATTTTTAAGTAATGAATAACCTCACTGCGAACATTAAGGCGCTTATTCTTCAAATAAGTGATACATTAAAAGCGGTACTCCAACACGTCAGCTCAACTGTTTTATAGATCCAGTAACAGCCGGTAATAGTGACCGGTCTCTAAAGTTGTCATTCTACTGAGAGTATTATTATTTATTCTAAGTTGTGTGTAGCAGTTATCGTTCATAAGTATGTCAAAAACAACTCGAACAAGGTCGAGTGAGTGAATAAATCGAATGGAGAGTGGGTGTTATACTCAGGATTGACGATGATGATCATTCGTCGGAGGTAGTATCTGCTTTGATATAGTCCTCCAATGGAACAGTCCCATATGAAGACATATCATAAAGAGATATCTTAGACGAAAACATGGTAGAAGCCGTCCACACGTTCAAAAAGCACTTTACAGCAATTATGGAACGTAAAAATAGGTTAAAGGAGGGCAAAAACTTTTTATTTACAATTCGTATAATATCAGAGTGTCTTAGATTTAATGGTCTATAATGATACAAAATGCTGAAGAATTATAGAGAAACACCATTCTGTAGCTTCATTTGCACTCACTTGATGACTATTTAGGACTACGAAATGGATCTAAAAGTGTAGAACAGCGAGACGTTATCTCCTTGAAACTGATCAAAACTATATTGGAACATGTTTTCTAACTCATGGACTGGACTGAAGTCGGCGTCGAAATTAGAAGCGGACACATCAGTAACGTTAGCTGCAGCTGTCTACGGCCCTTGTACAGGTACGGGCCATATTGTAGAATATGTCAATAATTCTCGTAAATTCAAGTTAAGATTTTTTTAAAGAATACCTGCACTAAGGTATCTTTGTATTGTGGCAAATTTTACAAACATATTGATGGAAACAAATTACACTCAGACTCAGAACAACAATTTATTGGATAGCACAAAGTGTTTGCCTGCATGGGAATCGATGACATTGGAATGGTAGGTTGGTCTTAACCATTACGCCATTTATACAAATAAAATTTAAGAGATATTTTGAAAATTGTATTTGTACCATTCTCGCAGTGCTCGCGGTAGAGGCAACACTAGCCCAGGAACTGTACTGTGTATTGTTTTATAGTGAGCGGATAATCATAATTTCCATTGTGTTTGAACGGTGCTGTATAATTAGATTTCTTAGTACCATACTAAGGTCTATTTCTCGCCCGGATCCCTGTTGATGCCCACAATGAGTGACCATGAGGATAACGTATTACTCCGATATATATGTATATATATATATATATATATATAGATTTGCGAAATACAGCTTGCTCAATATACAAATAAACATAAATATAATTAAAAGATAATTGTGTAGCAGAAAAATTAATTTAAATGAATTATGGCCGAATTTCGTCCACTCGGCGACCACTAGTATTAATAATACGGCGACTTTACGCTCTTTATTTTACTTTATCATATTTAAAGGTACCTACTCTCCTATAGTGGTAGTTTCATATTGTCTACAGGCGTGGGCCAATCCGTCCGGGGTTATGCCATACTGAGCTGAAAATATACGTATGAGTAGTAACTCTTTATTACTGACTTCGTTGGGTGAGCGAGAGAGACGGAAGCAGAACCTTGAAGGTGTTTGGTGGCCTTACATCACCCACGTGCAAGATATGGAGTCGTGAATTATATTCTTACTCTGTCACCACAAAGACAATATTGAAATAGTGTTTGAAAACTAAATGAAAATACACCTACTGTACAGGCGTAGTTTGGGCTAGTGGACTAACGCCGTGTTTGACAGAAGAACCTAAGGTTATAGTTTGAAGTACCTAAAGCCCTTAAGTTCTTAGCCTATCTGATGGGATACCTGCACCGCGCTACCTAAGGTGACAGGTAGATGTGAGATGGATGTTGGGTGGAGGATTGGTAATTCTCACTGCCAGTCAAGCAGACTCACTTGACTGATCAGAACTGACGGCTAAGGGTGTCTTGGCCACAGTGAGATGGAGGTTTGGGTGGAGGATTGGTAACTCTCACTGCCAGTCAAGCAGACTCACTCGACTGATCAGAACTGACGGCTAAGGGTGTCTTGGCCACAGTGAGAGGGATGTAACTGAGAGATGAATAAATTCAAATCTGATTTATTTTACAAAATGTACACCTTATATACTACTTATTGCTAATACACTCATATACCATTTTGTGTTAGTGTGTCGTAAGTGTAAAGTATAACGCAGCGTCTTTAATCATGTCAGTGCGAATTTTGCAAATTTGTATGTTGACATGCTTTACTTGTATGTTGACATGCTCTACTTATGAATTTGCTGCGTTGCATATTCAATGTGCATTGAACATTCTGGGGTCTAATGATTTCTGATGTTTACGCGAGTATTATACATTTTAAATAAAACTACTTTACGGATTTTATCGCGTTTGTATTTGATTTTTGATTACCCGACGTTTCGAACACTTTACAGCGTTCATGATCACGGGTGGACTAAGATGTCTCACGCTCAACCAACGGTTGGACGTGAGACATCTTAGTCCACCCGTGATCATGAACGCTGTAAAGTGTTCGAAACGTCGGGTAATCAAAAATCAAATACAAACGCGATAAAATCCGTAAAGTAGTTTTATTTAAAATTCTGGGGTCTCTCAGAAACACGACTGCAAGTCGTATAATTCGATAACCTCATATGGTCCAATGTGTCCTTCCATCGCTTGTGGTGTTTGAACTGTAGTCTGGGGACGAGGTTTCCCATACTGTGGCCGTGGTTGTGGTGGAGCTGTCCGCTGTTTGTCTGTATCTGTGGCTTGTGTTGTAGTTGTTTCCTTGTTTTGTCTTCTTGTAAGTCTATCTCGACATTGTTTGAGTGGTCTGAAATAAATTAAAAGACAAGCTAATACTATTAAAGAAAGAGATGTCACGGTACTAGCCACATAGGAATGAGACTCTATTCGCCTCCATATTGTGTTATCTAATCTTGTTTTTAGCTTTGCTTCTGAAGCGGCTAAGTGGTCAAATATACTGGTGGAGCTATCTAATACTTCCTCCTTCGGTATGTCTGGTATCTCTGATTGGACTACTTGTGTGTCTAGAGTAAAATTACTCCTTTTAAAATATGATGTTTGCACAGTTGTTGTTGTTATTCGTTTAGCTGCAAGAATGTTGTTCAACGTCTTTACTACACAGCTTTCTGAAATGTGTAGTACTCTTATATCCTCTAGGTTAATCTCTTGTCTTTGTCCATCACATATTATCGAAGCTGATTGTGTTTTTGTAGTGATAAACATCCACGTATTCTGCATGTAAAGTTGTTTCCATAGAATTGTAGATTGAATGTTGTATCTTCTTGATGTGCATTGTGATTTAGTGTTATTATTGTTGCTGAATAGCTGAATTAGTTATTTTTATCGTATTATTTAAATTCAGTTCCAAATCACTCCTTTCGTAATTAGTTTCTATTCTAAAACTCCCTCTGTTTATTTTTGAAGTACCTATTTGTTCTACATATAGGCCTGGATTTAAATGTTTCATAGTAAACATTGATGTACTTGTTACTTGTCCGATACACAATAATAATGTAGTATAGAGTAACACGCCTGACTTAAGTGTCTTAAACTTTTTATTTATGTTATTTGCTATGTTACTATTCACAGGCGTTTCGGTATTTTTTCTTAACGTATTCGTGTTAGTCATTAATTCTTCCTGATATACAGGTAAAGGAATTAATGTATGTATTGATCGTTTTTGACATAAACCTGTCGATTTTTTGAGTGTCACTACTCTTATCACCCCGTCGCTTCCTGGGTGAACGGTTTCCACTTTTGCCAAGGGCCACTTACTTGGACTTATGTTTTCATCTTTTATTAGTACTATGGTTCCAATTTTAATATTTTCTTGAGTTTCTTTCCACTTGTATCTTTGTTGAAGTTGATGTAAATAATCAGATGACCAGGCTTTCCAGAAATCTTTCTTCATTCTTTGAATTTGTTTCCATCTATTTATTAAATCAGTATTTATGTTTGATAACGGATCTGGGATTCCAACTGCTTCCCGACCAATTAAAAAGTGACTAGGCGTTAGTATTGTATTATCATTGATGTCTTCACTTTGTGCACATAACGGCCTCGAGTTTAGGCAAGCTTCAATTTGATGTAAAAATGTTATCATTTCTTCGTACGTTAATGTCGATTCTCCAATTACTCGACGTAAATGGTACTTTACTGATTTTACGCTGCTCTCCCAAATCCCACCAAAATGGGGGGTTGCTGGCGGATTAAAATGCCACTGAGTACCTATACTGGTCATCGTATTTTGGAATCCAGGTGACTGTGTTATTTGCAATAATTCTTGTTCCAAAAATTTCGCTGAGCCTACGAAGTTCGTGCCATTGTCACTATACATATGTGACACGTGTCCTCGTCTGGCCATGAACCTCCGCAGTGCCGCAATAAATGTTTCAGTTGTCAAATCTCCCACTAATTCTAGATGAATTGCTTTTGTTGCTAAGCATACAAATACAGCAATATATGATTTGTAGGACTTGTGACCTCTTCCTTTCATTGTTCTTGTTTGTATTGGTCCCGCATAATCCACTCCAGTGTGACTAAATGGATATGATTGCGTGACTCTTGCTTTTGGAAGTATCCCCATTTTCTGTACATTTGTTTCGGACCTGTATCTCGCGCATTTGACGCACTTTTTTAGTATACCTTTGACAACTTGTTTTCCACCTATAATCCAGTATTTTTGTCGTAGGACAGCTGTAGTTAGTTTATTTCCTCCATGTAATGTTTTCATGTGTGCGTTTTGTATTATTAATGACGTTATATGATGTCGGCGTGGTAATAGTATAGGATGTTTTTGATTATATGGCAAGTCAGCGTTTTCTATTCGACCTCCAACTCGTAATAATCCATCGTTATCAATAAATGGATCTAGTGTGGATAATTTACTGTTTTTCTGCAGTGATTTTTCTTTCGAATAATTTCTTTTTCATCGTAAAATTCTTCTTGTTGTAATATGCATAGAATTCGTTTCTCTGTTTCTTCTAGTTCCGTACAGGATAATGGTTCGTGCTTTTTGCGCTTGCTGATAAATCTGTAGCAATACGCTAATGTTCTTATCATTTTATTGTAGTTAGAAAATCGACTCCAGATGTCATACTTTTCATTCGTAGTATTAATTGTTGTTGATAAACAGTACTTGGCTTCTTCATTTGGCTGTGGTGCTGTTGTTGTAATAGGTATTTCACTCGTCTGTAACCATGGTGGGCCGTTCCACCATAAGGAACAGTTTATTAATTTTTCTGGCTCCAATCCTCTTGATATAATGTCCGCTGGGTTTTCAGACGATATGACATGATTCCATTGAGCGTTAGGTATTATGCTGTTAATTTCTGACACTCTGTTGGCCACGAACGTATGCCATCGCCCAGGATCTCCTTTTATCCATCCCAACGTGATCATAGAATCCGTCCAGCATGAAATCACGGTATTGTTATCACCGTTTAGAGCATTTTTTATTTTTTCTATTAAATTAGCCAATAATACTGCGGCACATAGCTCAACACGCGGTAATGTTGTTTTTTGTTTTTTCGGTGCAACTTTTGACTTAGCTTGGAGCAATGTTATGTAGTAACTGTTATTCACCATTACTCTGCTATAGACGACAGCCCCGTATGCTTTTTCTGAGGCGTCGCAGAATCCATACAGCTCAAACTTTGTCCTGTCTATCGTGTGACACCATCGTGGTACTTGTATACTTTCTATGTTTTTTAACTGTTTTTGTATTTCTGTCCATTTATTTCGTATTATGTCATTTACTGGTTGGTCCCATTCCATCCCAGACGTCCACAGTTGTTGTACTAGTAATTTTAGTGTTATGATGATGGGGGCCAACCAGCCCAACGGATCAAATATTTTCGCCACCTCTGACATAATGAACCGTTTGGTGGGTTTTGTGTTTTCTGTTATAGTTATTTGAAAACAGAATTTATCTTCGCCTGGAGACCATATAATTCCCAACGACTTTCTTGTTTCGTCTAAGGGAAGTTTCAGCATCCGACTTTCTTCGTTATCGCATGTTAAATTGTTCAACAATTCCGAACTATTTGAAGACCATTTTCGTAGTTGGAAACCACCTTTGTTTAACATTGCTATTAATTGTTCTTGTAATTCCTTGACGGAGCTTTCCTGGGATTCTCCTGACAAAATATCGTCAACATAGAAATCCTGTAACGTTACTCTACTGGCGATAGGGTAATTGTCTTGTTCGTCTAATGCTAGTTGTTGTAATGTTCTCACGGCCAGATAAGGCGCGCTTGTTGTGCCATAAGTGACCGTTGTTAGTTCGTATTCACTAATGGCCTTTTTTGGAGAAAATCTCCATAAAATTCTTTGATATTTATAGTCTTCTTGGTTTATTTTTATGAACCGGTACATTTTCATAATGTCGGCCATGAAAGCAATCTTATGCGTTCTCCAGCGTAATAATATGTTTGATAAGTCTTGTTGAAGTCGTGGTCCTTTATGTAAATTTTCATTAAGGCTTATTTTACTACTTGTTTTACTACTAGCGTCAAATACCACTCGTAGTTTTGTTGTAAGAGAGTCTTCTTTTATTACCGCTTGGTGGGGAATATAATACTCTCCTGTGTAATATTCTGGTTTAGGTACTTTTCTCATATGACCCATATTTAGGTACTCGTACATAAATTCCTTGTATTGTTGGCGTAAATTTTCATTTTTTTCGAACTGACGTTCTAGTTGTAATAGTCGAGCCACGGCTTTTTTCCTTGACTCGCCATATTTTATTTTCGCGTCCTTAAACGGTAGTCGTACCGTATAAGTGCCGTCGAAACTTCGTATTGTAGTATTTGTATAGTAATTTTCACACAACTCATCATCTTTGGTGAGTGCATAGTGTCGTGGAATTTCTTCTAATTCCCAAAATTTTGTTAATTGTTGTATGTCGTCGGTGCGAGTCATCATGCTTAATACTTTGATGCCACCGTTTGTGTCTTGCGGATATAACCCGGATAAAATCCAACCCAATTCTGTTTCTTGAGCGATTATACCGCCTTGTAGTCGTTTAAAACCTTGTAATAGTATTTTACTATATTCTTGGGCACCTAAAATTATGTCTATAGGTCCCTTTTTGTTGTACGTTGGGTCTGCCAATAGAACATTGTCCAACTCCTGTAATTGTTGTAAGTTACTTCTTGGTAACGAGTTTGTAAGCTTCGGTAGTACTATAAGCGTTACAGGTAGTCTGTACTCACTAGAGTACCTTGGTTGTAGGTTTATGTTAATTGTATATTTCGATGTCTTAGGTTCGTTGTCTCCAATGCCTTTTATTTCGGCTCGAACCTTTTGTCTTGGATACGACAGCAGTTGTGCTACTTCTTCCGTGCAAAATGACGCTTCTGAACCTTGGTCACACAATACTCTTAATAATTGTGGTGTTCCATCATACGACGTGGTTTGTAATAGCGCTGTGGCTAATAAGACCGTATTTTTTTCCTCTAAATTGGTAGCTGATAAGTTCGATAACGTTGTGTTTTGTTTTTTATCACTCATAGTTGGTTTAGGAGTGAACTTTTTCGTATACTCAGAAGACCCTGGTTGTCTTTTAATTGAATCGAATGTTCGGTGTAATAATGTGTTATGACCTTTATGTTGACATATTTCACATTTTGTATAAAACTTGCTCATGCATTTTATTTGTTTATCATGATTTAAGCAGCGTTTGCACATTCCTTTGTCTGAGACTTCCTTATATCGTTGTGTTACGTTCAAGGTTTTAAAACTAGGGCATTTATTTATATTATGTTCTGTGCTTTTGCAGTACCAGCAATGTTTACTTTTTGATGATTCTGCTATTGGTACGAGTGTTCCCCGGTATTTATTTATTGTATGATTCACCGAGTTATTACTCAGGTGATTATACGTAATTTTTTGCTGATCGTAGGACTTTAAACTTTTAAATCTTTTTTCTAAAAACTGTAACATTTCTTCAAACGATTCCAATTTGTTTGGGTGTTGTAACTGATCCTCGTATTTTGAATCAGTTTGTTGGTCCCATTTCCTGGCCAAAAGTCTAGCCAAAATAGGGTCCCATGTTGAAATGTCAATCCCTTGATGTTTTAAAGATTCTAAACATTCTTTTATGGTATCGTGCATGTTTCTTAAACCCGCTGCATTCGCAACATTTAGCTTGGGTAAATCTAATAATTTATCGATGAATTTAATTGATATCATTCGTTCGTCTTCATAACGTTGCGTAAGCAATTTCCATGCGGTTTCATAGTTCGATTCACTTATCGTTAGATGACGTTTAATTTTTGCTGCGTCACCTTTCACATTTGTCTTTAAATATTGCATCTTTTCTACCAATGAAATATTTTTATCTTCATGAATAATTTTTTTGAATAAATCATGCAAAGTATACCATGAGTCATAACTCCCAGTAAAAGTTGGAATAGAGATACGGGGTAGTTTTCCTGACGACTGTGTTAAGGTTATTTTTTCGCTGGAACTGTCATGGATTTTTTCTTCCAGCATCTCCATTGTAGTATCGAACTCAATTTGGGTGTTTTCAAAATATTTATTTTTGAAGTAAAGGTGTCCCGATGTATCCTCCTCCAATAATAATTCAATGTGTGTTTCTTCAATATCCTGCCATCGTTTTTGTAAATTGTTTATTGTAGTTTGTAAATGCCATATAAGTTTGTTTTCAGTGACTGATTCTTTCGCCTGAATTAGCCTTTTTGACATCTGGGATATCCTGAACATTTGTATAAACGTCTTGGGATTCCCTCTCCCTTCTTCTTCGTTTGTGTTTTGTTCTTCAGGTTCATATATCGCCTGAACAAGTTAAAGTCTTTCTTCATATTTTTGTAGGTGGGCTAAGCCCTCGTTGTATTGTTTCTGGATATTTCCAAAGTAATTTGTAGTGATATATTTGTGAGATGATAACATCTCTTGTTTTTCCAGTTTCGAGTGATTCTCTTGCACCCGTTGGAAAATAGTAGTTAGTGTTTGTCTTTTTTCGTCAATGTATTTTTGTGTTCTTCGGCTCACGGAGTCCTTTTTAATGTTTGTAATTATCCTCCTGATCTCGTTATAATCCTCCTCCTGGCTTCTGATTGCTGTGTTTATTTCTTGTATGTCCATAGTGCTTCTTTTGTCTTCTTCCCTAATAGCCCTACCCTAACTTCCCTACTACTAATGTTTTAAGTCAATACTTATCGTACCTGCGCTCTCGCTATAACACGTCCCTGAAGGTGCGACTTCTCAATCAGCTGGTGAGTCCCGCTTGTGGGAGGCCAGTGACCGAACCGCAACGAGAGGCTTTCTGACAGAGTACGTAAGTAAAAGTCCTTCAGTCAATTCCGAAACTGATGCTTTGTTGAGTACACCAGCCCGTTCTTAACTGATTTGTATGTCTGTTATGTCAAACCTACGGGGGGGTTAGAGGGAGGAAAAAAAGCTTTACTTTTACTAGAAGGACCAAATGTACAGGCGTAGTTTGGGCTAGTGGACTAACGCCGTGTTTGACAGAAGAACCTAAGGTTACAGTTTGAAGTACCTAAAGCCCTTAAGTTCTTAGCCTATCTGATGGGATACCTGCACCGCGCTACCTAAGGTGACAGGTAGATGTGAGATGGATGTTGGGTGGAGGATTGGTAATTCTCACTGCCAGTCAAGCAGACTCACTTGACTGATCAGAACTGACGGCTAAGGGTGTCTTGGCCACAGTGAGATGGAGGTTTGGGTGGAGGATTGGTAACTCTCACTGCCAGTCAAGCAGACTCACTCGACTGATCAGAACTGACGGCTAAGGGTGTCTTGGCCACAGTGAGAGGGATGTAACTGAGAGATGAATAAATTCAAATCTGATTTATTTTACAAAATGTACACCTTATATACTACTTATTGCTAATACACACATATACCATTTTGTGTTAGTGTGTCGTAAGTGTAAAGTATAACGCAGTGTCTTTAATCATGTCAGTGCTAATTTTGCAAATTTGTATGTTGACATGCTTTACTTGTATGTTGACATGCTCTACTTATGAATTTGCTGCGTTGCATGTTCAATGTGCATTGAACACCTACACTTTTTGACTTGCTAATTAACTAAAATAATGAGTTTTAAAACAAAAATAATTAATTTATTCTCGTATTACGTTTACTAAGTGAAATTGAAGAACATTTGAACAACATATTTTGTTTCATTATAGAAATTGCTATGTAAACATTTAAGCATCTTGAAATAATTTATAAGTTCGCGTATTTTTAATAATTAAGAAAATATAAGTTTCATCAGAGTTTGAAAGGAGCTTTTGAAATTTTCGCTCTCAAAGTATTTATGAATTCTTTGATAAAATTATAATTATTTAGAAGCTAAATGTCAAGTTATTAGAAATAGACCTTGTTTCAACATTTATTTCAGTTAATCTGTTTTTCATCAGAAAATGCTTTTGACATTTTGTTCCTTTTATAGTGACTCGTCAAGTATATTATAAAACACATATCCGCAATAACTTTCCTTAAGTAGTGGTGAACACCATCTTAGACATCACCAAGTGAGTGCCCACAGCAGTACTTCCCTGCATGTATCGCTGTCTCTAACAGATAACAGTTGGAACATTCTCACATTTTGTAGAGAACTATCTTGAACAGTGTGCGTAGTTAGCTTGATCAAAGGTTAAGTGGATGCGTTGAACACAAGGTTATTAAATAATTGACGGTAAAATGGTCTTCTTTAGCACACTAGACAGATGGACTGATTTTATATAATATCTTTCTTGTGTACCGTGTATGTAACTGAACTCCTAAACGACTGGAACGATGTTGATGAAATTTTTGTGTGTGAAACCGAAGGGCATTCGATAGAATGATTCAATAGAATGATTTCGAGTCACAATTGGACCCGTTAGGTGGCACTGCTGTCGATTTCAAGGAGAATTCCCTTTATTTTATTTGAACAGAACTACGTCTGTTGGATCATCTAGTACATTATATTCATTAAATATTTCATTAAACACAATATTTACAACTGTCGTCGAAACTATTTTAAAGAATTAGGAGCACACTTTCAATGGCTGTCTGTATACAGCCGTTTTTTTTTTTTTTTTATGGGTGGGATATGGTAAGCGCACGCGCGGTCCAGTCCGTCCGGGGCGATACAAGGTCGGCGCGCAGGCCCATAACCCACCCGTACCCACGTCACCTCGTTGTTGGGCCGACCACCGGAGCAGATGTGACTTGTCGTCAGTGGTCGGCCCGACGGAATACCCTTTCAGGTACCCTCACCTCTCGACATCCTAGGACGTCGGTCACCGTCGCGCGGTTAGCCACACTGCGGGTGACGGACAATTCCCCGGTCCGATCACCCGCGGCCTCGGCTAGGGCGGCATTAGGCGCAGATACTTGCGTCTGCGCCACCCGAGTCGCCGGCGGCGGAACGTGTCGCCGAATAGGATCTCTACTCGCACACGATCCGCCACCTCCTTCCGTGAGATAACGGCTTCACAGAAGGCGGCGACCGCGTCCCAGTTCCTGACGCAGACGAGCATCTCCCTGGCGATGGTCGGCAGCGCCAGGTCGGCACCGATAATCGCGACGAGTTCACGGCGCTCCCCCTCCCACGCCGCACACTCCTCGAGCGTGTGCTGCGCCGTGTCCTCGTCGCAACTGCAGTGGTGGCAGGACGGTGTGCTCTCCCTCATGACAATCTTGTGCAGGTACTTTGCAAAGCATCCGAGCCCCGTCAGCACCTGCACCAGTCGGAAGGAAAGCACCCCGTGCGTTCACTCCAACCACTCCATCAGCACCGGCCGGAAGGCCTCGACGGTCCTGACACCGTACCGAGGACTCTCCAGCCGGACTGCCCAAAGGGCAATGACTCCACGCCGGGCGTCGACCGGCCAGGCGGTGATCTCCTGCAGGGAGACCATACCGCCGCGGGCGCACGTCTCCGACACCCGCCGATAAATGTCAGCGAGCATCTCCGCCTCCAGGTCCCACGGGGGAGTTCCGGCCAAGAGGCACGCTGCCTCCGTCGACATGGTGCGGTAACCGCGTATGGCCCTGACCGCCATTACCCTCTGTGGTCGCCTCAAGAGGGCCCTCAGCCGGACGGTCAGAGACCCCGCCCACCCCGGTGCGCCGTACAGAGCCATCAACCGGATCACCCCCGCGTACAGCTGTCGGCACGTAGCGCTGGGTCCACCTACATTCGGCATCAGCCGCGAAAGGGCGGACGCCGCGCTGACAAGCCGGGGAACAAGTCGATGGAGATGCTCCCGGAACCAAAAATGCCCGTCGAGCACCAGGCCCAAGTACTTCATGTGGGCCTGGATGTTGATGGTGACCGACTTCACGGTGATCGAAGCTCCGGCGGGAGGCCCGGCGGTACGTAGGCCATGGAACAAAAGGGCCTCCGTCTTTTCCAGGGCTACCCTCAACCCCAGCGCTTCGATCCGCCTGACAATCTCCTCGGTGCCGAGAGTTGCCAGGCGTGCCGCCTCCTCTAGCGTCCCACCTCGGGCTGTGACGAGTGTATCGTCGGCGTAGCAAATTACACCCAGCCCGGGTGGGAGGCTTCCTCTCAACGCCCAGTCGTAGCCGATGTTCCACAGGGTCGGACCCAGAACCGACCCCTGTGGGACACCGCACGTCATGGGCGTTCGCACAACGTCCCCTACTCGGTCAACGTAGAGGACGCTGCGCCCCTCCAAGTAGTCTGCCACCAGCTGCCTGAGGTACACGGGCACCCCGTGATACCCTCCCTGATGCAGCTGAATGGCAGACAGTTGAAGGTGTTGGCGATGTCCAGGGACACCGCCAACAGGACTCCTCCGCCGGTGACGGCCTCCGCTACCGCCTTCAGGCGCAGAAGGGCCGCGATCGTCGAACGCCCTCTCCGAAAACCAAACTGGGCGTCCGACAAATCGGGCCCGACCCCGACGAGGTGCCGCACGATGCGGGCAGCCAACACCCTCTCCAGCAGCTTGCCCGCATCATCGAGCAGCACGATGGGCCTGTAGGCCGAGGCCGACTCGGGAGACCGTCCCGGCTTCGGCAGGAGAACCAGCCTCCCCTCTTTCCAGCATCCAGGGAACTGCTCGGACGACAAACAAGCGTCGAACAGTCCCCTGAGGCGTGGTCCCAGGTGTTCGAGGACCAGGGCCAGCACACGGTTCGGAATACCGGTGGATTTGACTCGCATACACGCCACCGCCGCCCCCATTTCCGGCTCCGTGATGGGCGGAGCACTTTCATCGTCGGCCTCCCGGTCGCTGTCCGGAGCGAAGCCATGACCGGGGGCGTGTGCTCCGCCCGCCGTGGAAAGAGGTCCTCGACAACTCTGGTGAGGAGGCTGGGCTGGAGAGTCTCGGTGAGGGGGGGGCCCCGCCCGCGGAGCTTGTTCAGCGCCGCGAGGTAGGGGCGACCCCAAGGGTCACGCTCGAGACTGTCCAGCATCTCCCGCCGACTAACGTCCTTGGCGGTGCGGACGGCCAGCCTGAAGGCAGACCGCGCACTGCGGTAAGCCTCGTACAGCTGGCCCTCCCGCTCAGCGTCGCGGTGACGCGCTCGGCTGCGGGTGTAGGCCCTCCGGGCACGTATGCACGCGGCCCGAAGGTCCGCCAATTCTCGCGACCACCAGGGGACCGCACTCTTCGGGGGCAGGCGCCGCACACGGGGCATGGCCGCATCGCGGATCTGCGTTAACGCACAGCGGATTCGGCCAGCCTCGGCATCCACCCCGTCCGCCTGGGGCGGTGAGGACAGTCATGACTGAATGATGGCTGCCTCCGCCAACAGGTCCCGATCCAATCGACTCACAGCCCAACGCGGAAACGCAGGAGCTCCGTCCGCCGTGTGACCCCTGCTGGGCTGCAGGAGGGTCCGGGAGACCTCTATCCGGATGTATCGATGGTCGGATAGGGTCTCAACCTCCTCCTGGACGCACCAGCTCCTCACACGTGCTGCGACATTAGGGCTAGCGAACGACAAGTCCACTATCGACCCGCCCTGCTGCCGCACGCACGTTTGCACCGAGCCCGTGTTCAGCAAACAGAGGCCCAGTGCCACCGCCCACTCTTCGACCGCCCGCCCGCGGGCATTCGTCCTGGGGGACCCCCACGCCGTGGAATTGGCGTTGTAGTCCCCCAGAACGAAGACTTGGCGCGGTGCTAGTCGCCGTATCGAGGCCCCCAGGATAGTGAGGAAGGCCCCGAAATCCGTCGCGCTCCTGTTAGGGGAGAAGTAAATACCAAATAGCGTAACCTCTCCCCATTCCGCCGCGACATACCCATCGCCCCTGTCCTTGAGCAACAAAGGCGGGGAATGCCACGACGTGGAGGCGACGATTGCCACAGAGCCGTCACTGCTGCCCAGCCAATTAGGCCGGTCAGGCACCACGTACGGCTCCGCGGCTACGGCTGCACCGATCAACCACTCCGCCATGGCTTGCAGGAAAATGTCCTGTGCCTCGGCGGCGTGGTTGAGGTTGGCCTGCAGGAGGTGGTAGGATTCGGTCGCCATTAGTGGGCCGTATCCATTACCTCCTCCACGCTGGCGGGCGATCGGGTCGCGCTAAGGGCGAGAGCGGCCGGGGTCGTCGGGCCGCTCCGCCCCTTTGGGGCCGAAGCCGGGGGCTGCAATCCTTGCCCCCCATGCGGTGTGTGGCGGGCCTATTGCCAGCCGCACATGCGGGGCAGTGGGGGGTGGCGGCGCAGGATGCCGCCTTATGCCCGGGTTGACCGCAGCGGAAACAAAGGTCGCTGCAGTCAAAGCAGTTAGTGCATGTCGGCCGAGTGTGTCCGACCGCCATGCACTTGTAGCACCTCGCAGGCCGGGACTCCAACACGGTCACCCGCGCCAAGCTTCAGCCAACGAGGAGCCTGCCTGAGTCGGCCAGTTTCTTGGCCGACTCCACCGGGCACCGCAGCCAGGCGACACCGACACCGCCCGGACCAGAGCGGATGGCGCCAATTCGGACGGTGTCCGAGGCACATCCGGTTCTAGCCACGATAGCCTCCCGGACGTCCTCCACCGTCACGGAATCGTCCAGACCCGTAATGCGTATTTCGGCGCACTTTACGGCCCTGGCGATTCGGACGCCACCCTCCTCCTCGAACAGACCCCGCAACTTCGTGGCCAAACTGTCGGTCCCCTTAACGCCCTCGGCCCCAGGGAACTCCAGGATCCGAGCCCCTGCCTGGGCCTTGCGGGTCCTAGCTTCGACGCCTCCAATGTCAGAGACGTCTATCTCCCGCCGGGCGCGACTCAGGGCGGCCTCGTAGCTTAGGCCCCTCTCAGCCGCCTCAGGCAGCCCAGTAATAACAACTGCGGCTGATTTTGGCGGCCTGAGCCCCTTGCGCGACCTCTTGCCTCTCTTCTTTTTTCCGGCTCCCGCCTGGGGAGCAGCAGCTTCCGCGGCGTTTTTGGCTGCCGCCCTCCTTTTCTGACCGCGAGCCTTCCTACTCCGCTCAGCCACCTGCCAACCCTGTTCCAGCATGGTAGCAGCGCTGAGCGCAGCGGGCGCGGTCATGGGCGCGCTAGCCAGTGCTTGCGGTATCGTTGCGGGCACCGACTGCGGTATGGCGGGAGCTGGCGCCACCCTCACCTTTTTAGTTGTGGCGGGACCCTTAGGCCCAGCCACGGCCGCCACAAAGCTGGCCACGCGGCCACCCTGGCATGGTAACGGGGTGGGACTCGACGCTACCGTCGGCCGCGCGGCTCTAGCCCTGTCCGCAGCGAGTGGCGGCCGGAGAGGTGCCTCAGGAGGGAGTCTCGCCTCAACGGCCTCGATGCGCGCCTCGACCATCCGACCAACTCTGGTGAAAATGGCGCGCATCGCCTCATCCGACACGCCGTCCACCACAGGAAGTGGCATCTCTGCGGCCGGGACACGCCCCGTGGCGCGAGTCGACGCAGCAGGGGGGGGGCGGCCGGGACAGCTCTCGTCGCCGGCGTCGATGGCAGAGTTAACGTCGGTGGCCCAGAATTCGGCGCGGCCAGCCACAGCCGTGCGAATTGGGTCCGCAGGTCAGCCATTTCTTTGGCCAACCTGCGGTTCTCCTTTTTGACCGCCGCCAGCTCCGTCTCCAGCTTCTTATTATGCGCCTGCAGGCCTGATACCTCGCCACTGAGGCGGGCATTTTCAGCCTGCAGGGCTGCCACTCCTGTCGTTGGGGGGTCATCATGTCTCCACTCCCATCCGAATCGGATGCGGAGCTGCCACTCTTGTTCAGAGGCCGCTTCCGCATCTGTGGGGGGAGGGGCTCTTCCCTCACCGTCTTGGCCGCCGCCAGAGATGATGCAGCAGGCCCCCCGGCGGCCTGAGTGGCCGGGCTCTCCTTCATGTTAGACGGCCCTGCGGCATTGCCGCCCTCGTCCATCGACTGCTCTGCGGTCGCGTCAGTCTCCGCTGTCGCAGTGCTGTCCGCGTCAGAAACGCTGCCGTCTCTGGGCGGAACGTCGGCAGCACGCATTGTCTGCGTCTCCGCCCGCCGTTGTTTCGCTGCGCGCCGTCTGGCGCGCTCCGTTGCAGGGGTGGCTTTCCCCCCCCCCCCCGCTTCTTCTTTCGGGCCTCCTGTACCGCCGGGCCCTTGGCTGATTTGGATGCCTCCAGTGCGGAACTGCAGTCCGACGAAGCTTCCCTCCCCTCTGTGCCAGTTTTGCAGTAGCCTGGCAAGGCTATAGCGTGGGAACTAGGCTCCCCGTTTGTGGTGGTTTTGGGCATCTCACCCCTCCTGTCTGCATCTTTATCATACGAGAAATCCATAAGGTTCCCACGAGTATGGGAGAAATAACGGTCCACCCGGGCAGAGATCCCGATACCCGGGTAAGCGTACATTTGTATCCCAACCCCTGTGTCCGCAGGTACCCTGGCTGGGGGCGCGCTAACGACTGAACAACCCATCAGCCATGCATCCTCTCGCCGCGCGCCAGAACTTAGGATTCTGGGTGATTGTTTCATAGAGGTTTTCTTCCTCGCGGTCCAGGCGGTTAAGCCAAGACCCTCGCTCCTGCATCTAGGCCTCAAGACAAATGTCCCGAAGCAAGAATCAGGTCTACGATTTGTCGCGGTTGGCAAATGCCTGCCCAGTCCTCAAACGAATGAGTGACTGGGCCCGTCGAATTTTCGCGTCCAATACCCTCTACAATTAGAGGGCATGGAGCGAATTTGGGGCATCCCACAAACTGGGCCCCCCCTCGGGCCAGATATTTGCCACGAACGACAATTCCAGAGAGCAGTCCAAGGAATTGTCGCTCGTGCCCAGGGTACACCACGCGGAGGTTTCTGGCGTAGCACCCCTGTATACAGCCGTAGGCAAGTCTGTTCGGTCTAGCAAAGGTCCATAAGCGGCAATATTACTTAACATTAATTGGACTGTTTGCTCGTTTGCCACAAATAAACTATATTAGCTATTAATATCACGTAAGTTTTATTTAACACCTAAGTCAATATATGTTATGTGTCGTATTAATGCGACTGCGTACACACGTCCTGTATTCAACAATATGATGTATGTCACTTGAGAAACTATACCAATTATTAGACCAGGGTCGATAATTTCTGAAATCAAAATATAATAGTAGGATGAAATCAGTTGGAAAAGGAAGAGAATATAACAAAAATGAAAGGAAAAATAATTTACGGGCGATCTGAGGTCGAGAAGTGTAAGGGGTGAGTTTTAACGGTATAAAACGGTTTATCTCGATTGCCGGCAAAACTATATGTCCTATGGAAAAAAATTAAGTGTCAAAGTTGTAGGTAATAAAAAGATCTCCAACTTTTGTATTTTTACTATTTTCATATAACCTCAAAACTTATGTGAAAATTTCGAATAACCAAGTTTTTCGTTTTTTATTTTTATCTTATACAAAAATTTTATTTTGCACGAAATTTGGTGAAAACTTACTTTTTTATGTCCCAAACAGACTGTAATTTTCTTGATTTAATATATTTATTTTTTCACCTTATTTTAACTTAATATCGAAAAAACACCCCAAATTTCAATTGAAAATTTTCACGTCAAAATATCAGCTTTTTTAAAAAAAGTCGGTGAGTTTTATGTTCCTTGAAATTTCTTCTTTCTGATGATGTAAAAAAAATACATGTGAAACTGTGTATAAGTTTACACAATAGGTACATTTATACATTAATATATTCATATCTAAACTACTTAACATAAACACAAATAGATCAGCTCTAATGTTTAGCTGTAATGTATTATGAACTAATTGACTTATGTTAGATTAGAATTAAATTAAAATATCCAAATTTTAAAAGTTATATATGTACATAAAATTAACTACATTTAAAAAAAATAACAATATTATACATTATCCTAATAAATAGTACTCAGAGTTGCCTACAAAAATTGGCACCCATTTAATTTACATAATATTAAATATTGAACTTTTCTTTGGGCAACCTATGGTCAGCACATGGGCCGTCCATTCCATAGGGAGTGAAGAAAGGGTCCTTTGAAGCCGCGCATCGGCGCGGCCTCATAACCCACCGTATTCACGCCCCTTCGCCATTGAGCCGATCACTAGTACTCAATCCTTCACGCCTATAGCCAGCCCAACAGGTTCCCTTTTGGGTACTGACCCCATTGGACGCTCCGCCGGGGCGACGCCCTCACGCGGTCAGTTTTTCTTCGTGTAACGTACTATTTTTTAGGACAGTCATCCGCAGCCTCGGTGAGGGCAGCATTAGGAACTACTCGCGCCTGCGCCGCCTAAGTCACCGGTGATGAAACCGGCCCCGTAGAGGAGTTCTTCTCGCGTACTCTCCGCCGCGTCATTCCGTTGACGATTCCTTCACAGTAGACGGCGATCACGTTCCAGTCCTTGACGCTATCGAGCTTCGTCCCAGTGATAGTCAGCAGCATCGGATCGCCATCGATGATTGCGACAAATTCGCGACATTTCTCACCCACAACTGTGCACTGTACAGAGCCATCGACGGAATTACCCTGCGTACAGACATCGGCACGTAGGCCTGCATCATTCCACATCCAGCACGAGCCTTGAAAAGGCGGACGTCGCAACGACAATTCACGAGGCAAATGGCCGAAAATGCTCTCGGAACTACTACTACCCGTCGAGCGTTAGACTTAGGTATTTCGGATGCTGATGAGCACCAAATTGACGGAGATCGATGCGCCGGCGGGTGGACCGTTTTGGGGCCATTGAACAACAGGGCCTTCATTTTGTTTAGGGCCACCGTAATCTACAGAGCTTCAATTCACCTTGCAATTTAAGAGTGTTAGGACCTCACTGTCGACAGTCTTCTGTCTGCAGCCGCGGGCCGGTCCGTCTGGGGCAGTACCACACTCTCGCAGAAAATCGACGTCCGAGTAGTAGCAATTTGTTGCTACGCTTCGTTCGGTGAGCGAGAGATCCGGAAGCCCAACTTTCTGGGTGTGTTTGTGTGTGGTGGGTTTCGGTGATGCCTGAAACTTGCGGTGGCGAGGTCGTGGTCGGGGCACTGAGCGTTAGGGGCTGACGTGGGGTACAGGGAGACCCGATGGGATTGGTCACTGCCGGCCACCTGCCTGTCAGCAGGGAACCTGAACCCAGGATCATCCTCCCTGGGAGGCCTTCCCACCAACCGGCGAAAATCCCGTTAGGTAGTCGTCGTGCCGGTGTGGGAAACCGGAGTGGACCTCGGCGGCTACGCGCGGGGGTCATCGGGGGCCCTTCCTTGCTTCGTATCAGCTCCTCACAAAATTCACCCCTCAACCATGCACTATGCCCCCCTCCTTTTTTTTTTTGGTATCACCGGACCCCGCTATACATACTCACACTCCCTTCCTCCTCTTCTTAAAAAACCCATGAAAAGGACGAATAAAAAGAGAAAGATTTTCACGGCGGTCCCCTTATCTACATTTGATGTGGATTTTTGCAATATCAGGGGTTTACATAGCAACCTCGACGCCGTCCACCATCATCTCGAGACGGCGCGGCCTGCCTTGCGCTTTTTAACGGAGACGCAGATAGGTGCTCCGGATAATATTTCGTGCCTAAATTACCCCGGCTACGAATTGGAGCATACCTTCCGTCGTAAAGCCGGGGTGTGCATATTCATTCGGGACGATATCTGCTGTCGCCGCGTCCAGCCCCTCGAACATGGAGACCTGTCAATCCTATGGTTACGCGTAGACTATGGAGGGCTTACCCGCATCTATGCGTGCCTCAACAGGTCCCATGGCAGTGATCCGGGGTCAATTCAGTTATTTGAGAACGTCCAATGGGGGATTGACGAAATATTGGAGCAGTGTCTATCAGCGGAGGTAATGGTTCTTGGAGACTTCAACGCTCACCATAAAAAGTGGCTGGGATCCCGATCCACTGACCACCAGGGTCGACATCTCTTCAATATGGTTTCGGCCTATGATCTCTCACAACTGGTGACACAACCCACCCGTGTCCCAGATATCAAGAGCCATGAGTCTCCTTTACTGGATCTTCTGCTGACTACACATCAGTACGGATACCAGGTAGTGGTCGAAGTCCCACTTGGGTCTTCTGACAACTGCTTGGTTTGTAGCAGAGCCCCTGTTGTAAGGCCTAGTCGCTCTACGGCGACTGCGACTCGCAAAGTCTGGCAATATAAGTCAGCAGATTGGGATGGACTCCGCGAGTTTTACGCATCCTACCCACGGAAGCAGCTTTGCTTCGCCTCTAGGGATCCTGACGTCTGCGCGGACCGCATTACTGACGTGGTTATTACGGGGATGGAATTATTTATCCCCAATAATAAAATACCAGTCGGTGGCCGCAGTCGACCCTGGTTTAATAAAACCTGCAGGGAGGCTGCACGCTAGAAGCGGTCCGCAAATCGGTATTGGAATAGGGCCCAAAAATGTCAGGACCCGAATGCCACAGAGGTGAGGCGGAAATTTAATGCCGCTTCTAGATCTAGTAAGAAAGCTATTGCCAAAGCCAAGGCGGAACATGTTGCCAGAATTGGCGAGCGATTGCAAAGCTATCCCGCTGAGAGTCGTGCATTCTGGTCGCTCGCCAAGGCTGCCCAAGGCAGCTTCTGTCAGTCGAATCTCCCTCCACTGCAGAAACACGATGGCAATCTGGCCCACAGCGCAAAGGAGAAGGCCGATCTTCTAGGTCAATCCTTTGCCTGTAACTCGACTTTGGACGCCGGAGCTGCCACACCACCTACCATCCCACGGTGTGAAAGCTCACTGCTCGAAATCCGCATCACACAGCTAGCGGTTAGGCGGGAGCTGCGGCTTTTAGACGTCCATAAGTGGAGTGGGCCGGATGGCAACCCTGCAGTGGTCCTAAAGACGTGCGCCCCTGAATTGACTCCTATCTTTACGCGCCTATACCGACTTTCCTACGTTACTAACAGGGTTCCGTCTTCGTGGAAGGTAGCCCATGTCCACCCGATCCCTAAAAAGGGAGACCGGTCTGACCCATCGAATTACAGGCCAATTGCGATAACATCCTTGCTCTCCAAGATCATGGAGAAAATTATAAACCGCCAGCTTCTGCAGTACGTTGAGGATCACCTGCTGATCAATGATCGCCAATACGGCTTTCGTCGTGGGCGATCGGCTGGTGATCTTCTTGTGTACCTCACTCACCGTTGGGCAGAGGCCTTGGAGGGTGAGGCGCTAGCATTCAGCCTATACATCGCAAAGGCGTTCGATAGGGTCTGGCTCAGGGCACTTCTATCGATGCTATCATCATACGGAATCCCCGAGGGACTCTGTAATTGGATCGCCAGCTTTCTGGATCGTCGGAGTATAAAAGTCGTTGTAGATGGCTCCTGCTCCGATACCATGACCACTAATGCTGGTGTACCACAAGGCTCGGTGCTCTCCCCGACGTTGTTTATCCTGCATATCAACGACATGCTCTCCATCGAGAATATGCGTTTCTATGCGGATGACAGCACGGGTGACAAACGGTATACCGAGCAACGGAATGTCCCTCGGAGTACTCAGGAAAGAAGGGTTCAACTTGTGTCTGAAGTCGAGCGCTCTCTGGGGCGGGCCTTGGAATGGGGTGAACGCAATTTAGTCCAGTTCAACCCCACAAAGACACAAGTTAGCGCGTTCACTGCAAAGAGGGACTCGTTTGTCATGGCGCCTCAATTCCAAGGAGTAACTCTCCAAATTTCCGACAGTATTGAGATCCTCGGCGTCGAAATATCGAACAAAGTCCAGTTTGGGAGTAATTTGGAGGACAAAGCCAAATTGGCCAGCAAAAAGTTGGGCGTCCTGAACAGAGCCAGGCGGTACTTCACACCGAGACAGCGCCTTGTACTATACAAGGCGCAAGTTCGTCCTCATGTGGAGTACTGCTCACATCTCTGGGCAGGCGCGCCCAAATATCAGCTAGACCCACTTGACTCCCTCCAAAGGCGTGCTGTTCGAATCGTCGGGGATCCCAATATCACGGACGGATTGGAGTCGCTGGAGCGGCGGAAAGACTTTGGGTCACTCTGTATACTCTACCGACTCTTTCACGAGGAGTGCTCCGAGGAACTGTTTGACTTGGTACCACCGTCACCGTTTTACCAACGTACCACTCGACACCGCAGCAAGGTTCATCCATTTCACCTGGAAACGATATGGTCTTCAACTGTACGTTTCCAGCGATCATTTCTCCCACGTACGTGCAGGCTCTAGAATGAACTACCTGCTGCTGTGTTTCCCGAGCGCTATGACATGTCCTTCTTTAAACGAGGTTGAAGAAGAGTATTTCCTTCACGGTAGGCAGCGGCCTGGCTGTGCCCCTGGTATTGCAAAGGTCCATGTGCAGCAGTTTCACTTACCATCAGGTGTGCTGCCTGCTCGTTTGTCACTATCGGCAATATAAAAAAAAAAAAATCTTTATCCCTAGATTAGGCAAGTGTACCGCCTCTTCCAACTTCCTACCCCGGGATGTGACGAATGTATTTTACGTGGTATTTAACGCCCAATCATAGCCAATGTTTCATAGGGCGGTTATAGAGGACGCTGCGTTCCTCCAAGTAGTCTGCTATTATCATCATCAGGGCTCGAAGCTCCACTGTAGTAATGGAGGAAACTTGAACAGTTATAACACACTGGTGATATTGATTGATACAACCTTATACTGTAGTTTGCTATCTCTTGTGTGAAGTACCGCCGCCCACACATATGTGTTCAAATTGATAAAGTTTTAATGAAACAATTTATAGTTAAGTTTATTTTAAGTTGTAAAACATCTTGCGGTGTAAGTTTCGTGTTGTAATTATTATTGTATAAAACTTAGTTACTTGAAACAAATTTAATATTGTTTTTTATATACTTACTTAGTTACTTACTTACTTATAGTTACGACTTTATATTCTAGATGTTATATAATAACTTTGTTAGTAAAATATCAGCTTAACAAACGTCTTACTTGCTTTTTTTTGCCCAATCGCGATGATTTCTTGTTATTGATTTAAAATATTTACAACAAATTTATTTTCAACAAAGTAACTGTTGACTCTCGTAGTTCGAAAGTCGTACTTTCGAACTACGAGAGTCAACAGTTACTTTAATAATAAATCTAATATTCTATGATTAGACTAATGAACCATAGGAGTTAAGGAAATAGAGATAATTCCAAATAATGATGGGAAGTGATAAGACCGAACGGCGTGCCCTCGTCTCCCTGGGCAGTTGTGGGGGGTATGTTTACACCATACTCTGAAAAAGACACATACAATGCATACATTACTTTTTATGTCACCGCCTATTCTTCTCTATGTCCACATTTATAAGGGTAACACTCGTTGTCATAGGAAAATATCAATATTTACATATCTTTAAAGAAATCGTTCCTGTATATTTGTATATTTTTAGAATCTCTGAAACCATTCCAATGATTTTCATGAACTTTAGTATACAAGAGGGTTCAGGGGCAGTAAATCGATCTAGCTAGGTTTTATTTGTAAACGTAGGGTGGTCCAGACGTTACCTGCGTGTAATACCGCCGCGCCCTAACCGAGGTCACGGGTGGATGCAGCGATGATTAGTTCGCTACCTATAGAGAGAGACTGACCTCGTGAGAATGTGGCCCCAGTGTTATTAGTTTATTGCCCCGGACGGAATAGACCGCGTTTGCGCTTACCATAGCCCACCCATAAAAAAGGGTGTCAAAGGGGACGGTACCCGTAAGGCCAATCCGCCGGATTGGCCATGAATGTCAAGGAATACTACAGGCCAGTACTAGAGGTCAGCCCCATAGCGGTGGGAAGAAGAGTGTCGTTTTGACGGTGTTTTTAGCCAATAAAAGAAATTTTACCATCCAGACGACTAAAGTAATATAATATGCGTGTAACATTTGTCCGTGTGGTGACGGAGTAAGAATACAATTCACCACCCCCCCTGTCTTACCCGTGGGTGATCGTACGAGACGACTAAGGGATATAAAACGTATATAACATCTATGCGAGAAAAGGAAAACTCGAAATAAAACCCTATACCAACACGTCTGCGTTCTGGGGGACTACAACGCCAAGTCCACGGCGTGGGGGTCCCCCAGGACGAATGACCGCGGGCGAGCGGTCGAAGAGTGGGCGGCGGCACTGGGCCTCTGTTTGCTGAACAAGGGCTCGGTGCAAACGAGCGTGCGGCAGCAGGGCGGGTCGATAGTGGACTTGTCGTTCGCTAGCCCTAATGTCGCAGCACGTGTGAGGAGCTGGTGCGTCCAGGAGGAGGTTGAGACCCTATCCGACCACCGATACATCCGGATAGAGGTCTCTCGGACCCTCTTGCAGCCCAGCAGGGGTCACACGGCGGACGGAGCTCCCGCGTTTCCGCGGTGGGCTGTAGGTCGATTGGATCGGGACCTGTTGGCGGAGGCAGCCTTCGTTCAGTCGTGGATGTCCTCACCGCCTCAGGCGGACGGGGTGGATGCCGAGGCTGGCCGCATCCGCTGTGCGCTAACGCAGATCTGCGATGCGGCCATGCCCCGTGTGCGGCGTCTGCCCCCGAAGAATACGGTCCCCTGGTGGTCCCGAGAATTGGCGGACCTTCGGGCCGCGTGCATACGTGCCCGGAGGGCCTACACCCGCAGCCGAGCGTGTCACCGCGACGCTGAGCGGGAAGGCCAGCTGTACGAGGCTTACCGCAGTGCGCGGTCTGCCTTCAGGCTGGCCGTCCGTACCGCCAAGGACGTTACTCGGCGGGAGATGTTGGACAGTCTCGAGCGTGACCCCTGGGGTCGCCCGTACCTCGTGGCGCTGAACAAGCTCCGCGGGCGGGGCCCCCCCCTCACCGAGACTCTCCAGCCCAGCCTCCTCACCAGAGTTGTCGAGGACCTCTTTCCACGGCAGGCGGAGCACACGCCCCCGGTCATGGCTTCGCCGGACAGCGACCGGGAGGCCGACGATGAAAGTGCTCCGCCCATCACGGATCCGGAAATGGGGGCAGCGGTGGCGCGTATGCGAGTGAAATCCACCGCCTCCGGGCCCGACGGTATTCCAAACCGTGTGCTGGCCCTGGTCCTCGAGCACCTGGGACCACGCCTCAGGGGACTGTTCGACGCCTGTTTGAGGGCAGTTCCCTGGGTGCTGGAAAGAGGGGAGGCTGGTTCTCCTGCCGAAGCCGGGACGGTCTCCTGAGTCGGCCTCGGCCTACAGGCCCATCGTGCTGCTCGATGATGCGGGCAAGCTGCTGGAGAGGGTGTTGGCTGCCCGCATCGAGCGGCACCTCGTCAGGGTCGGGCCCGATCTGTCGGACGCCCAGTTTGGTTTTCGGAGGGGGCGTTCGACGATCGCGGTCCTACTGCGCCTGAAGGCCGTGGTAACGGAGGCCGTCACCGGCGGAGGAGTCCTGTTGGCGGTGCCCCTGGACATTGCCAACGCCTTCAACAGTCTGCCATTCAGCTGCATCAGGGAGGGGCTGAGGTACCACGGGCTGCCGGTGTACCTCAGGCGGCTAGTGGCAGAATACTTGGAGGGGCGCAGCGTCCTCTACGTTGACCGAGTAGGGGACGTTGTGCGAACGCCCATGACGTGCGGTGTCCCACAGGGGTCGGTTCTGGGTCCGACCCTATGGAACATCGGCTACGACTGGGCGTTGAGAGGAAGCCTCCCACCCGGGCTGAGCGTAATTTGCTACGCCGACGATACACTCGTCACAGCCCGAGGTGGGACGCTAGAAGAGGCGACACGCCTCTCGGCACCGAGGAGATTGTCAGACGGATCGAAGCGCTGGGGTTGAGGGTAGCCCTGGAAAAGACGGAGGCCCTTTTGTTCCATGGCCTCCGTACCGCCGGGCCTCCTGCCGGCGCTTCGATCACCCTG
Source organism: Lymantria dispar (assembly GCA_032191425.1). Lineage (NCBI taxonomy): Eukaryota > Metazoa > Arthropoda > Insecta > Lepidoptera > Erebidae > Lymantria > Lymantria dispar. The sequence continues at coordinate 284,832 of CM063450.1, read as the reverse complement.
AAGTCGGTCACCATCAGCATCCAGGCCCACATGAAGTACTTGGGCCTGGTGCTCGACGGGCATTTTTGGTTCCGGGAGCATCTTCATCGACTTGTTACCCGGCTTGTCGGCGCGGTGTCCGCCCTTTCGCGGCTGATGCCGAATGTGGGCGGACCCTGTACTACGTGCCGACAGCTGTACGTGGGGGTGATCCGGTCGATGGCCCCGTATGGCGCACCGGTGTGGGCGGGGTCCCTGACCGTCCGTCTTAGGGCCCTCCTATGGCGACCACAGAGGGTCATGGCGATCAGGGCCGTACGGGGTTACCGCACGGTGGCGACGGAGGCAGCGTGCCTCCTGGCCGGAACTCCCCCGTGGGACCTGGAGGCGGAGATGCTCGCCGACATTTATCGGCGGGTGTCGGAGACGCGCGCCGGCGGCGGCATGGTCTCCATCACAGAGATCACCGCCTGGTGGGTCGACGCCCGCCGAGAAGTCATTGCCTGTTGGGCAGTCCGGCTGGAGAGTCCTCGATACGGTGTCAGGACCGTCGAGGCCCTCCGGCCGGTGCTGATGGAGTGGTTGGAGCGGACGCATGGTGTTCTTTCCTTCCGACTGGTGCAGGTGCTGACGGGGCACGGTTACTTCGGGAAGTACCTGCACAAGATTGTCAGGAGGGAGAGCACACCGTCCTGCCACCACTGCAGTTGCGACGAGGATACGGCGCAGCACACGCTCGAGGAGTGTACTGCATGGGAGGGGGATCGCCGTGAACTCGTCGCAATTATCGGTGCCGACCTGGCGCTGCCGACCATCGCCAGGGAGATGCTCGTCAGCGTCAGGAACTGGGATGCGGTCGCCGCCTTCTGTGTGGCCGTTATCTCACGGAAGGAGGCGGCGGATCGTGTGCGAGTAGAGCTTCTATTCGGCAACACGTTCCGTCGCCGGCGACTCGGGCGGCGCAGGTGCGAGTATCTGCGCCTAATGCCGCCCTAGCCGAGGCCGCGGGTGATCGGACCGGGGAATTGTCCGTCACCCGCAGAGAGGCTGACCGCGCGACGGCGACCGACGTCCCAGGACGTCGAGAGGTGAGGTTACCCGAAAGGGTATTCCGTCGGGCCGACCACTGACGATAAGTGACATCTGCTCCGGTGGTCGGCCCAACAACGAGGTGACGTGGGTACAGGTGGGATATGGGCCCGCGCGCCGTCCTTTCATCGCCCCGGACGAACTGGACAGCGCGTGCGCTTACCATAGCCCACCAATAAAAAAAAAAAAAAAAAAAAAAACCCAACACGTCTGACCAGCGTGGTATAGTAGGTCGATTACCCTTTCATTATGGAGGAGGCCCGAGCCCAACAGTGGGACGTATATGGGCGGCAATGATGATCATGATGATGATAACATTTATGCAAGAGAAGAAAATCTCAAAACCAACACGTCTGACCAGCGTGATATTACTATATCATTGATTTGCTTCATACAGTGGAGCAGGCTCGAGCCCAACAGTTGGAAGTGTCTCGCCTGAGAGGAAATAGCTTATACGGCAAGTAGGCTAGCCGCGTTCATACAGCTGCGGTTCGATCCTCGGTATTATTATATTTTTCTTTTTAGTCTTTAATATTTTCTATTATTTTATTATTTTTAAATTATTATATCAATGTTATTACTTATTATATTAACAGTATAAAATCTTCATATTTCTTCAGTTAATAATTAAAAAAATAATTTATTTATTAATAATTTTTCCCTTTTAATTTTTTTTGTAGATTTTCATTATTTTATCAATTACTAGTAACCCGGCTTCGCTTCGGTTTCAAATTCAAATAGTTTATTGCATTCATGTGTACATTTTGGTGTTACAAATATATTACAGGTCAACATGAATCCTGATAGGGCACAGCAATTTTATGAATTCAAGATTACATGTTGCTGAGATGATGATGATGATGAAGATTACATGTCATTATATTACCTCTGCTACCTTTAAATACCCTCATTAATTTATTGTATTACGTTACTAAAATATAATGTCAATCAATATATGAATATAATATTATTAATATAATGTCTCGATATAAACTAGATTAATGCAATTGTAATTTAGTTAACAATTATATCAATGTCAATTTAATAAATAATTAAAATATTATACATATGTCATTCTGTTAAAATTATTGTTAATTATTTCATTAAATGTCTATATCCTTGTGGCTTATTGTATTAAAGTATTTTAGTTTCATTAATGTCCTCGAAGAATTCTCTTAGATCATAATAACATTTTTGATTCAGGTATCTAGTTAAGTTATTTCTAAATAAATTAAAATTTGTCATGTGTTTTCTTGGTATTCTTGGTATTTTATTGTATACTTTTATAGCCATAACATAAGGTCCTGAATGAAATAATGTTAAGCTTGAGGTAGGCATAGCAAGTCTATTTTTATTTCTTAGGTTACGATCCCGTGTGTGGTGATCCTTGGTAAGTAGAAACCGCTCTGGGCGTTTTTTTACAAACAGGCATACTTCAAGAATATATAAACACGTCAAAGTCAATATATTTAATTTCTTGAAATGCTGTCTACAGCTTGTCATTCTATCGGTAGTCCCATAGTAGTATGCCATATCGAAGCCAGGAGTGTGCATAGGCATAGTAAGCGTTCATAGCTGACTTTAAGTCTGTTGTTTTTTTCAACTCATTTAGGGCATACGTAAAGCTGGATAATTTCCCACTTATGACTTCTATATGGGTCTTCCAGTTTAGATGGCTGTCTATATTCAGGCCCAAAAGTTTAAATGTGTTAATACATTCCAAATCTACATTATTGTATGAGCAGGCTATATTTAATGTGCGTTTTTGATAAGGATGAAATTGCATGACTTTTGTTTTTTGGAAATTTAATTTGAGATTGTGAGCCTTCCACCAATTTATAATGTTTTCGAGTATTTCATTTACATCTTTATTTAGAGTGAGCTCATTTTTACATGGCAAGACCACTGATACATCATCAGCAAACAGTATGCTAACGGCATTTATTAATTTAGGCAAATCGTTTATATATATTAAGAACAGCAGGCATCCAAGCACGCTTCCTTGGGGAATAGAGTTATTTATGGTAATACCTTCTGATCTAATATTACTTATATTACCAGGTTCAGAATTATAATATTCTACCTCTACAAATTGTGTGCAATCGCACAAGGTAGGTCGGTTAAGGTAGGATTCAAACCATTTATGAGGTAATCCTCGAACTCCGATACCATGCAGTTTATTTAATAAAATATTGGATGATACTCTATCGTACGCCTTACTCATGTCAAGGAGTAAACCTACAGCATATTGTCTTTTATTTAATATGTTTAAGATTTCCTGAATATATTGATAAACCGCGTACACAGTAGATCTATTCTTTCTAAATCCGTTTTGTCTTTCGTCAAAAATATTATACTTTTCACAAAACGAATAAAGACGCTTTGACATAGCTGACTCCAAAACTTTAGAGAACGTAGGCAAGACAGCTATGGGGCGATAATTTGTACATTCTGTCCGGTCGCCTTTTTTATGCACAGGTTTTATAATTGAACATTTTAACAAGCTAGGAACCAAACCCTCTGAGAAGGATTGGTTTACTAGGAATGTTAACGGTTTTATTAGCTCAATTGCACATTTTTTTATTAGGCTAGGTGGTATCTCAACATGTCCAAAACTGTTTTTATTTTTCAAATTGTTAATAATATTATAAACTTCGCGACAGTCTACTGGTGAGATAAATAAGGAGTTTTTCGCTTGTTTTATGACAGGATAACCATATTGTGTGCCAGGTTCCCCTCCCACTTCAACGAAAAAATTATTAAACATTCTTGCAATGTGGTTAGGGTTGTCACTAATTTTATGTTTTAATTTTAATTTTATATTTAGCCTATTTTTAATTGTAAGCTTCTTAGTACGCTCTTTTATAATATGCCACATAGTTTTAGTTAAGTTATTACTTTTTTTAATTTTCTGTATATAATATAGCTTCTTAGAATGTATAACTACTCTTTTTAAAACTTTTTCATACTTTTTGTAATATGTTTTTAGCACCGGAGCGTGGTTTTGGGAGAGAAAGCTTTTTAATTGCCTCTTATGTGTACAAGATTTTTTTGAGTCCTGATGTTAACCATGTCTTTTTGTTCATAGTTTTTATTTTAAGCCGCGTTTTTGGAATACATCTATTTAATATAATATTTATAGTAGAGTGGAATAAATTATAGTTTGTATTTACATTTTTTTGATCAGAGATAATCGTTTCCCATTTTATGTTTTTTAATTCTGACTTAAATGCATTAGTATTTTTATCCTTAAATAAGCGTTTATTTATGTACCAGGTCTCTCGCTCTTTAGGCATATTCGGTAAAGTGATTAGTATTCCTTTATGATCCGTAATCTTTTACTAAAGTAGTGAAGCCTTTCTGTTGGAAGTTCGTAAACACTAAGTCGATACAGGTGGCAGTTTTGGTGGTAACTCTAGTTAGGACTTTTATATGTTGGTAGAAGTTAAAGCTTTTCATGAGATTTAATAGAATGGTTTTGCTACTTGAGTGCTCCAAGAGATTAATGTTGAAGTCACCTGCAATCAGTATGTCTTTTTTATTGTCTTTAAAGCTTTTGGTTAATTTTTGTAATACATTTTTAAGTGTATCATAGAATGTGTCTGGTTGTCTATTCTTATGGGGCCAGTACAAAACTAAGATAACTAGATTTTTTTTAACAATTTCTATAGCACAAATTTCAATTATATATTCTACAGACATTATTACTATATCTCTACGTTCTATAAATTCGATATTCTCCTTTAATAATATACACACGCCACCGCCTGAATAATTTTTCCTGTTATATATTGATGCAACACAATAGCCATCTAGTTGCAACAGATTTACTTGATATTGTGTGATCCATGTCTCAGTAAGGCATATTACTTTTATATTTTCTCTTTCTTTAACAATAGATTGCAATAGATAAAGTTTATTCTTAATGCTACAGATGTTTTGGTATAATATGTCATACGTGCTAGCGAAATGTACCTCTTGAGGGTTTAAGAGTCGTTTCAGTGTCATTTGAATGTTGTGTGTTAATAAATGTATTGGCCTTTAAGATACTTTGCTTGGGGGACTGAGTAGAAGCTACGTCAAAGTGATATTTAATTTTGTTGATTGAAATTGGCTGAAAATAGTACGGAATGGTCCCTTTTTTGTTCTTATTTTTATTTTATGACAAGTCTATTGATTTTTTAGACGTCTTGTAGGTGAGATATTTATCACAGTATTCGTCATAGTCCACGATATAATTAATTTTTTTACAGATTTTTTTTTAATGTAAATGTGATGAAGATAATCTGGAAGGTTTATAAATTTACATCGTTCTGAGTTAGTACATAGGTTTTTTAAGAGGCTATTTATTTTGTGTTCATTTAAATAATTATTGCGCTTAACTCCTAGTACAATTTTTTGTGTGTCTTTGAATCGTTTTACTAAAGCAGCATATTCCATCATCATTCTGGTTGGATTTTTATCGTTTTCGCCGATACACAGTACAATATAATTACCTGGTGAATCGTCTATTTTTATAGCATGGTTTCAATACTTCTTCTGATGTTGCAGATGGTTTGGTTGTTGATGTGATGGTATAGTTCTGGAACTTTGAATTTTTCCTTGAATTTATTAAGGCTGAAGCTAAACCTACGCATTGCTGTCCGCCCACTATAAATATATGTGGTGCATGATCTTTTATTTCAGGTATGTATATTTTGTTATTGGTTGGTTTATTTGATGAGTTGTTGCTTAAATGAGGTTCTGCTCGCTATACACTGGTATTTGGTAACTTACTCCCAGAGTCTGCATCCTCTTGAGGTGTTTCACATACGCAGGTGTGAGTAATTGGCCTCAGCGATGCTGTTAAATTCCCGTTGTTTTGCGAGTTAGTATTTCTGTTCGGAGTCGACACCCTTATATTTTTAATTCTATTTGGTGTATCGACTTCATTTGTTAATAGTTTGGTTACTTTCTTGACTAGTTTATGTTTATATTCAAAGCCTCAATTTTTTTCGTTAAGTCAATGTTTTCAATACTCAGGTTGTTAATTTCTTCGTGTGTAGTTGCGAGGTAAGTTCGCTAATTTGACTTTTTAGATCTAGGATTTCATCATCCTGATTATTCGATATGTTCGGCATACTATTACATGTGTCGCCCTCTATACTTGAGTTGTCTGAACTTGTGTCCTCTATTATTTCCATCATTGAGAACGTGGCTTACGAAATGTTATATTGTCAATTCCGAAGAAATTCATTTTGTGGAACGTAGTTTATAGTCAAATGATTTACAAAAAGTCGAACGTAGATTGTAAGGGTTCGATCTCGCGGCCCCACACAGTGGATCCACTGCATACACAGCTTTGCCAGATCGACATTAAGTTTTATTATGAAATTAGTGTTCAGTTGTTTTGTATTACATTCGTATTTTTTGCTATGAGTTCAAAGTCTGTTTACTTGTAATCACAGGTTCGTTATTTTGAATTTTGTTTTTATTTAAAATTCACTTTTGTCACTGTTTTGGGTTGGTAAGTTAGCAAAATTTGATATCACTTTTTCACTTATATATGAAGTTTTATTTGGGTTTTGAAGCACAAAATGTAGAAAAATCGAGTTCTGTTAGTATATAGTTTTAGTCACTATTTATTTAACATGTCATGATTATTTTCACCGGATAACAATGTCACTTGTATATTAGAGTGTACTTTTGTGAGTTCACTGGGTTTTAGACGTAATAATTCACTTGTTTATTTTTATTTATATTTTAAATACGGAGCTAATGTTTACACGACTGGCAGCGCTATCTACCCCCTTCCGACCCTTTTTTCAGTCAGTTTCAGTCGCCTTACTCGCGTAGTTCCCGTTCCCGTGGGTATACTGGGATAAAATATAGCCTATGTTACTCAGGGATACTGTAACATTCTAATGGTGAAAGAATTATTGAAATCCGTCCAGGAGTTTTTGAGTTTATTCGTAAGAAACGTTTCCTCTTTATAATATTAGTGTAGATTACACCCTTAGAGGGTAAAAATTAAAAAATACTGAAACCTGTCTTTATTTATTTTTACTAAAGAGTATTTTTGGAGAATTTGAAGAAAATCGATGTAGATTTTATTTTCTCCTTATACAAACTTTGTTACTGCGTTTTACACCCTAGGGGTTGAATTTCAAAAAACCCTTTCTTAGTAGGTTTCTATGTCACGCAAAGAAACTAATGCCAAAATTTCATGTTTCTGGCTTCAGTAGGTTCGGCTCTGTGATAAGTCAGTAAACTGACATATTTCTACCTATTTTACACCCTTAGAGGATGAAAATGGATAAACGAAACTGAAACACGTGTTTATTTATTTTTATTAAAGTATTTGTGCTTAATTTCAAGACAGCAGCTAAAGATTTTTTTTCTTTCCAAACAAACTTTACCGTTGCGTTTCACCCCCTTAGGAGTAGAATTAAAAAAAAATTGTCATAGAGTGCCTACGCCACGAAATGAAACTACTGTCTAAATTTCATTTTTCTAGCTTCAGTAGCTTCGGCTCACCCTGTTCCTTTATATGTATATTATTGTTAACGCCCCCACAACACCCCTTGCAGGTGGAATTTCGTAAAATCCGTTCTTAGCTGATCTCTACTCGACGAATGGAATATTTGTGCCAAATTTCAAGTCTGTACGCCTTATGGTTCCAGAGATATGGTGATGAGTCAATATATCGTTCGCAAAACCCGCCTCTCCTATATATAATATATATATATATATATATATATATATATAGAATATAGATTGTTATTTTCTATTTTACATCAATATTATTACTTACTAAATGATCTGGTGAACTCGTCATCACCAACATACATTTATCTATATACAGCATTGCGTCTCTGTTGTACGTCGCGGTTCATCCGTATTGTATTTAAATTACTTACGTCAACAAATAAGTACACACTTGGTATTTTATTTCGGTCATTACCAACTGTGGTACATTATTTTTAAAATACTTGAAATTATGTTTCAGGAGACAATACAACGCCTGTCTAGCTGGTGGTTTTGGTGAAGCCGGGACAACCTCCGAACCCAGGCGCTGAATACAGGCTCACCGTGCTGCTCTAGGATACAGAAATTATCATACTACACCGCCCACCCCACCAACACCTTGGCGAGGTTGAAGCCGATCCGTCGGATTATCATATCGATTTCTTCGTCGGGTTTTAGTCGGGTCATGATTGCTGTAGCGATCAGAAAATTTAAGAGATTCTTCTCTCTGCGTCTTAAATCTCAAAACTATAACGAATATACGCGTTATATAGAGATGACTTAGGGCACGATAACGCGATCCCTAAATATAGGCCTAATAACAAAACTTAAAGTCACTCAGCGTGGTTTATAATATTTGATATAAGAATAAGATAAATTCGTATAAAGTTTTAATCTATACCAATAAATAAAATTGGAGTGTCTGTTTGTAATGTCAAAATAATAGGCTTTTTTCATGCTCACACGGTTATTTGCACGACACCTATGCCTAAAATAGCAATTAAAAAATTTTTGTCTGTCTGTCTGTCTGTTTGTTCCGGGTAATCTTCAAAACGGCTGGACCGATTTCAAAAATTCTTTATCAATGGAAATCTATAATATCAGGGGGTAAACTAGGCTATATTTTATCCCGGTATTCCCACGGGAACGGGAACTACGCGGGTAAAACGACTATAACCTATAACCGAAGCGAAGCGAGGGCGGGTTGCTAGTCTCTATATATAAAAGAAAGTCGTGTTAGTTACTATGTTTATAACTCAAGAACGGCTGTACAGATTTGGCTGAAAATTGGTAGGGAAGTAGCTTAGAACCAGGCGACGGACATAGGATACTTTTTATCCCGTTCATCTTCTTCTTAATGACAATGAGCTACTTTTAATCCCGTTCGATCGCGCTCCCGTGTGACATGGCATAAAATGTCAAATAGATTTTATTTTGTTTCTGTTTGTCCATTCGGACGGGCAAAGGAATCAAAGCCCATACAGCCAAGTCTGCTACAATTTTCTTCATATTATTTAACATTTCTTTAAATAGAATAAATAGCTTATTTATGGTCATGTCCATCAGTAAGTCTCTAAAACACGTATTGACTGCATACAAACTTTAAAACCAGATTTAAGGGTTGATGGTTGTCCTATTGAACTGGTGAAAGAAGCACGTAACTTAGGCGTAATTTTTGATAGTCAACTTAATTTCGAAACATATCCTTGAGGCTGTGCGTAACTGTTTTTACAGACTAAAAGTTTTATATCAAGCTCGTCCATTCCTTAGCGTCGATTTGCGTATCACCTTATGCGAGCCTCTAATCTTAAGCAAGCTAAACTATGCCGATACCGTTTATGGACCATGCATTTTAGGAAGAACAGAAAAGCTTATACAGCGCGTACAAAACGCTTGCGCTAGGTTTTGCTTTAACATACCTTCGCGATCACACGTTACTCAATTTTTAAATTCAGGTAATCTTTTAAAAATGTCTTCACGTAGACAACTCCACCTGGCCACTTTACTATTTGGTATCATCATAAATAAAAAACCTACTTACCTGTATGAAAAGCTGTCATGGTCAAGGGAATACAATCAGTATAGTACAAGGGCCTCTTCATACTTACTGGTTAATTCTAAACACCAGACAGCTGCGTTCCGAGGTAGCTTTAGATTCGCTGCAACTTGTTGTTGGAACGACCTTAAACCGCCTTTGCGTACTTTGAAGACGACTAAGATATTTCAAAAGCATTGCAAACAAATAATAATTGACAGACAAAAAAATAACAATTAATAACACTAGTGTTCGAACACCAACGGGTGGCGCGTTCACTCCTAATGTGCGTTAGATATAATGTCGTGGCGTCTACCCACATACCTAATATACAGATTTAATGTTCTATACAATATTTATTCATTCATATTTCATGTTGTGCATATATTTTAAATGTATCTACTTTAATTATCCTTCATAAATAATAGTTTACATGTATCATAGTATATCTTATATTTAATCAAATTATATAAACTATTTCTACACCTGAGCCTTTGTGTATAACACTTAACACTTTATTCAGCACAAGTGACTTCACTGACGCGGATCTGTCACAATATCAGCGCTAGGATGACCGCATTGCCTCAGCAATAGCTGGGACAGATACCACATTTTGGCCTCACGCATGTGCACAGTTATATATAAAAATTCGTTGCTTGAAAAATGTGAGGTTGCAAAATAAAAATATTTTCTTTCTTTCTTTCTTTCAAGTCGTTACCATTAATTAGCCGCTGTAAACCTAATTATTTGATTTCTCTGGGAATTACGGTAGAATATGAAAATACACGTAAACCCTTAGAATAATAACGTATAGAAGGATAGTGTCAATACTTCGAACGTTTGAAATTTGAATCTAAAAATACTAATGGCGGGCAGACGATTACACACGTACACACGCAAACCACTATACAAATTATGAAATCAAATTCTGTTTTATTAACATAAATCGTCGAAATAGTTTTAAAAATAATGTTAAAAACCTTTTTAAGTTTTTTAAATGTGCTGTGACACCATTTGAATACACAAACCGTCATAATTATCAATTTATTTTTTAAGAGTTGCGTACGTACGTGCAGTATAATGACTTGTACATTACGGAACGGTTCCGGCGTAAGCTCGATTAGGCTCCAATTGAAATGCCTCACTTTTTGTGCGTGAACTTACCTTCTATACGTTATTATTCTAAGCGTAAATCACTCTTATATCACATTCCTTACATATCTTAACTGTATTATATTACATAAAATATCAGCAAAATTATTCAATGTAACACTATAAAACACTAAGAAATGAATATAATACAAGAGCTAAACATAACATCTCCATATTCGCACCGAAACTCATGTCAAAGAGAATACAAGTCACTATGAAACGTAGAATAACAAAAACGTATTTGATATGTAATAACAAAATGCAAATGACAGCTAAACGTAATTTTCTTTATAGTTAAGTATGGTTTAAAATGTGATAATTATAATTTTCTCAGAAATCAATCATCAGTAATTTGTATTCTCTTTGAATCATCATAAACAATAGCGAGACCAAGATGATCGAATCTCTTCCAACGAAGCCGTAATGGTTCCTCCATTAAAGAATATATTTTCGAAAATTTAGAAAATGTATTTACGAAAAAAAAATTATGGCGTTACGAAGTTCGCCGGGTCAGCTAGTTTGATATAAGTATAAGATAAATTCGTATAAAGTTTTAATATTATCTAAGTTTACCCAGACTTCGTGTGTACACGATACTTTAGTTGTGTAAACTAAAACGAAATTGTTATTGAATATTGTTCTGAACGTAAGGGGTAAGTTTGTTTACAAATAGCCGCTCTCAGTATAAAGTACTACAGAGCTTTATTGCGTACATTAAGAGTATACAACGTCTGTTAATTCGTTAAAAGTGTAAGTAGTCTTCTCTGGTGATCAGTAATTCGTGTTATATTGAAGCGTTTCAAAGTCCTGTATCTCGCAGTGTAGTTTGTTAAGTTACTTTAATTACGTAGAAACAGTATTAATAACGTACGTGTTGTGATGGTATTAGAATACAAACTCACCACTTTCTATTTTGGCATGTCGTAAAATACGACGAAGGGATATAATACGAAGGTATATAACATTTATAAAAGTCAAAGAAGACTAGAAATAAGACGCTAAACCAACTTGTCTGATTAGCATGGTATAGTAAGGGTCGTTTCCCTCTTGCTGTGGAGGAAGCTCGAGTCCAACAGTGGGACTTATATAATAATAACGCACCTTCTGGGCCAGTTGTTATCTCACCATGAGACTAACGCAAACCTCGGAGGAACATTATATCGCTCTCTAAGTTCTGTTCATATAAAAGAAAAAAATTATCACAAGATTTAAATGAAAGCCAATAAACCGCAGGGCAGCTTGTGGCGTGCTGAATGTGAGTGGCGACACTGTGGTCCTGAGTGCCCCAGAGAGTGGGCCAGGGCCTCATATCCAGTTCGCTTTTACTGGCTGGCTGGAGTGGAAACCGAAGAGGATTCTCAACTCTGGCTTGCCTTAAACGGCTGGTCAGAGAGGGGTCGCCAGAGCTATAAGCTCGGGGGTGGAAGTGTCATTTTCAAGGGTATAACTGCGGGGAAACCACTGCGGGTCGCCGTTTATCGGGGACTTGCAATGGTGAAACTGGCGCCGCACCGCTCGACATCCCAAGCCACTTGCACCAATGCTGCCCCCCCTGTTGCCCGTGTGGCCTGCGTGTCTGTGGCGACCGTTTGGGGGGACCCATTCAATGAGTTGGCGAGTCACCGTCTGCCAAAGTTACAATATTCCGTTAATCCAGTCCATCAAACCTCACAATCCCATAATCAGGTTTTAGATATCATAATTACACAATAGTGTTACACCTACCGTTGGCAGTCCACGAGTGTTGTGTGCAGACGTGGAGTGTCATCGGTAGACGTCCCATCCCATTTTAACATTAAATTTTTCCAAAGGCCTCTGCGAGACAAGGTACAAAAGGATGTTACAAAATGTTTGATTGTTCTACATGTCCTGTCATAGTTATAAATTACAATCACTACTGATAGATAGTATGAAAGTTATGAATATTGTGTCTCGTGACCACAAGAACAACTTTCATACAGGATTTGTATACGTTTAATGACAATATATAGAAATAGTGTTGCGACCATTTATAATATCTATAAACATAACTGAGCAGCCTTCCTAATTGTGAATATCACAAATGTTTTTAGAGAACCTTTTTCCGGATTTCAGAGCAGTCTTAAACAAAGTCTTCGTAAGCTTCTTGTTAAGCAATGTACGACTAAATATTGTATTTACATAATCCAAGGCTTTGGGATAAAGGTCCCTTTTTATTTTTGTTATATTATCTTCCTATTTAAATATCTAAAGAAACATATCTTTAGTCCTTTAATACAACTGAAGTTTGTTATTCTTTGAACATGTTGGTGACAAAAGCTATTGTTTGATTTAGAATAACAAAATTAAAGAGATGTGTATTTTCGTTTTATCGAACTATACAAACAATAACACATCGACAGCAGTGACACGGTAGATCCACTCAATATATTTTTGATATTGTTATATTGCAATGTCCGCGCGGTGAACTAATATTACACATGTAATCTTCTATCTTTAAACGAGCAATTCTTGTATATATATTTTTTTCAGACTATCGGAAACGGCTCCAACGATTTTCATGCTTACTAGAAGTTTCGGGGCCAAAAAATCGATCTAGCTATATTTTATTCATATAAAATGTTGTTTTGTCGGTGTTTTTAGCTAATCAATACAATGATATAATGGTCACAATATAATAGGTATTAAATTTAGCCGTCGCCGTCACGAGTGACAATAGCTCAGTTGGGAAGTTGTCCAGTCGCATTCAAATAGCGTGATATCGAATCTCGGTGTTATTATTATTCTCTTTTTATCATTTTTGATATTTTTTTTCATTATTTTATAATTTTTATTTTTATTAATATATATCTAAATATGTTTGTCAAAAATACAACTTATGAAGAAAATATATACCGAGCAAAGCTCGTTCAATCAGATATTAATTATAATAATAATAATTCACGAGTGTTAGCTGCAGACGTGGAGTGTCCTCAGTAGATACCCCACCACCATTTTAGATTAAATGTCTCCAAAAGTATCGTCGGGGTTTCATTTCGAGTTTTTCTTCTCTTGCATAAATATTATATGCAAACCTTAGTCGCCTTTTATGACATCCACGAGCAAGATAGGGAGTGGTGAATTGTATTCTTACTTTGTCCCCACACGGATTGTTTGTTTGTTTCGCTTTCACACTGAAGCTACTAAACTGATTTTAAACACTCTTACATACGCTACGTTATCATCCAGTTAACATATGTCGGCAATTTATGTTCGCGGCCTTCACACTGTAACGGAAATTAGACGAGTGGAATTGCGTGATGTTGAGCAATTTATAAAATTGTTATATAATGAAGAACCGCTTTATCAGCGAGTAACATATGGAGATTACTTCTATGCCGCTGTCCCCAGGGGGACGAGGACTACGCGCGAGGAATCTCTGGTATTTGACAGATTTTAAAACTTGTTTCACCTGTGGAAAGTTACATGATCATCGACTATGAAAGTCTATGTTTATCAAAGTATTCCTACTGGAATCTAAATTGCAGGTTTGGAATTAATAAATTAAATATCTATTTTTTTATTCTAATTTATTAAATAGGTGTTTTAGCGGTGACCGAGCATGCTACTGCCATCTATACCAATAAAAAAAATTGGAGTGTCTGTTTGTAATGTCAAAATAATAGACTTTTTTCATGCTCACACGGTTATTTGCACGACACCGATGCATAAAATAGCGATTAAAAATTTTTTGTCTGTCTGTCTGTCTGTTTGTTCCGGGTAATCTTCAAAACGGCTGGACCGATTTCAAAAATTCTTTCACCAATGGAAAGCTATAATATCAGGGCGTAAACTAGGCTATATTTTATCCCGGTATTCCCACGGGAACGGAAACTAAGCGGGTAAAACGACTAAAACCGAAGCGAAGCGAGGGCGGGTTGCTAGTATTACATAAAATGCCATCAAGATTATTTAACACAACACGTTAAAACACTAAGATATTGAATATAATACAAGAACACCACATGACACTTCCAGATGCCCGCCAAAAATTCCTGTGTGTGTTTGTGTGTGGTGTGTTTTAGTGACGCCTTTAGTATCGCCGACACCTCACTGCACACATTCACGCTCCCTTCACACTCTACGCGGTAGGCAGCCGCCTTACAAAGGTCCATGGGCGGCAGCTACACTTACCATCAGGTGTACACCTGCCGCTCATGGATATTTGCACGTTTTCAATAAAAAAAACTATTACAGGTGTCAATTGTAAAAACTGTCCCAACTATCAGGTATATTAAATACTAGCAACCCGCCCTCGCTTCGTTTCGGTTTTAGTCGTTTTACCCGCGTAGTTACCATTCACGTGGGAATCATCATCATCATCTCAGCCCATATACGTCCCACTGTTGGGCTCGAGCCTCCTCCATAATGGAAGGGTAATCGACCTACTATACCACGCTGGTCAGACGTGTTGGTATAGGGTTTTATTTCGAGTTTTCCTTCTCTCGCATAGATATTATATGCGTTTTATATTCCTTAGTCGTCTCGTACGATCACCCACGGGTAAGATAGGGGGTGGTGAATTGTGTTCTTACTCCGTCACCACACGGAATAATTCCCGTGGGGATACCGAGATAAAATATAGCCTAGTTTACGCCCTGATGTTATAGCTTCCCATTGGTGAAAGAATTTTTGAAATCGATCCCGCCGTTTTGAAGATTACCCGGAACAAACAGACAGACAGACAAAAATTTTTTAATCTGTATTTTAGGCATAGGTGTCGTGCAAATAACCGTGTGAGCATGAATAAGCCTATTATTTTGACATTACAAACAGACACTCCAATTTTATTTATTGGTATAGATAAAGACTAGCTGACCCGACTGACGTTGTTCTATTCAAATAAAATAAAAGGAATTGTCCTTGAAATCGATCGCAGCGTCACCTACCGGGTCCAATTATTAATCTGAACCGAATGGTTTGAATGTTCCGAATGGGTATTCCAATGGATATGAGAATTCATATCCATCATAATGGCCACAAAAAAATCATCAAAATTGGTCCAGCCGTTTAGAAGGAGTTCAATTACAAACACACGAACAGAAGATTCATATATATATATAAAGATAGAAAAGTTTATATAATCAAAAAAAAAGGTTACCTTAGAAAAATTTATCTATTCGTTAATATTTCTTAAATTTTCTAAATTTCTGCACAACTTCCTTAATTTTTTTTCCGTAAAGGCCATTTTAAAATATTACAATACTTAAAAAAAATGATGAAAGGAATCGGTAAAGTCGTTCTCAAGTTATGTTATTGTCCTGCCCAAACAGCGCCACCTACCGGGTCTAATTGTGAATGTAAACCATCCTCGAATCTCTTTGAATACACACAAAAAATTTCGTCAACATCGGTCTAGCCGTTTAGGAGGAGTTGAGTGACATACACACGTACGCTAAAATTGATATATGTATGAGATAAGATATAAAAGTTATTATTAATATTGACTTTTCAGCTTTGTTCAAGGATAATGCCACGCCAAATCATCATACAGAGCTTTTTGTGGTCTAACTAACCGGCATTAAATTTTCCACAAAAGTTTCAAGGCCGTGTTTAAAAAAAAAATACTTTAGTCCATAGACCATTTTTAAAACACAAAAAATTCTGGTGATTTTCTAATTCAATTCAAACACTGCTGTCTATAAACATTATTGTACTTCATATTGAAAAAGTAGATACTTGAGGCTACAATTTTCTTTTTTTTTGAATTGCTTGCATGATCATTTTCCTCCGGGTTACAGACTATTGAAAATCACATCAGTTTTGCAATTTTTTCTCTATCCCTTAATTTTTGCGACTAATGTAGATATTTCATACGCCTGAAGTAAACAAAGTTATATTAGATCAAAACAAAATACATTTTAAAATATAACATTAGGTACTTGTAACACACAAACAAATTACATTAAGTACATTAATAATAAGTTAGAAGTGAAAATGATCTGAATAATGTATAGAAAATATTTACGTCGCCTTTTCGTTTTGAAACAAATTAAAGTCAATGCCCTTTAAATATATAAAATGTGTCTCGAGTGAGGAATGAAGAAAACGTGTATTCAATAGTAATAAAGTGAATGTAAATGAATCACTAAATATAAGCAATCCTGTGAATTACAATTTGAATCAACAAATTTGTGAAATCGTATCGTAACACTTTGATAACAACATTCAAATTTCTTTGCAGATTTCTTGTAAGTTCATTAGCGGGAGTGTTGAGGCGCAAACTGTGAGGGTACATCGATACACTCTCTTGATTGAACACTCCTTTCACTATATACTCGTTGACTGACCTTAACTACAAACGAATAAGCATTACATTTCATAAAACATTTAAAAGACTCTTTTAGGAAATGCGCTATAAACGGGTTGAGAGCCCTCGGCGCTCACCCCAGTCCGGGTAAAGTTGTCACAGCCATCTGAGGCTAACGACTAAGTCACACACAAAAAAAAAATGCGCTATAAATTATTAAGTTATATTTTGTTTTTACAAACAAAAATTATGTTCTATATAATAATACAGCTATATTAATGACTGTACGCATGTTTAAATTCAGTATATACAACAAGACTCTATCTTTATATTATAGACTAGCAATCCGCCCTCGCTCCGCTTCGGTTATAGGTTATAGTCGTTTTACCCGCGTAGTTCCCGTTCCCGTGGGAATATCGGGATAAAATATAGCCTAGTTTACGCCCTGATATTATAGCTTTCTATCGGTGAAAGAATTTTTGAAATCGGTCCAGCCGTTTTGAAGATTACCCGGAACAAACTGACAGACAGACAGACAGACAAAAATTTTTTAATTGCTATTTTAGGCATAGGTGTCGTGCAAATAACCGTGTGAGCATGAAAAAAGCCTATTATTTTGACATTACAAACAGACACTCCAAGTTTATTTATGTATAATTGTAAATCGAGCAAGTTGTATTTCACTAATACCTAACTAATACATAAGCACAAATCTCTATTAAACATTGTCATCATAATTATGATTGTTTGACATTCAGTTCGACCAGAGATTTTAACCGTCAACGAAAGTGTAGAAGCGTGTGTGCGTGTGTGCGCGTGTGTGCGTGTGTGTGCGCGTGTGTGCGTGTGTGTGTGCGCGTGTGTGCTCGTGTGTACGCGCGTGTGTGTGTGTGTGTGTGTGCGCGTGTGTGCGCGTGTGTGCACGTGTGTGCGCGTGTGTGCTCGTGTGTACGCGCGTGTGTGTGTGTGTGTGTGCGCGTGTGTGCGCGTGTGTGCACGTGTGTGCGTGTGTGTGTGCGTGTGTGTGTGTGTGCGCGTGTGTGCGCGTGTGTGCGCGTGTGTGCGTGAGTGTGCGTGTGTGTGCGTGTGTGTGTGTGCGCGTGTGTGCGCGTGTGTGCGCGTGTGTGCGTGAGTGTGCGTGTGTGTGCGTGTGTGTGTGTGCGCGTGTGTGCGCGTGTGTGCGTGAGTGTGCGTGTGTGTGCGTGTGTGTGTGTGCGCGTGTGTGCGCGTGTGTGCGCGTGTGTGCGCGTGTGTCGCGTGTGTGCGTGAGTGTGCGTGTGTGTGCGTGTGTGTGTGTGCGCGTGTGTGCGCGTGTGTGCGCGTGTGTGCGCGTGTGTGCGTGTGTGTGCGCGTGTGTGTGTGTGTGTGTGTGCGCGTGTGTGCGCGTGCGTGTGTGTGTGCGTGTCGATTGCATGGTAGTGTGCGTAACGCCTCTTTCAATGGATGTAATGTATTTATAACCAATATTATAGAAAATTTTAGCTTTATGGACGTCTCCTCATTATACACTTTAACTGTGCCAAACTTCATACTTGTCCAACATAATTTTCGTAAAAAGGGGTAGGTACAAAGTTTTTTTGCTTCATCTGTTAATCTATATCTATACCAATAAATAAAATTGGAGTGTCTGTTTGTAATGTCAAAATAATAGGCTTTTTTCATGCTCACACGGTTATTTGCACGACACCTATGCCTAAAATAGCAATTAAAAAATTTTTGTCTGTCTGTCTGTCTGTCAGTTTGTTCCGGGTAATCTTCAAAACGGCTGGACCGATTTCAAAAATTCTTTCACCGATGGAAAGCTATAATATCAGGGCGTAAACTAGGCTATATTTTATCCCGGTATTCCCACGGGAACGGGAACTACG
The DNA here is from genome assembly GCA_032191425.1 of Lymantria dispar. Classification (NCBI taxonomy): domain Eukaryota; kingdom Metazoa; phylum Arthropoda; class Insecta; order Lepidoptera; family Erebidae; genus Lymantria; species Lymantria dispar. The sequence continues at coordinate 265,934 of CM063450.1, read as the reverse complement.
CGGGTAAAACGACTATAACCTATAACCGAAGCGAAGCGAGGGCGGATTGCTAGTCTGTTATAAATGTGGAGGTTTGTAACTCAATCATGTCGGTAATGTTGAATTATTGCGTTTATTAATTTATAAGGCGATGTTTGACGTGTCAAATACATTAAGAGAAGCAAAGCCGCGGACATAGCTAGTATATATTAATTTAAGTTTACGTCCAGTCGACAAAATACGGTTTCTAAATACTTTAAATGTTTTATACAAGTTGAACAGCTGAACGTGCTGTGCACTCTCTCATTGCGAGTACAATAACGAGAGATACGGTAGCTATTCTTAAGATGAGACATAGCCGTAAACTCCACCTGGCCTGCCTTCTTTTTGGTGTGCTGAAGTATAAAGCTCCGAGCTACTCGTATAGTAAATTGTCATGGCTATCGAGAAACAGGCCTCATGGTCCTCGACGGTGTGCAGACCAGCTTGCCACTCAAAGTCTATGACTTTGAGTGAAACTACCTCTAAAAGTCGCTGATCTATGGATCAGCGACTTTTAGAGGTAGTTTCCGGTATGCGGCAACAAAGTACTGGAACAATATCCCACCGCCAATAAGGAATATAAAAAATATACAATGTTTTAAAATGAACGTGAAAAAATTTATTTTTGAACACCAAAAACTAGAAGAACCCTTAAGACATGACACCAGTGCTATTTAAAAATATTATTATTATTGTTTTATTATTATTATTTGGTTTTAATTGTTATTATTTTATTTAACTACATTTTAATTTTATACCCATCTAATTCAATTTAATTTTAAATAATTTTATTGCCTGATTTATTTCTTATATACTTACCCTTTTTACTTCACAAGTGTTTGATATGATTAACAAGTTTGACTGGGTGATCTAGACATCTGTACAATTAGTAGCAATATGTACACACGCATTTTTCTACTTAAAATACTTTATAGTTCGTTTTAATAATTAATTAATATTGGTAGGTTATAATTTTTTTATTCTTTTAATGTGTTTATTTCTTTTTTTGTTATATTTATGTTTTAAAAATGTCTATGTAAACATCATCGCACAGTTGGCATCCGTGACGTCATTAAAGCGCCTCCACGGAAGATCAGTGCAGGTTACTTTAGCCTGCAATATGCTGAGATGGAGACGTTTGTGATGAGCAACAATTTCACTTGTTATGCTACTCCTTTTTACATCAACTGTATAATATGTTCATCACAATAAACAGATTTTCTTTCTTTCTTCTTTCTTTCTACTGAATGAAATTAGTTAACTTTACTGCGGGACAGTCAGCTTTTACGACATTCACGTACAACCAAGTACATCAATAAATACAAATATACACGGGGGTCATCCGGTCGATGGCCCTGTACGGCGCACCGGTGCGGGCGGGGTCCATGAAAGCCCGACTTAGGGCCCTTCTGTGGCGACCACAGAGGGTCACGGCGGTCAGGGCCATCCGCGGATACCGCACGGTGGCGACGGAGGCAGCGTGCCTATTGGCCGGGACTCCCCCGTGGGACCTGGAGGCGGAGATGCTCGCCGGACTATATCGGCGGGTGACGGGGATGCGAGCGGAGGGCGGTGTGGTCTCGTTAAAGGATCTCACCGCCTGGCGCGTCGACGCCCGCCGAGACGTCATCTCCCGTTGGGCAGTTCGGCTGGAGAGGCCTTGGTTCGGGGTGCGAACCGTGGAGGCCTTCCGGCCGGTGCTGATGCAGTGGTTGGAGAGGCGGCACGGGGTGCTCTCCTTCCGACTGGTGCAGGTTTTGACTGGGCATGGGTGCTTCGCCAAATACCTGCACAAGGTCGTTAGGAGGGAGAGTACACCGTCCTGCCACCACTGCGATTGCGACGAGGACACGGCGCGCCATACGCTCGAGGCCTGCGGGGCTTGGGCAGTGCAGCGCTGTGAACTCGTCGCAATCATCGGTACGGACCTGACGCTGCCGGCTATCGCTAGGGCGATGGTCGACAGCGTCGGGAATTGGGACGCGGTCGCAGCCTTCTGCGAGACAGTGATCTCGCGGAAGGAGGCGACGGATCGCCTGCGTGAGGAGCGCAGCCTCGATGAGGAGATCCGCCGCCGGCCACTGGGGCGGCGCAGGCGCAACTATCTGCGCCTCATGCCGCCCTAGCCGAGGCCGCGGGTGACGTGACCGGGGATTAGTCCGTCACCCGCCGAGAGGCCGACCGCGTGAGGAAAGACCGATGTCCTCCCCGAGGGGGGGACGTCGGTCGATGGGAGGGTACCCCAATAGGGGGTATTCCGTCGGGCCGACCATTGACGACAAGTTAACGCTGCTCCAGTGGTCGGCCCAACGACGAAGGCGACGTGGTTTTCGGGTGGGTCGCGGGAGTTGCGTGCTTAAGCCCCTCTGTCGCCCCGGACGGAGTGGTGCGGAGGCGCGCCGACCGCGGCCCACCCACAAAAAAAAAAAAACAAATATACAACTATTTGCTGCACCTTATTTTCAAGATCATTTTCTTTGTTAAGCGCGAACTTTAGGGTTCTCGTAATTTTGGCACAATCACCGAACTTAACAGCTGTAGTGGAGTTGGCGATTGCTGTTATATCTTAAGGAACAGAGTGATGGTGCTTACCCATTATACATTTTTAACTGATAACGTCTATACGAAGTATTGTTTGGGTAGGAAATTCATGTAAGTCCTCATCAACGTACTTGCGTGTGCTAACAAGTATCAAAACCATATAAATTTTAAGGTTTTAAGTTACAAATTTAAATTCAAGTCCAAACAATTAATTCGAACATCCAATAGTGAAAACTATTTGTGCAAAGTTTTATGTTTTCACTTTTGTCGACAGTCCTCATGACTGTTTTGTGTTCTTTTTGAAATGAAAATTTCTATAGCCACGTTGGGCACATTTTGATAAAGGAAAATTTTATGGGTCCGCGTCACCGACATGCTTAGGACTTGACACTTTTTGTATAGGTGAAATTTCGTACGTTCGCATCACCGACATGCTTATGACTTGACACTTTTTGTATAGGTGAAATTTCGTACGTTCGCGTCACGGACACGCTTATGACTTGACACTTTTTGTATAGGTGAAATTTCGTACGTTCGCATCACGGACATGCCTATGACTTGACACTTTTTGTATAGGTGAAATTTCGTACGTTCGCGTCACGGACATGCTTATGACTTGACACTTTTTGTATAGGTGAAATTTCGTACGTTCGCGTCACGGACACGCTTATGACTTGACACTTTTTGTATAGGTGAAATTTCGTACGTTCGCGTCACGGACATGCCTATGACTTGACACTTTTTGTATAGGTGAAATTTCGTACGTTCGCGTCACGGACATGCTTATGACTTGACACTTTTTGTATAGGTGAAATGTCGTTCGTTCGCGTCACGGACATGCTTATGACTTGACACTTTTTGTATAGGTGAAATTTCGTACGTTCGCGTCACGGACATGCTTATGACTTGACACTTTTTGTATAGGTGAAATGTCGTACGTTCGCGTCACGGACATGCTTATAGCGGTATATCTGTAGCTATACAGCTGACGTATAGTGCTGTGTATATCTTATAACTGAAATTGAATGGATTTAATGAAAAGTTCAATGTGTATATACTGTGCATTGTTGTTATAATGTTTTTGTTTGATTATTATTTGCATCGTTTAATTGAAGAATCATTGTGCAGTACAATAGTGAGTACTAAATAAATATATCAATATTTTAAATATAAATAAAAATACAAAAAAATATTGATATGCATTCAACAGAAGTAACACGTATCGTATAAATCAAAAATGTATCATATAAAAATGTATCATACAAATATGTATCATACAAAAATGTATCATACAAATATGTATCATACAAATATGTATCATACAAAAATGTATCATACAAATATGTATCATACAAAAATGTATCATACAAATATGTATCATACAAATATGTATCATACAAAAATGTATCATACAAAAGCCAGATACTTTTAATTGAAGATGCAAAAATAGCAATTGTGTGTTTATAGTTTTAAGTTGTCACTTCTGTCGGCAGTGTTCTTGACTACTTTTCTCCAAGTCCCACTTTGTTTACAGACCTGTGTCCAACAATATGATATAATAATAAAAAAAGTTTTATTTTAATACTTAACGAACAAAAACAATCATAAAAATAAAAAACAAATGTGACGTTTGGTTATTATTTCTAATTAAAACTGTTTGATTAGTTCTGTAACTGTTCATCAAAAGCGTAGCGCAGTTATCGAGAGCGATTCCTGCAGAGCAGATCTCTGAACTTCACTTTGGTTTCGCAGATAGAACCCTGCAGTGAGGAACTGATTGACACGTGAAATAACAACTAGAAATATAACTGTATGCTAAAGTATCACCATATTTGATTGAAGCAGCGTCAATATAAATAAACCTGTTTCATGTCGTATACGACACCCCCGTCGTGTCCGCCCCAAGGGTTATGACACAGTTTCCCAATTATCTGAACGTCATAACGCGACTATGTATATGTAGGAATGAATTGTCTGAGTGAAAGGGATGACGTGTGAGTGAAGAGTGCGGCAGACGCTCTCTGGTAGGCGTTTTAAGTTTTACTAAATAATATTAAACTAAGAAGTCTCGTGCGCATTGCAAAATGGTTTTCTTTCTGGCAACCTACATCCCACGTACATATTGCCCAATGCTGGAATGTTATATTTATAAATACATATTGTTCATTGATAACTAGCAACCCGCCCTCGCTTCGCTTCGGTTTTAGTCATTTTACCCGCGTAATTCCCGTTCCCGTGAGAATACCGGAATAAAATATAGCCTAGTTTACTCCCTGATATTATAGCTTTCCATTGGTGAAAGAATTTTTGAAATCGGTCCAGCCGTTTTGAAGATTACCCGGAACAAACAGACAGACAAAAAATTTTTAATTACTATTTTAGGCATAGGTGTCGTGCAAATAACCCTGTGAGCATGAAAAAAGCTTGTTATTTTGACATTACAAACAGACACTCTAATTTTATTTATTGGTATAGATTGTTATTTTCCTCGCAAACGCAAACGCTACGTCCCGCAATTTTTAAATCTGTAATATCTTCGAAAACATTCATTTAAATCATATGCTGTAAAGGGCCATATAGATCTATATTAAATCAACAATATATTTCAGGTATTTAATTGGATAAGGATTAATGCTGTATTGGTTAAAATCGCTTCTAAAATTAGCCATTATTTGTCGTAAAAAGTAAATAACAAAAAAATGTTATTGTGGAATATCCATAAGAGATAGACATATACCATCGCGGAGTTTTCTGTAGACCTTTTCAATGTGTATAATACTTAGTACATTATTTTGATAAATCTCGTAGGGTTCAGCCTGCGTTTGCAATGTAAGCGAAAAAAAATGTAATTATTTACGAGATCACATTAGAAACCTCAAAAATAACAGTATTTCTCCACTATTTAATGGATGTTATTATACATATAAACCTTCCTCTTCAATCACTCTAAAACCGCATCAAAATCCGTTGCGTAGTTTTGAAGATTGAAGCATACATGGGGACAGGGGGACAGGGGGACAGAGTAAGAGACTTTGTTTAAGACTATGTAGTGACGGTGTAGTTACAGGGTAAGAATATAATACAATAACACCCCCCCTCCCCCTCCCCCTCCCCCTCCCCACCTATGATTGATGTAAAACACGATTAAAGGATAGAGATAGTATGCAGATAAACTTTAAGCAAAAGACATCTAAACTTGAAATATAACCATTTACCAATACGTGTGACCAGCGTGGTGTAGTAGGTCAGTTGCCCTCCCATTGTGGAGAGGCTCGAGCCCAGCAGTGGGACGTATAATGAGCTGAAATGATGAAACAGTACATAAACTAACTATACATTGTTATTGATTACAGCTATATCGTTATACAAATATAATTAAACGCGATAAAACGCGTAAATTATGTTTATTATTTACGTACCTAATAAGTATTATTTAACGTTAAAGTTATTCTTAATATATATTTATTAGTTAATAAAATTCAACTTACCGCGCGAGGAAAGACTGACGTCCTCTCCGAGGGGGGGACCTCGGTCGATGGGAAGGTACCCCAAGTAGGGGGTATTCCGTCGGGCCGACCACTAATGACAAGTAACCCTGTTCCAGTGGTCGGCCTAACGACGAAGGCGACGTGGTGTTCGGGTGGGTTGCGGGTGTGCGTGCTTACGCCCCTCTGTCGCCCCGGACGGAGCAGTGCGAGGAGCGCGCCGACCGCAACCCACCCTAAAAAAAAAGTATAATTCACCTTTCAAGTTGTTATTTATTTCACTCACATAACTAAACGTCACGTAGGTGTTCTACCGGTGGGGGTGAAGCGAACTCGCTTTTGTGAACTTAACTATTTATTGAAGTTATACTTCTTTAGGCGCGTTATGAAAAAATTATGAGAGTGAAATTTTAATTATGTGACACAAAATTAACAGTATGAAGTTGTCTGCTTAACCGCTCATTAAGTCTCGAAAAAAAAGCTACCAACAAAATAGAAATTGAACCTCGATATTAGTCGCGCATGTTGGTACGCTCCTCACCTCTGATCACTGTTTTTTTTTCTTTTTTTTTTTAGTATTTTTTTAATTTTTTTTTAATTTTTTTTATATATTTTTTTATTTTTTTTCTTTTTTTTTTTATTTCTTTTTTCTTTTTTTTCTTTTTTTTATTTAGATTATTTTCTAAATTTGGTTTTTAATAATTATATATATATATATATTTTAATGATGCCAAAGAAGTATAACTTCTCATGCGCGTACATAAGTACACGCACCCATTTTTTATATATTGTTACTTTATCTGTAAGTTATTAATATTTATGATTATTAATTTTATATTAAACTAACCACCCGCCCTCGCTTCGCTTCAGTTTCAATGGCCTTACCCGCATGATCCTCAATCCAAAATATAACCTTTATACTCCATGATATTATAGCTTTCCCTTGGTGAAAGAATTTTTGAAATCGTTCGAGCCGTTTTGAAGATTACCCGGAACAAACAGATAGACAAAATAAATATAAAGTGATTTTTAGGCATATGTATGTCGGCGTTGCGCCAGGAATTAGGTTGTCCATATTAAAATATCGAGTATGTAATCACTGTATTTATTAGGAGTTCTTGCCGGAGAAGTTAGTGAAGTAAATCTGTCCTCTATTCTAATCTTACAATGTTTTTATAACCTCGGCTTTACAATGAAACGGTCTAGCCTTAGTAACTACAATTACTTTTTATAACAAACCAATAAAACAATATTGTTATCTGAATATAGCTAAATAATAATGATAAATATTCTAATGCATTTAACATAATTCCAAATAGTCAATTTTACACAATTTACATTAATGTAATTAAAGGAAATATTGTTCTCATATATTATTCAACAGACGGCGCTCTAACTAGAAATAAATTACAATCTTTATTGTGTAAAAACAACTATATATGGTTACAAACAATTACATTAATTCTAATCGATTTTAATTTGATCAATTATATAAATATTTAAACAATTAAATCAAAGATTTCTAGAAATACATTCAAAAAGTGTCTTAAATATCATAGCATGGTAAATAGCAGTGTTGTTACTACAAATAATTATTTAAATATTAGTTGCAAATATTTCAAACATGTTTATAACTATAATTGATAACACATACATCAACAATTTACAAATATTGCCGATAGAGGGCGATATGCGCCCATATGTACAATGCAAATAACCGTGTGACTATGAATAAAGCTTATTATTTTGACATTACAAATAGACAGTCTAATTTTATTTATTGGTATAGATTTTATAGTATTAATTATATTTGGTATACATTGTCTTTAATTATTTTTGTGTTCCTTGAGCTGCAGCGACACTTACCGTCAGGGGTTTGCTCGTTTGCCGCTGTTTGCAATTAAGAAGAAATAGCGTGAGTACTAAGTACGCATGTCAGAAGTGAAACTTCGTTGGTTCCATGTGTTTTTTATCAGTATTAAAATAAAATAAAAAATCTCTCTCACTTTCTCACTCGCTTGCTCCCTTACTCTCGCCCCATGGCTGTGCTTCGTGCTATGTTCGCCCTTTCTCACTCTTTCTCAATCGGTCTCAATCGCTCTCTCCCTCTTCTTCGACAAAAACGCTCCACATCCTTATAACGCTAATTTTTTTTTCATCCGTAAAAAAATTACCCTTATGCGCGCAAAGAAGTTTCATTTCAAAAAAAAACACTTAATGTAAATACAACATGTATTTACCTTAGAATAATAACGTATAGAAGGTAAGCTCGCGCACAAAAAGTGAAGCATTTCAATTGGAGCCCAATGGAGTTTAAGCCGGAACCGTTCCGTAATGTACAAGTCATTGTACTGCACGTATGTACGCAACTCTTAAAAAATAAATTGATAATTATGACGGCTTGTACATTCAAATGGTTGACACCATTTGAACACATTCGAAATACATAAAAAGTTTTTTAACATTACTTTTAAAAGTATTTCGCCGATTTATGTTAATAAAAACAATATTTGATTTCATAATTTGTATAGTGGTGTGCGTGTGTGCGTGTGTAATCGTCTGCGCGCCATTAGTATTTTTAGATTCATGTTTCGAACTTTCGAAGTATTGACAGTATCCTTGTATACGTTATTATACTAAGGTATTTACTAAGAATTCACATTTGTGTGTGAATAGAACCCGCAACACAAGGTGCGACTTGCTATCAGCTACATTATTATGTATTAACAGATGGTCAGACGGCCCGTCTCAATACTCACTCAAGAGTTCAAGAGGCCATACAGTTACATCTCTCATTGTAAAACTGAGAGCGGTGTGCTCTCTCTCTCTCTCTCTCTACACAGATTACACACTGGACTGTTTAGTTTGTTTTGTAAGTGTTGAACTAAAGGGAACTCCGCTGCGACCGCTACAGTTTAATAATAGACTTTGGAAACTGAAAGTGGCGGCAAAGTACCTAACGAATTGTACGAGACAAATGTAATACACTCATTTGCAAAAAAAACGGGCACCTAAGCAATGAACCATTTCAAATGTTAATATTTCTTTGTTTGATAATTATAGGTAGTTTTATCCACACAATTTGCTAAATTAATAAGAAAATAATCGTTTTCATCAGTATTTCATAAAATTTAGATACAATTTATGGGAAATAATGCTAAACCTCGCTAGTAGTGTATATTCGCTAGTAGTGCATATGCTCATGAAGTAAAAATAAAAAAGTTTTTTTGTTTGTTTTTCTTTAATAAAGTAAAAGCAGATAAATGTTTAGTATCGAGTGTGACCCCCTCTAGCTAAAATCACAGCTTGAATTCGTCTGGGCATGCTAGCGAGTATATCCCGGATACTTGCTTGCGGAATACGTTCCTACTCCGCAGTAATCACATTCTTCAGCTCTCTGATGGTCTGCGGAGCCGGGTGTACTGATCTCACACGCCGTTTCAGAACGTCCCAGACATGCTCTATGGGATTGAGGTCGGGACTTCGAGCTGGCCAATCCAAACGACGAATGCCGACCTCTTGCACATACGCATTAACATCGCGGGATCGGTGGGCGCGAGCATTGTCGTCCATAAAAATCGAGTCTTCACCTAGAGCGGCCAATGCGGGTTGTGCATGAGAAATTATAACTTCCGTTATGTATCGATGCCCAGTCAGTGAGCCGTTTTCAATGAAGACTAACTCTGTACGATCCATTGAATTTATTCCTGCCCAAAACATAACAGAGCCCCCACCATAAGGTGTGATTTCTTCGAAACATGCCTCTGCAAAGCGTTCTCCTTGTCTTCTTAGCACTCGCCGACGTCGATCTTCATCGAACAGAGATATCCTGGCTTCATCAGAGAACAAAACCCTATTCCAATCGTCTTGAGTCCATGATTCACAATTTCTAGCGAACCTAAGCCTGTGAACTCTGTGCTCACGGAGTAATTTGGGGCCGCGGGCCGGGCGGTGACTGCGTATATTGGCAGCGAGAAGCCTCCTCCTGACCGTCCATAGACTAATATGCACATTTCTTACTTCTTGGAGGTTGTTCTTAAGATCCACATACGAAGATTTGCGATTTCTCAATGCGCGACTCAGAAGAAAACGATCATCCCGTGGTTGGGTACATGGTTTTCTTCCAGAACCAGGCCTTCTCTCGACGGAACCAGTCTCCTGATATCGCTGCCAGGTCCTTTGGACTGTCGAGCGACTAACATTTAGCCTCCTAGCCACGAAACATTGGCTGCAACCCTCTTCAAGCAGCGCGATAATTTTGGTAGCTTTTACCACTTTATCTACCATTTTTGATACAGCCAAACAGCATTAAATAAAGCTTTGACAGTCAAGGATATGAAATTAATCGATAAAAATTGAATAAAAGTTATGAAAGTCGATGTTAACTTCTGGAACTTCGCGCCAAAAATGTAGGATAAAAAGGGGTTTTCTGTAAAAATGAACATCAAATGAAAAATTGAATTTAGAACGTACTTTTTTAAATACCACAGCATTTTTAAAACCGGCCAGTAACGTGTACAAACGATTGAAACCTTTTTGGTATTGTATCTTTTTAAATATGAATGAAAATCAAAACCGCCCGTTTTTTTTGCAAATGAGTTTATAAATATTCCTTGTTCTGTTCAAACGTAGAGAAATTAATAAGAGGAATTCTCCTTGAAATCGACAGCAGCGCCACCTATGGGGTTCAATTGTGAATCTAAACTATTCTCGAATCCGCTTGAACACACACAAAAATTTCATCAACATCGGTCCAGCCGTTTAGAAGGAGTTCAGTGATATATACACGTACACAAGAAATATATATATATATATATATATATATATATATATATATATATATATATATATATATATATATAAATGAATTGCTGTTCGTTAGTCTCGCTAAAACTCGAGAATGGCTGCACTGATTTGCCTAATTTTGGTTTTTGTTTATTTGTGGAAATTCAAGTAAGGTTTATACGGTGAGATAATATGGAAAATTGCGAGTAAAATACTAAAAACAATAATTTTCTTTTCTCACATAAACTGTTGTTACCTGTCAAACATTTGATGTTCGTCCCGTCGGTTCGGCATTTTTAACATAATTACATGTAGATTTAGATTAAAAAAAGTTTTGAAATCGACAAGAAAAGGTAATATATTAATATCTATGCAAGAGAAGGAAAACTCGAAACAAAACCCTATGCAATTTTACGTCGTTTGTAGGAGGCTGATAAATCATCATTATCGTCTCAACCCATACACGTCCCACTGTTGGGCTCGGGGCTCCTCTACTATGGGAGGGAAATCGACCTACTATACCACGCTGGTCAGGCGTGTTGGTATAAGGTTTTATTTCGAGTTTTCTTTCTCATGTACAGATGTTATGTGCATATTATATCCCTCAGTCGTCTTGTACGACATCCACGGGTAAGATAGGGAGTGGGGAAGAGTATTCTTACTCAGTCACCACACGGCAAATGATAAATACTAAAACAAAATAATTACGAAAAAAGGCGACACGAAGTTCACCGGGTGAGCTAGTGTCTATAAAGAGTTCTTGTGTGTGTGTGTGCGTGTGTTTAAGTTTTACTAAATAATATTAAACTAAGAAGTCTCGTGCGCATTGCAAAATGGTTTTCTTTCTGGCAACCTACATCCCACGTACATATTGCCCAATGCTGGAATGTTATATTTATAAATACATATTGTTCATTGATAACTAGCAACCCGCCCTCGCTTCGCTTCGGTTTTAGTCATTTTACCCGCGTAATTCCCGTTCCCGTGAGAATACCGGAATAAAATATAGCCTAGTTTACTCCCTGATATTATAGCTTTCCATTGGTGAAAGAATTTTTAAAATCGGTCCAGCCGTTCTGAAGATTACCCGGAACAAACAGACACTCCAATTTTATTTATTGGTATAGATGTTACTTAATATAATTGACAGGGGACTTAGTGATTGAAATACAGATATAACGGCTGTCTGACCTAAGTGCTAGGGGTTACCTAAGTGCTAGGGGTTACCTAAGTGCTACACCCAAAGGGTTATCATTTCGTATGCCCGCTCTCAACAAGATACCTAAACAGATCGCCAAGAAGATTCCCCTCGCGCGGTCCAGGCCATCAAACCGCGACCTCGTCTACAATGGTACCATATGACATATATAAACACCAATACCCGCCTGTTGATCTATATTTATAATCATTAACAATCTCTGATAGGATATATGGCTTCATATGGTTTCAGATCGTTCACAATCCTTTGTGATTAATTTAAGAGTTTATATTACTAAAATAGATTGTTTATATTTTACATATTATCTAATCTTATATCTTTAAACGAGCAATTCTTGTATATATATATATATATATATATACTCGGAAACGGCTCCAACGATTTTGTTGAAACTTGGCATACTAGAGGATTCGGGCCCAAAAAATCAATCTAGCTAGGTTTTATGTATAGAAAATGTTGTTTTGTCAGTGTTTTTGGCAGACAATATAATGACATTAAAATTTAAAAGAATATGAATTCAAATTTTGCCATCAATGTCATGAGTTACGATAGCTCAGTGGCGAAGTAGTCAGGTTTCATTTTATTTTTGACATCGGCCACAAACGGCGTCGGATCGAATCTCGGTGTTATTATTATTCTCTTTTTGTAATTTTTTATATAAATTTCATTATTTTTTTTTTTTTTGAAGTTATACTTCTTTAGAATGATGAGAGTGAAATATTAAGTATGTGACACAAAATTAACAGTATGAAGTTGTCTGCTTAACCGCTCATTAAGTCTCGAAAAAAAAGCTACCAACAAAATAGAAATTGAACCTCGATATTAGTCGCGCATGTTGGTACGCTCCTCACCTCTGATCATTGTTTTTTTTTTTTAATTTTTTTTTTTTGCTTTTTTTTTCTTTTTTTCTTTTTTTTATTATTTCTTTATATTTAGATTATTTTCTAAATGTGGTTTTTAATAATTATATATATATATATATTTTAATGATGCCAAAGAAGTATAACTTCTCACGCGCGTACATAAGTACACGCACCCATTATTTTTATTAATATATATCTAAATAAATGCCACACGAACACTCCGCTCAACCTGATATTATTATATTAGCGGCACACGGTCATAATTTAAGTTACTCATTCGCAGATTCTTCGGTAGAGACTTATTCTTGCCGTGTGGTGACGGAGTAAAAACACAATTCACCACTCTCTATCTTGCCCGTGGATGTCGTATAAGACGACTATGGGATATAATGTGCACATAACATCTGTGCAAGAGAAGGAAAACTCGAAATGAAATCCTATACCAACATGCCTGACCAGCGTGGTATAGTAGGTCAAATTCCCTCCCATTGTGGAGGAGGCCCGAGCCCAACAGTGGGACGTATGTGGGCTGCGATGATGATGATGATGATGACAATATGTACTGTTCACATATTTTTCACAATCTCACTCAATTTCCATGAACTGAAACCAGAATGTCTCAGGATTCTTTAAATATCTATACCAATAAATAAAATTGGAGTGTCTGTTTGTAATGTCAAAATAATAGGCTTATTCATGCTCACAGAGTTATTTTCACGACACCTATGACTAAAATATAAATTAAAAAATGTTTGTCTGTCTGTCTGTCTGTTTGTTCCGATGGAAAGCTATAATATCAGGGCGTAAACTAGGCTATATTTTATCCCAGTATTCCCACGGGAACGGAAACTACGCAGGGAAGACGACTGAAATCGAAACGAAGCGAGGGCGGGTTGCTAGTATATAAATATATCTATATATCTTTAAATATTGACAGTCCCCAAATACGGATCCGCATTCGTTTACGATACCTACGGGTCAATAAATTAATAATAAAGCAATCAAATACTAATTACAAATAATTCATGACATGAATAAGCGACACACGAGTACGTATACATGAATATAGTACATTGCTTGTCTGTCTGTGTGTCACATTGTGTTAGCTCGTTAACCACACGTGGTGCCATGTAGCTAGTCTCATTAACATGCATCAGCTCCACTGAGTTTAGTCTCATACATATATTCAAAGGCGACACTTAATACTCACAGTTCTGCAAGCGTAAAGTCTATTAAATATATGTCGCAGCGTCATTCCTAATACTTAAGAAACACTCGATTATGGAAACGTAAATTGCGTGCGTAAATTTTGGTGGAGTCGATACAGCGATTGGCAATAACTTATGACTTCTTGACATTTGGAATGTTATTATGAGAGTTTGTTTTAAGGCAGTCCTATGAATATTGAGAGGGGAATGAGACTCGAGGGCGATGGGTTGTAGTTGTTGCCATGTTGCATCGAAATCACAGCGTTTCCTTAACTTGTGGTTTATCCGCCGGCATCCGTGTAGTTAATGGTTATAATAGAGCATTGTTAACGCTAATTGTTGAATACAGTTTAAAAGCTATCTGAAGTATTATTTCGATTCCATCGCGATGTCTGACCCATCCGATGGCGATGCAGCACGACACCCCTCGTAATATATTTATTGCATTTAGTGGTCGGCGTGCGCTCGAAATTCGGCCATAATACATTTTAATACATTTTTCTGCTACACAATTTTCTTTAATTTTATTTATGTATAATTGTAAATCGAGCAAGTTGTATTTCACTAATACCTAACTAATATATAAGCACAAATCTCTATTAAACATTGTCATTATAATTATGATTGTTTGACATTCAGTTCGACCAGAGATTTTAACCGTAAACCAGTGGCGTAGCAAGGGGGGGGCGGAGGGGCGGACCGCCCCGGGCGCCACTATTAGAAGGGCGGCAAAACTGGAAGAAAAATATTTTGTGCGGACACTTTTTTATTTTTTTACGGTCGGCGCACTCCTCGCACCACTCCGTCCAAGGCGCCATAGGAGGCATAAGCACGCACACCCGTAACCCATGACCGTGACGGACTAAATCCCCGGTCCAGTCACCCGCGGCCTCGACTGGGGCGACATGAGGCGCAGGTAGTCGCGCCTACGCCGCCCCAGTCACCGGTGGCGGTTCGCGTCGTCGAGGAGACGCTCCTCACGCACGCGCTCCGCCGCCCCCTTCCGCGAGACTACTGCCTCGCAAAAGCTGAGACCGCGTCTCAGTTCACCCAGCACCGAACACAAACTCACAAACCTCGAGCGTATGCTGCGCCGTGTCCTCGTCACAATCGCAGTGGTGGCAGGACGGTGTACTCTCCCTCCTAACGACCTTGTGCAGGTATTTGGCGATGCATCCCTGCCTCGTCAAAACCTGCACCAGTTGGAAGGAGAGCACCCCGTGCCGCTGTTTTAACCACTGCATCAACACCGGCTGGAAGGCCTCCATGGTCCCCACACCGAACCGAGGCCTCTCCAGCTGGACTGCCCAACGGGTAATGACGTCTCAGCGGGTGTCGACGCGCCAGGCGCTAAGCTCCCTCAAAGAGATCACACCGCCCTCCACTCGCACCCCCGACACCCGCCGATACAAACCGGCGAGCATTTCCGCCTCCAGTTCCCACGGGGGAGTCCCGGCCAACAGGCACGCTGCCTCCGTCGATACCGTGCGGTATCCACGTATGGCCCTGGCCGTCATGGCCCTTTGTGGTCGCTACAGTAGAGCCCTGAGTCGGACGATCAGCTACCCCGCCCACACCGGCGCGCCTTACAGGGCCATCGACAGGTGACTCTCGCGTACAGCCGTCGACACGTAGTGCTCGGTCCACCCACGTTCGGCATATGCCACGATAGGGCGGACGCCGCGCCGATGAGCCGTAGAGCAAGCCTGCGGAAATGCTCTGGGAACCACCAATGCCCGTCGAACACCAGGCCCAAATACTTCATATGCGCCCGGATGCTGATATCAACCGAATTGGCGGTGATCGAGACGTCGATGGGAGGGCCCATGCGGGGCCTTTGGAACAGGATGACCTCCATCTTATCCAGGCTATCCTCAACCCCAACGCCCCGATCCGCCTGACGATCTCTTTGGTGCCTAGAGTCTCCAGGCTTGCCGCCTCCTCTAGCGTCCCACCGCGGGCTGTGACGAGCCCGCCAAATCAACCCCAGCCCAACCCGGGCGGGAGGCTCCCCCTCCAACGCCCAGTCGTACCCGATGTTACACAGGGTGGGTCCAAGGACCAAATAAATGATTTCGTTGCGCGTAAGTCACGAAAAGTAGAATTCTAGACTGTTTAGACTTTATTAAACATTAATTTTATAGTGTAAATTATTGTGGTCGGCCCAACAACGAAGGCGACGTGCACGTGGGTGGGTTGCGGGTGTGCGTGCTTACGTCCCTCTGTCGCCCCGGACGGAGTGGTGCGAGGAGCGCGCCGACCGCAACCCACCCGAAAATAAATAAATAAATAAAATAGTGTAAATTATTAAAGTTCACACAGTCATGTTACTTACATATGTACTTACATAGTTTTGAAATAAATATTTTTCACTCAATTCTTTCATTTCGTTACGTTTTTTTTTACCAACACCAACAATTATTATTTTTACGATGTCAAAAGGGCGGCAAAACGGGCGGGCTCGTGCGTGCGTGCGTGTGTGCGTGTATACACACACACACGTGTGTGGCGATAGCGTTGTAGTGTGCGTAATATGCCTTTTTGATGTGAAACATCCATAGGCGAGGGTGATCCCGATTGTCACGTGGCATTAACGCCACGCTTCGGGACACCATTTTAATTAACTACAAATATTTTTTTTTTTGTGTGACTTAGTTGTTAGCCTCAGATGGCTGTGACAACTTTACCCGGACTGGTGGGTGAGCGCTGAGGGCTCTCAACCTGCCGTAACTACAAATAAAAATTCGGATACATATGTGTACATTTTTGTAACGAAACCATAGTGCGATTTAAAATTTGTACAACGCCATCTAGTGCGCTTAAAGTAAATTGTTACCTATAATGAAAATAAATGTTTATTGAATAAAAATCATCATTTTCTTGGAAAATAAATCGTAATATTATTTTTATTAATGTGCTATTTTAGTTCCTGTCTCAATCTGTTCTTTTATGCATATATACTTCTATAAAATAATGTATGTATAATGTAATGTATTCTCTAACTTTCCAACATAAGTATACCATACCTACTTACAGTACTTTCACGTACGAAAACTGGACAATCGCTTTTTATAGGTGTTTTATTAGTTTCAGATGTATATTTATTTGTTTGTGTTACAGACTCCTAGGGCAATTCCTAGGAGTCTGTAACACAAACAAATAAATAGATCCAAGATCCAATGATCTTGACCCACTTTCAACAGTCGGATTTCATTTAAAATTTGTTAATTTAACAAGGACCAATGACGATAAAATAATTTAAATAGCTTGTCTCATTATCATCGTCATCATTACAGGATTAGAGATTTCTTTATAAAATAAACTCATTTGCAAAAAAAACGGGCGGTTTTGATTTTCATTCATATTTAAAAAGATACAATACCAAAAAGGTTTCAATCGTTTGTACACGTTACTGGCCGGTTTTAAAAATGCTGTGGTATTTAAAAAAGTACGTTCTAAATTCAATTTTTCATTTGATGTTAATTTTTACAGAAAACCCCTTTTTATCCTACATTTTTGGCGCGAAGTTCCAGAAGTTAACATCGACTTTCATAACTTTTATTCAATTTTTATCGATTAATTTCATATCCTTGACTGTCAAAGCTTTATTTAATGCTGTTTGGCTGTATCAAAAATGGTAGATAAAGTGGTAAAAGCTACCAAAATTATCGCGCTGCTTGAAGAGGGTTGCAGCCAATGTTTCGTGGCTAGGAGGCTAAATGTTAGTCGCTCGACAGTCCAAAGGACCTGGCAGCGATATCAGGAGACTGGTTCCGTCGAGAGAAGGCCTGGTTCTGGAAGAAAACCATGTACCCAACCACGGGATGATCGTTTTCTTGTGAGTCGCGCATTGAGAAATCGCAAATCTTCGTATGTGGATCTTAAGAACAACCTCCAAGAAGTAAGAAATGTGCATATTAGTCTATGGACGGTCAGGAGGAGGCTTCTCGCTGCCAATATACGCAGTCACCGCCCGGCCCACGGCCCCAAATTACTCCGTGAGCACAGAGTTCACAGGCTTAGGTTCGCTAGAAATTGTGAATCATGGACTCAAGACGATTGGAATAGGGTTTTGTTCTCTGATGAAGCCAGGATATCTCTGTTCGGTGAAGATCGACGTCGGCGAGTGCTAAGAAGACAAGGAGAACGCTTTGCAGAGGCATGTTTCGAAGAAATCACACCTTATGGTGGGGGCTCTGTTATGTTTTGGGCAGGAATAAATTCAATGGATCGTACAGAGTTAGTCTTCATTGAAAACGGCTCACTGACTGGGCATCGATACATAACGGAAGTTCTAATTTCTCATGCACAACCCGCATTGGCCGCTCTAGGTGAAGACTCGATTTTTATGGACGACAATGCTCGCGCCCACCGATCCCGCGATGTTAATGCGTATGTGCAAGAGGTCGGCATTCGTCGTTTGGATTGGCCAGTTCGAAGTCCCGACCTCAATCCCATAGAGCATGTCTGGGACGTTCTGAAACGGCGTGTGAGATCAGTACACCCGGCTCCGCAGACCATCAGAGAGCTGAAGAATGTGATTACTGCGGAGTGGGAACGTATTCCGCAAGCAAGTATCCGGGATATACTCGCTAGCATGCCCAGACGAATTCAAGCTGTGATTTTAGCTAGAGGGGGTCACACTCGATACTAAACATTTATCTGCTTTTACTTTATTAAAGAAAAACAAACAAAAAAACTTTTTTATTTTTACTTCATGAGCATATGCACTACTAGCGAATATACACTACTAGCGAGGTTTAGCATTATTTCCCATAAATTGTATCTAAATTTTATGAAATACTGATGAAAACGATTATTTTCTTATTAATTTAGCAAATTGTGTGGATAAAACTACCTATAATTATCAAACAAAGAAATATTAACATTTGAAATGGTTCATTGCTTAGGTGCCCGTTTTTTTTGCAAATGAGTGTATATTTTGTAGCTGAGATTTAGTCTTAGCTCGATAGATGTCGTTATTTCTATTTGCTAGATCATACTTCCTTAACCGATCCTTTTGATTTGAACTACGTTAGAAGTGTGCGAGGGAGACGTAGCGACGCTATGTTAGGTCGTAAGCGACTGAGCGGTGAACTAATATCATTTCTTTGTAATATTTTAAATAATAGTAGAAATTGTATTATTTTATTCAATACTTTACATATTAGTACTTTACATATTAATCTATTTTCTACAAGTATATATGAATAAATCATATATGCTTGTAGAAAATAATTTCGAAGTTTCACATCTGCCAGGCGTCCTGAGCGACATCTTACTTTTTTAATGAATTTAATATATTTGTAATCCATTATTATATGAAATTTCAGTTGTATGCACTTCCCCTCATTATATACTTCATCTGTGTCTAATTTCATACTTGTCCATCCAAGTAATTTTCGTAAAAAGGGGTACAAAGTTTTTGCTTCACGTATTAATATATAGATGATATCTGATGTTTATGCGAATATTACACATCTATACTTCTATACTAATATATATATAGTGGAAGGGTTTGTTTGTTTGAACGCGATAATCTCAGGAATTACTGGAATTTAGAAATTTTTTTCAGTATTAGATAGGTTTTTTATCGAAGACGGCTATAGGCTATATATCATCACGCTAAAACCAATAGGAGCGGAGCCATTGAAAAATGTTTCAAATTAGGGCATTTTTCCTTTTGAGAGTATTATTTAAAAATATTTTCACCTACGTAAACAAAGTCGCGGGTAGCATTAGCCTAAAGTAGCTATTCCACGTGGACAAAGTCACGGGCAGAAGTTAGTTGTAAATAAAACTACTTTATGGATTTTATCGCGTTTGTATTTGATTATGATTGTCCGACGTTTCGAACATCGTCCGTGACCATGAACGCTGTTAAGTGTTCTAAACATTAGACAATCAAACGTAGTTTTATTTACAACTAGCTGACCCGGCGAACTTACCACCGCCTTTTTCGTAAAAGACAACTAAGGGATATACCGTCTTTTCTTATCGATTCCAAA
The DNA here is from genome assembly GCA_032191425.1 of Lymantria dispar. NCBI lineage: Eukaryota > Metazoa > Arthropoda > Insecta > Lepidoptera > Erebidae > Lymantria > Lymantria dispar. The sequence continues at coordinate 245,804 of CM063450.1, read as the reverse complement.
ACCTTTTTTAATCTAGATCTACATGTAATTATGTTAAAAATGCCGAACCGACGGGACGAACATCAAATGTTTGACAGGTAACAACAGTTTATGTGAGAAAAGAAAATTATTGTTTTTAGTATTTTACTCGCAATTTTCCATATTATCTCACCGTATAAACCTTACTTGAATTTCCACAAATAATTCACGACCAAAATTAGCTAATTCAGTCCAACCGTTCTCGAGTTTTAGCGAGACTAACGAACAGCAATTCATTTATATAGATATACTGATCGCATTCACTAAACCTATACAAATATTATTTAGTATGTACCGCCTCCTCTAAGATGAGTTTATTGTGTGGCGACAGGGGGAGAATACGATTCACCACACCGCACCTTGTCACTGAATGTCGTTAAAGACGACTAAGAGATATAATATGCAGAGAAAATTGTCGTAGGAGAGGGAAAACTCGAAATAAGAACCTAAACTAGGGATGACCGATGAACACCGATGTTCGATGATCATCGATGCTGAAAGGATAAACATCGATGTTTTAACATCGATGTTGCTACAGGCAAAACATCGTAACATCGACGTTAACGGAATTCATCATCGATGTTTCCAACATCGATGATGAAGGGAAAACATCGATGTTGAAAAGAAAACATCGATGTTGAAAGGAAAACATCGATGTTGAAAGGAAAATATCGATGTTGAAAGGAAAACATCGATGTTGAAAGGAAAACACATCGATGTTGAAAAGAAAACACATCGATGTTGCTATGGGCAAAATACGACTGTCATAAAAAAAAGCTCATTAGTATAGAATTTTCAGTACTGGTATTTAATTTTATATTATAACGCCTCCAGATGTTCCTAAAAAAAGGTCATCAAAATTCTCGCCAGAGAATATAGCGGTAGTGTGGACGATGTATATTTCCTGAAAAAAAAAATGCCCTGAGGATTTTATTTCTTAGTAACATCGAAGTTATACAAGTTCGATGTTTGATGATATCGATGTTTTCCTAACATCGATGGTTCTGTTACATTGAAGTTCAACATCGATGTTGGGCTTTCGATTATGACATCGATGTTAACATCGATGTTTTTCTAACATCGATCATCCCTACCCTATAGCAACACCTCTGATCAGCGTGGTATATTAAGTGAAATTCACTCCCACAATATAGAAAGCACCGGCCCAACAGTGGGACTTAGGTATATGATCTGAGATGAAGATGAATTTGAAATAGCCAAGATTACGTTATTGACCGTTTGTTGTGTGCAATAAGACGCAGGTCCACTCGTCAGAGGTGGTGCGATACTCCCACTCAAAAATAAAGTCTAAATAGTAGTAAGTCTTTCAATGAGGGTGAAAACTTATTATCCTTTTTTTGGATGGGATAAGATCAACACAGAGTCCGCTCCGTCTGGGGTGACTCCATAACCCACCGTGTGCTTTGTCCTTGATCATTAGACCGGCCACCGAATTCCTTGTTCTCCGTGGCCAGCTCGGCGGGATACCCTATCGGGTACCTTATCTTTTTAACGCCCCTCCCGGCACGTTGATTGTTATCGCGCGGTCAGCCTCTCTACGAGTGATGGACTATTCTCCACTCCAGTCACCTGAAACTTCTTATCCTCAGGATATTCGCTATAGTCCAGCACCTTTATATGTTATAACAGACGGTAACTTACATGTGCACCTAGTATTCATCATCATTTCAGCCTATCGCCGTCCACTGCTGGACGTAGACCTCCCTCATGTTACGCCACAAAGTGCGGTCCTGTGCCGCCTGCATCCAACGACGTCCAGCAACCTTCACCAGGTCGTCGGTCCACCTAGTGGGAGGGCGTTATACACTGCGTCGTCCGATACGTGGTCGCCATTCGGGAACCTTTCTTCTCCAGGGGTTGTCGGTTCGTCAAGCAATGTGGCCTGCCCATTGCCACTTCAGCGTGCTAATTCTTCGTGCTATGGCGGTCACACCTGTTCTTCTGCGGATTTGCGTATTTCGGATTCTATCTCGCAGAGAAATTCCGAGCATAGCCTGCTCCATAGCACTTTGAACGACTTCGAGCTTGGTTATGAGGCTCGCGTTTAGGGACCACGTTGCTGTGCCCTAGTATTGCTGCAGTTAATAAGCGACAGTTACTTCTGTCATGATTTGCCTATTTGCCAGCAAATGTCATATAAATATTATGTCTAACTCATCTTTGATTCAATAATCACAATTTATATTAAATATTTACCAGAAATGTGTTACTTCTTGTTATACTGATGCTCCCGGAGCTGATTTTGCGACACCCATAGCAAAGTAGAGCGGTGTCACATTGTATACTTAACACGTCAACTTGTTACAATTTCATTTTTTCAACAAAAAGTTAAGAATTATTTTCATAATAGATACAATATGTGTGTGTGTGTGTGTACAGTGACGTCACAAGTGCGTTGTTCATCTCCGCAGTAATCTTTATTATAGGATTACGTGAAATGAAATTTGTGGTGAACATCTCAGCACTTAACTGTGAATTGTATTTGCATACGAAATGTTCAACAGAGTTTTTATATGTTATTACAATATGTTTGTTTGTTTAACATTCTTCATTTTGTTTATTTTTGTTAGGTTAGTAAATATGTTGTGTATATAATGTTTAATTATTTATTTGTAAATGTATGATTACATATATTGTATACTGTGTGGTGGCGGCTTCGAATACTACTAACCCTTGCTTTGCTCGTGGGTGTCGTAAAAGACGACTAAGAGCCCTAAATTGACCCGGACCAACTCCATCTGGTACCATTTGGGTCAACGATTACATTCCCAAGGAGGGTTGACGTCATGCAGGCGGCCGGTCATAAAAGTCATTGCCGAAACTTTTTGCAATATGTCAAAACAGATGACATATTGCGTCGACCCCAAGTAATTGGGATAAGAGCAAGATGATGATGATGATGATGATGATATATATTGTATTACAAGTAAGGCTCTTATCGATACATTGTACGTCCCACTGCTGGGCTCGAGTCACCTCCACCATAGGAGAGTAATTGACTTAATACAACACGCTCGGCAGACGCATTTGTATCAAGTTTTCGAGTTTTTGTTGCGAGACATCTAAGCGAGAGTGGACCTGATCGTTGGTGTGGCGCTTTTTTTTTATGTGTGACTTAGTCGTTAGCCTCAGATGGCTGTAACAACTTTACCCGGACTGGTGGGTGAGCGCCGAGGGCTCTCAACCCGTGTTGGTGTGGCGTTAACGCAACGCTTGGATATGTACATTTGTGTAACGAAACTATAACCTGTTTTAGCATTTTGTACAACGCCATCTAGTGATCTCAAAATAAATGATTAACCTAAACGCATACCTATAGTGTGTACTAATGAAAATAAATGTTTATGTACACTAATACTATAAAAAGGCAAAATTGGATTTTTGTATGTGTGTGTATTTGTAATGAATAAACTCAAAAACTACTGTACAAATTTCAAAAATTATTATTTACCATTGGAAAGCTACATTATCCTTAAGTAATATAGGCTATATTTTTTTGCGGTATTCTCACGGGAACGGGAACTACGCGGGTAAGGCGGCTGTAACCGAAGCGAAGCGAGGATGGGTTGCTAGTATTGAATAAAAATCATCATCCGCTGGCAAAAAAAAATCGTAATATTTTATGGATACTTTATGCCATATTAGTTCCTGACGTAATCTGTTATTTTATACATATACATTAGGGTGTCCCTTATATGGCAAAAAAATTTTTTTTTTAGAATTTCGAAACGCATACCCTCTACTTTTTTTATAAATGCTTAAATGTACTTAAATATGAAATTTCATATTTGTAGCATGATTGCAATCCGTGCCGACCGAGCTCTAAAGTTTAATAAAAAATGGTGTTTTGGCCTGACATTTTGGTTTGATCCAAAACTAATTAAAATGCAACAAATAAAGTAAATATGAGTAAGAATAAAATAAGATCAACATAAACTTTTATTTAAATACAAATTATCGATATCGGTGTTAATATTTTTCCAATTATCTCTTAACTTTTTGAAAATTGGAATATCTGGGCTATTTGTAATTTGCTTTACCTTGGTTTCAAAAATAGCTTTAAGGACCAACTCATAAATATGATGACGACAAGCAAAAAGCAGTAATTCCCTTTCTAAAGTCTGCTCCAAAATAGCACAAGCTCCACTGAAACGGCCAGTATTTGAAGCTGTTGTATCGCAGCACATTATCTGTACTTTATCATGGAGGTTCCAGTCAAAGAGTGCAGTTGAAATGGCTTTAGCTTGATGTTTTCCAGAAGAACTCTCTAATTTTGGCACTGCAAGAAGCTGTTCTCTATCGTCAAATGAAGCAAGAATTGGCAAGCGTTCTTCTTTTGAACTTCGTACATCCAATCCAGGTAATAGTTTTCCATCCCAATGGACTGTGACTACGTCGGGCAAATTATTCTGGAAGTCAGTTTTTTTGCTTCTGCCCTGGATTTTCTCGCCTGAGTACGAATTCGCTGAATCGAAGATTTGTTAATAGGAAAATCATCGCTGTTCAGACTAAGCGCTTCTACAACCGCATGGAGAATGTAAACTGAGTCTCTTATGCTTAATTGGCATCGATCTAAAGCTGCTACCAGTTTAGGAGTTATGAAACTTTTCGTGCCTCTTTTAGAACTTTTTTCAGGGCAAGGAATCTGAGTACTAAGTTCAGAGTTCGAAATCTGTTCCTCATCCGAATTCTCCAGACATTCCAAGCTATCTATCGAAGAAGTAGATGCAACAGCCAATAACTCTCTTTGTTTTACCTTTCTTTCCTCTTCTTCCAATCGTCTTTGCCGAACTCGTTCTTCTTTCTCCGCCAATTTTTTGTCAATTCCACCTAAGCATCCCGGTCGAGCTGCCTCTCTCTGTTTCCTTAAAAAATCTTTGTCTTCCTCTATCTTCATTCTGTCGAAGGCATCAGCATGTGCAATATCAAATAAGTTATCAAGGTCTTTTACAAAATTATTTTCACGGTTCTTGAACGTCACCTGAGTTTTCTTACAGTTTTTTTGCAGCTCCCTCCAAACATGATATAAATTAACAAGTTTCTTCACGCAGTTAGGAAATACCTTCGTAGGAATTCTGGCTTTTCCCCAAAATATAATGCACTCTCTTATAACAAGATTCGCACTTTCACTAACAGTCAGCTTGACTTCACGTATATTGTAAAATAAAACGGTGAGAACTTGTCGATTAGATGGTAATTTTGCACCATTTATCTGGTGGCTTGGCAGTCCGATAAGGTAAATATTTTGTTTATCACTTCGTAATTCCACAGACTTCTTCACACAATAAACAACAACGCACTAATAATGTTAGAAATCACGTATGAAATGACAATTGAAACTCGCAGTAACAGGTCGCAGCGCTGCACCCGCGCTACTTGTATGGACAAGTTAAAAACTCAAGTCGGCACGGGTTATCGTTTATAAATCGGGCTAATATTTATTTCTGTACTATATTAGGTCAATACAAAAGTTTTTAGAAGGTATGCGTAAAAATATATTGACATTGAAATTTAAGGGACACCCTAATATACATGTATAAAATAATTTCTACGTTTCACATCTGCCAGGCGTCCTGCTCGACGGCTCTTTTTGTTTATTCTTCTATTACTTAGATATCACACGAAAAATGAATAAATAATAAAATTTTTGTTTGAATTAGGCAATACTTAGCGGAAATACATTATTATTTAAAAAGGGAATGAAGGAAGGCAGACCCACTACTTTCCTGCGGTTAATCACTCTGAGTGCAGAGATCGCGTAGTGGTTAACATACCGACCTAGTGCTGGTGTCGTGGGTTCGAATCTCATGCAGTAAAATACTTTATGCGACCCACAAATTGTTGTTCTGAGTGGGGACACGATATCGATACTGTACTCATGAGTAGTGTCGAAGAAAAAGTATCGTACTCAATAAAGTATCGAAACAAAAGTATCGATACTTCAAAGTATCGAGTACTGAGTACTTTTTCTAGAATCTATGTCATGATAAGCTTTTTTTTTTAAATTTGTCCGTCTGTGAATATTTCGAGCCACGTTATAGAAGGTTCATTACGTTGGAACTAGATGGCGCTACCATAAACACGAGTCGTAAAGGTCAAGTTTAACATGAATAATTTCTAGAACATACTTTTTTTTTGGGGGGTGGGTTACGGTCGGCGCTCTCCCCTCACCACTCCGGCCGGGGCGACACGCACATCCGTAACCCACCCGTGACACGTCGCCTTCGTCGTTGGGCCGACCATTGGAGCAGGGTGACTTAACGTCAGTGGTCGGCCCGACGGAATACCCCCTATTTAGGGGTACCCTCCCATCGACCAACGTCCCCCCCTCGGGGAGGACGTCGATCTTTCCTCACGCGGTCGGCCTCTCGGCGGGTGACGAACCTCGATACGATACCTGCCATAAAGTACTCATTGAGTAAAAGTATCGAATCCAAAGGACAAAAGTGTCGCCATCGAAACAAAAGTACTCGATACCTAAAAATATCGATCCTTCTTTCGTGTCCCTAGTTCTGTGTCTAGCTGTAACTTGTGTTAGTTATAAATGTTACTAGCCGACCCGGCCAATTTCGTGCCGCCATAATTTTTATCGTAAATATATTTTGTAATTGCCCAACAATATAGTCTGTCTATAGCTGTCATTTGCGTTTTGTTATTACATGATAGATGCGTTTTTGTTATACTACGTTTTACAGTGACTTGTATTCTCTTTGAAGCTTTATGTCAAGTCCCACGGGAACCCGTTCGAACGGGATAAAAAGTATCCTATGTCCGTCTTCTGGTTCTAAGCTACCTCCCCGCCAATTTTCAGGTAAATCGGTACAGCCGTTCTTGAGTTATAAATAGTGTAACTAACACGACTTTCTTTTAAATATATAGATTTAATGTTATCGTAAACCCGCGTGGTGACGGAGTAACAATACAATTTACTGCTACCTTTTTTAACCGTGGGTGTCGTAAAAGACGACTAAGGGGTTATAATATGCATCTTACATCTATTCAAGAGAAGGAAAACTCAAAATAAACTACATACTAATCCATCTGACCAGCGTGGTGTAGTAGGCCAATATCCCTCTCATCATTGAGGAGACTCGAGCCCAGCAGTGGGACGTATACCAGCTAAGATGACAACTATTCTCATGGATATTATCACAATTTGTAGTTGTTTTTTATTTTCAGACGATTTCTTTCATGGGCGGGTGGTCACGGGCGGACTAAGGTGTCTCACGTCTAACAAGTCATCGTTATTACCCATATTTATATCTACGCGATACAGACATCACAGTCTAGTCACTTATCGAGTGCATTCTGGATGACTTCTTCTTCTTCTTTCTTTGTCTTGGCAGTCAGCTACTAATACGTGCTATTTTTGCTAATGTCGAGTTATAATTTTCTTTACAAATTATCAGCTTCTTCTAATTAAATTGTCCGTAATTAACTCAAATTGTCGCTTTTATCAGTGCTATGGCTACTGTTAAAAGTATGTTCTAAGATTCTTGATGGAAACGAAAAAGTTAAAGTACTTTTATATCAAACAATCAAGCAGTCCGCCCTCGCTTCGCTTCGGTTTCAGACGCCTTACCCACGTAGTTCCTGTTTCCGTGAAAATACCGAGGATAAAATATAGCCTGTGTTCGTACATTCGTACTTCCCAAATGGTCCCATGACAATTTTATCGAAATCGGACAAGTTACTTTCCAAAAATCAACAAAAGTCTAAAAAATTATCTACATTGTCTACATTATTGAAGGCGGTTTCTTTTATGCATAAAATATTTTTTCGTCATTGTAACGTTTCACCGTGTACGCTTGTGTATCATCTCTCCAGAAATAATAAGTGTGTGATTGTCGTTCAGCCATGTCTCATCAATGAAAATTACATTACCTCACTTATATTTACCTAGATATTTTCGTTTCCCTTAAAAAAATAATTCCTTTTATATTTTTTGTTCTCCTAAATTGTTTACCACCTCAAAGTCATATCGCCCATCCGATGACAACCTGTCAAGAGCGCCTTCACCCGCCAGTCGGGCGGTAGTTGTTAAATTCGTGCTTACATTTTTGATACAAAACGAAAATGATATAAAAAAAAAAATGAACGTGTGTACAAAGTACGCATAGCAGAAGTGAAACTTCTTTATCCTTTGTCCCTTTGTTCCTTTGTCCCGTTGTTCTTTATCCCCTTATCCCTTTATCCTTTATACCTTTATCCCTATATGACGACATGCTATCCCTACTCCACTGAAGAAAGTACTCTTTATTCGAATCGACCGTAGTGGGGACGAGAAATAGATGGCGCGTAACGAAAAAATGTGACGCGTAACCGAAAAATGTGACGGTAAATTTTTTCCAACGCCGATAGAGAAGTTTCACTTCAATTATATTACAATTCATCATTTCGTCTCGTATACGTCCCACTGCTGGGCTCGAGTCTCCTCCACAATAGGAGGGAAATTAAACTTACTATACCACGCTGGTCAGATAGGTTGCTATAGGGTTTAATTTAGAGTTTTCCTCTTGTATATATGTTATATGCATATTATATTCTTTAGTCTTCTTTTACGACATCCATGGGATCGCATCGCATGAAAACACATTGTACCTCACAAGTAATACATATTATATTAAATTGCACTAAACATAGTGCGATTGCCAAGTCAATCTATTTATTTAAAGCATAAAAGATCTTTAATATTGATATAGTCACTATAAGAAGTTGTTAGGTTAGCTATTTACGTAATAACTTAAGAAGAAAGGTCCCTTAAGCAGGAACTGAATGAGTTAACCGACTTGGTATAACATGGATCACAACCTTTTATGGTAGAAGAACTTAGTTGCGAGGCTTGAATTTTTTTTACAAGTTGTGTTTTTGATGGTATCTCATTTATTTTTGTAGTTAGACCTACTTATTTTCCTTTCCGGTACCTTCTACTTCTTAAATACCAACAGCGGATTTTCTTAGAGCCCGCTCTCTGAAAAATGAGACATCTCTCCTTTCCACTTGAGTCATTTCCACCTAAACTAAGCGGAGAGACGTGGAAATAAAGAAATTTGATTGGTTTTTGAAACACATCTCCTTGCCTCCCTAGTCTCCTCTCCGCTTTGATGGCAATCGAGTATCTCGAAAACTGGATGAAAATTACGATGTTTCATAATTTTTCCTTCATTTATAAACTAAACACTAATTGTATTCTAAATTTGAAGCTTCTATATCTGCTAGAAGTGCCTCTTTAATATTGCTGATCGGTCAGTCCGTCAGTGAGTGACAAAATTACGAAATTTTTACTAGTTATAATTTTTAAACTATTGCCTCAAATTGAATGAAATTAGAAATACGCAATGTGTATACAATGCCTGCTAGGTTACTAAAAATTCAGGCTTCTAGTTTTATTCACAATGAAGTTATAGGGGGTCGAAAATGGCCTGAATTGCTTCGAGAAAAGTATGTTACGGCTGTGTTGCGTTCTGCCCGACTTTTTTTTTTGTTCGACTTGGCGGGGACACTGCCGTGCCCTCAGATACAAGTACTTAAATATATTTAGGTCTTGAGTACCCGATACATTATAGAAACAACATTTTGTTAAGTATATTTATGTTATCCTGTTGAGTGTCACGCATTCAGTACCTATGTAGGACAATGTTGCCTGTGATACTCAAATAATTTTCTAAATGTAGTTGTAACTTGCGATCAGTAACTAAATGTATGCAGAGCCCCGCGCGGGACAAGGATTAGTTACGATATTAATTTACTTTTTAAAATGATAAAGTGACTCAGCGTGCTATGAAGTTTCTTTGAGATCCGCAGAGGAACGGACGTAACCGACGTAGTACGAAGAATTATAAAGTTAAACTTGCAATAGGCAGGACACATCACTTGACTACCGACAAACGCTTGAGTATAACGTTATCACGTGGCTACCAGATATTAGAGACATGCCTGCACCAGGTGTACTGACGTCTTGATTAAAGTTGCTGGATTTAGAAGGCACAAGATCACACTTTATACTGAAGCATGAGGGAGGTCTACGTCCGGCAGTGGACGGAGAGGGGCTCAATAATAATGATAACAGATTTTTTTTTACCCTTGCTTTCGGATTTGGATAACATTTTATTGTAGGAAATCTAATGCTGAAATATGAGCTATGATGATGACGATAAATAAATTATAATTATAATAATATTAAAATATAATTAATATAATTGTAATTAAAATGTATCACAAGATTTATAGGACAGCCAATAAACCGCAGGGCAGCTTGTGGCGTGCTGAATGTGAGTGGCGACATTGCGGTCCTGAGTGCCCCAGAGAGTCGACTGGGGCCTCGTATCTAGCTCGCCTTTACTGGCTGGCTGGAGTGGAAACCGAAGAGTGCCCGCAGCATTCTCAACTCTGGCTTGCCTTAAACGGCTGATCAGAGAGGGGTCGCCAGAGCTTCAAGTCATCTTCAAGGGCATAACTATGGGGAAACCACTGCGGGTCTCCGTTTATCGGTTACTTGCGATGGTGAAACCGGCGCCACACCGCTCGACACCCCAAGCCACTTGCACCAATGTTGCCCCCTCCCTTGCCAGTATGGCCTGTGTCTCTGTGGGGGCCCATTCAGTGAGTTGGCGAGTCACCGTCTGCCAAAGTTCAAGACGATAAAGGTATTGAAGGCAGACGACAGTTTTTCAATGAATAGTTTTTAGTTTAGCCAGTCCATCAAACCTCCAACCCCATAAACAGTTATTAGATACTATCATCACACAATAGTGTTACACCTACCGTTGGCAGTCCACGTGTGTTATGTGCAGACGTGGAGTGTCATCAGTAAATGTCCCATCCCATTTTTACATTAAATTTCTCCAAAGGCCTCTGCGTGTCTCCATATCCCCATGTAAGCCTTTCAAAGGACCGGGTATTTTCCCTTAGAAGATAGCCGTGAATAGGAGATACATGATTATAATATATTAAAATATAATAATATTAAATTATAATTATATAACTATAATTATTTATTTTAGTTAAGTAGTAAATAAACTAATAGTAACCTATTCAAACCTGTATTGATTTTGTTCGAATAAATTTTTATTACTCAGCTTTTTTACATTCCGTTTGGTATAGAAATCTTAAATCACTTGTTATTACTTATTTACGACGCATAACATGTAAAATTAGTTTTGGTCGCTTGCCATCTTCAAACATAATGTAACCGCGCGCCTCGCCGTGGGCATGTTTGCTAACTATATACATTTAAGAACTTTGATGGTTATAGAATATGTGAGATGTTAGAGCCAGTTCACAAGCCACCAAACCAATCGCGGCACCACAGAAAAACATACGAAAATAATATTTAGGCTATTTTTCCTTCTCAATACATTCCCGCCTCATATTTATTCTATTTTTTCAGATCTATCTTATAAGTGATTACACCCTCAAACAAAATTATATATCTGTGGAGTCGAGCAAGGTAGACATCCCTCACGCTACTTCGTCATTGTCATTATGCTCCACGTAGATCATTTCTCATATTTGTGAACAAATAATATTGGTAGGTAGTCACGTCCGGGCTGTAAGGTGAGTGATGGCAGACATTGCAATATAACGATCACGGGATGCATTGTCATTCAAAAGGAACTTTATGAGATTTCGTTTTCTGTTTGCTTTGAAAGCTTTCTTTAATTGGGCTAGTAAATATCGTAATGCTTTGCTCTTCTTATATCTTATCAATCAAAAGGATACTTTCACTATTCCAAAAGTCAAAAAGTTTTAATTTTTTGATGCTGTATCTTTTTAAGCCACCGTATCGACTATTGTTTCAATTCTGGTTCATTATAGTGAACCCAAGTTTCATTATTAGTTAGGATTTGGGTCATAATTTCATGTTCTTACTCTTTACAGCGTACCGAAACTCTTGAAAGTAGTAGACTTATTCTCATTTCAACGACGTGAGTATTCCTGGACTCGTCTTGAATACACTTTACTCATACCAAGATGTTCATGTGGGACGTTTAAAATGATTGTTTCAGTTTGATGTTTTTGTATAACTGACGTTTATGTTTCAAATGGTCATCCTTCATTACAAGTTTATATGATATATATAATGTGTTGTTCTCAGACAGCTATCAACATTGATGCTCCTATGCAATAGGAGCCTGAACATACCTTGACATTTATATCATAGATTTCCATGATTCTTCATAAATACTTAACTTTTATTGAAAAATCTTAGTGTCTTTACTTGTTCTATGAAGAATTTTATGAAGACAAGATGTACAAGTGTCCCGTAGCAATTAATAATTTGCTGATTCATTCGCTTGCTCATTGATAACTTAAAATGAAATTTAGGTAATTGACTGCAATTTAGTGTTATCCTGAAAAATAAATTATTAATTGGTTTTCAACCAAATATGTCCATATTTGGTTGAAAACCAAACTTCTTCAATTCCGCCATTCCTGGAATTTTTGACCTCCACTCGTAGTTCTGATAATTAGCGTTTTTAAACAAACTTTTTTTTTGTAAAGATATTTTGTATTATTGGAGGAGACTTTTCCTTGTGGTGACAGAGCAAGAACACAATTCACCACACCCACTCTTACCCGTGGGTGTCGTAAAAGACGACCGAGAGATTAAATATATGCACGAGAAGGTAGATTCAAAATGAAACCCTATAACAACACGTCTGACCAACCTAATAATGTATTAGGTCAATTTTCCTCGGATTGTGGAGCAGGCTCAAGCCCAACAGTGGGACGTATTTGAGCTGTGATGATGATTATTTTGATTTATTACGATTTACTAGTTTGCTCTCTTAGTATAAATGTAAGATGCCTGCTATTCATATTTATGTATGAAGAAAAATAAGTAAGCACACTTAAATTAATTCAAATGTAATTATGTAAATACGTTAGAATTATTTGAAGAATAAATTTTAATTTTACTCTAAAGTGCTTATAAATTTTTATGCTTTGATGTAATCACTTCGAATTATCTACGTGTTATTAACCATAATTTTGAAGGAGAAAAATAAAATTAGTAAAGAAATGTAAATTGTGCTCATAAATAAATAACGTCGGTAAATTTTCGTCAAGCGTCTTGTAAATTTGTTGTTATGAGGATATATTTCGATAGTTATGGTAGAGGTTACCTTCAACAAATCAGTGTTGAGTGAATGTATTCGATTACGTATAATTCACTACAAATGTCATAATTACTCACGAATGTCAAATGAAATCAAATCAATGTTTATCTATACGTAAACTCTGCGAGGACTCCTACTTATTGTTCATTTTGTCTGAAATGAATCTAATAACCAGATTATAATACGAGTTGCAACATAAAACTACCAGCAACAAGCTCAACTAGCGTAAGTTATTTCTTTAATATACATATTTTATATATATCGAGGATTGGGGCCGTGCTGGATCACTATCTATTGCGGTCACACACCGCGATGGAATAAAATAATACCTCGGATGGCTACCTTTAAACTATATTCAATAATTAACGTTAACATAATTTTCTATTATAACTAATGATTACGTATGCTGACGGATACATTAAGAGTTTGGGAAACGCTGTGAATTAGATACAACGTAGCAGCAACAACGGCCGATCGCTCTCGAGTCTCGTTCCCAACTGAGTATTCAACGGACCGCTCTCAATAACGAAAGCTCGGTAATATTTCAAACGTTAACGGTCAAACGACAAACATCAAAAATCATTGCCAACGTTGTATCGAATCCCAATTGTAATATTTGATGTTTCCGTAATCGATTGATTCTTAAAAACTATTAAGATATGGTGCCAGAGGTGGTGACGCTGCGACATATAAGTGTTTAAAGATCATGTTTTATTAAGTATTAACTGTAGTGTTATCCACTGCGAGCATACATCCACTTACCGTTAACCACATTGATGGAAGGGGCTCCACCCGCCCCACCGCCCCACCGCCCCACCTACCTACCGCAAGCAACTATGTGTGAGCTTTGTCATACCTTTGTAACCTTGATGTTTGTGACTGTGACATTGGCGACCTTGACTTGTGTGACCTTTGCGTTGAACATCTAACCATAAACTAGAAGTTGTAATTAGAAGAATCTCGTGCAATACACGCAATTGATCACTATTGGTGTATCAAATAATTAAGTTTTTAAATATTTTGAATAATATTTTGCAAACAATGTGCGGTTTTACCACACAAATGAATGAAACTAGCGCGCCACATATCTCAATGGTTAATCTAACGAGACCCGCACTGCCTGCAAAAGCATATCAATGAAACTGCCACAGTTTAGTTCTCAACTTTGCAGCACTAAACTGCTACTTCAACTAAGAACGCTTCGTGTTCACCTCTAGTTTACGCAAAGATGTAACACCTTCTGAACTCAACATTAAAAGTGCTCACACTTCAAGCAGTCCACGGCTGGACGTAGCCTCAGCGACGTGGCGCATACATTTATTACATGAATATCTTGTTTATAATAATTAAATACTTTCTCCTTGATAAATATTAAATTATTATAAATAATATACATTGTACTGAGCTAACGAAATAAATAACTAAATAAAACTAATTAAAACTCTATTCAATGAAGTCTGAAGTAATTCGCTTTTGATATATTAACGCTTGGAAATTTTACGTTCCATTAATAACTGCGATTTGGTTCTGCTAATTAATTTTATTTCATTTTAATTTCATATTTGATTTATTATATTTCTTTGTGTTGTGAAGGGGTAAGAATAAAACACGGAATCACCCATCACTTGTGACTGTTTTCTGCTAAGAATATTTGATGATTCTTTCTCCTCCTGGTCTCGAGTCTCCCTCACAATGGAAGGTGAATTGTCCTACACAACCACGATAGTCAGGTCGGTGTGTTGGTACAGGGTTCATTTCAAGTTTTGCCTCTTTTGCAGAGATGTTATCTGGATATCAGATCTCGTCATTATGTTTTACAACATAATCGGTGATGAAAGAGAATGGTGAACTGTATTGTCACTCGGTTATCATTTATGAATTATTACATTACACGGTTGTAACATTTTTTTAATGTTTACACTAAGGAAGTTAATCCTTGTATTGCGGGGGACTTTACAAACTTATTTTTAGGGGTGGGCCATGGTCAGCGCATCCAACGCCCGGCTCCGTCCGGGACACAGAAGGCGCGCGGCCCCATGACAGGTCGCCTTCGTCGTTGAGCCGACCATCCATGCAGGGTAACAATTGTTTTCAGTGGCCGGCTCGACGGCATACCCCGAACGCGGGGTACCCTCTCCTACGGACGTTCCCCCTTGGGGACGTCCGTCGTATGGACAAAGTGTTGTCCTGCGTGGGATTGGAACCCCTCAACGGTCGGTATCTTAACCACTATATATAGGATGTTTATATGACATTATAGTATGTCTTTGATAGACATACCATTGTCTCCTTTTTAAACTCCAGTGTAGAAAGTGGTTATAAGTGTAAAGTCTCTCAGTCTATGACGTCATAGCTCCTGGTGGTCCCCGCTGTGATGCGGATTTGTTATTTTTATTCAAGCTGTTTTGATAGACGTGGTTCTTAGCTTCAAATTAGCAAACTTATCAACTTTAGGCTCATTTGATTTTCGTTTTAGCTAATTCTTTTTAAAAAGTCTACAAGCAGTGTGTGTTACCATGCGACATGCCAACGTGCTCTCTAACTGTATGCCTCGTAAACAAGCTGCAAGTCGCCCCGCGTGCTGTGCAACGTATTATGCTCGGCATTTCTCTACGAGACGGAATCTCAAATACGGCAATCCGCAGAAAAACAGGTGTAATCGGCATAGCACGAAGAATTAGCACGCTGAAATGGAAATGGGTAGGACACATCGCTCGATGAACCGACAACCGCTGGGGAAGAATATTTCTCAAGTGGCGACCACGTATTGGACGACGCAGTGTAGGACGACCTATTGTAGTCGGCTTGATCAGTGCGAGTCTGCGAGAGGGCCGGAGTACTAAATGTAACTTAACTATCGCCGGTGTATAGTGTCTGACTGATAGTGCATAGATCTGTGGCAGTTGTCACTTGTCTAGTTCTAACTCCTAACATTAAACGCTATGTAAGTGTTTCATCGCCAAGTGTCGGTGCTGCAAGTACAGTAGGCAATGTGTCAAGATAAAGTTGCCACTAAACAGAATAAAATAACGTATCACTTTTTTTTTTTTTTTATTGCCAACGGTGGCAAACGAGCAAGCAGCACACCTGATGGTAAGTGAAACTGCTGCACACTTGCCAGAGATCACTTGCCAGAGATCACAACAAAACATACAATACAATAAACACATAGATAGTAACATCTCAAATAGCGCAGGCGGGCGCCTCCGTGTGACCAACCTTGTTATAATATTAAAAAGTAAACAATACCCTATTATATTTATGTTATGAACCCTTCTCAGCAAAGTATTACTGCACGATAAGGACGCGTCTCTAGCTCAAAGTTCACATTGTACAAATATCGTTATATTCATCATTAACACCAAAACTATTTCACACTTACTTTATCAGAATAACTGATCAATATTTATGATGTTAATGAGTAAAATTGAAAATTTTGAATAAACCCGGATACAAACTAAAATTATACAAAACAGTATTACGTTCTCATCAACAGGAATTATCATTTAACGATTATACTGACATTAATGAAGCACTTAATTGAGTATTCATACGTCTTACAACATTTTGTTAGAGCTGATACACCTACATTGCTGGACCGATACCAAACATAGTTGAGAATCACCACAAGGAAACTGATTTACAAAAGAAAAAATACACATACATACATATATACACACACACACACACACACATACATACACACAGGCAGAACTCGACGTCAAACTTATAACACGTCTGTTTCTGCGCAGGTGGTTAACAACCATACTATAATGCTCCAAATAACAGTCGTGATTAATGTGCGTACGAGACTACACAGAGCGCACCACCAAGTCTCACTCGCGGTATTCAGACGTGACTCTAGTCCTAACAGATATTGACCATAACTTCTACTAGTTTAAACTTGCCCCCATTTTTCCGTTGATATTCACAAAACAATAATAGATGTAATGATTAATCACTTTAATTATATTGAGACAAACGCTCCACAGAAATCACATTTGAACACGAGCATGTTTTGAAATGATCACATTTGATTCCACGAAGAAGACATCGAGTGTGAGTGAATCACTACGTATTGTAAATAAATAAACGTTACACATGGATACAATGATACATTGATATTATTTATCTTGTTAATGTATTACACACGGTGACTTTTTTATCGTCTTACAAAAAAAAAACATAAAAGTATCCGACCCAAGAAACATATCTAACATATTTAAATGTTCAATAGTGGTAGTTATAAAAAAATAATAAAATGAAATGTGGTGTCGTGGGACACCTCACACCAGGTAGGAACGAAGTGCCTTCGACTAATGTAGAATCGACACAATTTGCAAAAAAAATCAAAATTCAGGGCTCTTTTAGTTGGTGTCCTTGTTCCGAACATTGTTAGTTTCTAATTATAAAATTTATTGTGACTAAACTATTGGGTGTAGGCTCTTGAAATTTAGGTTTTTAGTATTAAATCGGTTCTACTGGAAATTCTATGAGGTTTGTCAAAAATCCGGAGTTCCTGCGGTCAAAGATGACTGATTTATGGTAGTTTGGGGTTTGAACGATGTTTCACATCAAAAAAGGGGCAGAGGGAAGTTTCTAATGGGGGGGTAGGGGTAGTCCGGGCGGCAATGTAAGATGCAAGGGGGGTCAATATTTCTATCAAAAATGGTCTAGCACTTATAGTTTTTGAGATACGGCGGTCAAAACAATTGTAGGTTGAACGATGTTTCACAATAAAAGAAGGGGGGGAGGGAAGTTTCTAATGGGGGGTAGGGGTAGTCCGGGCGGCAATGTAGGGTGCAAGGGGGATCAAAATTTCTATAAAAAAAAGGGGGGCGAGGGAAGTTTCTAATGGGGACCCCACCATTGGGTCCACACTGGTGGACTAATAACCATCCTCATTTGATCAGAGAGTATTCCCATCATCAAATAATATTTGAGAGAGGTGGCCAACCTCGCAGCGCGGACTTAGCCTCGTTAGATTTTTTTTATGGTTGCTAATAAGAAGACTTGTTTATACCGAAGAGGCCCGTTCATGCATACACAAAAAAGGGGTGAGTAATTTGAACAAGTAATTTCCGTGTGGTGACGGAGTAAGAATACAATGCACCACTCCCTATCTTGCCCGCGGATGTCGTAAAAGACGACTATGGGATATAATATGCACATAACATCTGTGCAAGAGAAGGAAAACTCGAAATGAATCCCTATACCAACATATCTGACCAGCATAGTATAGTGGGTCAAATTACCTCCTATCGTGGAGCAGGCCCGAGCCCAGCAGTGGGACGTATGTGGGCTGCGATGAATTTAAACAATTATTTAAGTATCAATAGAACGATATTCTTGTATACCTTAATTCTTACTTTATTCGCAATTATTTGTAAATAGTGTAAATAGTTGATTCGATTTTTTTCTAAATACATCTGAACCAATTTAGTTTATTGAAATAATGATCTACTAGTGGTCTAGTAGATATCTTATCTCTCACTAACACTACATTATTGTATCTGACGGTCCTAAGTGCGTAGAAAGTATTAAGGGGAAAATGAGACTCCGTACTTACTGAATACGTAGTGGTATTTCTGAAAAGGGCGTAGGTAGATTATGGCAGGTACAAGTTTACGAGTTGTTAATCGAACTTTTTCTAAGGTTTAATATGAATGAAGGACGCGGGCGGCGCCGCGGTCACGTACCTACATACTACATACTGACGCAGCTGTCGCACGCGCTCGCTACAGGCTGGTCACTCACTATTTTAATTAGTCATTATTTATAATCAATTTTATTAAAAAATATTCTAGTAAATATATTTTTGAACCTTCTAATTGTACGAATGTATAGTAGATGTATGATGATATAGTAGATGATGTGTAGAAAGTATCCAGTACTTTAATTGAGCTGCTTTTGTAAGAGACGACATAACTGTCACCGTGTGTGTATATATATATATATACATGATACAGTCACATGGAGCCCGCCTCGGTGTATATGTTCTCAGTTTACATTAACTACTAACAACCCGCCCTCGCTTCGATTTTAGTCGTTTTACCCGCGTAGTTCCCGTTCCCGTGGGAATACCGGAATAAAATATAGCCTAGTTTACGCCCTGATATTATATCTATCCATTGGTGAAAGAATTTTTGAAATCGGTTCAGCCGTTTTTAAGATTACCCGGAACAAACAGACAGACAGACAAAAATTTTTTAATTGCTATTTTATGCATAGGTGTCGTGCAAATAACC
The DNA here is from genome assembly GCA_032191425.1 of Lymantria dispar. Lineage (NCBI taxonomy): Eukaryota > Metazoa > Arthropoda > Insecta > Lepidoptera > Erebidae > Lymantria > Lymantria dispar. The sequence goes on along the minus strand of CM063450.1, from coordinate 226,396 downwards.
GTGTGAGCATGAAAAAAGCCTATTATTTTGACATTACAAACAGACACTCCAATTTTATTTATTGGTATAGATATATCTTATTTATAAATGTCTAGCGTACGTGTGTACGTCACTGAACTCCTCCTAAACGGCTAGACCAATGTTGACGAATTTTTTTGTGTGTGTTCAAGGAGATTCAAAGGTGGTTTAGATTCGCAATTGAACCCGATAGGTGGCGCTGTTCGGGCATAAGGCATTAGCAGTAGGATAATAACATAACTTACGAACGACTTTACCGATTTCGTCCATCTTTTTTTTTAAGTTTTTTAATATTTCAAAACAAGCCTTTATGGAAGAAAACAAGAAAGTTGCGCAGAAAATTAGGAAATTTTAGAAAACTTAACGTTTATACATATATGCTTTTCTAATGTAACCTTTTTTTCGACTATATAATCTTTTCTATATATATATATATATATATATATATATATATATATATATATATATAGAAAAACGTGTTACTTTTGTTCGTGTGTGTGTAATTGAACTCCTTCTAAACGGCTGGACCAATTTTGATGATTTTTTGAGACCATGCCGATGGATATGAATTCTCATATATACTAGCTGACCCGACAAACGTTATTCTGTTCAAATCTGTTTTGGTATATATATAATAAAATTATAAAATATACAGACACTACTCAGATCAGACGGGTCAATTCAAGGCTTATATCGAGTGTTCCTTCTATTGTACAGAGGTCGCCTGTTTGTCGTATGTCTGGGTCGTCTTATACGACACTGTTATAACGATGTATTCAAATAATTAAAGTACTTGTCATTTATATTTAGTTACTAGTGTCGCCATCTATTGTACAATGTTAGCAATATACTGTACCGTGGATTCGTATGTCTGTGCTACACCGTCACGACATGTGTGTGCACTTATAGTGCGAGAGGGTGTCGTAAAAGACGACTAAGGCATGTAATATGCAGATAATATAGCAAAAGAAGAAGAATTCCACATAAAAACCTATGCCAACTGTGATGAGCGCGATAGAACAATTTCCCTGCCAATGTGGTGACGAGCTGTGAGCAGAACAGCGCGCGGATGATAGTCTGTGCCAGAGCGCAGCACTCCTCTACTGACACACGCACACACGCACACACGCACTGATACACTCATGATTACCTGAAGTGCTCAGCGTGTGTGTGAGCCGAGTGCGGCTCCTGTCACAACAGTCACGTGAGGGCGCTACGAGCGGAGCACGCGACATACAACATAGCGAGTCGCGAGTGCTGCATCTGCGGCCCACTCCACCGTAGCGGCATGTCGTAGCGAGTGCTACGCATCTCGTAGCGCGCTCAAAACACTTCGTAGCGCTCTACGCTATAGCATTCACTACGTATAGTTCGAAGTGTTCGTAGCACGCGCTACGCGTATACGTAGCGCTACGCATTGGTAGCGCAACTCGTTTATGTACTTGTCTCACTAAAGTTTAGTTTTAGAATATCATGTACCTACTCGTATGTGTGCGACTTCACACACACACACACACACACACACACATTCAGAACTACACGTGTACATAGAGCCATCGTGTGACAGATACAATAAACAAAATTGAACATCGGATCACAAATGTTTCAAATTTATATGTTTGAAGTATCTCTCTGTTGTCACCTAACTTTTTTTACTTTCCTCAGCATGTGTTATATACATATAGGGGAGCGCGGTGTGGTCTGCTCTAGTGCAGTGACATAGAACGAGACACATCGGTCGTACATCGTTAGTCACAGCGGTAGGGCGGCGCGACCGCCCGTCTGGCGCCCTCGTGAGGGGCGGGCGGCGCGGGGAGGGCGCAGTGGCGGGGAGCAGAAGGGCCGCCCGCCTCACTCGAGCGCGAGGGCGCACGCCGGGCGCACGTGCTCGCGTCCGCCACGCCGCCGCGTGTGCGAATAACTTACGACGACTATGGTGCGAACTGACGACGAGTGTCTGTGCGCGCCCTGACCCTGTGTGTGCCTGCTGGGGGCGCCCTACCGCTGGGCGGTGGCATGCCGTGCGGGGGCGCGCTCGTGCTAGCGCTGGCGCTGGTTGCGCTGCAGGCCCCGTCTCGGCCCGCGCAGCAGTCACCCCACCAGTGCGCGGCGCCACACCGGGGCACCAGGGAGACGCACTCGCTGATCGCGCCCTTCGACATATCGAATATGTTTAAAAAAAATAAACACAGGAGTAGACCGCTGGACCCACCCCAGCCCGCCATAGCCTCACTGCACGCCGCGGTGCCGCTCGCCGACCTACGCGTGCTGGACGCGCACACTGACACGACGAGCGCCAACGTGACCCTGGGTCCCGTGTCGCAGCCCCCCGCCCAGCTGCACCGTGATGCGCCCACTGACACACCGCGAGAGACTACGCCACCACAAGTTATTTACAAAGCGACCCGAAAGCCAAAGAGTGTGGCGGTGGCGCGGGTGCGGGGCGGCGAGGCGGAGGCGGCGTGGCCGCTAAAGCGCGCCGCGGTGGTGGAGGGCGAGGTGGTGCTGGGCGGACTGATGATGGTGCACGGGCGGGCGGAGGGCGCGAGGTGCGGGGCGCTCATGGCGCAGGGCGGCGTGCAGGCGCTCGAGGCGATGCTGTTCGCGCTGGACGCGGCACGCGACCTCCTCGCGCCCGCTCAGGTCCGCCTCGGCGCCCACGTGCTGGACGACTGCGACAACGACGCGTACGGCCTCGAGATGGCGCTCGACTTCATCAAAGGTACTTTCGCTCTCACCGGGCCGCCGCCGGCCCACTGCCGTCTCTCGGCCGGGCCGCCGTCGACCCACTACCGCCTCGTTCCGTTCGCAGGCTCCATCGGCAACATCGATGACGCGGAGTACGCGTGCAATGCGAGCGGAGTGCGCAAGGTGATCTCCGGGGTGGTGGGCGCCGCCTCCAGCGTCACGTCCGTGCAGGTCGCCAACTTGCTGCGCCTCTTCAAGATTCCGCAGGTCTCTTAGTCCGCTCCCTCACTGCACGCTGCATCCTTCGCACGTCACATTCCTATAGGACAGTATGTCTGAGTACCGCCGCAGTATACACTATACACCCGAGGTGTCTGTGAGGCACGGTGTCAGTGGGGCACACTCGTCGTGTTCCCTGCTCTGTTCGATGTGCGCACGTTCGTTGTGGGGACCTCGTCAGTGCCGTCATCACACAGTGACCATGTCTGGTTGTGCGTCGCTCCGTCCACTCGTTCTCTGTACAAGTGCTGTGCTGTGCGGTCGCTGATGCGAGTGGCGCCGGGGCGCACTGTTGTTATTAACACTCAAAGCTTCAGTCGGGTCCAGGCGCCACCTCACCGGACACGCGCAGTAGTCCGCGCTACACCCGCAGTGGTGACGGGACACCCTCACTGTCGCCCCGCGTGTCGTGTGATGACACTGAACCAAACACATCTTGATTACGACGGCACTGGCCGTCTAGAAAAGGACTCTATCCAAAAACGGTACTACAGTTTGGGCACCAACCGACAGCTACTTCCGTATCCAAATATCAATGAAAGTTTCCAGCTAAAGCGAGTCCTGCATACCTTCCCTACTTACCTTCATCTTAGTAATGTTTGTTTCACGGCGCATCACATAATCGATTGTCTCCGACGGGCTGACGGCAGGTGTCGTATTTCTCGACGTCGCCGGAGCTGTCCAACAAGGCGCGCTTCGAGTATTTCACGCGCACCATCCCCTCGGACTTGCATCAGGTACGCGCCATGGTCGAGATCGTCAAGAAGCTCGGCTGGCGCTACGTCTCCATCATCTATGAGGAGTCCAACTACGGAATCAAGGTTACTTTTACCCTAACGCTTATTTTTGTAGTCCTTATATAGTAGCGCCTTACGATATCGAACGGCAGCTATGTCGCATGTTAGTATAACAAAACTGACCTAATACTAAACATTCCTTCTCTAAATTTAGTTCCAAGGCACTTGAGGATCATTTGTGATTTGTTAATGTCAGCATTCTAATTGTCTAATTGTTCTAAGATACTAATTGTCAACATTCATGGAAAGGGCACTTCCTAACTTGATTGACAAACAACCGCACACGATATTAAACATGTCCACAAGCACAATGTGTTTATATGTGTGTGCGTGTGTGTGTGTGTGTGTGTGTGTGTGTGTGTGTGTGTGTGTGTGTGTGTGTGTGTGTGTGTGTGTGTGTGTGTGTGTGTGTGTGTGTGTGTGTGTGTGTCTCCTTCGTCTATCAACAGTGATTCCTTGTACTGACACAAATTTAATGTAAAATATTGTGAGTTCCATGAGCCCGTTCCACAGTTCAAGGGTACTCAATTAGAAGAGTCATTTCGAAATAGTGATAGAAATTTTCTATTTGATAGTTATTTTGTTATTCAAATCAACAAACTGAAACTTGTATATTCTTGACTTAGAAAAATTATAACCAAGTTGACTTTGTTCTATATACACATATAGGTATATAAGTTTGTCGGTGAGAGCACCCGGCGTCTACATACATTATATACGACTTAGTACTAAATATTGAGTATGTCGTGAACACAACTGCTGCTCTCGGCACCAGCTGCTTATTTTTGTTTACATTGTGCAGTTATTCTCGAATGTGCCAGGACGAGCTAAGCGAAGTGCGCCCTGGGAACTACTATTTCACGAAGCGTTTCTTCGATTTTTTTAACCTAGTAACTTTGGTTTGCATTATCTATACTAAATAAACAAAATTCTCGTAAATTAATGTCAATAGTAGACTTAGACTAAAGAAGTACAATCTCACCAAAAATATTTTCATGTAAAATGTTACCAACATGTGTTTCGTATTTATTTATTTATTTATTTATTTATTTATTTATAGGAAAACCAACAGCTATCAAAAACATCTTAGTAACTAAATTCTAGTAACATAAAGCCAATTACAGGTTCTCACGAGTAGAGATACACTAGTAAAACAAATATGTGAATATTACAACATTAAGTATGCTAAATTAATTAAATACATACATCAATTAGTTTGATTGAAAAAACGCTTACTCAATTGCTGTCTGGCAGAGGTAACACTGGTACAAAATATGTCTAATTCTAAATCAGTTTCTTTACTAAGTTTATTGAATGCGTTAGATGCTCTCCAGAAGAACGAATTTTGTCTATAATTAGTATTAACCAATGGGATATGTATAGGAGGATTAAAACGTACAAATCTGTTTGGAACGTTGAATTTGAGGTTAACTAATAATTCCGGGCAGTTTATTGTGTTATTTGCGATACTAAGCAAACTGGTTATATCAGCAATTTCACGTCTGAACGACAAAGGAAGTAAATGAAATTTTTTACATAAAATTAGGTAATCGCTAGATTTATATTTTATTTTTTGTGTAAAACAAAGAAATTTAATAAATTTATTTTGTATTTGTTCGATGCGTAACACATATTTATCATAGCATGGATTCCAAATTTGAGATGCGTATTCAAGAATACTACGAACAAGCATACAATAAATAATTTTTATAGTTTTGGCTTTGGTAAAGGACATAGAACTTCTCATCAGAAAGCCCAGTGATTTGGATGCTTTCATACATATAAACTCATTTGCAAAAAAAACGGGCGGTTTTGATTTTCATTCATATTTAAAAAGATACAATACCAAAAAGGTTTCAATCGTTTGTACACGTTACTGGCCGGTTTTAAAAATGCTGTGGTATTTAAAAAAGTACGTTCTAAATTCAATTTTTCATTTGATGTTCATTTTTACAGAAAACCCCTTTTTATCCTACATTTTTGGCGCGAAGTTCCAGAAGTTAACATCGACTTTCATAACTTTTATTCAATTTTTATCGATTAATTTCATATCCTTGACTGTCAAAGCTTTATTTAATGCTGTTTGGCTGTATCAAAAATGGTAGATAAAGTGGTAAAAGCTACCAAAATTATCGCGCTGCTTGAAGAGGGTTGCAGCCAATGTTTCGTGGCTAGGAGGCTAAATGTTAGTCGCTCGACAGTCCAAAGGACCTGGCAGCGATATCAGGAGACTGGTTCCGTCGAGAGAAGGCCTGGTTCTGGAAGAAAACCATGTACCCAACCACGGGATGATCGTTTTCTTGTGAGTCGCGAATTGAGAAATCGCAAATCTTCGTATGTGGATCTTAAGAACAACCTCCAAGAAGTAAGAAATGTGCATATTAGTCTATGGACGGTCAGGAGGAGGCTTCTCGCTGCCAATATACGCAGTCACCGCCCGGCCCGCGGCCCCAAATTACTCCGTGAGCACAGAGTTCACAGGCTTAGGTTCGCTAGAAATTGTGAATCATGGACTCAAGACGATTGGAATAGGGTTTTGTTCTCTGATGAAGCCAGGATATCTCTGTTCGGTGAAGATCGACGTCGGCGAGTGCTAAGAAGACAAGGAGAACGCTTTGCAGAGGCATGTTTCGAAGAAATCACACCTTATGGTGGGGGCTCTGTTATGTTTTGGGGAGGAATAAATTCAATGGATCGTACAGAGTTAGTCTTCATTGAAAACGGCTCACTGACTGGGCATCGATACATAACGGAAGTTCTAATTTCTCATGCACAACCCGCATTGGCCGCTCTAGGTGAAGACTCGATTTTTATGGACGACAATGCTCGCGCCCACCGATCCCGCGATGTTAATGCGTATGTGCAAGAGGTCGGCATTCGTCGTTTGGATTGGCCAGCTCGAAGTCCCGACCTCAATCCCATAGAGCATATCTGGGACGATCTGAAACGGCGTGTGAGATCAGTACACCCGGCTCCGCAGACCATCAGAGAGCTGAAGAATGTGATTACTGCGGAGTGGGAACGTATTCCGCAAGCAAGTATCCGGGATATACTCGCTAGCATGCCCAGACGAATTCAAGCTGTGATTTTAGCTAGAGGGGGTCACACTCGATACTAAACATTTATCTGCTTTTACTTTATTAAAGAAAAACAAACAAAAAAACTTTTTTATTTTTACTTCATGAGCATATGCACTACTAGCGAATATACACTACTAGCGAGGTTTAGCATTATTTCCCATAAATTGTATCTAAATTTTATGAAATACTGATGAAAACGATTATTTTCTTATTAATTTAGCAAATTGTGTGGATAAAACTACCTATAATTATCAAACAAAGAAATATTAACATTTGAAATGGTTCATTGCTTAGGTGCCCGTTTTTTTTGCAAATGAGTGTATTATCAATATGGTAATTAAATATAAATTTTGAATCATAGATTACGCCAAGATCACGAATGACATCGTCTCTTGTTAAAATTTCATTCTTTAAAATGTAATCAAATTTGATATCATTTTTTTTACGAGAATAGCTTATCACACTGCATTTGCTTGTATTTAAATCCAGTTTATTCAGTGCACAGTAATTCTCTAATCTAATTAAATCCGACTGGAGTTTGGTGACATCATCGGGACACTTAATTTCCTTAAATATTTTCATATCGTCAGCAAAGCAAAGGTACTGCGAATTTTGAAAGCATGTTGAAATATCGTCAATGAAGATGGTAAACAGTAATGGGCCCAATAAAGATCCTTGGGGGACGCCACTGGGGATAGTAACCCAGCTGGAAATGTAATTATTAACCACTACTGCTTGAGTTCTTCTATCGATATATGAGGAGAACCATCTATATAAATTTCCTCGGATGCCCATGCGTGCAAGTTTAAATAAAAGAGTGCTGTGATCTATCCGGTCAAATGCTTTCGTGTAGTCCGTGTAAATCACGTCTACTTGACTACCTGTATCCATGGCTGCAGTAATATGTTCATTTAGTAGCATTAAATTAGAGACAGTGGATCTTCCACGACGAAACCCATGCTGAGAACTGTGGAATTGGTTCTTTAGAATAGCACTCACCTGCTCATGCACAATTCTTTCAAAGGTTTTCGCTATAACGCAAAGCTTGGAAATAGGTCTATAGTTGGTAATATCAGTTTTAGATCCCTTTTTGTGAATGGGTGTGATATATGCAGATTTCCAAACTGCAGGAAATATACACTCCGCTAAGGATTTTTCAAAGAGTAGTGAGATTGGTAAAGCAATCGTTTTGGCACAATTGATCAAAAATACAGGACTGACGTGATCGGGACCCGCTGATTTTGAAGCATCCAAACTAGCCAAGTGTTTAGCAACGAGGTGTGTATTTACATAGATTCGTGATATATCTGCGATGTGTGAGTTCACTGCATGTACATCTTTAGTCGGAGACAAGTGAGAGGTGTTACTGCAGTCATCAGAGATAAACATTGATGAGAAGTAGGACGAAAATGTATTACAGATTTCTTCACCCGTTGACACCGTGCTATTATTATATTTAAGAACATTGGGCATGCAATTGGATTTAGATTTGGACTTAATATAAGACCAAAAATATTTGGAATTTCTTAAAATTGAATTTTCAACATTGTTCATGTAGTCAGCATAACATTTTGATTCTAATACTTTAGCCCTATCTCTAAGAAGATAATAGATTTGCTGATTACAGCTATTTTTGTAGATTTTATATTTCATAAAATATTTATGTTTTTCTCGAAGAATTTTCTTTAGAGCAGGCGAATACCACTTTGGGTAGACTCCCTTTTGAACTTTTTTTGAAGGTATAAAATTATTTTTTAAATCATTAACAATTGAGTAAAATCTATCAATAGCTTCATCAATCTCAAGTCCAATGAATTCATCCCGCCAGTTAATTTCAGAAATAGTCCTATTTATTGAGAGATAGTCGCCCTTGTGATATAAGTATCGTATAAACGATTGCGGTTTTAAATAGTGAATACTAGACCATTTCACAGTAATTGTTAAGGCTTTATGATGCGGGTCTATTGGGACTAAGGGATCATCACAACAGGATACACATACATCCTCATTGGATAAGACTAAGTCCAATATTCTGCCATAGTTATTCAAAATTCCATTAAATTGTCGCAAACCATATAAATAAAGATCGTCTATAAAACATTGTTCATCAAAACTGATTATATTTGAGGGCAACATGTAGTGAGGTGATGTTGGGCGTCCATAATATTGAACTCATATTAAAATCTCCAATTATTAAGTAATAATTATTAGGGTTGCTCAAGATTATGTCACTCAATTTACTTAAAAAATTACGTAGCTGTTGCGAGAAGGAAAGTCCTAGGTTCTGACTACATAAATAAATAACGCAAATATGCAACTTGACAATTTTACTATTATTGGATTTTAGCGAAATAGTAAGCCATAGATCTTCGGCAGAAGATTGATAATTTAATTCCGAAGATGTGGGTAGATCCCTTCGAGTAGCAATAAGTACTCCTCCGCCTCTTGTTTGACTAGTTTTTATAAGATCCCGGTCCCGTCTCCATACGTTATATCGATTATCGAATAACTCCTGATTCCTCACACCGTCGACGAGCCATGTCTCGGTCAAAACTATTACGTCGTACGAGTTCAAAAGTATATTTCTGAAAAATGTTGATGTTTTAGATCGCAATCCTCTAACATTTTGATAGTAAATATCTAATTTATTATTTACGTGATCATGCATTGTTTAAAGATTGGAAATAATTACTAGAAAGTATCAATCTATTATGATAACAAGTATAAACCTCAATTGATATATTATGATATTTTACCCACAAAATAAACGCTGCTGATACATATTTATTGCCGAAGGCATATTGAAGCGAGCACAAGCATATGTTATTAATGCAATTTAGTAGCAGTGCAAAAGAGATAGCGCTTATACTGTTTGCTAACATGTAAACAAACTCATTAGCAATACAAAAAATTGTTACCTGTTGAGTATAATAGCGGGTAGGCCGGACAGCAAGTGAAGCAGTGGTTTCAAACATTTGGTATAGTATTTTACGTAAAAGTTCAAAAACATCAAATGGTATCGTGCAAATTGTTATTTTAAATTTAAATAATATTAAGACACTTAGAAATAAAATAATAAACGATAATAAATAAAACCATTTTAGAAAATTTTGTTTAAATCGCTGACTTTGCTTATAATTAAAACCTGCGATGAATCATTTTTCCGGATGTGAATTTTTCCAAATTTAATCCATACATATTTGAAATTCTTTTCTTTGGCTAGTAATTTCACTTTAGTTAGTAATTGCTTGGACTCTGGAGTAAGATGGTCGTTGACAAAAATACGTAGATTCGTGTCCTTAAATCCAATCTCTGCCGCCGACAATGATTTGTATTCTCTCGCAGCAGCTACGAATTCTTCTTTGACGTAGCGATTCACGAAATTTACAATAATGGATTTTTCTTTAGTGTTATACGTTGGCACTCTGTAGACATAGTTGATTTGTGATTTAGGAAATGAGTAATTCACTTTATCACTTACAGCTTTAACCAAAGTGAAGAGATTTTCGTTCATTCTCGTTGGTATACCCTTTATCTCCACATTATTTAGACGGATTCTTTGGTCATTGGCTTGCAATTGTGATTTTAGTGCTTCCACTTCTGATTGAAGCGAATTTAGCTTCACCTGACACTGTTCGGCGTTTGAGAGCCTAGTTTGGAGAGCGGCAATATTAGTGCTAAGATCAATAGTTTTATTGTCTATAAACTCTGTTGTAGCTTTTAAGTCTTTAAGATCATTCTTTATTAGTTTTAGATCCTCAAGCAACATCGGCAATCCTGCAAGTTGTAGTTTAATGTCTCGAATTTCCTTCAACACTGTTTCTAGCGACGCAGGATTGGTTTCACAAACGGCAGGTAACGGTTTGGGTGACAAGATTTTACAAGAGGTGCATTTCCAAGTTGCACGTCTCTCTACTCCCAATTTTCTCCATCCTGTTTCAGTTATCTGGGCACATCCAAAATCCATCTGTTTCTTGCAGGATGTGCATTGGACACCATCGTTGAATAAATTACCGCAAATAGCACAATCCATGTCTTGATACAAAACTATAATACGGCGAAGTAAAATTAAGGCGAAAAAAGGTTGACAGTATATGATTTCAATAAAGCGAAGGTAGTAATAGCAATGCGTGTTGTCGCTACAAATATTCACAACTGACTGTGTGTATTGTCAATAAGATGTCACATCTCACGTAGAGTCAATCTTCTAACTCTAGTCGCACCGACACTGGGTTTGTTATTATAAGAGCGATACACAAATTGTATAACAAAAGACGTAATGTGCCGTGAATAACATTTCACGTTAGACGTATGTGTCGGTGGTGAAACACAAACAAACGTGTACACGTAGGCCCTCTACGTGTGTCTGGGGGCACGGCAGTGTCCCCGTCAAGTCGAGCAAAAAAAGTCTGTCAAAACATAACACTGCCGTAACATACTTTTCTCGAAGCAATTCAGGCCATTTTCGACCCCCTATAACTTCGTTGTTAATAAAACTAGAAGACTACTTTTATGGATTATATCGCGTTTGTATTTGATTTATGATTGCCCGACGTTTCGAACACTTTGCAGCATTCATGGTCACGGGCGGACTAAGGTGTCTCACGTCCAACAAGTAATCGTTATTACAGACATTTACAATTATCTACCCGATACAGAAAATAGTTATAAATTTATTAAATTGTTACCCACATTTTAGTACAAATTTATTGCCAGTGTAAGAAGAAAATGAATCTATATGAAAAAATTATATTGTTTATGGTTAGTAATTATTAATTATTAAATTTGTAGCAATTATTATTACAATTTGTTGATTTAAAACTAACACTAACTAACTGGTAGTATATTAGTTTTGTCCGCCCGTGACCATGAATGCTGCAAAGTGTTCGAAACGTCGGGCAATCATAAATCAAATACAAACGCGATATAATTCGTAAAAGTAGTTTTATTTACAATGTGTAGTGCTCGCGTAAACATCAGATATCAAAACTAGAAGACTTAATTTTTAGTAACTCAGCAGGCATTGTATACACATTGTGTATTTCAAATTTCATTCAATTTGAACCAATAGTTTAAGAATTATAACTAGTTAAAATTTCGTAATTTTGTCACTCACTGATTGAGTAACCGATCATCAATATTAAAGAGGCACTTCTAGCAGACATAAAAGCTTCAAATTTAGAATACAATTAGTGTTTAGTGTATAAATGAAGAAAAAATTATGAAACATTGTAGTTTTCGTCCAGTTTCCGAGATACATTAACTGCATAAATAATTTTGTAAACCCGTATAAATATATAGGATTACAAAGTTACATTTGCAGTTAATGAAATTTAATCATTGCTTCCCTATGGGAATCGTAAAAACCGGCTAAAGACTGCGCAGATGGCGTAGTGGTTAAGATAGCAACGTACCGTGCCAGTGTCGCGGGTTCGAATCCCATGCAAGACAACACCTTGTACGGTCCACAAATTGTTGTTCTGAGTCTGAATGTCATTTGTGTCGATTAATTATATGTTCTTTCCGTGTGGTGACGAAGTAAGAATACAATTCACCACTCTCTATCTTGCCCGCGGATGTCGTATAAGACGACTATGGGATATAATATGCGCATACCGTCTGTGCAAGAGAAGGAAAACTCGAAATGAAACCCTATAGCAACATGTCTGACCAGCATGGTATAGTGGGTCAAATTCCCTCCCATTGAGGAGGAGGCCCGAGCCCAACAGTGGGACGTATGAGGGCTGCGATGATGATGCGATGATGAATTATATGTTTGTAAAGTCCCCCACAATATAAGGATTATTATTCCCTTAGTGCAAGGTGTTGTCATTCAAAAAAAAAAAAAAAAAAATGGGTGCGTGTACTTATGTACGCGCGTGAGAAGTTATACTTCTTTGGCATCATTAAAAAATAGTTTTTAATTGCATGCAAATAATTAATTACAATAAAATAATAGAAGGATTGGAAAAGGATAATCAACAAAGTTCAGTTTAATAGTCATCAAATTTAAACTAAAAGAATCTTAGATTGATCTTAGATATCAATAATTAATATTAAAAATTGAAAATTAATATATTTATATAATAATATATTTAATATATATATTTCAAATATATATATTTAATATAAATTTATATAATATATAATATATATATATATATATAATATATAATATATATATATATATATATATATATAATTATTAAAAACAAAATTTAGAGAATAATAAATATATAAGACATAATTTGTACTAAATATTATAAGATTCTTAATTTTAAATGTTTATTATTGATTATTTAATATTTTAAAAATAAATTTAATAATAAATTCAAAAATTGAATTTAAGGTTAAGCAGACAGCTTCATACTGTTAATTTTGTGTCACAGATGCGCGCGCATCTTAAAATTTCACTCAATGAGCGGTTAAGCAGACAACTTCATACTGTTAATTTTGTGTCACAGATGCGCGCGCATCTTAAAATTTAACTCTCATCATTTTTTGATAACGCGCCTAAAGAAGTATAACTTCAAAAATTCGACAGGAGAGTGGGCAGCAGCTCTTGCCGGGGAAATGTATGATATCTCACTGCGCAAGCAACCCGTCTATCAAACGTGGTGATTACGGCATTAGACCTCACATGGCGAAGAAAAATGAGCCCTAGTCATGGCAACTCTGTTACCCTTGAGCGTCGTTGGATGCAGGTGCCACAGTATCGCACTTTATGGTGAAGCCTGAGGAGGGTCTATGTTCTGCAGTGGACGGCGATAGGCCTTTTATGTTTTAAATAAATAGGTTGACTTGGCAATCGCACTATTTTTAGTAAAATTTAATATGTATTACTTGTGTACAGGCGTAGTCTGGGCTAGTGGACTAACGCCGTGTTTGACAGAAGAACCTAAGGTTATAGTTTGAAGTACCTAAAGCCCTTAAGTTCTTAGCCTATCTGATGGGATACCTGCACCGCGCTACCTAAGGTGACAGGTAGATGTGAGATGGATGTTGGGTGGAGGATTGGTAATTCTCACTGGCAGTCAAGCAGACTCACTCGACTGATCAGAACTGACGGCTAAGGGTGTCTTGGCCACAGTGAGAGGGATGTAACTGAGAGATGAATAAATTCAAATCTGATTTATTTTACAAAATGTACACCTTATATACTACTTATTGCTAATACACACATATACTATTTTGTGTTAGTGTGTCGTAAGTGTGAAGTGTAACGCAGCGTCTTTTAATCATGTCAGTGCTAATTTTGCACATTTGTATGTTGACATGCTTTACTTGTATGTTGACATGCTCTACTTTTGAGTTTGCTGCGTTGCATGTTCAATGTGCATTGAACATTCTGGGGTCTCTCAGGAACACGACTGCAAGTCGTATAATTCGATAACCTCATATGGTCCAATGTGTCCTTCCGTCGCTTGTGGTGTGTGGACTGTAGTCTGGGGACGAGGTTTCCCATACCGTGGCCGTGGTTGTGGTGGAGCTGTCCGCTGTTTGTCTGTATCTGTGGCTTGTGTTGTAGTTGTTTCCTTGTTTTGTCTTCTTGTAAGTCTATCTCGACATTGTTTGAGTGGTCTGAAATAAATTAAAAGACAAGCTAATACTATTAAAGAAAGAGATGTCACGGTACTAGCCACATAGGAATGAGACTCTATTCGCCTCCATATTGTGTTATCTAATCTTGTTTTTAGCTTTGCTTCTGAAGCGGCTAAGTGGTCAAATATACTGGTGGAGCTATCTAATACTTCCTCCTTCGGTATGTCTGGTATCTCTGATTGGACTACTTGTGTGTCTAGAGTAAAATTACTCCTTTTAAAATATGATGCTTGCACAGTTGTTGTTGTTATTCGTTTAGCTGCAAGAATGTTGTTCAACGTCTTTACTACACAGCTTTCTGAAATGTGTAGTACTCTTATATCCTCTAGGTTAATTTCTTGTCTTTGTCCATCACATATTATCGAAGCTGATTGTGTTTTTGTAGTGATAAACATCCAAGTATTCTGCATGTAAAGTTGTTTCCATAGAATTGTAGATTGAATGTTGTATCTTCTTGATGTGCATTGTGATTTAGTGTTATTATTGTTGCTGAATAGCTGGTCAACAATGCAATTCTTGTTCAATTGCATGTTCTTAACAGCCACGGGATAGCAAACAAACTCCGATTTTTTGTGTAAACAATCTTTGAACTCGTCTTTACTTAACTCAAAGTATCGTTCATTGTTATAGTCGAAGCCTATGAATGCTCTTGGGATTGACAAGCATTCAAAAGAACTCCCGGTCAACTTTTGAGGAATCGCCGTTATGTGTATTAGCGTATATTTTCTTATGTCAAGAATAGGATAGTACGCAAATACGTTTATATGTGTTGCATTTATTTCCATGTTAGTCTGTATTAATTGATCCTGAATTATCCTTAAGTTTCCAGGTAACTTTTGATTGGTTGTTTGTATTATATCATTAGCGTATTTAGGACTCAAAATCGTGTATATTGATGCGTTATTTAGGTATATCTCAAGTAACCCGTTGTAATAGTGAATAATCTCTGTTATGTAATTGCTCGCTAATTGATACATTTGTATTACTTGTATTTTCACATTGTTAGCGTCTACCATCTTATACCATACGTCGTTATCGTACATGAATGCTATAGCTTCATTTAACTTTTTTTCAAAATTTTCTAACTTTTTCTTAATCCGCTCCTCGGTTTGGTTTACAGCGGATACTGTAGATATCATTATGTTTGTTTGATGATTGGCGGCGTTTATAAGTTCTTGTTGATTACTACTCAATGAGTCAATACTTCTGTATACTTCATCGTTGACTCCGAACACGTATGTTAACATTTGTCCTAATAATCCACGTCTCCTTCTAGAAATCTTTATCCCAGTAAGGTAATCCTTTATTTTCTCAAATCGTGCTTTGTATTTCTTTATCATGATTTAAGCAGCGTTTGCACATTCCTTTGTCTGAGACTTCCTTATATCGTTGTGTTACGTTCAAGGTTTTAAAACTAGGGCATTTATTTATATTATGTTCTGTGCTTTTGCAGTACCAGCAATGTTTACTTTTTGATGATTCTGCTATTGGTACGAGTGTTCCCCGGTATTTATTTATTGTATGATTCACCGAGTTATTACTCAGGTGATTATACGTAATTTTTTGCTGATCGTAGGACTTTAAACTTTTAAATCTTTTTTCTAAAAACTGTAACATTTCTTCAAACGATTCCAATTTGTTTGGGTGTTGTAACTGATCCTCGTATTTTGAATCAGTTTGTTGGTCCCATTTCCTGGCCAAAAGTCTAGCCAAAATAGGGTCCCATGTTGAAATGTCAATCCCTTGATGTTTTAAAGATTCCAAACATTCTTTTATGGTATCGTGCATGTTTCTTAAACCCGCTGCATTCGCAACATTTAGCTTGGGTAAATCTAATAATTTATCGATGAATTTAATTGATATCATTCGTTCGTCTTCATAACGTTGCGTAAGCAATTTCCATGCGGTTTCATAGTTCGATTCACTTATCGTTAGATGACGTATAATTTTTGCTGCGTCACCTTTTACATTTGTCTTTAAATATTGCATCTTTTCTACCAATGAAATATTTTTATCTTCATGAATAATTTTTTTGAATAAATCATGAAAAGTATACCATGAGTCATAACTCCCAGTAAAAGTTGGAATAGAGATACGGGGTAGTTTTCCTGGCGACTGTGTTAAGGTTATTTTTTCGCTGGAACTGTCATGGATTTTTTCTTCCAGCATCTCCATTGTAGTATCGAACTCAATTTGGGTGTTTTCAAAATATTTATTTTTGAAGTAAAGGTGTCCCGATGTATCCTCCTCCAATAATAATTCAATGTGTGTTTCTTCAATATCCTGCCATCGTTTTTGTAAATTGTTTATTGTAGTTTGTAAATGCCATATAGGTTTGTTTTCAGTGACTGATTCTTTCGCCTGAATTAGCCTTTTTGACATCTGGGATATCCTGAACATTTGTATAAACTTCTTGGGATTCCCTCTCCCTTCTTCTTCGTTTGTGTTTTGTTCTTCAGGTTCATATATCGCCTGAACAAGTTGAAGTCTTTCTTCATATTTTTGTAGGTGGGCTAAGCCCTCGTTGTATTGTTTCTGGATATTTCCAAAGTAATTTGTAGTGATATATTTGTGAGATGATAACATCTCTTGTTTCTCCAGTTTCGAGTGATTCTCTTGCACCCGTTGGAAAATAGTAGTTAGTGTTTGTCTTTTTTCGTCAATTTATTTTTGTGTTCTTCGGCTCACGGAGTCCTTTTTAATGTTTGTAATTATCCTCCTGATCTCGTTATAATCCTCCTCCTGGCTTCTGATTGCTGTGTTTATTTCTTGTATGTCCATAGTGCTTCTTTTGTCTTCTTCCCTAATAGCCCTACCCTAACTTCCCTACTACTAATGTTTTAAGTCAATACTTATCGTACCTGCGCTCTCGCTATAACACGTCCCTGAAGGTGCGACTTCTCAATCAGCTGGTGAGTCTCGCTTGTGGGAGGCCAGTGACCGAACCGCAACGAGAGGCTTTCTGACAGAGTACGTAAGTAAAAGTCCTTCAGTCAATTCCGAAACTGATGCTTTGTTGAGTACACCAGCCCGTTCTTAACTGATTCGTATGTCTGTTATGTCAAACCTACGGGGGGGTTAGAGGGAGAAAAAAAAAAAAAAACTTTACTTTTTACTCGAAGGACCAGCGACCTATGGATGCGCAGGCAAATGTACAGGCGTAGTCTGGGCTAGTGGACTAACGCCGTGTTTGACAGAAGAACCTAAGGTTATAGTTTGAAGTACCTAAAGCCCTTAAGTTCTTAGCCTATCTGATGGGATACCTGCACCGCGCTACCTAAGGTGACAGGTAGATGTGAGATGGATGTTGGGTGGAGGATTGGTAATTCTCACTGCCAGTCAAGCAGACTCACTCGACTGATCAGAACTGACGGCTAAGGGTGTCTTGGCCACAGTGAGATGGAGGTTTGGGTGGAGGATTGGTAACTCTCACTGCCAGTCAAGCAGACTCACTCGACTGATCAGAACTGACGGCTAAGGGTGTCTTGGCCACAGTGAGAGGGATGTAACTGAGAGATGAATAAATTCAAATCCGGCTCGAAGGACCAAATGTACAGGCGTAGTCTGGGCTAGTGGACTAACGCCGTGTTTGACAGAAGAACCTAAGGTTATAGTTTGAAGTACCTAAAGCCCTTAAGTTCTTAGCCTATCTGATGGGATACCTGCACCGCGCTACCTAAGGTGACAGGTAGATGTGAGATGGATGTTGGGTGGAGGATTGGTAATTCTCACTGGCAGTCAAGCAGACTCACTCGACTGATCAGAACTGACGGCTAAGGGTGTCTTGGCCACAGTGAGATGGAGGTTTGGGTGGAGGATTGGTAACTCTCACTGCCAGTCAAGCAGACTCACTCGACTGATCAGAACTGACGGCTAAGGGTGTCTTGGCCACAGTGAGAGGGATGTAACTGAGAGATGAATAAATTTAAATCTGATTTATTTTACAAAATGTACACCTTATATACTACTTATTGCTAATACATACACACATATACTATTTTGTGTTAGTGTGTCGTAAGTGTGAAGTGTAACGCAGCGTCTTTTAATCATGTCAGTGCTAATTTTGCACATTTGTATGTTGACATGCTTTACTTGTATGTTGACATGCTCTACTTTTGAGTTTGCTGTGTTGCATGTTCAATGTGCATTGAACAACTTGTGAGGTACATAACATTATACATGGAAATGTTTTAGTGTGATAACAATGTCTACTTATAATCCGATGTCTCGTCAGCGCGACGTGTTCATTTATATTTTTAATATCAATAAAGTTAGGTCGGGGGCTCACCGAATGCTGATGCTTATAGTGAGGCTACTATGAGTGACAAGCATGGTGAGTGGTTGCAGCGCTTTAAAAGCGGTGACTTATGCGTAAGAGACCACTACAATAGTGGAACGTCAATTATATAAAATGAACAATTAGAATATTTGC